>OV816023.1:5517080-6757892 GCA_929113105.1 Agrypnus murinus | reverse complement strand
GTCTCATCGAGCAGAACAATAGTGTCCATGGGGGAGCAGTAGTTTTCGAGATAATCACCAAAAAATCTTTTTTAGAGGAGGGGCCCTAGACATAAAGTTGATTCTTCTACCCTACCTGAATATGCATGTTTTGATGCGTATGCGATCTAATAACCAATCCTAATCTAATCTAACCTAATCTATAACCTAACTTACAACTCAGAATCTATAACCCAACTCCTATAACCCAACATATATAACTCCACCTCTATAACCCAACCTCTATAACTCAACCTCTAAGCTGACCTATAACCTGACCTATAACCTGATCTATAACCTGACCTATAACCTGACCTGTAACCTGACCTGTAATCTGACCTACAACCAAACCTATGACCGGACCTATAACCTGACCTATATCCTGATCTATAGCCTGACCTATAACCTGACCTATACCCTGACCTATAACCTGACCTACAACCTAACCTATAACCCAACCTATAACCTAATTAATAATAAATAATAATAAACTAAAGGGCATACCTTTTTAAACTTTGGCGAGATATGCTAGAAGGCAAAAAGTTACTTAAGATTCAGAATGAAACCAAATTATGATGTGAGAAACACTTTCTCTGCAGAACTTCTTGCAGCCCTTCCAGGGCCACGTCTTTTAATCGACATAACGTGAATACCTTTTTCGATAAGCTGGCAGAAGTGTACGCAAGAAATCCACGGTTTCAAGATGGCACAAGGGTTTTAAAGTTAGATCAAACCGTCACGGGTACTATTTAAAAGTCAATAAAAGTTATTGCCGAAAAGGGATCTGAACAAGTGAGCAAGGACAAGTGGTCAGAATCGGACCATGTTTACAACCTGTTGCATAATAAGCGCAGCAGGGAATTGGCTTTCTTCAACAATTGTGTTTCCCAGTGAGCAACATAAGTCATGGGGTTCCTGCAGCAATATTGGGTTTGGCATCGAAATCTGGGTGGATGATTTCTGAATTGTTTACTGACGTTCTACAGCATTTCATGCAACACGGTAACTTGTCCAAGGAAAATTCATCACTGCTTTTGTATGATGCTGGATGTTAAATCGTGCGGTTCAACCAGTGTCAATTTATGAAGTTGCTCAGTTTGTGGGTCAGGCTCATGAAAAATGCATTGGCATAATTATAACGATTTCTTACTGAGTTGATGTTGATAACTACTACTAATTAACTAATTGTCTGCGAATTGACCCGTTTATTGGCCTATTCTATCTATTATTACGTTTGTGTTCTGTGTATATTTACCTGTTTATTATAAATGAATCCCAGAAATAAACGTGTATGGTAAATAAAATAATAACCATGGGGAGAAATAAACCACATAATTCTATTTTTACGTTATAAATAAATGTATTTTCAATAACAATTTTATACATTGTGATATACAAAAAACACAGTTTGCCAAAAAGAGCATTCTGCTTCTGGAGCCCTTATGGAACCTAAGAAATCCTGGAACCGGTACCTTAATGTTTAGAAAATTAAAATTGGAACCGAAACCGAAACCCTTATTTTGGATTTCTAAAAACCGTAATTGGCATAGGCGCAACTAGCTTCTAAGTTTGGGGGGGGGGGCTAAAGTTCGAAATTGTGCCAAGGGGTATTTCGTTTTTTTTGCTTGGAACATTTTATAAGAGACCTTTTCCTTTTTACGATATTATATTTCTTTTAGTTTTCTAATAAGTGTCTGGCTAGCAGCTATGTATATGTGTTCCCAGATATCAGAAATTAAGATATCAAATGTTCTTATCAGAAATTACAAAAATAAAAAATCTGCCCCTAAGTAATTAAAAAATGGACATGTAATTTTTTGTGTCTGGATACTCCCCACACTCAAATAGACAAGTAGTGAGAGCGGTTACATAAGTATTCACTTGTGTATTTGACAAATATCCACAAATGACGAGCATTTGTCAAAGTTCAGTAAACAATTTTAATATTTTTTTACGAATACCTACACGGTTAATAACAGATTAATAAGTGATTAATATAACGTCCAAAAAATGCAACTCATAATATTATACTTAAATTATAATATTACTTATATATTTAAGTAATATATAAGTTTTTGGATAATTCCACAACACTTTTTGCAAAAATGGTTTCTGCTAAATGTAAATTAACTATAAGCAATTAACAATTGACAATTAAAATTTTAATTGTGAATATTTTTTATTTTGCATAATTACAATTAAATTGTTACTGTTAATTGTTCTGACAATTAACAATTAATTAATAGTTAGTTAAAATTATTAATTGTTATTGTCATTACAATTAACAATTAATTTTCATTATGATGACAATTAACCTGATATTTACTAAAAAGACGGAATATTACTGCATAATAATACATCCCTTAAGAAATCAGATGTTTTTTATTTGTAATTACAGCTGGGACATTACGTTTTCAGGCAACAAGCAATATATTTTGCTATTTTTTATTAAAAGCATTTTACGATTTACATTTTTATAGCGATTGTGCAGATAATACATTTTTAATAGTTTACAAAGTTTATTTGTGCACCAAATATTACAATACCTGCATAAAAATATTTCAATTACTCTTTTTATTTATTAGGGTTATTTCATAAGTCTGAGACAAGATTGAAATGTGATCTACTGCTATTGCAAAATACTAGAATGACCTTCATAGTTATTTTTTTTATTTAAATTAAAACTTTCATAAATAGTATTTACTAATTAACAATTTTAGTTGTGATATTTAATTGCAATTGACGTATTAATTGAAATTAAATTTAGTTGCAGTCTGCAATTAAGAGGTTAATTGTAATTAAATATAATTGCAATTAAAATGTCACAATTAAATCTTCAATCAACTGATTAATTGATTAAAAATTTAATTGATTGATACCCAGCACTGTCTATAGTATAGTCAATATTATTGTAGTTTGGGTTCGGTAGTTCAGTTTTTCATACGGCACCCCACCTTTGAAACATTTTTGAATGCGCTGATTCTCACATAGTACACGTGTGCAGCGAGGAACTTTGAAAACCCGTGGTCATTAGTAGTTGAGGAGGAGGAGGTTATAAAACATAGTGTTTTGTGATTAGTGTTTAGTGAGAGAAAACTTATAAGAAAATAATGAATGAACAAAATCAGAAACCCACAAGGGAAAAAACTTTGACTGCTACGTACTTAGAGTTACATAGATATGGCCAGAATGGAGACTATGATCGAGCGCTTAAAGCAGCAAATAGAAGTAAATAATTTCATTCAAACATATGCTTCATGAATATCTTCAGTTCTAATGTTATTAACTTTTTGTTTTAGTATTACATATGGCTCCTCAAGAAGAAAAAGCATTTCATTGTAAAATAGTCTGTTTAATACAACAATCAAAATTTAATGAAGCTTTACAAACTATTCAACGTAATGCAAGCTTGGCAAGGTTAGTTCATCCGTCCTAAGTTTATATTAAACTTTTTTAGATTTGTTTAGATTTTAGAATGTTTATTATTATTATTATTATTATTGAATACTTTGTCCTATAATTTCCTTCTGCTATAATATTATGTTAAATATTCGTTTGATATGCATCCACTTTAATTCTAGTGGGTGATATAATAAAACAATATAAAAATTCAATTGTTTTGTGGATGTCACTCTTTCATATTAGTAAAAAATACCTTCAACTTTTTTTTTTAAATGAAATTTCAACTGCAAACAAATGAACATTTATGCAGAGGTGTGTTGAGTCACAAGGATACATATCAATCGATATACAGGATTGGAATATGTACCATTTCCAGCTTTGTACATTTTCAATTGCTTTAGGTCATCAAAATTTACAATATTATAAATAGGAATGAATGAAATATTGATTTAATTAACTGTTGAGATAACATTTACATTCTTTTGTTGTCATGTGGCATAGAAATGAAAAATAATTCCTTTAAAATTATTAATTATAAAATAATTCATTAAAGGAATATATTATTCCAATTTATCAACAATCACGACCGACTGCATATGCAGAACTGATAAAGTCTGAAAGTCAGTAGGATATTCTATTTACTATAAGTATTCCAGGTAAGGTGACCAAATTTCTAAAGCAATAAAGCCGGACATTACAGATGGCCCTGATGATTTTCCAAAAACAATTTTTGAATGAATCTAAGATGTGCATTCCATTGACCGAAACTCTGATTTTTATTAATAGTATGAATTTCAAAGTCTTTCCGCTAACGCTAATTGCTTTTCTTTGTTTCCAAAATTAGTTTTACAAAAAAAATCTTGTAACTTGGAAGAAGAGGCATTAACATTTAAATATCTTTTATGCTTATCGGTAGCCAGATGCTTTGTGTCCAAGTAGCGCTGTAATAGAAATTCATATGAAAATTACGTGTCTCTAATGGTTTTTGCATGCCACAATTAATATTCCAAATTAATTACGAGCCTCCCGGTATATTTTTGATGCGTTAAAATTACATAGTCTAGCCAAAAGTTCTGTCAGTACTTTGAACGTAAATTAAAAAATAACAACGCAATGCAGCCTAGTCAAAATATATTTTTTCAGAATGTACATAAGAACATCTATAAAACGATATCAACTTTATTCAAAATAGCCACCATCACCGCGGAAACACATCTTCAAAAGCACAGAAAACCATCTTTCGCAGAGCGCACGCTTGCGAGAGGAATTTCAGATGCTTTGTTTCGTTTACGTAGTTTGTTAGAAAGTGTTTTAAGTAAAAATAAAATAATTTTAATTCAATTCTTATAATTTATCTAAAATAATTGTCAGTCAAGATTTTTTAATCAAAATTTGATTTTATGGTCTTCAGTTGGTCCAGATCAAATTTCCGTAATGACCGATTAAACAAGGCCTACTATGTTTTTTTGATTATTTGCATTTACTTTTGATCGTAGTAGGCTGGTGGTTTCTATAATTGGGTTTTTTTTAATTAAGTACACACAACTCTCTTTTAATTGATTGGGTTGTATACCTGATAATAATTTTGAATTGATTCGATTATAAATAACAAATATACAGGAGTGTCCAGCTGAAATAAGAATAATTTTTAATAATTTAATTAAAATAATTATTAGTTGTGTTTTTTTTACCAAAATTTGGTTTTCAAGTGGTCCAACAGAGAATTTTGTAATTGTTCTTCGATTATTTGCATTTACTTTTGATCGTAGCAGGCTAGTGATTTCTAATAAATGGGATTCCCAATCACACACAAATCTGCTTTAAGGGGTTCTATAGCTGATAAAACTTTTAAATTGATTTGATTATAAATAACAAAGATACAGGGGTGCCAAGCTGAAATAAAGTAAATTTTAATAATTTGTTTAAAATAATTATTAGTCAAAATATTTTAACAAAAATTTGGTTTTGGGGTTTTCAAGTGGCCTAGAACAAATTTCCGTAACGAATTTTCCGATTAAACGAGCCCTAATATGTTTTTTCGATTTTCTGCATTTATCTTAGATCGTAGTAGGCTGGTGGTTTATAAGAAATGGGATTTTTAATTGCCCATAAACTTATTTTATGGGTTTTTATATCTGATAAAAATTTGAAATTGATTCAATTATAAATAACAAAAATACAGGGGTGTCAAGCTGTGAAGTGAATCACACTGTAGATGCTGCTACGGTTATCTGTTGTAATTAATGTTAATTCAGCGTTTGTATTTCAACTCAAATAGTGTGCAATATTTATAATTGGCACGCTCAAATTAAAATAAGGTAACTCTGTTGGATACCAATATTAAATATAGTTTACTGCAATTTAGAAGTTAGAAGAAAATTAACTAAAAAGTTCTCATTTACGTTTATTGTTTCAACCAATAATTTTTCAATTTTTCTATGGTTTTGAATATGACCGACCATCTTTGATTTTATTCAAATTTTGCACAACTGCTATACTTCTAAAGATAAATAAAAATTTAAAATATTATATTTTTTAAGCAAGTGATTCTTGAGTACGCCCTTCTAAAATATACAAAAATGTGGGATTTTGGCATTTATGTTTTCCTTTATAACTTTGAATAGAAATAAGATAAAGCAATGGAACAAAAACTGTTTTAGGAAGCTCTTACACTGAAGCAATCAGCAACTGGCAGCACGCAATGTTATCCCCAATTGGTTGTTTATATTGAACTTAATCAGAAGTCTCACACTGGAGCAACTTGTTATCGCTTCTACAAAAACGTTGCCGGTTGCCTTAATATTTATTGCCGGCGATACGCGCTGCATGTCGAAAGCCAATATTATCGTGTCAATATAGAGCAATACTTGCATTACTATTATAAATAGAGAGAGGAATCTTCCTATATTTTTTTAATTATTTATACAACAGATATACCGGACGATCCAGATTTTGTTGAAACTATTATTTATGCTATTAGTATAGTAGGAGTACTTGTAAATTATAAAATTTTTATGGTTTACTGGAATTATTAATTTTATGATTTTGTTCGAAATATAAGTCAAGGTTATGAGATCAGTGGGTAATGTAAGTCGGTCTAAATAAGAAATATGAATATAGTATAAAAAGAAAAAGATTTATTATTGTTAGTGGAAGTTGTTTTAGAAATTTTTGCGTGGAAGGCAGACGCAATTGGATTATTTTTCATCTAGCACTAATTAATAAGTTCGGATGGTTGTTACAACGTAAGGCTGATTCTCACTATACGGCAGGCTACCAACAGTCACCGTAGTTTTAGTCGTACATAGTTGTGTGAACTTATACTTAACCCCTTTATAACCAGTTTATACTTAAGTCAGTAGTTTTGTTCCCGATGCACATATACGTACGAGTTCATACGACTAGATACGACGTACGACCATGCAGCCAATGCAACCGTAGCCTTAGAAAGTCCCACTACATGTGTATTAGTGTTGAATAATATTTTAATGATATTAAAAAAATCATAACTACTAATTATAATGTCTTACAAAAAGTTTTCATTTGTTTGATTTACTATTTGTGTTGATGGTACATTCTAAGTTTATTTGCACAAATGTCACGATTGATGGAACCAGACATTAGAAAGTAATAAATTTCCCTTAATAATCAGGTTCTCAGTTACCACTAATTGACCTAATGACCAGGTCACAATATACACAAATCTGAGATGTGTAGCAATTGAAGACCTTGGTACAAAAACTGGCCAAGTCCACATTTGGGTGAAATTTAGTTTTCTCACTAGGTATATATTTTAAAGAATCGTCGATCAATTGGGGCCAAAATCAGAACAGTCTGAAGCATACAGTTCGATAAGCTTCGTGGACTTGACTGAAACTGTAACGTTATTTCATTATCTAGAAAGTTTGATTTGTTTTCCCCCTAATGTTGATTTAGGACTTGGTCGGTTTCTTCCATCAAGATCTTCAATTCTAACCAAGATTTATTAAATTGTTTTTTGCAGTTTCACTTTTGAAAGTGGCATACTTTAGCATTCTATATTCAATATATTTCTGGACTTTCTTCTAATATCCATATTTTACAGGAATCTCTATTTCGAGAAAGCATATTGTCAGTATCGTTTGAACCAAACTATGCAAGCCCTCGAAACAGTAGAGCAAGCCGAAGAACTTGATTATCGTTTAAAAGAATTGAAAGCACAGATACTTTATCGACTGGAGAAATTTGGCGACGCTTATGAAATTTATCATGACATAATAAAAAATTCTCAAGATGATTATACTGATGAACGTGAAACCAATTTGGGAGCTGTATTGGTGCAATTGAGTGATGAATCGGTAAGCAAAGTTTATCAAGTATTAAAATTCAAATTTTGAAGTTTGAATATCTATTGTCAGCAAATAGAAGCAGCCAAACTAAGAAGTGACACCTATGAGTTATGCTACAATCTAGCCTGTTTGTTGATTACACAAGGACAATTTTATGAAGCTGAAAAGAAGTTAAAACATTGTGAAAAATTGTGTCGGGAATCTTTAGAAGAAGATGGTGCAACAGATGATGAAATAGATGTTGAATTAGCTCTTATTAGGTATAATTATGTTTTTATTACTAATTTCTCAAATTTCAAAATAGATTGAAACAGTTCAGTATAAATACTGTTTTTTTCCTAGAGTTCAATTGGGTTATGTATATCAAAAGCAAGGGCGTATCAAGGAAGCTCAACAACTTTATACATCAGCTTTAAAGCTTAAATTGGATGATGTTGCACTTGTGGCTGTAGCTAGTAATAATATGGTTGTGATTAACAAAGACCAAAATGTGTTCGACTCAAAAAAGAAAATGAAAGCTGCCACTGCTGATGCTCTTGTTCATAAGCTACCCTCTAGGCAAAGAAAATTTATAGCACTAAATAATGCAATCTTAATGTATTATACAAACCAGTTTGAACAATGCCATAAATTATGTAAATCTATAGAAGAAACATGGCCTGCTTTGGCTCTTTCTGCAAGAATTACCAATGCTTTGTGTTACTCAAGATCGGAACGTATGGATAAAGCTTTGGAATTATTGAATGGGTATGCTCCAAAGGATGATACTGAGAAATTGCTTATTAATTTATCAACAGTTCATCTGTTAATAATGCAGGTAAACAAAAAAAGAAGTAATTATTTTTTTTGAAATATTTGAGTTGCTTAATGTTGATATCTTATTTGTTTAAAGAGTTTAGCTTCTGCTGGTGACCATATTTTCATTTTTCAAAACCAGGCCACAACTTTTTATTAAAAATATAAAACATGTTTTTGTAATACAATACCATTACCTTGCACGTAACACAATATATTTCAGTGTCTATTTTTGCAAATTTTAGAAATCGAAACTTTCGTTTTAGTTCATTAAAATAGCTAGTCATTCAATTTATGTAAGTGCACTAAACAAGACTTCACATTAAACATACAGGATTTCTTCTCTACAAACATTCAAGTATTACAAAATATTTTAAATATTTTGACATTGCTTTAATTAATTCTATAAATTGTCAAAGTACACCAGATTCTGAATTCATAATCAAATCATCTATGAAATTATTGTCATATCTAATACAATTTAATAGAGGAGTTTCCCAAGGATCATTCTTGGACCCCTCTTTATAATATACACTTGTCGATTTTCTTAATCCATAAAAAACTGCAAAACTCATACATATGCCGATGACACCCAGTTGTATTACTCTTTTAGGGAAAAAGAAATTCTAAATGCTACTAATATTATTAATGGTCCTAAATTCACTGAATGATATTTCTTTCCAATATGGCATTATACTTACCCACCATAATCTGTTAAAATTTTGTTTGGTGTCTCCAATAAATTATCAGCCATTAAGGATCTATACCATGCAGGTGCTTTTATCGTTTTAGACATAACCTCGAAATAATCTTCTGTAATGTGGGTGCATTCGTTTGCTAAAGTTACACGCCCATATTAAGTAGTAGGAATCATGCATCTTTTACCTACTCATTTTCCCACTTTGTAACAGAATTCCAACGAAAAGATCTTGAAAGCATATTTTACATTTACATGTGTAGATGAATTAATATTAATTGTTGATTAGTTAATATTAATCAATTGATAAGTAAATGTACTATAATTAGTAATATTGTAAAATAGAATTAAAATCTAATTAATAATAAAAAAGGAAACAATCAAAAAACTATGATAAAGAGACATTCATTAAATAAGAAATATATGACAGCTCTATAGTCGGATGCAGAGCATTCTGGATATCGAGTCAGAAAATCTGAGTTCAAACCACAGCTTAGCTTAAATTCTTTTTATAAATATTTAATATATTTTATAAATAAGCAACTTTTTAAGATCAAATCATCTAAACATGTCTTTACTTAATTAACTAATATCTGTTTATTAACGAATAACAAATCAAATTTAATGATATCATTAAATGGATAAATATCTAAATGATGTCATTTCTGTCAGTGTTTCCTATTAGAATACAGGGTAATCTCCCAGATTAATAGAATGTTTTAACCACATCCAAAATGGAATGTGCCCCGCCGTCTGCAGCCTTGTTGTGTTCATTCAACAGATGGCATGTTTTTACTGATGGTGTCAATTTCTAAAGAGCTTGCATTTAATCCTATTCCACTTAACACTGACTTGCATCAATTATACATACTTTTCTGAAAACGCCGGGCAAAATTCTCGAAATTTTCAAGTTCATTTAATCAAAAAATGCTACTAAGGTTTTATGTTTCTAATGACCAGAGAAGCTTATCCTCAAAGTCTGATCATTAGGTAGTGAATCACCGTGTATATCATTTTTATCATTTACATGATGTATATAAAAGCAAATGGGAATAAATAAATAAATTTGTAGGGTGAGCAATTAGAAGCATGTAAGATACTTGAAAATATGGGTGAAGATAGTTACAAGCCTGGAATTGTTGGTGCATTGATTACTCTATATTTAGGACTGAAAAAGAAAGATACTGCCCTAAAAGTGTTTGAAAGAACTGTTGAATGGTATCGTAAAAATAAGGTAATTCTATTTAAATATCAGTTATTATAAAGTGATTACATGAAAATATCAATTAAAGGTCAAAGAAGGTGATTTAAGTAATATGTGGAGACAAGCAGCAGATTTCCATATGCGTAATGGACAACCAAAAGTTGCTGCCAATAGTCTAGAAGAATTAGTTAGAAGCAATTCTAATGATAAGAAAGCGATTGCACAGTTATCGCTTGCGTATGCACAAGTAAGAGTGTTTATTCATCGGTCATTTTCTAATTAGAAATTTTTCCACTTGTGTATATCTTTTAGTATGATAAGAAAAAAGCAGCACAACTTCTGACAAGACTGCCACCATTTGATGAAGTATTAACAGAAAGTGATATAGATGCCTTAGAGAGTTCAAATTGGTTAACTCTTAAGAAGGCTATAAATAAAGCTGAATCTTCACCAGGGTAAGTCTTGGCATAATTTGTTTAGAATATTATTTGTTCTTATTATTATTTATTATTTGTTTAATTACAGAACACCAAAAGTAGAAGCAGTAGATAGAAAGAAGAAAAAGAATCGCAAGCATAAAACTAAACTGCCGGCTCACTGTGATCCAAATGTTGCTCCAGATCCAGAACGGTGGTTACCCAAGTATGAAAGAACTGGCTTTAGGAAAAAACGGGATCGTAGAAATAAAGATGTTATTAAGGGATCACAGGGAACTACATCTTCTCAAGCAGATCAATAGTAAATATAATTTTACTTTATAATTAATTGATGTTGACTAATTTATTTTTTAGTGATTTCTCAAAAATATCTGAACAAGAAACTCAAAATAGTCCTGTTTCTAGTATAGAACCTTCACCTCAACCTAAAAGTAACCAGAAAAAGGGACAGCAGCAGAAGAAGAAAAATAAAAGGCGATAAATCACTAATAGATAATAAACAAAAGTAAATTAATGAAATTTTAGATGCAGCATTTTTTTTGATATATTTATTATTACATTGTAGTCGTAATGCTTAAGTAAGAATATGTGTATTTTATAAAATATTTACAATTTCAAAGTCTTCATTTTTATATTCTCAAGATTTTTTCAAGTGATGATGATGATCATTTTGCTGCTGATGTTTTAATTAAACCTTGTCATGCAAAAGTATAAATTGCTTATACACTTCCGGCCAAATGTATTGCAATAGAACGTTTTCCTACAAATATCTATTATATCAAAGTTTATATACTTTTTATTAACACATTTACAATGTCATTTTTCTGCTTTATTTCAAATAAAAGGAAAGTTTGAACTGTTCAAGTAAATTTGAAACGTGGCACAAACTATTTAAAGTTCCTAGGGACTTAGGATTCCGTTTGCTACTAAAAGCTATCATAACTAATAGTTCAGGACATGATTTTTGAGCAAATATTTGCTCCATAAATGTTCATACATGTTTCTCAAAATTCATATTCTCATTCAGTATGTAAACACAACAAGAACATTAAAAAGATACATGGCAGTTTCTGCATCATTAGCCCTAAACATAAATTTATAGAATACATAATATTTTAACTAAAAGCATATTATTCAACAGAAGCTCCTTACCTCGGTGATGGCAAATCTAGTGTAATCTTTGAGTTCTAGAGTTACAAAGATCAAGCAACATGTTTTAATTATTGTAAATAAACGATGGTACATCACGATATATGCATGTGTGTACCATAATACTAATATAAAATTAATTACCAGAGTAGGAACAATATTGAATAAAATAATAGCACATAATAGTCATTATAAAAATTGATGTATACTTACCAATAGTAGTATAGTCAAATTGATATATTTGCTATTTATTTGCCATCATTGTTCTTTATGAAGAAAAATTTGCTATTTTGCCTATGTTCACAATGATTTACATTTCTACATTAATTATAATTGGATAATATTTATTTTCTTTTTATAAATCTCCTTTCTTTTTGTTTATTGGTGATGGTCAGGGCCAGCCACGCATCATAGCATCAATTGCACAAAACATTAACGCATAAGGTTTAGTGTTTTCCGTATCTATAATTTAAATTATATTTTTTTCATCTCAGCCCATGTATGCTTTACAATGTATAAGATTTCAAAATTTAAATCGTTTTTGGGAATAAATATTTATGTTGATGGAATAAAAAAAAACAGGTCGCTACATTTTGTTTTAACAAAGATGCAATAATTTAAAACATGTAAATTGAAACATAGAACAAAGAATAAGTTGGATTATTATCAGCCAGTCTGGTCTGACTTGCTTACATATGAGAAATGCATACCAGATATGGAAAATATTAATCCTTATGCGTTAATTTTTTGTGTAATGTATTTTATGATAAAGAATAGTTGAACAGTTGGTTTACTTTTTATATTTTATTGCAGTTTAAAAACCTGGAATCGCCGTAATTTTATATGTATGCATTCGACTACACGAAATAGTGCACTTAACTACCTATTTAGCAAGGTCGTGGTTGACCCTGGTGATGGTTATTGTTACATAATTTGTGAAATAAAGATTTCATATATTATACATGTTTATTTATTATTTAATTTTTTTAAGTAACACAGTATACATAGTATACAAACAAATGGTGTACAGGAGGTTACAAATCACCCATAAAAATTTTGTATCATGTATAGTAGCCGAGCAGTTTAGAATTAATGCTTTTTGAGATTTATGATTTAATAAAAAATTATCCTTATATGTTGTTGTAAAAAGTTTTAACGTGCCCAGACCAGTTCCATGGGATTGTATTGGTACTGATACAGTGGAAGACAAAAGCAAATGTTGTTGATAACATACTTTTTAATGTTAGGTTCTAATATAAGCAATAGTTTTAGAATGTTTATTAGTTGAGTTTTAGTACAAATTTCATTGAAAATTATGTTTGTAGTTTTTAACTATTCCATAATTTTAGTTTTTGAAGAAGCAGTTGGTGGTTTGTTCAGTATTCAAATTGACATTGCATTAAAATCAATTGCTTTTAATGCAATGTCAATTTGAAATTAAAAAAACATTGGGTCGCTTATTTTTAGTGCCATACAGGGTGTCCCATTAAGACATCGTTAGACTTTGCCAGAGGTTAGATAACCATTAAAAAAATAAAATTCCTATATACCATTTTTCTTGAACTTTACTATACTTTTGGTGAAAAACGGCATCGAAGTTCAGCCTAATGTTTTCAAATTTAATAGTATGAATTGCACATGACACATATTTTGAAGTTCAAGGTGATAAACAATACTACTTGTTTTCGAGAATGTGCAAGCTAGCATAATAAAGTAATAACTCGTCTTTATTTTGGCCAAGTGTTTCATGGAATAACAACAGATAAATAAATAAGAAATGTTCTCTCGTTTGATATTGTGTTTCAAAAACTGTATTTTTGTTTTGTGATTTCTGCTTTGTAAGACAATTTCATATTCTTTTAATAGATACGTTAATCCCTATGTGTAATACAAGCAGGTCTGTGAATAAAAAAATATTTTCGTATTAATTTTGTTTACAGTAAATCAAATAAGATTCTCAAAAATTCACTGTAAGGTAACTTAGTATTCTATTAGTAGTATTATGTGTTTTGATTATTAGATTTTTGTTTCTGATAACCGCGTGCCAGTTGTGTTATTTTTTGGGCAAGCTGTACTGTATTATTTTCTACTATTTTTTGTTTAAAATAATATTTATTCCCAGAAAGTACATCTATGTAATAAATAAAGGGTACTGATTTCTAGCAAAGAGCAATAAAATCATCACTGTAGATACCATAAATATTCCTAGAAATTGTGACTAATAATTGGATACAGCTGCATTTGTACTAAAATAATCAAAATAACCCGGCCGACAACTTTTAGTTTGAGTACATATTATGTTTGTAAACACTCGGTCAAGGTAGGGCTTAACAATTTGCAAATCCCTTACACTGCAGTTTTTAGTAAAATAGTATAACAGTATTTACTTATTTTTTAGGCATTGTTTTTATACTAGTTATTTTCTATGTAAACAAATTACCATCTATCAAGGTCATTTTATCAAAACATAAAAAACAAAGGTTTTACTAAAAGCGCTGTGTACTACTGTATTTAGATTTTAGACTTCCAATAAAATAAATAAAAAATAATACCTATTGATGGATAGATTAAATTATCGTCTTTACTTAATTAACTGATATCTGTTTATTAACGAATAACAAATCAAATTTAATCATATCGTTAAATGGGTCAGTATTAAAATGATGTCATTTCTGTCTGCATTTCCTATTGGAATACAGGGGAATCCCCGGATTAATAGAACATTTTAAGTTCTTTCAGCAACATCCAAAATGGAATTTGCACTGTCTGCATTGCACTGACAGATGTCACGTTTTTACTGATGGTGTCAATTTCTAAAGAGCTTGCATTTAATCCTATTCACTTAATACCTGACCTGCATCAATTATACATACTTTTCTGAAAACGGGCAAAATTTTCAAAATTTCCAAGTTCATTTAATCAAAAAATGTTTCTAATGAGCAGAGAAGCTTATCCTCAAAGTTCGATCATTAGGTACTGAATCACCCTGTATTGAATGTGTACAGTATTAATTAGACATAAATACTAACCCTAATTTTTTTACTCCTGATGAAATCACCAAGCAGTAGTAATGTAAACGAAAAACCAAAAGTTTTTTTTCTTTCAAAAAAGACCGACACTTCATTTCTTACCGGATTTTCAACATTTCCCTTTTTATTTGCTATAGACCCCGCTTCCCGAAATCTTCTTACTAACTCCAGACATGCTTGCGATTCACATACTTATCGGGATGTCGCTGGTTGAACAACTGAGCGAACAACAATTATATCAACTCTTTTGGAAATCGAATCAGCCATTTGAAATGTTGAATGAATAGTTACAACAAACACTTCTACAAAATTATATTTTGTTTATAATTTTAATATGTAAACTACGAAACTGTATATTCAATGTTCATTAATAAATTAATTATGATAATATTATATATTTAACTTAACACTTTTATTTCTACATTATTCACTATGACCAACACATAAAAGCTTTATTTTAAAGAAACAACTTTGTTCTTTAAATGAAAAATCAAAATAGATATTTTCAAAATTATTGTTAGGGTAGGTTTTTACTACGATGCCAGGGCCGAATTTTATTCGCAGTCCACCCCTGCATCGGTGCTCAGCTGCATCAGTTAATTCTTCACTAATTAATTCTTAATGTTAGTTAAGTTAATTTTTATACATTTTCTGTTACATATTTATTAATAATAATTATTAAGACTGTTTGGGTAACAAGCAAAAATTCTAATAAAACAAAGAACTAAATAAAAATAATAAACTATTGCAACATCCCTTATCCTCATTATTATCCTCATCAGAAATTTCTGTTCATGTATTAGGATAGCAGAAGAGGTCGATGGTGGTATCCTGCAATCCTGGAATCTTTGCATTGATATATTGGCCACAAACCGTAAGTATACATTGACGACAAGTTGCAATATCATCATTAATAGTGCTACTGGTTATCAGATGGCGCCAAGTTTTTCAAATTTTAAGAACATTTAAAATTAAATTTTATTTAGTTAAAATTTATTTTAAGTTGTTTTATGGCAATTTCTAATAAACATATAACAGAAAATGCATAAAAGATAATGTAATAGTTATCATTAAGAACATTAATAAAAAATTAATGAAAGCAGACTTGTTTCCAGGATATTGAACAACAGTTACCTACTAATTAATTAATACTAATGCGACTGCTTACTAGATGGCGTGCAGTTTCTACAAATTTTATACAAATTCTAAAATTGAACTCGATCAAGTTATAATCTATTTTAAGTTGTTTGTGTGACAATTATTGATAAATATGTGACAAAAATGCATTAAAATTAACGCAACAATTATTATTAACAACATCAATAAGTGTAACGTACGAACTGCTGTTCAATTTCCTGGAAACAAACCTGCATCAGTTAATTTATAAAAATAAATTGAACGCCATGTAGTAACCAGTAGTGTTATTAATAAAGATTTTTGGGTGTGCTGTTTGGTCGCCATTATTTCAATATAGCATCCATTGGAGACACCATCAACATCTTCTGTTATCCTAATACAAGATTTACAATGTTTTGATGGGTTTATATCAATCAAACAAAACTGTTTTTATACAAAACTTGCCGTTTGACAAACCAGTAAGACACACACACACACACACACAGAGGTAAATTGTTTCATTGCAATTTATCACACACTGTTCAATCTAAACGAATATAAATGAATATCATTCTGTTATACAAAACAATATCAACGTCTTTTTGTGTTTTAAAAAATGCCAGTACCATGTATGATTGTTAACTGACAACTCGTCTTTTAAATCAATTATCAATATATAAAAAGAGTATCTTTTGCATTTCAAACAGGTCCTTTGATGAGGATGACGAAAAATGAAATCTTTAATTAAATCTCTTATTATATAGCGTACTTTTAATAAATAATATAACCAGGCCATTCTTCTATTAAAGTTATTAATTCTTCTATATATTCATTTTACACAGATAATTAAATTCTATTAATAATTATAATAAATAAAATAAATGTGAATACATCCAAAATAAATTTGCAACTGCAAATCTAGGTGCATGTCCGACAAGCTACAACAGGGTTGAAGTTGTTTGATAATGTTTGAAGCTAGTTAACGTACCGGATACACCCTTAGGTCGTGATTTCAGTTATTATGTTAGTTTTTAAGTTTTAACATTACTAGACTAATATATTAATTCCGTGTAGAATTAAATAAGTAAATAAATATTTTTTATTATTTAATTCATACGCGTTATCTTAATTAGCTGTATGTCCGTGTATGTCCTACATTGGTAATGTAGGACATACACGGTCTTCCCCGATGATGTCGGGGACAAGGTCGAGATAATGAGGTAATGTTTACATTTACTGTAATTTATAGCTGGACTGAATATAATAAAATTATGAGTATCAAGGTAATGCTCGAGCCATCTCGAATGCTTTAAAACAATGTACCTCGGCTATATGGAGAATCAATAGAGCACTGGAAAAAGAAACATCTATAGGGGTTAAGAATCATCTGTCAACCTGCCTGGGTCAAGCGAGATCATATAGGGAGATTATTAAAACCTTAAAAACTGTAGGTGGAAGCAATAGTCAGCGAAAAGAGACAGCTCGCGATCGCGTGTCGTGGGCTGATATGAAATCAGCATTTAAGGGACGCATGTGAACTGCTGTAATAACTAACACCAAACATATCGAGCCGAAGGCTTTCAGGCAGGACTGCTCGACCATTTTTCAGAGACGTATTCTGAATACATTGAAGAAAGGTGCATCATTAAAAGTGAACACAGCTTTAACAGGCATGTTCGAAGTCAAAAAAAGGGGATACTATTATAGAAGAAATAAAGTATATAAACACCAAAAATGCAGCCATATACCAAGACAGTAATTTAGCCCAATGGTTCAAGATCAATACTCACCCCTCCCCACCGGTATGACGAACCTGGGCACTAGGTCGCCATACCTCCTAGGACATCAAGAACTGCCAACATCACCGCAGGTTGTTCAGAAGGGTGATATACATGTATAATTTAAATAAAGGGTGAAGGGAGAAGGGTGATATAAACTATTATTAAATAAGTCTAGAAACAGATTTATACCAGAACGTTTACTGAGGCAGCGAGAGGTTGAGAAATAAGAAGCTTTTAAAGAATGTATTTCGTATATTTTGTCATCATATAAAAATATCATATTACATATAAATACTATTACAATACGACTATATTACATAGTGCAACTAGAAATTAAATATTTACTTATTCTATGATTTTTCTCGCTTTAAGCTCTGTGATGACTGAAATTATTTCCTTTTCGTTTTCGAGACTGCTGCTAAGAGCTTTCTTTACAGCATACAACAGACGAAGTCGGTCCACTAGTTGATCAGACGTACTCTGACGCATCCAATCCGTTTTCATCTTGTTTAACTTTTTGGGAATACTAACTCCAAAGTCTGTTATTCTATATAAATTAGGCTTTATTATGTTTTCGTATTTCCAACGTTTAACGCTTATTAGCCGAGCGTTGTGTCTATAGATCTCTTCGGTAGAGCTATTGATAAAGTTACTAGATTAGAGAAACTGAAGCAGAAACATTATTATTACTCATAACCAGGGTTTCTCAGCTATTTATCGAAACATTGAACTGTGTCAAGGGTGAATTAAGGATGATCGATAAGATAACGGGCATCTAGCCAGGGTTAATTAAGGATGGAGAATGATCGATAGATGATGATAGACGTAGTGCTAGGGTTAATTAATGATGAAGACGTGTCGTTCCATGATGAATTCATGCTGAAGGACGTCTAGCCAGGGTTAATTAATGATGCAGGAAGATCGACAGGGTGATGATAGACGTAGCGTCAGGGTTAATTAAGAGTGACCTGAAGAACATGTTATATAGATAGGAGTTCATGATCAATTATTAGTCGATATGAACCGGCGACGCGAGTGTGACATATGTTGCATGAGCGTTTTACGATCAGAATTTGCTCGTCATTTGAAGATACACTAGAGGTATAAAGTTCAGTGTTCTATTTGTTTAAAGTATTTTACACGCCTCGATAACTGTCATTTGAAAACAGTTCATAATACCATAGTTGTTGCCAATAAGACATCACCTAGAAATAATGTATTATTTAAAGACGTGAATCTGAAACGTATGCACACCAATGAATCCTGTGCTATTGAGTCCAATAAAAAAATAAGATGCGAGGACTATGATAATGATGATGAAATAATAAACACTCGTAATGCTATACGTAAGAAATTAGCCTACTTTCACTGTGATAAAGCAGAACCTCATGATAATTGTGTTATACCGCGATCGGAGACCCATGCTATCAATCTCTCACCAGAGCTTGAACAATCATCTCCCGTTACATCTGCTGATGCGGAAGAAGAAGAAGAATGCGATTCTAGCTTAAAAGAATATCACGAATTCTCTAACTATTATAGAGCATTATTAGCTAGCGGAGAAAACAAAAACGTAGACAAAACTAGGTACGCTCTATATAACTACATCGATGAGTGGCGATTTGGTTGTTCGCGAGTACAGTTTTAGGGAAAAGATATTTTAATTAAAAACAAACTTTTCAATGGAACATCCGGCCTGTTTAATTTACTAACGCTTAAACGAATAAACTCTAATAGTCCAACAGAGGAAGATATCGATAACTATATGAAAATAATATCACTTGCTAATGCTCATAAGAAAGACTATAGACACAACGCTCGGCTAATAAGCGTTAAACATTGGAAATACGAAAACATAATAAAGCCTAATTTATATAGAATAACAGACTTTGGAGTTAGTATTCCCAAAAAGTTAAACAAGATGAAAACGGATTGGATGCGTCAGAGTACGTCTGATCAACTAGTGGACCGACTTCGTCTGTTGTATGCTGTAAAGAAAGCTCTTAGCAGCAGTCTCGAAAACGAAAAGGAAATAATTTCAGTCATCACAGAGCTTAAAGCGAGAAAAATCATAGAATAAGTAAATATTTAATTTCTAGTTGCACTATGTAATATAGTCGTATTGTAATAGTATTTATATGTAATATGATATTTTTATATGATGACAAAATAAACGAAATACATTCTTTAAAAGCTTCTTATTTCTCAACCTCTCGCTGCCTCAGTAAACGTTCTGGTATAAATCTGTTTTTAGACTTATTTAATAATAGTTTATATCACCCTTCTCCCTTCACCCTTTATTTAAATTATACATGTATATCACCCTTCTGAACAACCTGCGGTGATGTTGGCAGTTCTTGATGTCCTAGGAGGTATGGCGACCTAGTGCCTTATTATAAATTCGAACCTTTTATCTCATGTACGTAAAATTCTAATGTTATTATAGCACGACAACGTTAAGTTTTTACTGAATAAATTTTTAAGTTTTTTTTTATAAATTTGAACCTTCTATCTCATGTACATGAAATTCTAATGTTATTATAGCATGACAACGTTTTTGACAATGTTTTTATTGAATAAAGTGAAATGGTAATTACTAATTTTCTATTTCCCGTTCGTATTGTACGTGTCTAAAACTAATACATCAATAGCGTTTACTGTCTCCAGCCTTACTTTGTGGAACTCCATAATCATAAAAATTTGCATTTATTTAAATATTTTGTTACTCTTATAATCTCTAGATTTACTGGAAATTGACCACATTTTATAACGAACTATTGTTATGATGACGAGACCTGTGTGATTGACTTATTGCCCCTGGAAATAGGTAAGTTGTTTATTAGATTCCTGTAATATTAAAATTAAGGGGAAAAAGAGGAAAGTGTCGGAACTAATTTTTGTTTATTAAAAAAGAAAAGTGACAGACCGCCCTAAAGATTTTATGTGAAAATCTAAGTATTTTGATTCGGAAAGGAAATAAGTTAAAACCTAACCATCAACCATACTCTTTTTTTTTACTGTACATCTTAAATGTTCGAGGATTAGTACCTGCTATCGTGCCTCAGGTAGTCAGTCCGACCTTTTTGGGGTATAGTGATGCATTTTAATCTGATAATTATCTCGATTTCAAGTTTACAAAAAAGCTGTCTTTAAGGAAGTTTGAAAAGATTATATATTGATGAAAAAAAAGGGAGAGAATTTTTACAGAAAATAACCATTCAAACTTACCTCTTTTGAGTTCGAAGCAGGTATAAAACCGCAAACTTCTAGTGATTTGGAGGTCGAAACGTGCTTTTTTAAAAGAATGTATATTGCCTCAGGGTGTTTCCCTTTTTGTCGTCGTCGAGGGTAAGGTAAAATTTAACTCCAGTTTATTTTGGTACCTTCTACAGTATAGTCGTGTTTTCGTTTTTAAATTTAAAAGATGATTATTGTATATTCCTTCTTGATAAGAGGTGATTAGGTGTTTTAATTTAAAGTGATATCTGGTATTACAAAGCGCAAATGGTAAGTTATTTTTCTGCATTAGAATTAGTTTTTTCTCTTTTTAAGTTAATTCAACCGTTGACAATAATACATATTAGTGTTAGAAACCAGGCTGATCCCTGAACGTGATTCAAGAGCCTGTGTATTTATTAACGTAATTTTCTTAACATGGAGATCCGAAAGCCCTTCACGAAGGGTAGCTACTGACAGATATATCGGTTAGTCGAGCTTGCAAAACTCGTTGATATCATTGACGATTGTTGGTTTCTTTAAATTTCATGATCTCTTTGGGTAGAAAGTTTCATTAGAATACAGCGGTCTTGATCACGTGGTTAGGCAGATGTGAAATATAAAATTCAAGGGCGGGAAATCCATTATGGTGACTTCAAGAATGACAAATTCAAAATTTTAAACGTTTTATCGAGCTGTCGTCGTCGTCGTTGTAAGGACCTTTGTTGAGTTAATTGAAACCGCGTGACGGGCTTCGATCCTCAACCATAGTTACTAGATTAGAGAGGGATATATACGAAAGTTACCGAGAGAGAGAGAGAGAGAAATAGCTAAATAAATAATATATTTAAACGTTGATGTTTCATTTACTAGGATGATTAAGGGAGAAGGGCGACTATATAAAATGTAGATCGTTATCCGCGAGAGAGAGTACACGAAAAGTAGAAACATAATTTTACTTCCTATCTGGCATTATTATTTCTTCTAGAAAAGGTAGAAAGAGTACAGTGTGTGCGTGAGAGAGAGAGAGAGAGAGAGAAAGGTAGCAGAACTTGTAGGTCGTAGCGAGAAGGAGAATGCAAAAAAATGACAGATGCAAAATGACAGATGCATAATTGACAGATTTAAAATGACAGACGTATAAATGACAGACGTATAAAGCTGTAAAATTGACATATTTAAAATGACAGATGCACAATTGACAGATTTAAAATGACAGATGCAAAAATGACAGCTATAAAATGACAGATGCAAAAATGACAGATTTAAAATGACAGATGCAAAAATGACAGATGCATAATTGACAGTTGCAAAATTGACAGATTAAAAATTGACAGATGCAAAATTGATAGAATTAAAATGACAGATGCAAAAATGACAGATTAAAATTGACATACGTATAAATGACATATGCAAAAATGACAGATTCAAAATTGACAGATGCAAAATTGACAGAATTAAAATGACAGATGCAAAAATGACAGATTAAAATTGACAGACGTATAAATGACAGCTGCAAAATTGACAGATTTAAATGACAGATGCAAAAATGACAGATTCAGTACAGATTCAAATTTAGCGCCACATGCTGTGATATAAAATGGTTGCCCCTCTACATACCCCCGATGGTAATATAGATTTCTTCATGACGCGCCCCCTAGTAGTAGTACACAGCCCGCCGGTCATACAGATCCCTTCATGACGCCCTCTATTGACGATACACAGATTGCCGGTAATACAGATCCCCGTAATGGCGGGCGTGGTAGAATGGCGCCAGACGTTCCAAAATGGCTGCCTTCAACCATTCAGAAGCAAGGGAGGAGCTACAGGAGTGGGGGTTAACCAATCAGAGAACAGTAGGCGGGGAAATCAAAAATGGCGGCGACCAGTCAGAAGCAAGGGGAGGAGCTACAGGAGTGGGTGTAGCCAATCAGAAGCAGGGGGAGGAGCCATGCCATTGGCATGCCACATGGTATGTCAATTTCCGTCTGGGACAGGTGCCCCAATACCTACTTGCATATTTAGGTGTTTTTTATAAATGCATGCATATTTTAGCATTTTTGAACGAGTGTGCATATTTTATCACTTTTTGAGCGTTTTACATGCTTTAATTATGAAATTTCTAATATTTTTTAAATAATTTTAGCATTTTAGACAACCACCCAAGGGCGGCTTAGTCGAGTCTAGGGGGAAACCCATAATTTAAGCTTATTGTTAAATACTAGGCTTTAAAATATTTTACTGCCTTAACCATCTGTGTACTTGTTAATATTTTCTAAGAAAGTAAAAGTTTCAACTAAAATTTTAATACTTACATCCTGCGGTATTGTGATAAATAGGTATTAGGAAATTCCAAAGACCCTTTGACAACTTCCTGTACATAGAAAAATTTGCCTGTACTTTTGTTTACTAATCTTGTAATCTTTCAATTAAGACAGTTCAGAAATTGCAAACTGCATTTCAGTTTGAAATTTTAGAGTGTAAAGATGGGTAAAGAAAAACGGTCTGTGTCTGTTACACTTCGAAGTTATGTTAAGGAATTCAGTGTTCTTACAACTGACGATAAGGTGTTGTATTGTACAGTGTGCGACGATAAAGTGACTGCAACGAAATGCTTTCAAGTTACACAACATCTGAACACGGTTCGACTTCAAAAGCGTGTTCCCCTGAAATCAAAAAAACAAACATTGTTACCGGGGTACCTTAATAATTCGCCCGGCAAATCGATCGAATTAGTGGCTGCAGATATCCCGTTAAGTAAAATTAATCACTCAGCATTTCGTAATTTTCTGGAAGAAATTTCAAAAATGCCAATACCCGACGAGTCTACACTCAGGAAAAATTATTTACCTCGTTTATACGAAGAGACCATAAAATCAATTAGAAAACATGTAGCGAATAACTACATATGGGTTTCCATTGACGAATCTACTGACACTACTGGAAGGTGCGTAGAAACTTCATTTCCTTCGTTTTGTTAGTAAAATTTAACTAATTAAAGGCAGCAGAGCAATTTACGGATGTTTTATTTTCTATTTTGTTAGTTACATATTTAATCACAACAATATTTTTGTTTGATTAAAATATAATTTTTTTTAAATAACTGTTTTGTGCTAATTGTTTGTAACCGACTAATTATGTAGTGCGATAAAATAAAAATCAAATTTTTGTTTTCAGATACGTGGCTAACGTTATAATTGGCGTTTTTAATTCGGAGAACAATCCCAAACCCTATCTATTAGCAATGGACGTTTTCAAGAGCACCAATCATTGTTCTGTGGCAAAATTGTTTAATGATTCGATGGCTATTTTGTGGCCGGACGGCATACAGTACAACAAAGTACTCCTGTTCGTCACCGACGCGGCACCGTACATGATCAAGGCTGGAGCAGGCTTACAAGTTTTGTACGAGAAAATGATCCACTTAACTTGTCTTACCCATGCAATGCATAGAGTTGCGGAAAAAGTGCGGGAAATATATCCTAACGTAAACTCTATAATTTCAGATGTAAAAAAATTGTTTGTAAAGCTCCATATCGCATACAAATATTTAGGAAAACTGCTCAAGAAGTGCCTCTCCCACCTGAGCCTGTAATAACAAGGTGGGGTACTTGGCTCTCTGCAGCAGAATATTATGCAACTTATTTTGATATTAAAGCATTTGTTAATAAACTTAATAAACACGATGCACTATGCATACAAAGCGCACAGGATGCTTTTAATACTAAGGAGGTGAGGGCAGAATTATTGTTTGTTTTGACAAATTTTGTGCGTTTAGCTAAAGTAATTCAGAAATTAGAAAGTCAGGGAAATTCATTAGATGAATCTCTTGAGCATGTAACATTGTTAGCTGGTTCTTTGAATAAAGTAAAAGGGCCAAAGGGTTTGACTATAAAACAAAAATTGAAATCCGTTATAGACAAAAATCCTGGTTTTCACTTAATTAAAAGCATAAACGATGCATTATCTGGCCAAGACATTTTAGACGAGCTTGGAGAATTAAACAATTTTAAGTATGCCCCAATTACGTCTTGCGATGTGGAACGGAGTTTCTCAAATATAAAACAATATTTAGGGATAATAGGCATATGTTTACTTTTGAAAATTTAAAAAGGTACGTCATTGAGAACTGTAACGCTCTATGTTTAGAAAATATAATTAATTATATTATTGCATAGGATGTCTAATTAAAATAATTTCTGTAAATAAAATGTAAATAACGCTAAACAGGTGTTTTTTAATAATGAAAGTGCATATATTTATTAAAAATTTCTAATAAACGCATATTTCATGATTTTTAAGTGCATATTTCACGTTTTTATAGTGCATAAGTGCATGCATATTTTAGCATTTTTAAGTGCATACAAATCCTATACCTAATGATCAGTGTTCATAATTCTTCGTTCTGCTAGAGGATCTTTGTGTAATAGGTTTACAGTTAGTGATGATTTGAAGTGTAATATTATGGGCAAAATAGTGAAGTGTATTTGTAACGACCTTATATTTGTAAATAGACCTTAACATCTATTACGGATTAACATTATTTTTTAAGTAAGTTGTTTTGGATTTTAAAGATTGTTTACCTTTATCCTATATATTCAAACTGTGATCATCAATAATTACTGCTTATATTAAACAAGGGACCCCTTTTTTCATGGTAATAATTTATCATTTTATTGTTTTGTTTTATGTTATTTTTCGTACTTATGAATAAATCAATTTAAAATTGAATACAGTTATGATGATGTTGGACCATTTACTTGCAAAAGTTAGTGAACTACGCAATTCTGCTTAATAATAATTCAACTAATTAGGATTAGTTTTTGAATCCCATCAATTTACTCAGAATCCTTTTTTTAGTTGCGAATTCTGAGCCTGATAATGACTTGCAATCAAATGGCGCCCATATTCTTTTATTGTGTCTATAAACCTATTTTCTTTACAAAAGTTATGGAAACCAGACCCATGCCTGAATTATAATTTTGACAATAAGATGTCTTAAGCCTTTGAGTCGTACAGTAAGCATTTGAATTTTTTATTGAGGTTACTGTGACGCCCATCGCGCGGCCTATATTTTGTTATTGTGTATTCAGAATAATGTAGAGTATAGAAAATGTTACGTTTCATTGACGCCTGATCGTGGGGCTTTTATATGTACAGAAAATTTAACGTTTCATAGTTTATATAAATTATAATATTAAAATATAGAGTTTTTTTTTACATTTAGCTAAACTAGATTTTCATTTGTATTCAGTCCGGTTACATACCGGACATGCTTTATTTTTTGCTTTCTTTCATAATAAAATTTAGTTTTTTTAACTATTTTTTGCTTTCATCAGTGTTGTAACAGATACATTATTTTGTGTATCTAGATACAGATACAGATACTATCAGGGAAAGGTAGGTACCTAGATACAGATACAGATGCTTTTGCTGCGAAGTATCTAGATCCAAATACAAAGTCTAATATAATGTATCTAGATACATTTGTAGATACTTGTTTTACTGTGATCACCCCGAAAATAAGGACTTCCTAGTCAATTTTTTGTACCGGTAATAGTTGTTTAACTAAGCATCAATTCCAGGGCTAGTCTAGGACAGCAATATTTATTAAAATTTATACATATTAAAAATGAATAATTGTTAAGCAAAAACCAGTACCTAAAGATAAGTACAGTGTGTATTAGGGTGGTCCAACAAAAAAGCAAAGTCGAAAATCTTATGCTCTCACCCCCTAGGATTGTTGTATATCGAAAAAAAGTACCCCTATTTTTTTTATTTTGAAATGGGACAATGTTTAGGGGTGCCTCAAAGCCCTTAAAGTTTCTCATGTATTTTATATAGGAAAAAACACTTTTTCATAGATTTGGTATAGAATTTTAGAAAATCAATATTTTTCAACGGGACTACTCTATTTCTCTTCAGAAATGTTCAGAGAATGACATCCAATAATTTATCAAAATATTTTATATTAAAAAATAGTAATAAATATTTTTTAACGATTTTTCCGTGTTTCTTTCATGTTTGGGTTTTTTTGCGGGTCTGTAAAAAATAGTTAATATAAAAAAATTTAACAAATAAATTATTGGATGTCATTCTCTGAACATTTCTGAAGAGAAACAGAGTAGTCCGGTTGAAAAATTTTGATTTTCTAGGATTCTACGAAAACGTATTTTTTACCCATATAGTTAAAATACATGGGAAACTTTAAGGGATTTGAGGCACCCCTAAACATCAACCGATTTCAAAATAAAAAAATAGGGGTACTTTTTTTTTCGATATACAACATTCCTAGGGGGTGAGAGCATAAGATTTCCGACTTTGCTTTTTTGCTGGACCACCCTAGTGTGTATTCAAACCTTTCCATTTTATAGAATTATTATATGTTCCTTTCACACTTAACTTGCGTTAATATTTTAATAAAAATATAAAATAAATCATTATTAAAGCATTCCAAACATGCTACTTATGTAGATTTTCTATCCTCAGTCTTGGTGTTGTGCAGAATATTAATAACTTGAATGAATTAATAATCTTCATTT
The DNA here is from genome assembly GCA_929113105.1 of Agrypnus murinus. Taxonomy (NCBI): domain Eukaryota; kingdom Metazoa; phylum Arthropoda; class Insecta; order Coleoptera; family Elateridae; genus Agrypnus; species Agrypnus murinus. The sequence goes on along the minus strand of OV816023.1, from coordinate 6,730,178 downwards.
TTTGAAAACTAAGAAAATGTTTCACCACTTCAACAGAAACAATCATAGCCTAGATATTATTTCTAATAAAGTAATTTCAAAGTAGGTGTTGGTATGATTCACACTATAACAATAAATCTGGTTGCTTTTAGTTACCCTTCATGTAACCGAATAGATTGTACTTACTCCTTGTCATATTTTCAAAACCACTTCATTAGGATAGTTCTTATTTTGAGAGTTCTCTAATTGACTGTTGACAAAAATAAGGAGTTTCAACAAAGCCCTTTACTGTACTCGCAGACTTAGAGGATTCACCTATGGCTTGTCATGGTACTTATCTACAAGTCTAGTAAAATATACCCCAGCCAGCACACTTACGTCATAATGTCGACGTCAAGTTGTTGTAAAACTGACATCATTATGTCACAGCCCAAAGACGTTATTAAAACGTCCTATACTAGGAGTAAGACAGGAATTATAAATGAATAGTTGAATATTGGAAACAACATTTATTATATACTACAGTCAAAGCATCTCCATATTGTGACCACCTGCTTAATATGACCAGTATTCCTTGGCCCCTGCTAAAATAATATCTTTTTAATGAAACTTGTACGTATTGTAGTGTACGTCCAAAAGACGTCGTTTTGAAGATGTCTACGTACGTCCCATTATATGACGTTTTATGGACATCATTTATTAGTCATATGACGTCGTCGACCAATAATGACTTAAAAATAACGTCATTATAACCTCAATGTGCTGGCTGGGACATTCCAGACTTATTATGTAAATAGGTATTAAATAACTATTACATGCAATAAAAAATGATTTCTGTTTATTACATGAATTCTCTCCATATCTGAAATTGTGGTACATTTTTATCTAATTGTGGTATGTTGGTACAAGCTGCAAATTATGGTACAAGTACAATAATTATGGTACAGTTGGCGACACTGCCCTGGACATACAAGAATGCGTATTCCTCACACAATCGCATTCTGTAATAATATCCATTCACATCTAGTCAGCCAGGCCATGCTGGTAGATCAGAGTACAGCAAACAACCACATTTTGGAGGGAAAAGCTCGAAATTGTAAATTATTATTATCCCCATTGAATTTAATTAAATTCACGTTTAGTTTAAAAGGTTTCTCTGCATAGTTTTCATTCTGACAGCCCCAAGTTGTAATATGAAATTTTAATTTACGAATTCTTTTGCCCGAATATTTGCCCATCGATTACTCTGATATGCCAACTTGACCTGGCTGACTAGATGTAGTAACTCTAATTGTTTACCGAAGTGACTACCATCTAGTAGATTTCAAAGCTAATCCATAATAAAAAAAATTAGTTTGTATTCGTTTTATGTTAAGTGGTTTATTTCGAATTTAAAATTCCATCCACTTCATTTATGATAGTTTTTGTATTATAAAAATATGAAACTAGTATCTGCACAATACAGATACACAGATACTACAGAAAATGTATCTAGATCCAAATACAGTTACAAAATTTTAAAAATATCTAGATATGTATCTAGATATGTATCTAGATACCATATCTAGATACATGAGTTGAGTTGACGCAGAATATTCATGAACCGACAAGAAACGATTCAACTATAGATTTATTTCTATCCTCGCACAATGTTAAAATTATAAAATCTGGGGTAATTGTGGGTGCCAATCTATCCGATCATGATATGACATACTGTACGCTGAAGGTAATTAATCGTAAACCTGCTCCATTTATAAAGTCATACCGCTGTTTTCGTAATTTTGATTTTAACGCTTTTAATACTGATCTTTTGTCTATAAACTGGGATGATATATACATGTGCCAAGATGTAGATTCGAAAGTAGAATTTCTAACGGAAAAGGTAAAAGAACTATTCAACATGCATGCACCTTTTCGGCAAGCCAAGATATCTAAATTACCTGCTCCGTGGCTAAACGATAATATCAAGTTTATCATGAGAATGCGAGATTATGCTTATAAAATTTATAAACGTAATAAAACTATTGCCAATCGTCAGCAATACAATCAACTGAAAAATCAAGTAACAAGCGCGTGTCGTAAAGCAAAAAAACAACATTTTAACGAACTTTCTCAAACCAATCAAACTAATCTAATCTGGAAGAGTCTTAAAAACAATGTTTTATACAATAATAATAAATCATTGGACTTACCTGAGAACATTTCGGATGTAAACAACATAAATGATTTTTTTATAAATTCTGTTCCTAAAATACAGCAAAATAACCGCAATTTATACGATTTTTATAAGAATAATGTAAAATCGAACCAAGTATTGCATTTCCATCTTGTATCGGAAGATGAAGTACTTAAGTGCATTAAAACTATAAAGACTAATGCCGCCGGTCATGATGGAATAACAATACGTATGGTGCAACTGTGCTTGCCTCGACTCCTCCCGATAGTGTCTCATGTTATTAACTTTTGTATTTCAAATTCAGTGTATCCATCTAGTTGGAAAAAAGCATATATACTTCCACTAGGTAAAGAAAGAAATCCAGAAGAACTCAAAGATTTGCGCCCTATATCTATTCTCCCCGTTTTTTCTAAAATTCTAGAAAAATTAATAAACATTCAACTAAGAGACTTTTTAGAACTACATCAGCTACTGCCTGAAACACAATCTGGGTTCAGGCGAGGACACAGTTGTACAAGTGCACTACTTAAAGTTACTGACGATTTGCTTAGTGCCTATGACAACAAGATGGCTTCTATTGTTGTACTATTAGATTTCTCAAAAGCTTTCGATACTGTAAATCACGAGCTACTGCTATCTATCCTACACTACTGCGGCCTTTCTAAAAAAGCCACGGATTTCTTTAAATCTTAGTAAATCGTCAGCAAGCGGTTGTGTATAAAAATCATACGTCACGATATCTGCATGTTACTTCCGGTGTCCCTCAAGGGTCCGTTCTTAGCCTTACGCTCTTTTCCATCTATACATCAGACTTCCAAACCCAGCTTCAATATGTAAATTCCCACTTTTACGCCGACGACACACAAGCATATTTGTCTTTCCGGTGGTCAGATGTAGGAAGTGCATGCAGAAAACTAAATCACGATTTACATTTATTGTCGGATATAGTATCAAAGCACTGTTTAAAGTTAAATCCAAATAAAACCAAAGCCCTATTAATCTGTAGCCCTTACATCTATGAACCGCTCGTAGGAGAGATTAAAATAGTAATAAATGGAGTAAAAGTGGGAATTCATACAGAAGTAAAGAATCTTGGATTAATAATAGACAAAGATCTACGATTTAAATCTCACGTTAATAACCCTATTAAAAAAGGATTTAGCAATCTTCGGATTATCTATCAGAATAGAGAATTTTTAGATATTCGTGTCAAGAAAATGCTTTGTGACGCCCTAGTTCTGTCGCACCTAAATTATGGAGATGTTGTTTAAGGGCCGTGTATAGATCAGAAGGATGTTTACAGAATTCAGCGGTTACAGAACGCTTGTTTGCGATTAATTTATGGTATTCCCAGGACAGTGTATCGCATATCGAATATGTTGGCAACTGCAAAATGGCTAAATATGTCCAATAGACGTCATCTGCATGCTGTTATCTTTTATTACAAGATTTTAATTTCTAAAAGTCCACAATATTTATCTAACAAAATTAGTTTTCGTACAGATGTTCATCACTTAAATTTACGTCTCCGAGGTCTTATAAGTATTCCACCTCATAGAACAAACATGTACAAACGGTCATTCTCATATACAATAGCGGCATACTTGAACAAACTACCAAAAGATTATAAGACTATGACTGTGGCTAAATTGAGAACAACCATGTTTTTGGACATGTTAAGTAAACAATAAACAAATGTTCTTTCTCTACTTAATAGTTTATGTGCAGCTTGAATTAAACTTACGTTGTTAAATGTGTATGGAGTCTACCTATTTCATTTATTCTTTTATTATCTATTATTTATTTCGTTCATTATTCTTAAGTTCGGAAAGAGGTTAAGTGGTAGAGCAGCATCAGTATATGACTGATGCTGAACTTCGCCTCATTTTAGTTATACAGTACAACCCGGATTATCCGAGGTAACGTGGGGGGACCCCTCCTCGGAAAACTGAAAACTCGGATAATCCGTAATAATTTTTTTTGTATACAGTGATAAAAAAATATATTTATTTGAAACGATTTATTAACAAATTCAATTAAATATGTATTACAAAACAGGAAAGTAACTATCTATTCGCTCCTGCCTAAAATTTGATTTTCGTTTCCTTGCTGCCATGTCCTTCCAGCGTTTAAAATAAAGCAGATCTCCTGGTGTTGCTTCAGCTTGCTGTTCTACATATAGCAATGCTTTATCTAACGCAGCAAACCCTTCTTGGTGAGAAACACGCTGGTCATCGACCACACATTCATCCATATCTTCATCATCATCATCATCATAGTCCGGTTTTTGGGTATCCTGAAAAGCCGCTGATAATTCTTCAATACTGAATTCTTTTTCTAAATCATCTACTGCAACCCATTGTTCAACATCTTCTTCTGTGACGTTTTCACAACCCTCTAAGGTTTGCATTAACTCAAACAAACTTTTTTCATCTTCTTCTTCTTCTTCACTGACAGAACATGAAAGCATTTCTTTGCGGTTTTTTAATTTAGAAGCTAATTTATCTAATGGAATATCATCCTCACTGTCATCAAACTTTTCAAAGTCAATAACTTTTGACCAAGATTTCTGAATAGTGGAATCACGCACAGAATCCCAAGCTTGACTGACCCAATATATAACATCCTTTAATGTAATCTTCCGCAAACCACTTGTCAAATCTTCTTTTTCTGTATGTTGTAAGAGATGAACAAGGAACAAACGCCTATAATTTTTTTTTATATTCTCGAGGACGCCTTGATCCATTGGCTGCATTATACTTGTTACGTTCGGAGGGAAAAACTTGACAATAATTTCGCCCGCATGAAGTCCTTCTCCAGGGTGAGAGGGCGCATTATCCATTAACAAAATTGCTTTAATAGGAAGACCTTTTCTTTTTAAAAACTTGGTAACCGATGGCACAAACTCTTCTGTAAACCAGATCGTAAATAAGTTTGCATCCATCCACGCGCTTTTTTGACTCTTGTAGTAAACTGGTAGGGCTTTAGGTGAAATGTCTTTTAAAGCTCTCGGACGTTTAGACTTTCCAATTACCATCAGTGGGATTTTATGTCTGCCAGATGCATTGGAACATGCCATTATGGTAACTCTTTCCTTACTTCGTTTATGCCCCGGAGCGGATTTTTCCTCTTGAGATGCCAAAGTTTTTGAAGGAAGCATCTTATAGTTGAGACCACTCTCGTCACAGTTATATATTTGATCACGTGTGTAACCACTGTCTTCGATTTGTTTTTTGAAATCCTGCCTAAATTTTTCAATTGACGATGTATCAGCGGACAGTTTTTCCCCGCATACCGTTAATTGTCGTACACCATATCGTTTTTTCCATCGTTCAAGCCATCCAGAACTAGCAGTAAACTGATCTAAGTCTGGAAATTGCTTACTAATTAATATTGCCTTTTGCTGTAACATAGGTCCCGAAAGTGGCACCCCTTTCAGTCTTTGTTGATTGAACCACGTAAATAATATCTCGTTAACTTGTTCATATCCACCAAGTTTCATTGATTTTCTCCCTGTCGACGAAGAAGCTTGGTTAATACACCATTCCTCAATTTTGGCCCGATTTCTATTCCAGTCTCCCACAGTTACTTCACCTACTCCATAACTACGGGCTACGGATTTAATTGTTTCACCGGCGTCTAATCTTCTAATGGCTTTTAATCTGTCGTCTATTGTAACTACAACTCTTTTTCGTTTCTCCATAATAAAAATTTTAAATAGAATAAACGAGATTAACAACCACCAATAAAGGAAGACTAATTAAGACTGAACAGCAATTTAGAGATGCAAACAGAGTTTACAGGGAGTTCCCGATGCACGAGTGTGATTCCCCGAAAATTTTACGTGACAAATTTGTATAAACTTGGATAATGCGGAGCGCCGATCCCGGCACCTCGGATGATATAAATCTCTAGTCTGCTCGGTTATTGCGGACCTCGGATAATCGCGACTCGGATAATCCGGATTGTACTGTATATTAAGAATCATGTTTTTTTTTTATTGGGAAATAAAGACTATTATTATTATTATTATTATTATAAAAGTATCTAGATACTTGTATCTAGATACTTGTATCTAGATACATTACAACACTGGCTTTCATTCGTAATACACCCTCCCCCCGCACGGTCGATATTTTCTGGTCGCCAATACAGCCTCCGATCGCAGTTGGTAGTTCTGTAGCACGATAGTTCATTTGTGATTTTTGAGCTGGCGTTTGTTTTGATTTTGACAGCCGCGTGTATTTGTCATCAAAGGAAACTTTGTTTGTAGCTTTTGTGGTTAGGTTAGATCATATACTGTAGAAGTTATGCTTCGAAGTGAATTATGATAATGGAAAGAAGAATAAAGTTAAAAACATTAAATAGTCATATAACCTGTAAGATATGTCGAGGCTATTTAATAGATGCAACAACAGTAACAGAATGTTTACATACTTGTAAGTGTGCTACATTTAAAAAAATAGTATAGGATTTTATTAAAACGTCTTGTTTTAGTTTGTAAAAGTTGCTTGGTGAAACATTTAGAAGAAAACAATACTTGTCCGACATGTAATATAGTCATACATCAATCACATCCTCTACAATATATTAGCTTTGATCGTACTATGCAAGACATTGTGTATAAACTAGTTCCAGATTTACAAAAGAGTAAGTTATTTTTTAAGATTAGTGCTATTAATGTTTATAAAATTTGTATTGTTAAAACAGTTTTAAAAATCTCAATATGTATTTATAGTGAGCAGCTTAAAAATATGTGTACCTTATATTCATGTTTATATATCTTTTATACGGATATCTTTAAAAGTGTGCCACCTGTTTTAGATGAAATTAGCAGAGAACGTGAGTTTTATAGACTGCGTGGTTTAGCTTGTCCAAAAGACATTCCTCCTAATTTAGGAGAAATGGATGAAGATAAACCTGGCAATGATGTTCATGCAGAATCCGACTACCATCGACAAGATGAACAAGTTAATGTTTGTTTGGAGTGTATTAGTTCGAACTTAAAAACTTTAAAACGAAGGTTTATTCGTTGTTCGGCACAAGCCACAATTCTTCACTTAAAGAAGTTTGTGGCGAAGAAAGTTTTAAATGGAATGGAGAAATATAGAGATGTAAGTAGTTTTTTTGTTGCTTAGATTTGAAACTTAAATTACAATATTTTTTGGATTATAAGAAATATTAATATTTTAAGGTACACTATGTTTTCTGAGAAAAATCTTAAGATAAGAGCGATTGCAACAAAACACGTATGCATTTAGAAACAGATAAACTTGAGATATAGTTTAAACATACTTTGCAGCCTTTATAATAGCATATATACAAATTGGAAACGGATGCCCTTAATGTATGGCACCAATATCACTCTTCTTTACTATGTCCCCTACCATCAAGATTTATAGTAGACATTGGTTGGGTGTAAAACGAGCATGAACTCAAATCCACCGGTTTTTTGAACTGATTTAAAGTATGATGTCAGGTGCATGCTTTTCCAGTCAGTATACGTGTCTATAGTTGTAGCAATATTTATGACCTTTATGAGATATAGGATGCAGGGGATTTTGAAAAAAGTACATGTTATAATCCAAAAACAACATATATAGTATTAGTAGATTATTTCTTATGCTATTACAAATAGGGTAGGTCCTACAGAAGATGCAAATGGGAGAGACACTTGCTGCTAACCTGATTTAACTGCTGCTTGAACTGATTTAAAAAAAGAATATTTTAATAACTAAGAGAGTACCAGCATAATACGAATTTAAAAAAAATTATTTAAAATCTAGAATCTGGCTAATTCTTTGTATAACAGTAGAAGATCTATAGTTCGAATAATAATAATAATAATAATAGCCAGCCCGTCAATCCTATAATTGGGCAAAGACCTCCCCCCCTTGACTTCCATTCAGTTCTTCTGCCATTCCGATGACGTCCCATGTACCTTCTTTATAGCAGTGGCGGCTCGTACCAATGTTGAGTGGTAGGGCCAACCTCGGTCCAACGTCCTAACATTCCCCACCCCTGTTCAATTAAAAATAAAAAACTCATTAAACTTACCAAAGTCGCTGAACCTGTTGCGTATCTCAAGTACCTATGCGACAATACCTGTCAAGACCGACGCGTGACGGAGATGTCCATATTAGCCGAGACTGGTGGTACCTAATGCCCGTAATGCTTATACTATTTTTGTGCCTGGTCGGATCCATGAGTTACTTTTAAATATATTGAGAAAACATTAACAAAAATCACACTGAAAATATGAACTTTATCAAGTCGGTTAATGCGCCTGGTTGTTATGGAACAAAAACAATTTTTGTTTCAATTCAAACGAATTTTAGAATGGTAGTGAGTGTTTTTCGACTTAAATGATAAAATAATTTATTACCTTACCATGGGCGGTAAGTTGAACTTACCGCCCTGTAAGCAGAGCTTGTAAATAAATGAAAACGCCCTATTGGGCAAAACGTATTGAAAACGTTCTACTTGTAAAAGCCACGATAAGACTCGACGAAATTTGCTGGCAGCTTATTAAAAGTTCGACAGAATGAATCATTCGGTTTCATGTTTGCACATACATCCCTTGTACTTTTTAGGGCAATGCAACTTCACGTTATATCTTCTGCTTTTTAATTATTTTGTTTTATTTTAACTAATTTTAAACATCGATTGAGTTCTAGAGAGAACCATTTATTATTTCGGTTTTTTGTTTTAGAGTTAACAAATTTCTTTTTGACTTCATAATACAATCTGTAATTAGGTCACGGTTATCAGTTCAAAGTAATTTTTTAATGATTTGCAAAGGTGGCAAACTGCTTAATATATAAATAATGTAGAAAATAAATCTCAAAACTCATTTTAAAACAAATGTAGAGAAGAAATAAACTATTCGAAATTAGTAGTGAGAAAACCCTGCTAAAGCAAAAGTGTTTAAACAAGAACTGCCGTCAAATTTTACATGAGAACGATGACAAAACGATTCATGTAAATTAAATGTCTGATTAAGAGAGACTTTTTTTTAACTAAAAATGAGCTTTATGTACTGTCCGTTTAAAAGAGGCCATTTAGGTTGTCTTGGTAATAGCGAAATGTAGGTTCCAAGAAATCTGTCCACACAGGAAGTGTTCTCTTATAGGGAGTGTCCATAATGGAAGACCACTGTACTTAAATTTTGTTACAAATACAGTATGTTTTTCCATGCTAAACCTGTATTTAAGAAATTTTCTGGTTTCTACTTTTTTTGTGTATGTTACTTATAAAGTTTCTGAAGTGCTGTGTTATCCATAACTTTATTTTTCTCAGAAATCATGTGTTTTATATGGGATAGGGTTACTTAATGTAAGGTTTTACAAGAATTTATCTATTAGATTATAGGAGACCATCATATTGTACTCTTATCAAGAACCGTTTATTTTATTTAGAAATATAAATAATTCATTTTGTTTCAAATGTTTCAACAAATTTCAATTTCTTCATTTCACAAATAAGAAAATTTCTCTGTTTTTGTTTTTTAACAGTATCCATATATGTATATTAGGGTGATTCTTATTTGGGTCATGTTAGAATTTTGGTTTTGCTGGATGCTCATTTGATTCCAAAATAAAACTGAAAATTTTAAGACCAATACCAACTTTCGATCTCTATGCTAATCCTTCGCTGTAACGAGAAGAAGTTTCCCATTTAAAATGCATGCTTTTTTCAAATTCTTATGTATATATTTGACCACTGGGACAAATTGTTGAAAAAAACTTGAAAATTTGATTTTCTTGAAATTAACAGTGTTATATGCAACTTTTAGGTAAAAAAAAGCCGTGGCTAGAAGTACGTCCGACGTGTATCAACGAATATGCACGTCCAACGTGTATCAAAATTCACGTCCTACGGGAACCAACTTATATTTATGTCCAATGTGCACCAATTTGTATCCACGTCTAATGTTCTTATTGGCCCGTCTACTCACGTAAAAATTCGGATATAAACCTGTGAGCAACTAAGTATTCAACTAACCTTGATGAGCAGACACATCGAAATGTGAACATTGAACATGTGAGCAGGATATAATTAACAAATACATTAAAAAAAAGTAAAATACTAAACACTTGGTCCTTTCGTACTAAAACGTAAAAATATAATAAAGATAGAAACCTACGTCTTCATCTCGTAATCATAATGACATTTAGCATAGGTACTAGGTCAAATATTACTAGCTAGGTATAATAAAGAAAGTAAATGATGATAGGACTAAAACATATCTGACGTAATGTTATAGTTATCTAATTTAAAATTACTTAGTAGAGATTTTGTGTTATTGGAATTGGTTTTAAAAAGGCAGTTTAGAAACAGTAAAATATGCAAAAAAAACTTTATTTAAACTTTGTTATTGGATAAGATAAGGTAGTAAGTAGTACATATTATTTTCAATATGTTATGAGGCTTATTAACCTTTTCCGTGCGGCGGTCACGGTCCGCTGTTTTCAGCACGCTGCAGCTCTTTGCAGCTTCTCATAAAAAAATTCATAAAGAGATATCGGAGCTTTATATCTTTTTAGAAATATGTGATTATATGTAAAAGACAATAGGCTTTCATGTAGTATTAAAAAAAAAATTAGAAAAATTAGTAATTAGTTATTTTTCTGATGAAAAGATAAGAAATGCTTTATTATAACACAAACTCACACATTATTATTATAATAATAAAAATAAACATAGATACTAGTAAAAAATAAGATCTAAAATAAAATACCAAAAATTAGACAACAAAAAGTATAAAAAAAATTAGTAATTTTTTTGGGTGTGGTATTTTTCAAAGCAAGGTGTTACGCACAAACCAACATCACAACCTACGTACAACCTTCCTTGCAGTGAGAAGTGCACTAAACAATTTTTTATTGGCGCGGACAAATGTTTACTCTCTTGGGTTGGCCTTCAAGTCTGGCCCCCACCAGATAATCCTATAAATATGTTGAAAGCAAGCTGGGAAAACCGAAATCGTATAGATACGTCTTTAGCAGTACGGGCATGCACTTGCAAAACGTATCTATACGTTAAAAGCAGCGAAAGGGTTAAAATAGGTATCTAGGTGCTCCATTATATTTTGACCCTTTATAAACCTATATAATTTTTGAACTAATTGAGATAACGAAATGCGGTGTTCATCAGTCTTCTTCTTTATTTTTAAATTTTTTTTTATATATCATTTGAGATTAAACCGAAAATGGGCAAAAAAGACGGAAACTCATACCACATTTCATTATCTCAATTAGTTGAAAAGCTATACTTAATGGTTTATAAAAATTCAAAATATAATGGGGCATCTCGTTTGTAGGTACATACAGAAACTGAGAAAATAAAACCAATCATTGCACGAAATAAAAGCAGTACAAAACATGAAATAATAGAACATTGGTAGTGTAATGTCTAGAGTACTGGACTTTCACCCAAGCGGCCCGAGGTCGATTCCCGGTGCCGGCAGATCTGGTTAAGGTTTTCACCAGTTTTCCTTAACTGTGACATAAATGTGGGATTTGCACTGTTCCATCTGTCGGTTGCAGCCGCACTTAGGGCCTACGTAATAATAATAATCTCCCCTTCCCTCCCGCACAAGCTTATAGCTTCTGGGGCCTGGTTTCCAGGGTATGGGTTGTAGCAATTATTATATTATTATTATTATATATGGCCCTCCGTGGCCGAGTGGTAGAGATCCTACCTCTCGTTCAGATGGACAGGGGTTCAAACCTCGGTTGCGACTGAATTTTAAAAATTTAGTACGATCGTGTTTGAGCTCCTTAGCTTAAGGTATGAAAGTTGTATGAGTGATAAAGTATGGGGGAGCGTAATGTACTTGCTACAATAGCTCCATTACCTCTGTTGCACTCCCATAAGAGTTTGTGTGGAACCCCGACACTGTGAAATGCGGTATAAGGGGAATGGATTATGTATGTATGTATGTATTATTATATATATTGCACGAATTAACATTAGGTATGTATTAACCATAAACAGTGGTCGAATTTCGGGTCTGTTATTGGAGGTACAAAGTCGTGCATTCAACATTTAAATAAAACTATCGTAAATACAAATACTTCGATTCTGGCAGTCAGTGCAACACGATCTCGTGACAAAATGGACCAATAAGAATAGTGGACGTGAATATGCATCGGTGCACATCAGACGTATTTTTAGCCACTTCGAAAAAATATATATATGGGGCATTTGATTTTCTCCAACTATTTACGAATAAATTTACTGCACCGTTCAATTAGTGTTGAAGTGATGTAGAATGTCCCATATAATCTTTTTATTTTTACCTAAAAGTAGCATCGATGACCGTTAATTCCATAAAATCAATTTTCAACTTTTTTCTCAACAATCTGTTGAGAAGGTCAAATATATGCATAAGAATTTGAAAAAAAGACTTGTATTTTAAATGGGAACCTTCTAGTTACAGCAAATGATTAGAAGAGAGAGGAAGTTCCTATTGGTATTAAAATTTCCAGTTTTTTTTTAATCAAATGGGCACCTGGCAAAACCAAAATTTCAACATGACCCAAATAAGAACCACCCTAATGTATATACATACAAATATTAATTAAGACTTTACTCATGAGGCCATGAGTATTCAATAATACATCTTTTGAATGATAGAAACTACAAAAATCTAATATCATGAGTTTGCAAAAGAGTTTAATGCGAATCATTAGCAATTTTTACTTAACAAACCGCTTGCAAAAGTACTATTTATATCAAATATGGAAAAACTTGAATTTTAACTAAAAATCAAGTTAAATCAAAAGATTTAGACACTTATTTGACTTTTTTAACTTTTAAATGGCTATAGCTGCTAAAACCTAAAAAAACATGGAGTTTTAAGGCAATTTTATAGTACAGACTAATTTTACTACAAATTAAAACTACAAGTAAAAAACTGTTCAAAAACTTTTTGGAAATGGATGCATCCATTAAAATTAGTCAATATATTCGTTCATTATTTCTTCTTTTTTTCTTATATGAATTCTTAATGATCCTGAAGACTGTAACAGAACACTGGTGACCTTGACCACTTCTGGTCGTGTGATTAGCGTAGCTCTCTTAGTAACCAATGATAACCAAATAATTTTTTTAAAAACTAAAAATTGTTTTTATTTGTACCATTCGATAAGGTCTGGTTCAGAAAATAAGTAGCAGGCTTTGAATTTTATTCATTAGAATTGCAATAACAATAAACTGTCAATTTTGCACACATGACAGATATAAATGTCAACTTAAGTATGAATTCACATCTTTGAAATATATTTGAAGAAGTGCCAAATAAATTTTGAACAAATAACTTAGAAAATATAAAATTTATTCTGGTTGAAAACTATCATGTTCAGTCAGCAAAGTTGTTAAAACTTATAATTATTGGTTATCTATGGAAAGGAAAGCAGCTGGTTCCAGTTGAAAAATTTAGTTTTCAAAACAAAAACTTAGCTGTGCATTTCAAACAATCTCACAAAAAAAAATCCTAACTAGTCTGAGTGTATTCTGGCAAATCAGCTTGATACATCTAAGGTTCCTGTCCCCAGAGTTAAAGTGGTTTGAAAATAAATGAAGTACAGAAAGTACCTAAAAGATATCTGGAAAAAGAAAAAAGAGCATAATCTAGAGCAAGAAAATTGTATGGAGGCTTTTTCACGAAGTTTAAATGTTGCATGTGGATTAGTGTTGGTATGAATTGCTTCTTTGTTGGTGTGATGTAAATCATTCTGACACCGAAGTGATTCCGAGGGGTAGCTAAAAACACTAAATATAGATCTGCAAGAATCTTGAGTATGTCTGAATAGAAATAAAACTAAAATAAATGTTGGAAATTTGCTGATATGCCAAAACTATGAATGAAATATATGTCTTCAGTTTTGGTTATTTATTTCATTTAATTTATTGTGAATAGTTGAATTGTGAACAGATCCAATTGGTATGTACAAAAGAATGTACTAGGAATGGTATATACTGGTAATTTTCTTTTTCTAAGAAAAAACTAAAAGAATACTCTATATGTATTGCAACTAATTTTATCACAGATTTAGTTACTTTGGGTTAAGTTTTATATCCTATTATTATGAGACATGATGAATTGTTCTGTTATTGTCCTTGTCATGCTGTGACAGACCAATAATAATTGACAAGCTTTAATTATGGGTAGTAGTGTAATACTTCTTGTCTGCCATAGAAAGATATTTTTTAGTAGAAGTATTTGTGCTTTATTTAAATATCTAGAAGCTAATATAGGCATATTTAGATGGGTGTAGTCTAGCTGGGCAGTCAGTAGGTAATTAACTTTAATACTATCCTCCAAATAGGAAGTGGTTAAAATATTTTTGTTTAGTTTTTTGACCAACTATGCAGAATGCTTAGTACAAATATTAAATATATGTTTGCAGCAGGTACATTTTGAGCATGCTCGCCAGTTTGACCATACCAATCTAGATATCAGCATCTCAGCCTTCTCAGAAAAATAAAAATTTGCACAAAAAGTTCATAAAATCCCATTTAACAGCTTTTTAATTAATTGTTTCAAAGTGGTAACTTGACAGTCAATATTTTTAAATCACGCCCTGCATATGAATTCTTCTGAGAACCTTTGCTTAACTCACTATTTAACATAGTTCTCAATGTACAGTAACATGGTGTAGAGATTTTTCTATCAAATATATATATATATATATATATATATATATATATATATATATATATATATATATATATATATATATATATATATATATATATATATATATATATATATATATATATATATATATATATATATATATATATATATATATATATATATATATATATATATATATATATATATATATATATATATATATATATATATATATATATATATATATATATATATATATATATATATATATATATATATATATATATATATATATATATATATATATATATATATATATATATATATATATATATATATATATATATATATATATATATATATATATATATATATATATATATATATATATATATATATATATATATATATATATATATATATATATATATATATATATATATATATATATATATATATATATATATATATACCCCTAACTCAAGTGAATATGCTAAAAGATATGTAAAATATTTATATACTATTTTATTAGAAAGATTTTAAGTATAAAAGAAAATCTAGGCTTAGGTAGGACATGATTATCAAATTAGTAAAGATGAACAAGTTGAATTTAACTTTGGATGTATAACACTTAATGAGATCAAAAGAATTAAGCGAATCAAATATATAGTGAAGCAAAGTCCACTTTTCCTAGAAAATGTGTTAAGGTCATAATAAGGTTTTTTGTAATACATGTTTTTGATATAAAGTATGTTGTATGACTAAAGCCTTAATTGGTCATAAAATGCAATTGTTTAGTATTTTCTGTATCAACTGTATTGTGCTAATGTGTCAAATTTTTAAAATTCGATTTAATTGTCTAGATATCTTGGTTACACTTTGTCAAAGTTATCTATTAAAATATTATGAAATGTAAACTTCAACAACTTACATTCTTGCAAGTGCCCAGTTCCTGTGACCTAAAAAAGGTCACTCAAAATTCCGAGTTTTTTAACAATCTGTTTAAATATAAACAAATTTAGTGAAAATCAATCTCTAGAGTCTGTATGAAAATGCTACAGTGAAAGTTAGCAGCTTTTGAATTCCTGCTTAATATTGCATTTTCTACTGAGTGACCTTTTAAATATTTAAAAAATAAAATCTAATTTTGAAAATTTGTAAGCATATTACTATCTGCTTATTACTATAAAATTATTTTTCTACGTCAGCAATTGATTGTAGCTTTTATGGCAAAATGTAAAAACCATTTGAATTTTTACTGTTTTTTTTTATCGTTTTTTTTATCAAACAAATTATTTCTATGTTCTCTTTAAAGTATCATACACATATCTAATTAAAGTTTAGAAATAAGAAGTTTTTTAATGTTATATAGTTATTCATCAAGATAAGTAGATATTTTTCTAAGATCCATTAAAAAATTAGTAGATAAATCTCTTCTAAATAATCTCTTCTGACAGAATGATACTATTAATTTTTAGAGGTTTTTTCTAAATTGCCATATATACAAAAAGAACTGTTTGTTCAATTTCTTTGAAGTGATTTGAGTAACTACCTACTTTTTACTATTGTAGACTAGATCTCATTTTAGATTGAAATTGGTAGTTAAGTTAGTGCAGTTAATGGTCATAGATAATGTGATGGGAAAGTGTAACAATGCTAGATAAAAGAGTACTATAATCTTTAAAAGAAATATGGCATGAGCTTGCTTTTACATAATTTCTAAGTTTCAGAGTTAGGTAAGTATTTAAAATAATTTAATTAAACTTACAATAAGTTGTTATTTATGTATATTTTCTGTATCTAAATAAATAAATCTTTTTATTCTATGTCCATCTACAACCCTAGATTTTGCTGCAAAATTATGGATACATCTTTATTCAACACATGTGAAACATCCATTTTCTGCTGAAAAGAACCCCTGTAAGTACTAACACCATAAACAAGTGGTTTTATAATAATTCTTTTATATTTATTAAGTGAAAGCAGCAAGAAATATAATCCATGGCAAATGTTTAAATCTACAACTTTTTATTATATTGATAAATGAATGAAGAAATGTAAAACTAAATTTAAGGAATTGATGTGGAACATGAATTCATGATTAAACTGACATATTCTATTTTCGTCTAATACTTATTCTTATCTATATACTGATGACGAATTTAGATATCTTTATTAATTTTACTGGAGCTGAGAATCAGAGTTTGTATCTAGTTTATATATTTGAGATACTATTTGAAATCTTGAAAAAGAATTTGAATACTTTGAATGTTAATGTGCAGAAGTAAAAAATTGAAGTAATAATTTATAAGCTTGGCAAACACTATACTTACCTTAATAACAGTAAACAGTTTTACACCAATTGGTAAAGAAGTAGTCCAAATTAAGTAGATAAGAAAAATGGAATTAGTAATGATTACCTATGAAGCTGTAACATTGTTGATAACTACTATATTATCGAAATAACTTTGAAAACTACTGGATATTTCTTTACTGCCAGTATGCCAATTAAATAATGTAAGAGTCTACAGTTTTTCATTAAATTTGGTGTAATGTATGCATTTTTTTATAGGAGAAACATAATAGTTTACTGAAACCGTTTTGAATTTGGATCAGTATAATTTGTATCAATGGAATCTGTATTTCACTTAAAAACGCTGGTTTTGATGTGCCTAACATATATACGTATGTCAAATATGACATGTTTTAAGTGGATTCAGCCTGAATAAATCCAAAATGTATCTAAAGTGGATGTTACTACGCTATGGTAACTAATGTAATGAGCATTGTCATCGAGTAGTTGAATAACTAAAATTATTGAAAGAGTTACTGTTCCACTTATGTCATCAAAGTATTATGATTTTGTATATGATGGATATGAATAAAATGCAATGCACATTTTAAAACAGTAGAAATTAAAGCTATCACACTAAAATTTGGCAAAAAGCAAAGTAACTGGAGCAAGATAACAAAGGTTAGGTGTGGGGAGTTTTGTGATATTTTTAAGAAAGTTAGTAAAAAACGAAAAAGAAAGATTTCAAAAAGAATGATAGTTAAAAGTAAAAATAATGAAAATAAAATAATTTTCTGCATTAATCAAACCTCTATGAAGTAAAATAAAATGAAATCTTGGAAACTTAACACCAACAGCTTAATTGTTGAAATCTTCAAATTCAAGAATGTGTCACAAAAACATACATCTTTAATATTTGGATAACTACTCTTATAGTATATAAATGGAATATATGGAAAAGGATGACAAATTTTGTAAGGACAATATGCTTCCAAAACTAATACAATTCTGTAATATTTGTTGTCGGATTTAATAGGTTCACATGGCCCAAGCTGCAGGCTCAACACGACAGGAAATTGAAACAAGATAAGCATAAGTCTAGATGATATTTAAGAAGTTACATGTTTGTTTTATATTATGTATCTATTTACATTATGTATTTATGTTTCTTATATATTTATTTTGTAAGTTTTACATTCTTTACATTATCATTTGAAATTAAAACATGTATAAAATTAAAAAAAAGAAGTTAATAATTTACTTGAAAATTCTTAATAATTTATTTGCAAATTAGTATTGAACTAAAATAGGTAACATTTTGCGCTTTTCAAAATTAATTCGAATGAAACATTCTTTATAAAGCTCTATCAAGTCCTATTATACGATTTAAAGGAATTCCTATGCAAATTCAGGTTTGGTGAAGATATGAGCCCTCATACTTAGTTGAGGAGGCAGCTTTCCTAGCATAGAGACAAGAAACAAATATTTCTAATTTTCCTCGACAATAAAGTCAATTCAGATTTTATCCGATGATTTGTTCATAGATTCTGAAAATGTCTGATTTCATAATAGCAAATTTTGTAAATTAACAGAATCTTGAAATTCTTATCATTAGATGATTAAGAATACATATTGAAAGTAATAATATTTGCAATCTGTTTACGTTTAACATGCCATCGTAATAACAATTTAGCATCTATTCTAGACATTGCCGATTTTCTCTAGCCATAAAACTAAGGTTTTATATTTATTTTACAATTTACAGTTGCCACCAAACTCAGAACCAAAGAAAATCTTTTTCAAGAAATATTTTGTCAACTTTATGTATTTTGTGGTATTGGATCATACAAATTTTTAGTATCTTATTATTGAACTATCTCCTACTGCATCTAAATCTAAAATTACTTGTACGATTGTTGTTTTTAAAATTAGTTTCAATACTAGTGTCTACTGAGAACGTTTAAAGATCTAAAAAAATGAAAATGAGAAATAACCAAAGAATTTACTGATACAAACAAAATTAAAAGAGCTATTCAGTATAAGTGAATTTTCATGTAGCATTGATATTCCTGCCAAAAAATTAAAAAATCCTATTGAAATATCTTTTTGAAGAAAGACTTTGATGTTATTGTTGAGAATACAAATCTCTATTCAGCAAGTGCTGCTGTTGCATACGAAAACTCTGAGCTGCCGTAATGCAACACATGTTGCTCTAATGTGTGTGTATGAGCATTGCCGCAGCCCCATGTTTTCATAAACACCGACCTGCTATTGAGTGCAAAAAACTGAAGTTTCAATTAATACCAGTATAATAGTGTAACAAGAGAGAAAAAGAAAGAACCTCTTCTTCACACAACAAAGGGAATATTCTACAGTATTCGAGAGAATGACGCATCGCACCAAGCATGTAAACCAGACGCGGTTTATCTAGCGCCTTCCAGAAATACATAGTAGGTTCCAGCGGCTTCTGGTACGATTATATGAGGGTATAAAATCGACTTCGCGGATAAAAGAGGATCAGTCAACAGCGAGTAGTTAAATGGGTATCACGAAATAAATAGTAAATGTAAAGATAAATGTTGTATTAGAAATTCATAATAGTTTTAGTGGTTTATAATCGTAGCGTTAATTTATAGTGTATTCATTAGTGTTTGTAAATAAATATTAATTATTAATAGACGATTTAAACAGCACTTTTGTTATTATTTTTAAAAGAACGTTACAGTGTTGTCAGGTGTCGGGTTTTAAAATAAATAAAATCGCGTAATAATTAAATAAAGTGTTGTGAGAATAAATTTTTAGTGTTAAAAATAATTTCAACAAACATTTAAAATGGCGATGAAATTGTTAAAAGATCTCAAAGTAATAGACTTAAAACACGAACTTGAAGAACGAGATTTAGACACAACGGGCCTTAAAAACGTGTTAATAAATCGGCTAAGAGAATGGCTTTTGGAACAGCAAGAAGACCCTGAAAGTTTCCTCTTCGAAATACCTGGACCCGCAATTGATACTAATTTGTTATTAAGAAAGTCAGAAGAGAATTCTAAAATGCTTAAAGAAGAATTACATGAAAATTCTATAATGCTTAAAGAAGAATTACTTGAAAATACTAAAGTGCTGGAACAAAAAGTTTTTGAAAATTCTAAAATGCTTAAAGAAGAATTACTTGAAAATACTAAAGCACTGGAAGAAAAAGTACTGGAAAAACACGAAGAGAATTCTAGAAGGTTTGCAGAATTACTAGAAAAGGCCGAAGAAAATGTTAGAATGCTAAAGGAAGAAATACTGGAGTATTCCAGGAAATCCGAAGACAGTTCTAGAAGGCTTAAAGGAGAATTGTTGGAAAATGTCAAAGCGTTGGAAGATAAAGTTTTCGAAGAATTTTTGGAGAATTCCAGCGCGTTAGGACTATTGGAAGGTAGATTGGCGGAACAAGATAGGGTAATAAAGATGGTAGAAGAGAAAATAACCCAAATGCAATTACCATCAACAGCTAAGAAAGACGACATAACCGATATGTTGGAAGATAGAATGAGGCAACTACGGTTTCCCACAACTTTTGAGTTTAATGAAGTAAAGAAGCAAATTAAAGAAGAAAAGGGTCCTGCCGTAGGGATAAAAGTAAAACCACCCACGTTCGATGTAAAGATACCTTGGTCCACCTACTACAAACAATTTGAGGCGGCCGCTGGGGCCAACGGATGGACAGGCAAGGAAAAGGCCGTTTCTTTAACTGTGGCTTTGTGTGGAGACGCGTTGAACGTCCTGCAAACAATTCCAGCAGGACAGGAAAATGATTATCAATTGTTAGTGTCTAGATTGGAGATGAGATATGGAGACGCGCATCTTCAACAAGTGTATCACGCGCAAGTGAAGAATCGTATCGAGAAGAATGGAGAAAGCCTGCAGGAGTTTGAAGCCGATGTTGCGCGGCATGTCCGATTGGCGTACCCTACGGCACCCGATTCATTTCTGGGACAGCTCGCTGTGCAGACCTTCATTGATGGGTTAAGAGACGGGGAAACACAACAATCATTGAGGCTGGCACGACCAAGAACAACTGATGATGCGCTTGCTCACGCCTTAGAATTTGAAGCTGCAAAACAAGCGTCCCGAGGTCATGGGCGTGTTCGAACCGTTGCGGAAGAAGAGGAAGGTTCCAGTTCCAAAGATCGCCTAGAAGAATTATTAATGAGAGTTCTTCAGAAGGAAGAGAACCGTAAGAAGAATCAAGAAGTTCGAGGGCCTCGTTGTTGGAATTGCGGCGAACAAGGTCACATACGACGTCGTTGCCCTAAAACGGGTTCAGCAGTCGGAAAACTAAAGAAGGTCGACGAGAGGGGACGAACGTTGACCTTGACTAGAGATGCCCCGAAGATCACCATTCATGCCGTAAGATCAAAGAATAGTACTAGTAGTTTGTTCGTAGATGGAAAAATTGTTAATCGAACTGTTCCACTACTTATTGATACGGGGGCGACAAAATCCATCATACGCCCTAATGTTCTACGAACAAGTATGAAGCTGTTACAGACAACTACTCAACTCCGTACAGCAACAGGTGAAGTGATACCAACACGCGGAGTGGTGAAGATGAAGATTGGCATTGGAAGTGAAGAACGTGATCATGAGGTGCTGGTAGCCGACATCATTGACGAATTCATCTTGGGAATGGACCTCCTGAGAAAATTTGGCTTTACATTGGACTTGAAGGAGGGTGTTTTGAAGGTTGGTAACGAAGAACTTCCGTTGCACCCACGAGAAGATCCTGTTGTAAGGGTTTTGCTGACAGAAGATGTGATATTGCCGGGTCAAAGCGAGATGGTTGTCGAGGCAGGTTTGGATGGAGATCTTCGGGTAGGATGTGTGCGAATGATGGAGCCTGTTTGTGATAAGAAGATCCATAGTGGCATACTGGTGGGAAAAGCGCTGATCAAGGTTGGAAAGACAGTACCGGTGAGGCTTATGAACGTTAATGTGGATCCGGTGACATTGAAGAAGAGTACCCTTGTGGGACAGTGTGTGCCAGTATTCCGAGTAGCCAGGTGTATGGCCGATGTTCCAAAACCAGCGCCCAAAGACCATGGTGGAAAATTAGTGCGTATGGTCACTAGTTCGTGCGAAGACCTTAACAGAACGGAAGTGAAAGAGGTACAGGGTTTGGTTCACCGATACCAAGATATCTTCGCTCTTGACGATAGTCAGAAGGGACGAACAAATATAGTAAAACATAAAATCAATACAGGCAACTCTATGCCTGTCCGTCAGCAGCCGAGGCGTCTACCTCTAGCAAGGCGAGCAGAAGCCGAAAAGATTATTACTGATATGGAAGAACAAGGGGTCATCGAGCCATCCAGCATCATGGGCATCACCGGTGGTCCTGGTCAGTAAGAAGGACGGGTCAATGAGATTTTGTGTGGACTATCGGCAGCTCAATAACGTGACCAAGAAAGACAGCTATCCCTTACCACGCATCGACGACACGTTGGATACCCTGTCTGATTCACGATGGTTTTCGACTTTGGACTTAAAGAGTGGTTATTGGCAAGTTGAAATGGAACCTGAAGACCGGGAGAAAACCGCGTTCACTATTGGTTCCGGACTATGGCAGTTTACAGTTATGCCATTCGGTCTATGTAACGCTTCGGCCACCTTTGAGCGTCTAATGGAGACCATCCTGAGAGGGCTGTCGTGGAAGACCTGCCTGGTATACCTAGATGATGTGATTGTAGTCGGAAAATCATTCAACGAACATTTGAAAAATCTAGAGGAAATGTTCCGAAGACTACGTGGAGCCAATCTGAAACTGAGTCCGAAAAAGTGCCACATGAACTAAAAATGGTACTGGAATGGAAGCGCGTGGGAGAAAGGCCTGCCTGGGAGGCCGTCAGCCCTTTCAACAGAACGCTCAAAGCATATTGGGCGCAATGGGAGTCCTTGAAGGTGGAAGACGATCTCCTGAAGCGAGTACTGGAGAGTGAAGATGGCACCACCATTAGGTCTCAGTTCGTGGTTCCAAGAAGCCGAGTGGCTACAGTATTGCGACATCTCCATGACGGTGCCTCAGGAGGACACTTCGGTGTGAAAAAGACTTTGGAGAAAGTTAGGGAGCGTTTTTTTTGGGTCAACTGTAAAGAAGACGTGAAGGAGTGGTGCCGGAAATGTGAACTATGTGCCACTGGTAACGGATCCTTGGGGAAACGAAGAGCACCTATGAGGCAGTACAATGTGGGTAGTCCTCTGGAAAGAATAGCTATAGATATTGCCGGACCATTTCCCGAAACCGACGATGGGAATAAATACATATTAGTGGCAATGGACTACTTTACCAAATGGCCAGAAGCATATGCCCTACCAAACCAGGAAGCTGCGACTGTTGCTGACGTACTAGTCAAAGAGTTTTTCAGTCGCTTCGGAGTGCCCATGGAGCTGCATTCGGATCAAGGCCGCAATTTTGAGTCTGTACTATTTGGAGAAGTCTGTCGATTGTTGGGCATTCGCAAGACTCGGACCACACCGTTACATCCGCAGTCCGATGGAATGGTAGAACGCATGAATCGGACAATGGGCAAATATTTGGTCAAGGTCGTCTCCGATCATCAACGAGACTGGGACCAATACCTGCATCTGTTCCTGATGGCTTATCGTGCATCGGTCCACGAAACAACCGGTCAGTCACCAGCGTCTGTGATGTTTGGACGCGAGTTACGGTTACCGTGTGATCTGGAATTTGGGTCTCCACCTATAGAGCAGGAGGTAGCCGGGAATGATTATGTCATCAACTTACAGAAGAAGTTGGAGGATATTCACGACCGAACCCGAAACAATAGTCGAATCGCGAGTGACCGGATGAAGGCTACGTACGATGTGAGAGCCCAAGAAGGAGGGTTTCAACCTGGAGAGCTTGTCTGGTTATACAACCCGCAAAGACGTCGTGGCTATTCTCCAAAGTTACAGCGGAATTGGGAGGGCCCATACCAGGTGAAGAAACGAATAAATGACTTGATTTATCGCATCCAGAAATTGCCAAGAGGGAAACCAAAGGTGGTACACTCCAATCGTCTGGCGCACTATGAGGGAAATAATGACGCAGTCCCGGATCGGGAAGATGAGGCTGAGGGGGCTATCAATACCGTAAGGCCTGGAGATGATCAGCCAACCTTCAGAGAATTTATGGCTGCGTTTTCTGGAACTAGAAAAGCGCGATTCGGAGTCACGACTGAGATGCAACAAGATCTCTTCCGGGTCCCTGGTGATTATTCCATTGCCCACTGTGTCTCCGAGGATCTCCGTATGTCCAGGGGGATCGCAGTAGTGTTTAGAAATAAATTTGGACGGCTGAATGAACTTCGAGAACAAAATCCCTCTGTTGGTAAATCCTTACGCTTGCCTGATCATGACCGATCCATTTACTACTTGGTAACCAAGCAGTTTTACTACCAGAAACCGAGTTACGCCGACTTGTGGAGGGCATTATGGAATTTGAGGATCGAGTTGCTTACCAGGGGAATTAACAAATTGGCAGTTCCCAAACTCGGCTGTGGGCGGGACCAGCTGGATTGGAGAATCGTTAGAAACATGCTGGAAGTTGTCTTTAGAGGTACGGACGTCAAGATCTTCGTCTGCAGTTTTGACCCACAGCCCGCATTAAGGCCAACGAAGAGTGTAGACTATTACTTCTACCGTAATGGAACGTGTAGTCGAGGTGAAGACTGTCGATATCGTCATGACCCGTTCTACAGGAACCAGAGCATAAAACCTGTTCTGGGACAGAACAGACTTGAAGAGGGGGGCAGTGTAACAAGAGAGAAAAAGAAAGAACCTCTCCTTCACACAACAAATGGAATATTCTACAGCATTCGAGAAAATGACGCATCGCACCAAGTATGTAAACCAGACGCGGTTTATCTAGCGCCTTCCAGAAATACATAGTAGGTTCTAGCGGCTTCTGGTACCATTATATGAGGGTATAAAATCGACCTCGCGGATAAAAGAGGATCAGTCAACAGCGAGTCATTAACTGTGTATTACGAAATAAATAGTAAATGTGAAGATAAATGTTGTATTAGAAATTCATAGTCTGTAAATAATAGTTTTAGTGGTTTATAATCATAGCGTTAATTTATAGTGTATTCATTAGTGTTTGTAAATAAATATTTCTTATTAATAGACGATTTAAACAGCACTTTTGTTATTATTTTTAAAAGAACGTTACAATAGAAATAAAGACATTTATTTCGGGCAAAGTTAATTACAGTTTATATCAATAAAAGTTTTGAAAAAGATTATGGTGAAATGTGTTATCAAACAGGTATATAGTATCCAAAAATAAGCCATAACAATTTTAGGGTCCGAGACGTAGTTTTGATAAAAAGAAGGTAGGTTTTATAGTTTAACATTGTTCTAAACAAAACCAATTGGGAATTATTAGCTTGTTTTAACTATTAGCTTTATTATCATTTCTAAGGGTTAAACTAATAAAATGTTTCTGTAAAGGCAAAATGTACGAATTGCCAAAAAATGATTGCTATTACTTTTGATTAATCCAATAAAAATAAATATGTAATACAAAATTGTCTTATATCCCAAAACAAACAAGAATTTGAATAGTAATATCTTTTACATCTTTTTACATTTTTTAGTATAGTATACCTTATAATTATAAGAGATGAAACCTGTTCATTTTCACGAGGTGATCTGCTTACGAGCCACCTAGCGATGAGTGTGCAAGAAAGAAATGGCTTCATCTCGAATTATAAATGCTATCTATTCTGCATTAAAATGGTAGAACAATTAAATTTTAAAATAGAAATTGTTTATTTATTATTAGTTATGATCAAAATGAATTAAATGAAAATTACTGGGTGCAAACTAGTACAATTTTCAGTTCTATAGGTAATTTACATGTAAACAGTAAGAAAATGCCTTGCTTTCATATACATGATTAGAGAAAAATATTTAATGCATCGAATGTTTACAAACAAATATTTGCTATTACTTCAAACATTCTACTGTGTACCCTTGAATTTGCTTGGTTTGGAGAGGTCTGTATATAACTTTAAAATGGAACTACGAGGGTAAATCAAATATAAACCGTAATTTTTTTTCATCATTTATTGAATAACGTTATACACAAATCATTGTTTTAACATTTTTCAATATAGTCTCCTGCGTGATCTACACACTTTTGCCACCGATTTGGAAGTTTCAGTATTCCCTGGTTATAGAAAGTTTGAGGGCGAATTGTAAGCCAATTGCGCACGCGCTCCTCGACTTCTTCATTGCTTCCAAATCGTTTTCCTCCCAGTGATTCCTTCATAGGCGCGAACAAAAAATAGTCACGGGGGACAAGTCAGGGCTATAAGGAGGGTGCTCGAGGGTTTCCCAGCCCATTTCTTCCAGTGTATTGTCAAGGCCACGGTGTGAGGCCTGGCATTGTCATGGAGGAGAATGACATCTCTGATGGGCATGCCTCGTCTTTTGTTTCGACGATAGGCGGCTCTTGCCGACCGTAACAACTGGCAGTAGTAAGCCGCATTCACTGTACGTTGATCGTGTAGAAAATCGATCAGTAAAATTCCCCTAGAGTAAAAAAAAATCGTCGCAAGGACGTTTTCAGCTGAGTGCTGAGTTTTGGCCTTCACTGGGCAACCTTCATTCTTTCTTCGCCACTCCTTACTTTCCATTTTTTGTTCCACGGTTAACCGGGGATCACGTTCAATAAGCTCTCGAATGGTACGGGTATTGCCATCTGTAAGGCTTGTCCTTGGGCGTCGATCATGACTTTCGTTTTCAACATGTTCTCGTCCGCCCTTAAATTCTCTCGCCCACGTATACACACGATTCTGAGACAGTGTACTGTCCCCAAACTGTGCTTTCAAACGAGTTAAAATTTCTGACAGTTTAATGCCTTCATTGGTTAAAAACCTTATGATAATCCGTTGCGCAACAGACGAATGTACCTCTTGCTCGGTCATGGATGTACTGACGATAAAGCCAAGGATGTGCGCGAACCCGGCCGGCTCCCCACTCCTCATAAACCAAACATCTACATCACATAACATCAGCTACCTCGGAACTGCATTCTAAGCCGAACAGCAAAATTACCGTTTATATTTGATTTACCCTCGTATATCAGCTGCAGCTGCACAATGGGCCTGCGTAATAATAATAATGGTGTCATGTTTTAACTACAACCCTCTACAATTATTTTATTATTTTTGACATAAAATTAAGAAATCATACATTTTATTTTTCAGAATTTGTAAATCAATAATGTAAATCTATTTTGAATTAAATAAATAAATAGTAAAGCTACAAATCTTAAAGATTTTGAAAATTCTATAAAGAAATTCCTAGAAAGGCGTGAATCAATAGTCCGTCCAATTCCTAAAATTTCTATACCTAATAGTGTCCAAGATTTGCGACCTATTAGTTTATTATCAATCATTTCAAAAATTCTAGAGAGAGTAGCTTATACCCAACTATATGTTTATCTTACTAACAAAAATATTTTACCTGTTGAACAATCTGGGTTTAGGAAAGCTCATAGTACAACTACAGCACTCTTAAATCTTACGGATAATATTATCAGTGCCATCGATCGAAAACTTGGAATTGTTCTAGTTTCCTTAGACTATTCCAAAGCATTCGATTCTATTGACCATGATTTATTAATTGCTAAATTAAAATACTATGGTTTAGACAGCACTTCACTCTCCTTCTTTAAATCATACTTATGGAACCGCACCCAACGTGTTTGCATTGACAATAACCTATCAAACCCCGGACATATAGTCTCTGGAGTCCCTCAGGGTTCTATTTTAGGCCCATTACTGTTTCTTTTGTATACATCAGATTTGCCAAATGTGATATCGGAAAGTGAAATTCAGCTCTATGCAGATGACACTCAATTAATACATTATTTTGAACCTAACTTGTTTCATAATGCTTCTAATTCTATCAATAATGACTTAAAGCAAGTTTTGGAATTTTCTAAAAGTCACAACTTATTAATCAATTCCAATAAAACTGTGGTGCTTTTGTTTGGAAACAAAAATCTACGATCAAATATAGTAAATGACATTAGACTTGAATTAGGGAATACACGTCTTACTATATCTGATTATGGAAAAAGTTTAGGCTTAGGCATTGATACTTCTCTCAGGTTCAAGAACCATGTAAATGCTCTGTTACAGAAATGTTACCTACGTACTAGGATGTTATATGCCAGCAAGCATATTCTTAATTTTAAAATGAAAAAGCTTTCAGAAACCTTAGTTCTATCTCTGCTAAATTACTGTAACATAGTTTACTATCCCTGCCTTGATAAAGCAACTCGGCACCAATTACAGCGTGTTCAAAATACGTGTTGTAGGTTCATATTTAATCTGAGGAAATATGATCATATATCTCAATATATTTTACAATTAAATTGGTTGAAAGTGTCTAACTTATTTCAGTTGAATCTTCTCGTTTTTCTGCACCGATTATTTAAATCCCAAAATCCTCCATATTTATTTAAAAAACTAATCTTTAGAAATACTATTCACAATCGTAATATTAGACGTACTAATATCCTTACCATGCCACAACACACAACATCTATATTTGAACGATCTTTTAGATATAATGCAGTTAAACTGTTTAACTTACACAAACCGGATTTGTCTGTCTCTTTACAAATGTTTCGCAAAAGAACAAAAAGCATATTGTTAAACCAACAAAAATAATTTTAGCTTATTTTTCTAATTTCTAATTGAATGCACTATTTACAATTTCATTTCAATGTACTTTTATTTATATATATATATATATATATATATATATATATATATATATATATACATAATGAAAAATTATCATCTCTGACTGGGATTCGAACCCAGGACTCTCTGCTATCCAGGCAGATGCTCTACCAACTGAGCTACCTGAGACGACTCCCAATTGAAACGATAATTTTTCATATAAGATGGAAATAATGTTAGCAAATGAAGTATACTAATTATTTGCTATGTATAATAATAATAATAATAATAATAATTACTACAACCCATAACCTTAACCAAGGCCCCAGAAGCTATAAGCTTGTGCGGGAGGGAGGGGGCGATTATTATTATTATGTAGGCCCAATGTGCGGCTGCAGCCGACTTATAGATGGAACAGCGCAAATCCCACATTTGTGTTACAGCTAAGGGAAACTGCAGAAAACCTTAACCAGATCTGCCAGCGCCGGGAGTCGAACCCGGGCCGCTTGGGTGAAAGTCCGGCACGCCAGGCATTACACTATCACAGCTGTGATAGTTGGTAAAAACGAGTCGCGGATTAGTGAACAACCAATTTATACATAGCAAATAATTAGTATACTTCATTTGTTAACATTATTTCCATCTTATATGAAAAATTGTCGTTTCAATTGGGAATCGTCTCAGGTAGCTCAGTTGGTAGAGCATCTGCCTGTATAGCAGAGAGTCCTGGGTTCGAATCCCAGTCAGAGATGATAATTTTTCATTATGTTTATAAGTTCTTAAACTAATTTGCAGTATTTCTGTGATTATCACAATTAATTTATATATATATATATATATATATATATATATATATATATATATATATATAATATATATATATATATATATTGTTTCTTTTTTTTTATGCTTTCTGTGAACTGAAAAGGTTAAGAGATAAAGAATAGCTATGTAGCTAATCTTCGCCTTTTCAGGACAAATGTCTGTAATAGGTACATTTGTTAAATAAAGGCGATTTATTATTATTATTATTAAATCAAAATGAGTTTGGCTAAAAGTTAGCGATACCCGCAGTTAATGTTAAATAATTATTAATATAGCACACTAACAGTAAGCAGACTGCAATTAAGACAATTTTCAATATTTTATTCGTAGCAAACTCATTCTATTGGCAGGTATTTGGAAATTTTGACAATTTACAACTTTGTTATTTATTAAGAAATTTAGAAATAATATTCTTGAAAAAGAAAAACTGACATTAACAAAAAATGTAAAACAATATGGGGTCTAATTTAAAATAAGAAAAGTAAGCCATTACTGTCTCCTTACTTTTAAAACTTTCATAATTTTACAAATACCAAGATAACTAAAATCTACTGATAATGCCTCTCGAAAATTTCAATGTTGAAAGAATAATCACCATGAGGAAAAAAGAAACAGGTTACACCTATTATTGTTGTCCTTTATGGTGCCCATTAACTTCATATGAAGAATTGAAGGATGATCTATATAATTCCAACTAAAAAAAGGTATGTTGTATTTTTAATTTATATGCTACCATAATGTTTACTACATAGCAAAATTTTATTAGACTCATTACATTTCATTCGTGTGCTTTGCAACATTTATTTTATGATTTTCTAAATGAGACATTGTATTTACGAAATGTATAATTTTTTTTATATGTTTAGAAAGCAGGATTTAAGACCTTTCATATTAATAACAAACAAACATACAGTGCAGGGTAAAGAATTGACTGTCAAATTACTGTTTCAAAAACAATATTGTAAATGGAAAAGAGTATTATAAACATACAGAGACTTAATGAAATATAAAACTTTTGACGCTTCTTAAGCATTTCTGAGAAAAGGATTAAAATTGACTCTCAAATTACTGCTCTAAAAACAATGTAAAAAAAGGGAATATTATGAACATACAGAAACTTATTGCAATGTAAAACTTTTGGCACATTTCAAATTATTTCTAAAAAAAATTAGCGGTTAAATTATTGCTCTAAAAACGACATTATAATCTGAAGAGAATATTATGAAGATGAAGAGGTCTTCATGCTATGAAACTTTTTGGCACATTTTAATTCATTCCTTACAGGTTGAAAAGTGAATGTTATATTCCTCTAAAATCAGTACTATAAAATGAACAGAATATTATAAATATGAAGAGGCTTTTCGCAAAACTCTTTGGCATACCTTAATCAGGGGGTGCCTAACCCACAGCTCACGTGCCACCTTTTGATGTGGCTTGTTTTATCAACACTTTCTCAATTGTTTGTCCATTATATACGTTTAAAATTGAAATATTAAAGGTGTAATAGTATATTGTGTCTCAAGGGCAGAAAATTAGCATTTGTAGCCCGCAGTTGTTTGATGCCCGAGCGAAGCGTAGCGTAGCGAGGGCAGCGGACAACTTAGGGCTACAAATGCTTTTCCGTCCGAGTGACATACAAAAGTTTTTCGCCTACCTGTTTGAAGGTTTAAAAAAGAATTCCAAAAGTTAAACAGTAACGTAACTTATTAGTAAATTAAATAGGCATATGTTAGAGGGAATGAATGAAAATGAAAATAACGCCAGACGTTTTTAGTAATTTATTAACTAAATTAACCTAATAATCATTACACTACATACCTACAACACGGCCGTATAGTAAATGTTTTCATTATTATTGGTAAATAAAAGGAACAGGATATGACTTTTAATTAGGATGAGTAATTAATCTATCATTGTATAATTTATTGAAATTACAATTTTCTTTTTATTAATTAATTGTCACAACCTCCATTTATACATACAATGACACTGTGAAAAGAAAAAAACAAACGACAAATTTATCGACGAAGACATGAAAATCAAAGTTATGATCTAAGAAGCCTAGAAAAATTTGACGTATGTTTTTTATATTTTTAAAGGTTATGTAAAAATATGTTTGAAATTACATTGCCGTCATATTCTGTTGCTAAAAGTTTTACGAATGAGTTATATTTTTAATGTTAAACACTAATGATTTCATTTTTTGATTAAAATCTTTTTAGGATAATGCACAGGAGTGGTCAAAGTATGACAATTTAAAAAACAATTACAATTTTTACAGTATCTCCAACTTAACATAAATAAATCGTGGTTTCATCTAGTAGTAGTGTAGAGGTTATGTATTTGACATAAGAGGGCAGTAAAAAGTTTGACATAAGAGGCCCGCAAAGAAGCCTTAACTGCCCTCAAA
Source organism: Agrypnus murinus (assembly GCA_929113105.1). Taxonomy (NCBI): domain Eukaryota; kingdom Metazoa; phylum Arthropoda; class Insecta; order Coleoptera; family Elateridae; genus Agrypnus; species Agrypnus murinus. Next base: position 6,698,099 of record OV816023.1, on the reverse strand, counting down.
ACAGGACATTTAAAAAGCACTTTCTGATCAGGTAGGCGAAAAAGTATATTTGTAGCTCACCTAAAATTTCTAAATTCTAAATTGGTTCGAGTTAAGTTAAAGGTTAGGCACTCCTGCCGTAATCCATTGCAGAGATAAGGTGAAAGTATGTTCTGTCATCTTACATGCAAAGGAACAGAAACCATCAAATAGTCATAGAATGGGAAACTACCAGTACCGGTAGTTTTTACTGTTCATGTCCCAACAACTTGATCAGCATATACACTATGCTATTATGCAGCAGCCTCCACAACTATTATTATTCTTTCCATATCTTCAGTGGCAAAACAACTAATTGAGTCCCCCTACCCTGCTAGTGTGAAAACGTGGCCCTCGCAGAAATTTAAACTCCCCCAAATTTTAGTAGCACTTTTTATAAAAAATAAGTTTTCCAATTTTTCTATTTTTTTTGTTAGTTGAATTGTATACTTGAATAATTTCTTTTGTGTTGATGAGATATTATTTCCATTTGGTTTTGTTAAACATTAATATAAGTTATTAAGATGCTCTGCAAATATATACAAGTTTATCTTCAATATAGCACAAAACAAGTCATGTAGATTCTTGCAATATTTAGTCTATTTGACAAAACTTAATATATATTAATGTATTTAATAAGTTTGTGTTATGGTTTCATAAAAGTAACATTATTTCCTATTCATCGTGTTAATGTAAAATTCTAAGGAAATAGTCAATTAACATATTGAACAAAAAACAATTTTGATCATATGACGTCCCCTTTTCTTCGGAACCCTCTTGCATTGAAGGTGATGCGGGGGTAGTTGTTACGCCACAGCATATCTATTGAGTGCAGTAGAGCCATGGAAAATATGAGTATATTAGACTACTGAGAAAGTTTAAAGTAGTGATAAAGTATTAGGGAGCTATTTAAAAACAATTATCGATTTCTTTTATCATGATGTCATTTCTATCAGGGTCCATGGACAGATCTTTATTATCAAGATGCAAGAGTTCAAAATTAAGAAAACAGTAATATTAACTATACAAATGAAGAAATTAGTCATCTGCACCTGTCAAAACAATATGGACCGGCAACAAGTTGAGAAGGGTACATAACAAGTAAAACATTTCAGCGGTGCATTATAATGATGTGTACTCATTTTAGGATAGTTACTTTTCATAAAACAGCATAAAAGCAAATCAAGGACCGTACTGAATGCTGCACTTTTCATTGCATGACCCGATCGCAATGGGTGCTATGCACGTGATTCCGGATAGTTACTACCAGGACGAGATTTAGGATTACTAATTTCTTCATTTAATTGTCAGAATTTAAGCACATTGGTACATATGCTTGTTTAGCACTCTTCACTCAAGACGACTTCTCTAACTACTTTGCAAAGTCTTCACAAAGTTTATTGTTATCAAGAATCAACTTAACAGTACGTATAATATTTTTGTATTCCTGTATCTCTATAACAAAGCAAGATAAGATTTATCTATGGTTTCTTTACTCAAATTGTCTTTCTTCACAGCTCGGAAAATTTTTTTACAAGGCTAAAAATTAACTTGAATACAAGATGATTCATTAGCTGTGTAAGAAGTTGACCAAGCAATGCAGATTTAAGCCCGTTGAATTTTAATTTTTGATAACATTTAAAATAGACTAATAAACCAGTAATGAGCACTCTTTTTTTGCAGTAGGCCAAATTGAAAACCACAACCGCTACAACCATAACCTAAAAAAACTAATTTATTAATGTAAATTTATAGGATTGAATTTTTTATTCTTAACGTAGGCAGCAATGAAGCATTTTTAACCAAGAAGAGTCACAATTACTTTTTAAAGGAGAATTGAAATTAACAATTCGTTAAGTAAGTAAAGCATATGTAATCAAAAGCGTAAAAATACAGATAATATACATATATAATAAACAGTAACACTTTAATAAAAAAAAGTTAATGAATAGCTGAAAAATGCATATGCGTTTTTTAATGAGTATCTGGTACAAATCTGCTTTAAACTTACACAATCTGCTTTAAACTTACACACGTTAGTGTATAATTGAATATCAGTTAGCAATTTGAACTCAGTTACGAACTCTAATTTCATTTTGAACTATCAAAAGTAACTATTCACTTGAGTGAAATGTGTCGGTTTGAACTATTCACTAAAGTGAACTCGACTGCCCTCGTATAATCCCTGACCTAAACGAAACCAAATAATTACTAAATAAAATCTAAATATTTTACTGTCAATTATTTTTTTATTACTATATTAATAAATTTATTCTATCAATACTTTCTAGATTAAAAATATTGAATTTAATATAAATAAGCTTATTGTATAATAAAATGCATTAAATGCGCATACGCAACTCAGTGCAACTATAATGCGAATAGAATAATGGATGCAGCTCAAAATTTCAAGCTTTAGTTCATGCATCTGTATGCATTGGCTGGCTCGTTACAGCGCATCGGCTTGGTTATCGATCGTATACTCTTCCTGTAGGCAGAACTGAGGCTGAAATTTCACAGCTTCGTGAAGCAATGAGAGATCGAGATTCGTATCATGTTTGTCGAATACTCTCGAAGACAATTTCTTTCGTGTTTTGTTTTACTTTTCAAAATCATATTTTAACGTGATTAACTAAGCGAACATGCTGAAAAAGTTAAAAACATTTTTACTGGTCAGTCAAAAAAAAAAAAAAAAAAAAATATATATATATATATATATATATATATATATATATATATATATATATACATGCAGAAAGCACTGATACGCCTCCGAATATATGTCTGTTCATAGCGATCGCCTCCGATTTTGGAGGCGAAGTGGAAAAAACGGAGGCGAAAACGAATCCCCGTGTATATGTAGTTTAAAATGTTGGAAATCATTTATTATGCCGTTTCCCAAATTTTAGGTCGGAGTCGAAAAATACCTATTCACCCAGTCATAGATACATTTTAGTACATCGTGTTATACTCTAGGCGGCGCCTTCGCTGTATACGAGATACGTCTTAACTTAAGTTACAGCATTATACACCTCCCTACATTTAACATGCATTTTTTGTTCATATTAGCGGCAACACAGCGTAGAGGCGAAACCTACCTATGTGCATCTTCAAGAAGTTGTTCTATTGTATACACTTGACCATGGGCTTTCAAATTTATTAAAAAATAGATTTTTCATAAGATCAACAAATTAAAATGAAACTAAAATTTTGTTACTAAAAGCTTTACAATTGGTTACTTGCATTATGTACGATTGGGGTAATTTATGTAAATATTAAAACATAGTTTTACACATAAATTTATAATCACATTTCAAAAACACCTGTTTAAATTTCTGATGAATGTAGACCGACCAAAAGCTTGTTTCAAAAATTAGCAAAATTCTTAATTATTATGAAATGACCCCGTTTATTCGTATATCCATTATCGGTATACATTATTAAAATCTAATTAGATGTCTAATAAATACACAAATTCTCTGAAATTATTTCAATTGGCTGCCTATTTACGTATTTACTTATAAAAAAATTATATGATATTATTTTTTATTTCTTCCTTGGCACTTTAAACGTATTTTAAAAATAATCAAAATACTTTTGCAATGCAAATGCCCTCGCGCGTCCTGCTCGTTTGTTTATTATAGTATAGGAATGAATTTAGGAAATCATTTTAAACACCTCATTGTCAGAAAAGTTTTGTTCGTTATGAAATAAAGTTTAATATTTATATCTATTAAAATTGTAAGCGTAATTAGGCTACATTAGACGTTTTCTTCTGCATTTTATGATTAAATCCAAACAATCATAAACATTTTAGCACGATTTGAGAATGCTTTGTCACAAATTGTTTGTTTTAGCAACAGTTTGTAAAGTGATACTGTCAAAACTAGAGAGGCGCAGTATTTTACGATGACTTCATAATTTTAAGAAGAACAATACAAACTCAGCAGTAGGTATCACCTTATTATTACTGGCCATCGCCGAATCAACGATTGTTGTATCCAATAAAATGCTGTTATGTGAATAATTTAACTTTCTACGTCTTTTTAATTATTTTTATTATTTATAATTATCATAATTATATTATTTTCTAACGATAAAAAGTGCCATTCTTGGGGGCATACTGTCTTAATAAAACGCTGTTACATAAACCATTATCACTTCCAAAGATTAAGAATGAATGTTTTTACTGACAAGCCTTTAATTTGTAAATAACCCACATTATATGTAAGCAAGAATAACAAAATTTCGTTGTGAAAAAATTAAGCTATTATAGAAATTTAATGGTATCTTTCAATTAAAACTACAATGAATAAATAAAGTAACACAATATTTACTATTTAAGATGTTATTAATTATTTGGTTTCACTCAATTCTTCTACTTACATACATACATATGGTATACGCATCATTCCTTATGGACTCTTATGAGAAGACAACGTCATTGGAGGCATACACAACTGATAACTACATACAATATATACTAATAGGAGTTGACAGAGTACGATAAGTATTTATTTAAGTATACATGTCTCCGAGCATTTACTTGCGTTTTTTGTTCATATTAATCAATTAATCATATTAGCAGAAACAATGTATGAAGGCTGATCATACTAAAACGTTTCTTTAATAATTTATTGTATAATATCCAGGCACAGATTTACCATATTCGAGGCCCCCATCGTATTGTCCATAATAACATTTTAATTGTGAGAAATGGTTTTAGGGAATAATTACATTTTTGACTAAAGATTTCATATTTATATTCGAAATTTAACATTTTTAATAAAAAGCAACTTGAGAAAAAAGTGAAATATTTATTATTAAAAACGTTAATAATTGGAATAACACGTTTTGCTCATTACATAAACATATAACCATCTTCTCCATTGTAATTTAGTAAATCTACTTTGGTACAATAACAACTCGAAAAAATTCTTGTATATCAGTTGCACTTGCAAGAGATTCAGATAATTTATAATCAATGAAATTATAATAATATTGAAAATTATTTCACGAATGACTCTAGAGGTACTAAAACTTTAATTATTATATATTAAAAAAAACTACAAACCTAACTAAACTTATAAATAACAAAAAAGTCTGAGTCTGAGTAGAAAATTGTGCTAAATAAATGTTGAAAGAAAGTATAAAATTTAATTTCAGGATTTTGTAGAATATCCTTTTTGTTTAATTACTTCTAACGTTTTTTTATATTTAAAACTAATTTAGGTTTTCTCCGGCTGTGATTTTATTCCATTCTTCATCCAACACTTCTTTTATAGCAGCTTAGAATGTTATGTAGTGTTATCGAATTCGTCTCTCCAATAACTCTCAAAGGTTCCCAATGAACTTTCGAGCTGGGGGATCTCTAGGGAATTCTAGGTAATGTCATTATTGACCTACTTTGTTTAAAAAAGGATCCACTAATAACTGATAACTGAAGAATTAAAAAATCAACTTCATGAACATGAAACATGAATGGAACATGAGGAAACATGATGGTCAATGATGATCAGTTACATTTTCAGAAGGATGGGGCTCTAAAAGATGGTATCTCAATAACAAGATCAGTTTTTAAAATAATATACTTGAGTTGTCTGTAAGTAAATGACTGAACTGCCACAATTTGGCACCAGTCTGTATGTGAGACGTTTGTATGTGAAATAATTTAAATCATATTGAAAATGGGTTGTTAACAGACTTATCTCTGTATCTCAGCAATCCATGGGCCGATTTCAATTATTTTGCTCCAAAGATTCCTTTTTCAGAGGGGTCTCTCACTCTCGGCAATAGGTGTACAGTTTCTCGGGAATAAATTGCTATGAGTCGGAAATAATGAGCAATATTGGGCAATATGGGAAATAAACGGGAATACAAAGGAATAAGAGGCAATAAACAGAAATAAACGGGAATACGCAGGAATAAGCGACAATAAATAGAAAATACGCGGCAATAAATGGGGAATACGTGGCAATACTGAGAAATAAACTCGGCAATAGGAATAACACGCTCCATTCTTCTCGATTTCCATTACGCGTTTTATCTCAAACGCGTTTAAAAATCTAGGTGGTCTTCTGAAGAAGTGAGTATATGTTGTAGTGTGCGCGGAAAAATAATGACGGCAAGTAATTGTTTTTTGTTTGAACATTGAAAATCATTCACCGTTTCTAAGAATCGTGATATGACACTTACCCTTAAAAGGCTAATTGAATAAAGGATTTCTTTATACTATACAGTGTGTAAATAAAGTATGGAATAAAATTCATATTTTCTGTATTACCACGTGAATTTTATTTTCTTTCCTGCGAATTTTATGGACATCAATTTTAATTTTTTAGTTTGCTACTGTATCACGGCCGATGATTTTAAATGGAACCCCCTTATTTTCTTGCTAGAAATGAAAAGTATATATTTTTTTGAGTTCAGCAATACCCCATATGTGGTATTTAAACTTAGTATTTTTTGAAATTTGGAGGACCAAATGTGATAACTTTCACGAAAATAATAATTAATCTTTCAACTCTTATTATTATTTTCGTGTCAAAGTTTATGAAAAACAATTAGCAAATCGGTCTTGTAGAACTCGTATAGGAGAACTATGGCGGCATGCAAGGGTTTGTCTATACATCAGAACAATACGAATATTAAACACTCAGTGATGGCTATGGCTAGACTGTAAGGACTGCAGTCGATTTAAAACACAAGGCTGTTTTTTGTTCCAGTTCGTTTGAGAGTTCTACTGGGTCGATTTACGTGATTCTTATTTTACAGTGAAGCTTCCACTGTGTGCATTACTATTTTTTATATTTTTTAATTTTTAAATCCAAAAATTAAAAAAATTATTTCGAGAAAAGCCATCCACTTGCAGCGCCCTCTTGTTAGTTCCCAGCGTGTAAACCTTTGGAATTGCGCTTAATAGACAAACCATTTCTATCACTAGCATCTAGGTGTTGAAGTCGCCGATATGCGCTGTAGCTGTTTCTAGCAGTTGTAATTTTATATTTTAGTGGTTATAATAGTAAACAAAAATCAATTCAAAATAGATAAAATAGTACTAAGATTACCACATGAATGATAAGAGAATAAGAATAATTATTTTCTGAAATTGTGAAGTTATAGAAAATTTAAAACGACAATATTTACTTTTTAGGTTAGTTCACTACGAACATAACTATAAAAACTGCAATAAACGTATGTATAAAATAGTATTTGCAACAAAATGCTATAAACATCTAATTGTTTATTAATAATTCTTGTAACTAAACAATTTTGGTTTGAAGTAACAGTTTCAACTTGCATAAAAATGTACAGTAACGAAATATTTGACTGCCAATTTCAAACACATATTTTTCATCAGTCATGTTTTTGAAATACTAATAAACGTGTTCAAGAAATTTGTTAAACAAGATCTCTAGATTCTCATAATTTCTGTATTTAAACGCGGGCAGTATTTAAAAGTGCTACAATAAATTAATTACAAATGCTAGGAATAGCTAGGGCATGTCGGTGGCTGCAGCCCTTGCAGTCTAGTCTTTCAGCATCCATCATCGAGTGTTTAATATTCGAATTGATCTGATGTATAGACAAACCCTTGCATGCCGCCATAGCTCTCCTTTACGAGTTTCCCAAGACCGCTTTGATATTCTATTTTCTTTAGATTTTTATACCATGAATTTAAAATACTTTATACCTATTTAAAACACAAGGCTTATTTTTGTTACGCTTCGTTTGAGAGTTCTACTGGGCCGATCTGCGCAATTCCAAGTTAAAAGTTTTATGATGTAGATTTGCCAGGTATTTTTAGTTTTGCGAGTTTTTAATTATTTATATTTTTAAAAGAGTTATTTGTAACCGATGCATTTCTATACGCTCGAGACCGATTGTTCACTTACACCGAAATCAAGCGAATCTCTTGAAGTAATTTCAGTTTCATCAGAATCAGAATTTTTTGAATCAGAAAAATCAGACTTAGAGGAAGGAAACATGCAAGAAAAAAAATGAAAGATAAAGCTGAAATTAGAAAAATATTATGTAATGTTTTACGACACCCGATGGTACATTGGACGAATTTTGGATATTGATAAAGAAAAATTCTTGAAAGAAGATTTGGAAAACTTCATACAGCCCAAGGAAAACGACATTCAGAAAGTAGATTCGGAATTTATATTTTATAGTCCTGTAAATTTTACTGGAGTTCTGGAATTCTTTTTGAATTTTATTTACTGCCGTGCATTGGGATTCTCACTTTTCAAATAAATTTTTGTTATTTATCTCAATGTGTCTTTTTTTGTATTTCTTAGAGTCGATCTATCTGATATATATGTTCTTCGTTTCACGTATTCGGTTCGCAGTTACTTTAACAGCACTTAAAAATGTGATGTACATATATTATGATTGAATAAAAAACTATTTTTTACAGATCATTTTTTATTTGTGAGGAATTTTGTTTACATTTTTCTTAGTGGAGCTACGACCTTTTGTAAAATTATCAAAAAAACCAATAATGAACACCTTTCATTCAAATACACCCACTGCTAAAATCATGCATGGAATACGTAAATAAACACGGCAATAGGAAAATTAATGCAGCAATACAGAAATAAATACGGCAATACGGAAATAAATACGGCAATACGGAAATCGAGACGGGAATACAGCAATACAGACAAGAATAAAGGAATAAAAACGGCAATACGGGAATAACAAGTGAGAATACGGGAATAAAGACAGTTATTGCCGTAAAGCGGCAATAGGTGTACATAATTTCTGGGTGTGAGAGACCCCTCGCCTTTTTCATTCCCTTTAAAATGATCTGTCACAATGGGGGGAGGGGTCAAAAAGTTGGTGGAGTGGGGATAAGGGTGTGAGATGCAAAATTTTGACAATTCTGTATTTAAATGTCCCCATCGAAAAATAAATTGACGTGTTTTTGCTGAAATCGATATTTTGTTTAATTTAGGAGATTGTCACGTGGGGTTTTCGTGACTGGAGGACGTAGTCAGAGGTAGAGAGAAATTAAACACAAGTTGTAAAAAACAACTATATACTAAAGACAATAAAGAGAGTACAAAAGGTTAACACACATGTTGACATATTGATACATATTGTGAGGACGTATATGTCCTCCAAAACAAGTACAATCAAGGGGAGGTCGGAACCAACCCTGTTCTAGCACTAAATCTACTAACTAAGCGTAGGAGCTAGACTCCTAGTAATTTATAAAGCTAGGGATTTTTGTTTGTTTGTCGGATGGTAACAACTTTTACTAAATCTACAAAAGTCAAACAGAGATATGACAATTTAAATTCAAATGTTTTGTTGTTACCAACATGAAAACAAAAAAAGTCCGTATAGCACTCATGTCATCTAAAGAACAAGTTAATTTTATTTAAGAAATTTCTGCAGAATTCGGCACAAAAGAATTCGCGGATCACGCGCCCAGAAACTACGTTGCTAATACTCGTTATTTGTTGTGTTGCAACACACTCGTACGCAAACATTGACTATTACAAACAAATTACTATGAATAGAACGCCGGACCCGATTGCAAAGTATACGATACAACGAGCGGGCGCTATAGACTATAACGCTCGTTTATAATGCCCTGGTTGTTATACAGTTGTTTATATAGTTCGTATCACAGGTATAAACAAAGAATAATATGTAAGTGAAACATAAAAGATTTTTATTTTCAAAACAACTCGACATTGGAAATTTACCCGACTTAGTCTAGAAATCTCATAAGGTGTATTTGAGGATAGCCCTAATTAGGAAAGCCCGATCAAGTTCCTATGAGTACTCGATTACGTCAGCCCCAATTTATTTCAAGGATAAGTTACTTAGGGAAGCTTGATTAAGACCTCATGAAGACCCGATCGGGATAGCTACAGTTTTTTTCTGGATTAAACTACATAGGGGAACTACTTAAGATCGTTGTGAATTTCAAAAGGGGCAATCTGAGCTAATTTTACAATTAAATAACTTAAGAAAGCCCGATGAGGCCCCCACGAAGGCCCCAAAGAGACAACCTCAGTCCTCGTAAGGTCCGGATAAGATGTCCTAATACGGTTCTTATAAAAGGAAATTGCGTTACTTGGTTTCACAATGTTCTAACAACAAATACGATTGTTTTATTATAACAAAGGTTAAATCATTTGCACTGTCTCCGATATGAGTTACATTTTGTCCTATCTCACATCCAAAAATACTGCAAAACACGAACGAATTCAATTTTTCATATATAATTTAACAAGTGGTCTAATTTTTTCCGACAAAATTTGTCATTTCAGAAATGAGAATAAGTATCTTTCGCAACTAAAACTACACGATTCGACGAAGGAGACGACTGTAATTTTATAAAAGCAAAGCTACGAATGTCTTAAATGACAAATTTTGCAAAAAAAAAATAGATCACGATTTGAATTCGGCTTGACAATCCATCGAGCAAATTTGACATTTCATTTTGACATACATTTTTTCACTGAGAAAAAACCACTACTGGTTTTTTCACTATAAACTAATTTCATTTGTCCTAATTTGAAAAATTCTGTAATTTAATTGGTTAAAAATTTTCGAGTTGGATTGTCAAAATAATCTTGACTATGGCGCAAATGTTTCCTCTATCATTCTAATATTTTCATTAATAATATAACAAGTGGTCTAATTTTTTCCGACAAAATTTGTCATTTCAGATATGAGTAGCTTTCGCAACGAAAACTACACGAGTCGACGCAGGAGACGAGTGTAATTTTCCAAAAGCAAAAGCTACGAATGTCTTAAACGATAAATTTTGCAAGAAAAAATTAGACCACGAGTTGAATTCGGCTTGACAATACATCGAGCAAATTTTTATTTAGCGTGTGTAGTTAATATTAATTTAATTAAATTTGACATTTCATTTTGACATACATTTTTTCACTAAAAAAAACCACTAGTGGTTTTTTCACTATAAAACTAATTTCATTGGTCCCAATTTGAAAAATTCTGTAATTTGATTGGTTAAAAATTTTCGAGTTGGATTGTCAAGGTATAATTAATTGATTTCTGATCGTTCAATATTTCCAAAGCATAGCTATGTTTTGCAGAAACGGAAGTTCTATTTTCTTTACTCTTCTACAAATGTAATCCGTAACCAAAGGTTTCTAACATTCTAATATTTTCAAGGTATAATTGATTTCTGATCGTTCCAATGTTTCCAAGGCTTAGCTATTTTTGCAGTAACCAAAGGTATCATTCGATTCATATATATTTCTTTTCTTTATAACACTCCCGAATATTTTTACTGTAAAATAATTAGGGGAGATAGTATTAGGGTTTGAAATAAAATGCACATAAAGCTGTATCGTGCGTGAAGCGATTTTACACCTTGTATGCTGCACTTGCTAAATTAAATATTTTAAATTAATGGAAAATTAGTCCTTTATGCTTAAAGTAGTCATTTTTGAAGAATAAATAAATGTACTTCCCTAACTGAATAAATAAAAAGTTAACTTCTAACAAAAACTTAAGCTTTTTAAATTAAATTAATTAAATTAAGTCTTTTAACCAATTCATTTAACTCTAAATACATGAAAGTACGTGATAAAATGATATAATATTACACGCCAACGATACAAATATAATCAACCGTCCTTCTAAAATATGGCATATCTCTATTAAATTTAAATATTATCATTAGTAAGCAGACGACTTATAGACAACAATGCAAATAATACTATTTATAACAGAGGTACTCAGCGAAGCTGTTAAACAACAAGGACAGAAGAACCGTGCGTGTTTTAGTAATATGGTTATAATATCTAAGAGATACAAATAATACATTTTCGACTCCGAAATAATAGCAACGCCGCTGGAGGCGAACGCAACTGGTTGTCATATATAAAATATACAAATAGGAGTTAAAAGCGCATGTTAAAGATTCAGAGGCGAAATGGTACGGTAATTTGTTCACTCTAAGTATAAAGAATTTACAAAAAAAAAATTCCCCTCTCGACGTGCTCATCATCAACAAAGCTGTATAAAGCAATGGCAATAACTAGTTTGTCCGTATCTGTATATTTAAGGCCGGAGTCGCGGGCGCCTTATAGGCCGTCGGAGTTGAAAAAGATAGATAAGCACGTATATATATATATATATATATATATAATAAAATCGTTTAATGACCTTTAATGTAATAAATTTTTTAAATAAGGGTATAGGTCAATTTTTTTAAATTCTTTTTATTCTATTTTTATTTTCAACGGCCAATATTTCGTAGATGATTATCTACATCATCAGGGCTCTACAAATTACAAGTTAAGCAAATTATAAATTAAAACGAAAAACTTACTTACTAGAAATATAAAGAATAACAAGACTCCACAAAAAGCATAAACCTCAAAAACTACAGAAACATTAACAATAGGTACCAATAAAATATAATATACAAAATTTTGATTTTAAATATACATCAAAAAAAAATTTTTAAATTTGAGAGGGAATTTTGTTTTAATATCAGTTGTCAAAGAATATCCAACGTTTCTAGATTTGTATTTTTGTTTTTAATTAATAAGTTATATTATTATTAGTTGTTGTTAATATTTTTATAATTGTGATTAATTAGACAATTGTATAAAATGCTTAGATTACCAATATCTGTTTTAAAATTCATTGAATTAAATGAATAATTCATTGAATTAAATATATATATATATATATATATATATATATATATATACACATATATGGTTACACGATGTAGACTGTGTAACCACGCGAAGCAGAAGGAAGTTAGAAGTGACCTGAAGATGGCAAGTGTGATCTTGCCGAAACGTCGTCAACCATTGTCTGGTTCCTCTAGGAGCCGAATAGTGAATACGCGGAGTGAAACCCGGAAAAGTAGTGAAGTATCATATAATATCCGCGGAAACTTAAAATGTAACATACATATACATATACGTATACGTATACGTATACGTATACGCATACGCATACGCATACGCATACGCATACGCATACACATACACATACACATACACATACACATATAGATATAGACATATTGAGCGTCCGATATACGGACGCTCACTGGCAATCCCTGAAAATGTCACAATGTGATCAGTTGGTTGCATACATGCTTTTGCAATAAAAATCTCGGGGACGTTGGGTGGCACATTCGTGGGATAGATGTTTATAATTAGTTCAGGCTTCTGCCGCATAAAAGCGCGGTGAGCGTCGAAGTGTATATGTTATACACAAATAATACCTGCAGCGTTCAACTGAGCGTCCACCTTTAGCTCCTCTCCTGTCAGCTGCTGTTTTTGATACATATTCATTTCTATGCATTAACGAGCGTCCGTGAGCTATTTATAGAAACAGCAGCTGTTACAGGAGGGAGTGGAGTCGATCGATAAAATTCTTCAAATAAAACCGGTTTAGTTTACCGTGATTTTTCAGGAACAGCGGGACCCTATGTATTTTATTTTATTGAACATACAGGAAAGCCACATTTAAGTACAAAATATGATTTAAATACATTATGAATATATATCCTGAACTGTTTATGTATTATAATTATAATACGATAACATTTTAATATCTATAATTTGAAAGAAGAAAATAATATTTTTAACATTTTAATATCTATAATTTGAAAGAAGAAAATAATATTTTATTATAAACACATTGTTATCTATATTTGCTTATATTTTAATTCATATCAAACAATTAGAATCATCCTAAAGTTAATTGTTGAATAGAAGATTTAAATCTATTTAATAACACTTCGAAGTTTGGACATATGATATAAAGAGCACCTACGTTGTTACAGAAGTAAACATCGAAAAAATATCTACTCCAAACGCCTTTTAGAACAAAATCACACAATGCCTTCCCAAAATAATATTAAATTCCTACATTTTTGTTAATAACAAACGCAAATTAGACATATTAGGAACTTTGGAGATATTATACAAACACAAACTCTGGGTACTTTTAATGAATGAACAGATTGAGCTCAGTAATTCTCCGGTACTAGAAGTGTTAGATATTTAATATATATTTTTTATCTAGTTATCTATTTTTTGCATTTACCTTAGCGACGTGTTTGTTTATATTTATATATATATATATATATATATATATATATATATATATATATATATACACACACGGTGATTCAGTACTCAATGATCGGACTTTGAGGATAAGCTTCTCTGGTTATTAGAAACATAAAACCTTAGTAACTTTTTTTGATTAAATGAACCTGAAAATTTCGAAAATTTTGACCGACGTTTTCAGAAAAGTACGTATAATTGATGCAGGTCAGTGTAGTTAAGTCGAATAGAAATAAATGCAAGATCTTTAGAAATTGACACCATCAGTAAAAACGTGACATCTGTTTAAACAAGCACAAGGATGCAAACGACGCACATTCCATTTTTTAGATGTTAAAACAAAACGATCTATTAATCCGGGGGATTCCCCTTTATTCTAATAGTAAACGCAGACAGAAATGACATCATTTTAATACTGACCCATTTAATGTATCATTAAATTCGATGTGTATGCGTTAATAAACAGATATTAGTTTTAATTAAGTAAAGACATGTTTAGCTAATTTGATCTATCCATCAATAGGTATTGTTATTTTTATTGGAATTCTAGAATGTTTCATTATTAAAACCTTATTATTTTTTTTGATGTTTTAATTCAACGACCCTGAATGATTGATGGATTTGTTTACATAGTCAAGTACAAGTACTGTTATACGTTTTATTACTAAAAGCTGCAGTGTAAGGGGTTTGCAGTTTGTTATCATTTGAGAAACCAAATAGTATCGGGTATCTCCTTGATCTTGACCTCAAAAGATGTGTCCCTATCACGAGTACTATAATTTTTTATTCACAAACCTGCAGTATTGTATTACACATAGGGGTTAATGTGTCTATTAAAAGAATTTGAAATTGTCTTAGTCATCAGAAACAACACAAAACAAAAATACCATTTTTGAAACAATATCCATCGAGAGGTCGTTCTCAACATGCTTTGTTTATTTAATTCTGTTTATCTGTTGTTATTCTACGAAACACTTGGCCAAAATAAAGACGTTTTTATTACTTTACGCTATCCTTGCACATTCTAGTAGTATTGAATATCTGCTTGAACTAAAATATGTGCAATGTGCATTCATACTATTAAATTTGAAAACATTCGGCTGAACTTCGATGCCGTTTTTCTCCAAAAATATAGAAATACGAGAAAAATGGTATATAGGAATTTTCTTTCTTTAATGGTTATCTAACCACTGGCAAAGTCTGAGTATGTCTTAATGGGTCACGGTGTATATATATATATATATATATATATATATTTTTTTTCTATATTTCGCAGTTGATTAACTGCTTCATCAGGAAACACTAAAAGTTAATACAATGGTTGACAATTTGATCAATTAATAAAATTAATGACTTACACTTAAGAGTAATAAAACATGTGACTAGCATAAAATTATTATTTCTACAATTTGCTTTATGTTCTTCTAGATTATTAAAATTGAAGTTAAAGTTTTAAAATTTTGTTTGATAACATGTCATATTCAAAATATGACATGTGACATATGAAAATATACATGGTGGAACACCATCATTTGTATAGGGTGAATATACAAAACTTACAACAATTTATTATTTTTAATATTAAATTGGAAAGGAAATTGTTTGTAATGTTGCTTGAAAAAGATCATGTTTAAAGTTAATAATATTGATTTTTTTTTTAATTTTATATTTTATAGATATAAGAATAGACTTAGATGTTTGAATTTTTTAATAAATTGCAATAGATGATGTTTAATTGTTTTACATCAGTTTTATAATTAATGGTGTTAGGTTCGGCTAAAATGTATGCCATTTCTAAGAATAGTCTGTTCTTATATCTGGGTTCAATACATAGTGTTTTTGTGTTATAATTGAATTGATGTCCTGTATCTACAGAATGAGTAGCTAAAGCACATGATTTTTTTCCTAGCTTACAATCGCTTTTATGTTGTGTTATTCTTTCTTTCATCCATCTAGATGTCTGACCTACATAATAGCAATTACAAACTCCACATGGTATTTTGTATACTAAATTTGACTGTAAAAGTAAGGGTGTTTTATCTTTAGTTTTTGTGAATAAATTTTTTGTGGTCTTTTTGTTGTATTTTGCTATTTGTAAGTTGAGGTTAGGGTTGTTGTTACTTTTAATTATTTTTATGATAGGGTTGGTAAGTTCAGGAAGGTTTGGAAGTTTTTTAAATTTGGTTTGATTATTTGGATTATCTAATTCTATGGGACCATCTGGATATTGTGTATTATAAATTAATTTTTGTAGTAATTGTTTTGGATACCCATTGTTTAAGAAGATGTTAAATAAGGTTTTTAGATTGTTTTTTATGAATCTGTCGTCACTTATGTGACAGACTAGACGTTTCATTGCTAAAATGCTATTAAGTTTTTGATTTAAAGGGTGATAAGAATAAAAGTTAATGTAGCGGCCTGAAAAAGTCGGTTTACAGTACCAATCCAAAATAATTTTGTTGTTAGAATCTCTAATTCCTTTTGTGTCTAAAAATGGAACGCTGTTGTTATTTTCTTTTTCTACAGTGAACTGAATATGATGGTTAAATTTATTGAAATTGTCGACTGTATATTGAATCTTGTCGCTTGGGACTGCTGTGATGAGGTCATCTACATATTTATAGATAAAGGGTATATGAAAATTTAAATTTGGAAGAACATTATCTAAAAGATTATCCATAACTATTTGTGCTATTATGGGGCTCAAAGGGAGACCCATAGGTGTACCAAAAATTTGATGGTAAAATTGATTGTTGAAAGATAGATAACAATTTTTAAAGATGAATTGTATCGTTTCAATAAAAGTATTTTTTGTTAAATTGCAATGTAATTCAATGATGGACCATTTCTCCTCAATGATTTCCAAAAATAAATTTAATGGTATATTTGTGAACAGAGAGACGACGTCTAATGATATAAGAACATAATTGGTAGGAATCATAAAACCGTTCATACAGTTGACAAAAGTGAAGGCATCTTTGACGTTGTAATTAGTTTTCTCCATGAAAGCATTGGATAAAATAGATGAAATATATTTTGAAATGTTGTATGTTGGTGAGTTAATGCTGGAGACTATTGGTCTGAAAGGTACACCATCTTTATGGATTTTTGGCAAACAGTATAGTTTAGGCGTAATAGAGTTATATATTGTTAATTGGTTGCCTATTTCTTTTGAAATTTGATCTGTTTTGATCATTTTTTTGATTAAATCATTGGTTTTCTTTTGAATGGCTTGTGTAGGATCTTTGTTTGTTTTTTTGTATGTTGTTTGATCATTTATTAACGTTTCCGTTTTTTCTTCATATTGTTGTTTATCTAGAATTACTGTTGTGTTGCCTTTATCCGCTTGCATGACATACAATTCAGGATGTAATTTCAGAAAAGATTTTGTTTTGTTAAAATTTTGAATAATTTGATTTTCAAATTAGCTAAACATGTCTTTACTTAATTAAAACTAATATCTGTTTATTAACGCATAACACATCGAATTTAATGATATCATTGAATGGGTCTGTATTAAAATGATGTCATTTCTGTCTGCGTTTACTATTAGAATAAAGGGGAATCCCCCGGATTAATAGATCGTTTTGTTTTAACATCTAAAAAATGGAATGTGCGTCGTTTGCATCCTTGTGCTTGTTTAAACAGATGTCACGTTTTTACTGATGGTGTCAATTTCTAAAGATCTTGCATTTATTTCTATTCGACTTAACTACACTGACCTGCATCAATTATACGTACTTTTCTGAAAACGTCGGTCAAAATTTTCGAAATTTTCAGGTTCATTTAATCAAAAAAAGTTACTAAGGTTTTATGTTTCTAATAACCAGAGAAGCTTATCCTCAAAGTCCGATCATTGAGTACTGAATCACCGTGTATACACACACACACGCACACGCACACACACACACACACTTGAGTGAGACATACATATTTTGTTGATGTTTGTATTTTGTTTAATAACTAGTTTTGCTCATATCTTGTACTTGGCTATGTTATGTTTATGTTTAGACTTGATTGTTTCTTCAAAATGATAATACTATAAATGTCACGTCACCTTCACTTTGTTTTTGTCTGATATTATTATTCTTATAGATTAGAGCAGCTAATTTCACTGAATGTATTTTTATGTAAAATATAAAAAAGACTATATATTGAGTAACTTATTATAACATGCTTTCATGTAAACATTGAACATGAAAGCATTGTATAGTTCTTTGAAGTATGAAATTTTTGTTTGAAAATAGATAAATAGTTTTGCAGTCTTATGTACTTTATGTACTTTTTTGTATTCAAAATTAATATATAGAAATTATAAATTTTAATAATAAGGGATAAAAAAACTTACCTGTAATACAAATATTTCCACAATATAATGTTTTTTAAATATTTATATCTTGCTTTTTAAAGTATTTAAATCCACTACACCCACCTAATAAGAAATTTTACACCAACTTCAATTTGTCTCTTGTTTTGAAGAAAATAATTTATATCGAACACGCTTGCAATAGTGCTTTTGAATAAATGCATTAATTGTTTAGTATAGATATGAGTTACATACGTAGTGAATGATTCTTAAAGGTGTGTCTCCACCTAGTGGCATATTTATAATTATTTAACCTCCCACCAAGGATTATGGTTTGAGTTAGATTTGTCAACTTCATAACTGAAATGCAATATAGGCAAGATAAACAGAAATCATTTGTTACTATTATCCTTTTTCTTTAATTTAACTCTCACTTTTTGACTTAATAACAGGGAAGCTGAGAAGATAAACGAGGGGAAAAACATTTTACTATGAATTAATACTTTCATTTGTTGATATTTCATTTAAAGTGTTAAATTGAAACAAAAATATGCTACATAAGGCAACATTCATTGATGATAAACAAATGCTTCTTAAGGCCCATTAAATTTTTCTTTATTTTCATTGCTCTTTTATCAATAAGAGACAACAATTACAAATTGTGGTATGTTGCTTCAGTGGAAACATAGCTTTAGATAGCATGCTATCTTATTTTATTACCTACATGATAATTTGATAATTGACACTTATTGCATGCATTGATAGTGTAGTTGATTGAAATATAATACTTTTCAGATAAGTCTTATTTTAATAATGCGGAATTCCTTTTTGTATACCTAATCATATTGAGATTTATTATATCTAGTGAATTTCTTAATTTTAATAAAGGAAACTAAAGAAACAATGGGAATTACAGTATCATTCGAAAATTATAATTTATACCAACATTATGATAATCTAACGATAATCTCATGACGGAATCACTTATATTAATTATTAATTAGTATTACTACTAGCATTGCTAAAATAATAACACCTTCAAATCCTGCCAACTTGCATTTATGTCATCTAAAGAAGAATGTTAAAAATAGCTCACTTCTTAATATTGTTCTTTAGTAATACATGGTAAATACAGTTTTAAGAAAATAGTTGCTGATAGAGAATAGAGCATAATTTACTTGAGGGCTTTAACAATGATGCTTCTATAGTACACTTTACAACAAGAATGTGATTGTTCTAGAAATTTTAAATTTCTGCACTTTTTTCCTTTGCAAAATGAAATCGATAGTGTTCTTGTGTATGCTATTATCACTAGAGGACCATAGCATGCTATCTTATTTTATTACCTACATGATAATTTGATAATTGACACTTATTGCATGCATTGATAGTGTAGTTGATTGAAATATAATACTTTTCAGATAAGTCTTATTTTAATAATGCGGAATTTCTTTTTGTATACCTAATCATATTGAGATTTATTATATCTAGTGAATTTCTTAATTTTAATAAAGGAAACTAAAGAAGCAATGGGAATTACAGTATCATTCGAAAATTATAATTTATACCAACATTATGATAATCTAACGATAATCTCATGTCGGAATCACTTATATTAATTATTAATTAGTATTACTACTAGCATTGCTAAAATAATAACACCTTCAAATCCTGCCAACTTGCATTTATGTCATCTAAAGAAGAATGTTAAAAATAGCTCACTTCTTAATATTGTTCTTTAGTAATACATGGTAAATACAGTTTTAAGAAAATAGTTGCTGATAGAGAATAGAGCATAATTTACTTGAGGGCTTTAACAATGATGCTTCTATAGTACACTTTACAACAAGAATGTGATTGTTCTAGAAATTTTAAATTTCTGCACTTTTTTCCTTTGCAAAATGAAATCGATAGTGTTCTTGTGTATGCTATTATCACTAGAGGACCATGTGCTAAGCTACTGAATAGTGGTGCACTCAAGATGATTGTAAGACTGGATACAGACAAGATGACTAACTTTTCAGTAGTTATTGTAGCAGATACCAAATTATAGACATCATGCATGTATATAGATTCCAGTAAGCTTTAAAGAATTTTGTAATGAAGATTAATTAGCAGAAAGTGGTGTTACATTTTTGCAGAAACATAACCTTGCATGATTCTAACCACACACATGCATTCAGTTAAAGTGATGATGTTGGAACTGAGCAATGAGATTAAGCGAGGAGTGAGTGCTTATTGGAGAAACCTTGACCAAGGAGCGTATGACTGGATCTTTTAATAAATGCAAAGAATTACGTATTAAAATATTCATTGAACTTTTTAATTAAGCCCACTTAAATATTAACGTAGCACTACGACCATTATGCTCCCCCTACAAAATTAGTCATTGTCTAAGGGTGTTTTGTTTGATATTCTGCAATTCTCATAAATACACATTAACTTTTCTGATACACATTAAACATATTTTCTAATAAAGTATTTTTGTATCAGTAATTACCTAGCAGTGGTAGCTTTTGCTGTCGTTTTTTGTAATAATAATTAATGCAATATATTTGATTTAATTGATCATAATATATAATTTACCAAAAACACTGAGCACTTTCTCTTAAATTCTGACTGTAATCCATACAAAAGTCTCCTACACTCTGTCACGTTTCCTTTATAAACTACTAGCAGGTCAAATTCTGTTTGAACAAATGCTGTCCGAATTTGAGGCTGAATGTCTTTAAGGACCTAATTTATATTGCCTTCCTAGGCGACTTGCATTCTTACGATTTACTTGCGATACGCTGTGCTTATTGTTTGTTTTTCTATCACAGCTCTGTTTGCTAAAATCCAAATTGCATCATAAGCCTGATAATAACTGCTATATTGAGCATAACTTTACAGTTATACCTTTTATATCCAGTATTTTTTGATAAATTGGTTACTTTTGTAGAATTAAATCAATTTATAGTTCAATTACGGAAAGCAAGAGTAGTTGATCCCAGCGGCGGCTCGTCCAGGTAGTTAGGCAGTGCCTACCCTGGGAAAATTGAGTGCAAATAAATCAAAAATGGTTTCAAATTTCTTAAAAAATTTTTTTTAATAGTAAACCAAAATAGAAAGGTTAACCAAAATCTTTATTTTATTTACTTATTTTCTTTATACTCAGCCTGCTATATTAAACATTCCGTCGAGTGTGTTTGCTTGAGATAGATGCAAGTGAGCGTACGTATCACTGACGCAGGTCAGGCTAGCCGAGTTTGAGACGCTGGAAGCGCCTATGGTAGTCACGAGCAATGATAGTGGACGGTTACTCCTGGGCTCCAGACCCGGCTAGCCTGGGTTGGAACTATTCACTGATGTTATTTCTTCCATATTTAAGTTCTCGTGTCATCCTATTTTTTACATATTTACTCTTTTGTAATTTTATATTCTTATCAAATAATTATTATAAACTATGTATTACTTGGAATAAAAATATTTTAGAATCATTCAAAGTATCTGGTTATAATTCGGTTTTTACAGTTTTAATGTGTTGAGAAAAATATTAAATTCATTTTCTTTATGATAGAAAATAATGGTAGTTTACAGTTAATAAAACAAAGTCGGATAGAAAATGCAACCTAATTATGTATATTCTTTAAAAAAGAAAACATCTAATGCTATATAATAACGATAATTAAAAGAAATATAATCGTAAGTCAATATTCAACACAACGTTTATTCAAATATCTTTATTAGTTTCTTTTGTTAAATAATTTCTAATAAAACTAGAATTACTTACATTTAGTTGTAAATCTTTCATAATCTTTAAAATTCATGTTTTATTAAAAACTATTAAATAATTAAATTATTTTATTATTGAAGTTGGATTGTAGCGGCAATTTGTACAGACCCGGCATGCCTGGGTTGAAGATAAGCTCCGTCCAAGATTCAATTCTATGTACTGTCGCCGTTATTTTGTCTGCTGGAGTGCTCCATTAAAAAATACAGATTAATTTTTAACATATTTAAAAGTTCGTTACTGAAATCCATCTAAGTTCATATGTGTGTCCGTTAATCAATCCGAGTGGATTTTTGGAATTTTAAAATTTTTATTTCATATTCAGATAGAGCATCAAAATGTAGAAAAAGATGACACACACCAGTTTCCTTCCTTTTAACAAAAAAGTAATAATTAACAACTTTAAAATTTATTTTCTCGCGCTCATGCTTTTAAGTTAGTTCTGGCATTGCAGCTTACTCACTTTTGATTTATTTGTTATGAGATGTATTGTTTATTTTGCTTATTGGTACTACGTCTTTCGTTTTTTCAGCATTTTTTTATTTCTTGATGCATATAATACATAATTATTTTTTTGGGAAATATTGTTCTTATTTTGCTGATAGTAGTTTTTAACACCATAGTGGTATTTAATTTTTTGCGAATTGCAATTTTGATGATTATATCATAAATTGTACATTTGTAATTCTGCCTACCCAGAGAAAATGGTCACGAGCCGCCCCTGGTTGATTCTTGACAGATAACATTAATTCATTTAACTTGTTATATCTTGCAAAGTAAACATTTTATTAAAACATTGCTTTCCATAAAAGTTGCAGTGTAGACGCTCACACTTCAATTGGTGTTTTAATTTTAACGAACAATGCAGTGGTTATGCAGAAAAACGGAAAATAATAACTATTTATCGTAAGATTAGAAGTCGCGTAGATAAGCAGCACAAATTACGTCTTTAAAGACATTCAGCCTCACTGCAGACAGTCGAAAGCTGCTGCTGTAGTCTAGTTAATGTAAAAGATTATATGCAAAGTTTAATAGTGGAGCCATTTTCTAGTCTTCCACGAGTATAACTACAATAAAAAAAATTAGGAGATCTATTTCAAATTTAAACATAAATTACATAATTCGTTACCAATAGAAAAGGAACATTTAATTCAGACATTTATAGTGAACATGCGTGGATTTGTTTGTGGTCGTGATGTAAAAAACTTTTTTGTTGCCTTTGCTTTTTATTTGGAAGAGAAGAATCATGGACAAAAATAGGTTTGACCAATTTTAATCATTTAGGCGAATGAATTAAGAAGTATACATTGTGAGTGAAACACATCAAATGTGTTTTCCAGTTTTTACTTTTGGAAATGTGAACCATTGCACAGTGCGTTGTCCTGTGGACAAAATTCGAAAATCAAATCATCGAATTAGATCTAAATAATCATTTAGAAGTCATTAGGAGACTTTAAATATCCCGATAATTTCTATAAATAATTTTCTTATTATGTCCTAACTAGACTAAAAGCTATTCAAAACATTGATATACATAAAATGTATTATGTGTAATATTCTACAGTGCAGTTGTTAGTTGCACATATCGGTCGATAGTGATAAAACTAATCTTAATTGCAATTTTATTTTTTGTGAAAAATATTGTTAAAAGTACATTCTGCCGACAGTAATAATTTTAGTCTAGTTTTATTTCTTTTTAATTAAGATATCCACATTTAAAATGTCCCACACAATTTTTCAAATACAAGAATGTCTGGTCAACTTGAGCAAAAGATATCTCAAAAAAGGTAAAACCGTATGTGAGTATTTTGTTGTAAATACTAAATTGACTATTATTCTATCCAAATTGCTAATTTATAATTGCAAATATTTGCAATTCTGATCTTCATAGAATTTTTTAGGCATTCCATCAAAACTGAATAACAATGATCTTTTCGAAAAGTGGAGCTTTAGCGAACACTTCGACAAAGTATCAAATATTATTACTTACATTCTTGATTCTTTTGGTGTAGAAAATTGCTCGAAAAGTCTTAATAAAAGTCATGTAAATAGGGATTCGGCAGCGGTTCAGGGTATAAGATTTTTAAACAAAAATTTTATACCAAAATACTGATACTTTTTTTTGTAATAGCTTTTATACCTCTGAAGTTGGTTGATAATACTTCTGGAAAAGATATGAGTATTAATAATTGGCCAGAATCAACAATTTTTCGGAGAAGTAATTGCTTCTCCCTCGGAAGGCAATGGTAAACCACCGAGGTCTACTTTGTCCAGGAAACTTTCTAAAATTAATAAAAAAATCCAAGTTATATGTACTTAGGGTGATTCGGAGTCTATTTTAAACTGTAGGTCTTGTATCCTTGTAATCATTGGACACGCACAATACAAGTGTAGGAGGGAAACGCTAACGGTCTGCAACAGAAGAGTGCACGTCACTCGCAAAAAAAGAACTAGTGACTGTACAACTGACTCTAAATTAAATGTTTTAGTTTTGCGTATAATTTTATGATTTAACATCAAGTTGTAGTTAATTTATTACATCATGATTTTTTTGTTACCAGTTAGTTTGATTTAAATTTATTTATCTCATTTTACAGGAATATTTACAGAAAAAAATCTTAACTCTATAAATTATACAGCATCTAAGTATAATCTACCAATTAATGTGAGAAATTGCACAGATTTTGTACAAAAAGACACACTTTTTATTTTTGACCAGACTTTCCATTTAAATAACGCACTGTGCATTGGCGCAACTGGACAGTGCATGCAGTTGGGACATTGAATTTCACAATGAACAAGTGGAATATAATGTAATATAATTTTTCTAAAAAGCATGTATAGTAACTGTTAACCTGTATAACCTATAATAACTGATTTCTATAAAAGTTGTAACCCCCCATTTCTACAGCACAAGCCTTCACTGTTACTTAATTGTAACATTCCAAAGTTGTTTGTTTGTATAAAGGAAGTTGCGCTAGATGCAGTTAGAGCATGTTCTTTCTGCTCTAACGTAAATGTCTGAGCAAGTTCGAGGGCAAATAAACTAATCGGAAACATAACAATACATCACTACATAACCTCAGAATAAATCTAAACTGTTACATCAACTCGTAAGTACCATGAATGTGATTTTTGTTGTACTTTTTAAAAATCTTAGGATCTACATGATGGTTTGTTGGGAATCTAAAGATGATCTTTACCACAGAACCGTTTGTAAAATTGTTCTCAACTGTTCAAACCTTGTTCTTAAAAGTTCAAAAGTGTTCTAGTGACGTCGTTAAAAACATCTGAGAGCAGACAAATAAACAAATCTATTGTATAAACAACTATTGTATCAACAAACAAACCAAGAAAGAAGGATAGAATAATGAAACGGTTATGAATGCAGTCAGAGTGTTAAAAGAATAGAGAGATGGGATTATCGACAGCTTAACAACGTAATTAGGAAAGATATTTACTCATTATCCCATATATAAGATACCATAGACATAGCTGTCTTCAAATGATACTCAAGTTAGACCTGAAGAGTGGGTATTGATAACTTAGTTTAGCATCTAAAGATTGAGGGAGAAGCACATTTGCCATTTGAAGTGTCATTGGATGGAAATAGCACTGAAAGAATTACCTTGGAAAAGTTTGAGGTATACTTCGATGGCATAATTGTGATAGGTAAAACATTTGAAAAAACCTTCAAAACTTGAAATACTAGTTTAAAAGTTGATAATTTAAAAGTTTAACTAAAATTTAAAAATTGATAAAATAATGAATATGATATACCAGTTGGAAACGCATGGGCTTGGTATAGGAATATAAAAACTATATAAACTATATAATATTCGTCTTCTTTATTGCATCATTTCACTATTTTTATGAATGCTTTTATATTCCTATACCAAGCCTATGCGTTTCCAAACCAGTATATGAAGTCTCGAGCAACCATTTGCCACAGCAAAGCATCTTAAAATATTTTTTTAATGAAAAACTTGCAATTACACACTTTTTAACTTTTAAAGAATCATTTATTTTTGAAAGTACTAAAGTCACTCTTTGACTAATTTGAATAGTATGACTTGACAAGCTACTCTTATATAAAGTAATATATTAAGTTATATAGTTATATTTTAAGAGTAAACTAGTATGGATATATGTGTGAAGGCATCCAGTTGTAGAGTACTGCATCTATCTCAAATATAGCTATCCTTGAAAGATTTCCAACGCCATGTGCTCCGAACTATCACTACATTACTAATGTGGATATACAAAGTGGCCTTAAAGGCCCCGTAAGTCATTGGTCACTCATTGGATTTTTTAAACATTTTAATAGTCAAGAATAAAATAAATTCATTTGTCAAAATCTTTTTTTCAAAACTCCTGGTTTGTTTATAATACATAGCGTTACCGAGAAAAACGCTTGTAAAGTGTGAAACCTGTGGGGTGATGACGTAGTTAGTACCAGTCAGCACCAAAAACCTACTCGCATTATTATATGTAGTCGTCGGCTTGTATGTCCTCGATTGATGTTTTTTTTAAATTTAATAATAAAATACACATATCAGTATAAATTCGTGTTGTGTGGTTCAATATAAAAAACACAGTGATGACAAAAAATCGAATTCGAACATAAGTTTCTGCGTAACTAAAATCGCGAAAGGTTGTTACAGCATTATGCGGCTTGGATGAAAAGAATAAATTCTGCACTTGAATTTTAGGAATAATTGATATTTGGACTCTTCTTTTTTATTGAAAACACTATAGTAGTGTAATTTCCCTATCCATATTATTTTATAAAAAAAATTTATACACAACTACAGTACGATGTGTAATGTGGAAGCTAATAGCACATAATGCAGTATACAGATATAGTGCATTGCCTCGCCACGGCCGCCGGTAACTGACTTGTATCGGTGGAAAATACGTCGTCAAGATTTTTTAAAATGCTTATATCTCACTTATTTTGGTCAATAAAAAAGTGCGGTTTTCACTAATATTCTCAGAGAGGATAAAGAGTATCATATTTTAATTAGTTGTTTCATGACTTAAGGGGGCCTTTAACATATATATTCTGTGAAAGATGTAATAGTGACAACTAGTGAACGGTATTTCGATAAGTTGCAATACCACACAAATGTACTAGTGCTAAATCTATTAAAATACAATAAAAATACTTTATAAAGACAATATACATTAGACCTCCCCTATAGATACACTTAATTAAGTAATAAATTAAACTAAATCCAATCCAAATCATGTTATATATAGTATCTTCATATCACTTTATTTAAAATGTAACTGATGAACCAAAATTGTAACTAGTTGAGGTTGAGCAGTCCTCGACAGAGCTGCTTCCCTTGTCACTAACTGTACTGATTTACTTATTGCTCATTGAACAGATTGTAATTATGAACATTTCGACAAATTAAAAAAAAATCCACCTCCATTCTCAAAAATTCTTTGATAGAACTTCAAAATTCTATTCCTTTATATAACTATTCTTTTGATTGCTTTTTTCTATTATCTACATCCTGGACTTCTAATAAGTTGAATTCTGTCTTCTGAGTTTTATTTTGAATTCTTTAATTTCTTTCCTTCTTAATTTCATACTTCATATTATTTTTATTTTTCCTATATGTTTAAAAACTTATTGTATTTATTTATCAATACTTTTTAAGTGAATAGATAAAAATATTTTAATTCTAGCTTGAAACACTAACCAAGACAAATTTCAATTCACATCAGTGTCACAATGACCTTACCAACAATATACTTGTGGGGTGGTCAGTGGATGAGTTATTTTGAAATTTCTACTACAAATACATTATTTAAGTCTACTATTTTGGCAAAGTTTAGAAGTTTGAAAGTAGTGAGTAGATATCGAAAATAATCTTTGATTTTTTAAACAAAACATTTGAGAGGACAGGTTCCTACCATTTATCACACAATGATCAAGGTAGCATGCATTGCAAAACAGTGTTTGCTGTATTTTGTTCTGTGATTTGCCTTGGAAACTTGTTAACCATTCTCGTTCAAATTTTACAAAAGCAGATTCATATAATTGTGCTTGCAGTGAAAATTTCAAGCTTGTCTACTGACTATAAGCATTTCATTTAACTGCAATTTAGTCATAACAAAAAGTACCTTTACTACAAGTGTATTTCTTTAACAGTATGTGTTACATCTTGGTTTTTGCACTCATCTGCCACCAACACTCAAACTCTACCCTTTCCTTTGAACTCTTATCTGTACCGCAGGTGTCTCATGTCACATGTTTTATTGCGTGTTATCTGTAACCACCACAGAACCAGAAAGATTCTTTTTAAATTTAAGAAGATTGAAAAAATTGTTACGAGCAACTGTAAGCCAACAAAGATTAAATAGTTTGGTCATTGTTTATGAACATACAAATATGGATTTTTAATCGAAAAATTATAACTTGGTATTTATGCCTGCTAAATATAATATCGCAGATCTATTTCTTATTTTTATGTTACTTAAGTCAACTATGTGATTCTAGTAAAAGTTATTTTTCTGTTTATATTATTCACGATTAATTACATGAATATTTTTCAATTATTTCAGCATTACTTTTTTAATCATGTAATTTAGTAATCTTATTTTTATACTATTTTATTTACTAAATATTTGTTCTTAATTTTAAACTGGATATCTTTATTTGAGTACTTTTTGATCGTAGGAAACAAATTTTTAGTATTTCTTACCATAAAATATATTTATAACACCAAGCTCTTTCCTGCTCTCAGCCCACCCATAGCCGGGACTAGGCTACCCTAGGATGCTCAGTACCCACCCCAGAAATCCCAAGAAAAAACACACTTGACCATTCGCGGCTTCCATACCCTCAGTACCCTAACTAAGTTTAGAAAAATACCATATAAAAATTTGCAAATTTTCACATACAAAGGAAGTTAACTTTGTGGCATTTTGTCCAAAATTCACCTTGGTCGAACAAAATGACTAATGTCCTGTTTTGGAGTTTTTAGCCAAATATGAAACAGCTGATTTTTAAGAATTAGGCTAATAAATTGCCTATTGTTTATAAATTTATAGTTCTTAAATATAGGTTCAGCTATGTATCATAAATAACCGACAGTTTTGTTGAATTCGTGAAAATCGTATAAATTAGACAAAACGCATTTTGAAAATCTGCTCCTCATTTGTTCTTTAATTAGAACAAATGAGGTCTTAGGTCCAAGATAGTGTAACAAGAGAGAAAAAGAAAGAATCTCTCCTTCACACAACAAATGGAATATTCTACAGCATTCGAGAGAATGACGCATCGCACCAAGTATGTAAACCCGACTCGGTTTATCTAGCGCCTTCCAGAAATACATAGTAGGTTCTAGCGGCTTCTGGTACGATTATATGAGGGTATAAAATCGACCTCGCGGATAAAAGAGGATCAGTCAACAGCGAGTCATTAACTGTGTATTACGAAATAAATAGTAAATGTGAAGATAAATGTTGTATTAGAAATTCATAGTCTGTAAATAATAGTTTTAATGGTTTATAATCATAGCGTTAATTTATAGTGTATTCATTAGTGTTTGTAAATAAATATTTCTTATTAATAGACGATTTAAACGGCACTTTTGTTATTATTTTAAAAAGAACGTTACAGTGGTGTACAGGTGTCGGGTTTTAAAATAAATAAAATCGTGTAATAAACAAAGTGCTGTGAGAATAAACTGTTAGTGTTAAAAGCAATTACAACTAATAATTAAAATGGCGATGAAATTGTTGAAAGATCTGAAGGTAATAGACTTAAAACGCGAACTGGAAGAACGGGACTTGGAAACAACGGGCCTTAAAAGCGTGTTAATAAATCGGCTAAGAGAATGGCTTTTGGAACAGAAGGGAGACCCCGAAAATTACCTCTTCGAAATACCTGGACCCGCAATTGATACTAACGTATTGTTAAGTAAAATGGAAGAGAATTCTAGAATGTTAAAAGAAGAACTACTGGAAAAGTCCGAAGAGAATTCTAGAATGTTAAAAGAAGAACTACTGCAAAAGTCCGAAGAGAATGCTAGAAAGTCTCAAGAAAATTCTAGAATGTTGAAAGAAGAACTATTGGAAAAGTCCGAAGAGAATTCTAGAATGTTAAAAGAAGAACTACTGGAAAAGTCCGAAGAGAATTCTAGAATGTTAAAAGAAGAACTACTGCAAAAGTCCGAAGAGAATTCTAGAAAGTCCGAAGAAAATTCAAAAATATTAAAAGAAGAATGACTGGAAAAGGCCGAAGAAACTGTTAGAATGCTAAAGGAAGAAATACTGGAGAATTCCAGGAAATCCGAACAAAGTTCTAAAAGACTTAAAGGAGAATTGCTGGACAATGTCAAAGCGTTAGAAGATAAAGTTTTCGAGGAATTGGAAAAACAGGATAGGGTAATAAAGATGGTAGAAGAGAAAATAGCCCAAATACAATTACCACCAACAACTGAGAAAGATAGCGTAACTAAAATGTTGGAAGATAGAATGAGTCAACTACGGTTTCCCTCAACTTCTGAGTGGCCGAAACAATTTAAAGAAGAAAAGGATCCTGCCGTAGGGATAAAAGTAAAACCATCCACGTTCGATGGAAAGATACCTTGGTCCACCTACTACAAACAATTTGAGGCGGCCGCTGGGGCCAACGGATGGACACGCAAGGAAAAGGCCGTTTCTTTAACTGTGGCTTTGCGTGTTTCTAGTTTCTAGATTGGAGATGAGATATGGAGACGCGCATCTACAACAGGTTTATCACGCGTAAGTAAAGAATCGTGTCTAGAAGAATGGAGAAAGCCTTCAGGAGTTTGAAGCCGATGTTGCGCGGCTTGTCCGATTGGCGTACCCTACGGCACCCGATTCATTTCTGGGACAACTCGCTGTGCAGACCTTCATTGATGCGTTAAGAGACGGGGAAACAACAATCATTAAGATTGGCACGACCAAGAACAACTGATGATGCGCTTGCTCATGCCTTAGAAGAAAGAATCTAACGATCACCTAGAGGAGTTAGTATTGAGAGTTCTTCGGAAGGAAGAAATCCGAAGGAAGAATCATCAAGAAGTTCGAGGGCTCCGTTGTTGGAATTGCGGCGAACAAGGGCACATACATCGTAGTTGCCCTAAACCAAAACAAGTTCAGAGTCGGAAAACTAAAGAGGGTCGACGAGAGGGGGCGAACGTTGACCTTTAGTGAAGATGCCCCGGAGATCACCATCCATGCCGTAACATCAAAGAACAGTACCAGCAGTTTGTTCGTAGATGGGAAGATTGTTAATCGAACTGTCTCTCTACTCATTGATACGGGGACGATAAAATCAATTATACGCCTTGACGTTCTACGAACAAGTATGAAGCTGTTACAGACAACTACTCAACTCCGTACAGCGACGGGAGAAGTAGTACCAACACGCGGAGTGGTGAAGATGAAGATTGGCATTGGAAGTGAAGAACGTGATCATGAGGTGCTGGTAGCCGACATCATTGACGAATTCATCTTGGGAATGGACCTCCTGAGAAAATTTGGTTTTACATTGGACTTGAAGGAGGGTGTTTTGAAGGTTGGTAACGAAGAACTTCCGTTGCACCCACGAGAAGATCCTGTCGTAAGGGTTTTGCTGACAGAAGATGTGATATTGCCGGGTCAAAGCGAGATGGTTGTCGAGGCAGGTTTGGATGGAGATCTTCGGGTAGGATGTGTGCGAATGATGGAGCCTGTTTGTGATAAGAAGATCCATAGTGGCATACTGGTGGGAAAAGCGCCGATCAAGGTTGGAAAGACAGTACCGGTGAGGCTTATGAACGTTAATGTGGATCCGGTGACATTGAAGAAGAGTACCCTTGTGGGACAGTGTGTGCCAGTATTCCGAGTAGTCAGGTGTATGGCTGATGTTCCAAAACCAGCGCCCAAAGACCATGGTGAAAAATTAGTGGGTATGGTTACTAGTTCGTGCGAAGATCTTAACAGAACGGAAGTGAAAGAGGTACAGGGTTTGGTTCACCGATACCAAGATATCTTCGCTCTTGACGATAGCCAGAAGGGACGAACAAATATAGTAAAACATAAAATCAATACAGGCAACTCTATGCCTGTCCGTCAGCAGCCGAGGCGTCTACCTCTACCAAGGCGAGCAGAAGCCGAAAAGATTATTACCGATATGGAAGAACAAGGAGTCATCGAGCCATCCAGCAGTCCATGGGCATCACCGGTGGTCCTGGTCAGTAAGAAGGATGGGTCAACGAGATTTTGTGTGGACTATCGGCAGTTCAATAACGTGACCAAGAAAGACAGCTAACCCTTACCACGCATCGACCACACGTTAGATACCCTGTCTGGTTCACGATGGTTTTCGACTTTGGATTTGAAGAGTGGTTATTGGCAAGTTGAAATGAAACTTGAAGACCGGGAGAAGACCGAGTTCACTATTGGTTCAGAACTATGGCAGTTTACAGTTATGCCTTTCGGTCTATGTAACGCTCCGGCCACCTTTGAGCGTCTAATGGAGACCATCCTGAGAGGGCTGTCGTGGAATACCTGCCTGGTATACCTAGATGATGTGATTGTAGTCGGAAAATCATTCAACGAACATTTGAAAAATCTAGAGGAAGTGTTCCGACGACTACGTGGAGCCAATCTGAAACTGAGTCCGAAAAAGTGCCACATATTCAGAAAGGAAGTGCAATATCTCGGGCACGTCGTATCACAAAATGGAGTGGCAGCCGACCCCGATAAGATTCGTGCAGTTCAAGAGTGGCCAAGACCGAAAGATAAACACCAAGTTCGTAGTTTTCTTGGGTTATGTACCTACTACAGGCGTTTCGTTCCTGGGTTTGCCAATATAGCGAAACCTCTGACAAGGTTAACTGAAGATGGGCGCGAGTATGTTTGGAGCGGAGAGTGTGAAACAGCTTTCCAACAGTTGAAGCGTGCCCTGACAACAGCACCAATATTGAGCTATCCACGGACAGAAGGGAAATTCATACTTGACACAGATGCAAGTAATCTGGCCATTGGGGGTGTACTTTCTCAGATACAGGATGGACAAGAAAAGGTCATCGGCTATTTTAGTAAGGTTTTGTCAAAAGCTGAAAGGAATTATTGTGTGACCAGGAAAGAACTATTGGCCGTCGAGAAGTCCGTTGAGCACTTCTACAAATACTTGTACGGACGGAAGTTTTTATTGAGGACGGACCATGCAGCGTTGAAATGGCTTCTACAATTCCGTAATCCTGAAGGCCAGGTCGCAAGGTGGATCGAGCGATTACAAGGATACGACTTTGACACAGAACATCGAGCGGGCACTAGTCATCGAAATGCCGATGCTCTTTCAAGAAGACCCTGTCCAACGGATTGCCGTCATTGCTCTCGCTTGGAGGAGAGGGTTTGCCAAGTATTAAGAACTACCATCGTCAACGACAATTGGTTGCCGGAAGAATTGCAACGACAGCAGAAGGCTGATCCCGAACTCAAAATGGTACTGGAATGGAAGCGCGTGGGAGAAAGGCCTGCCTGGGAGGCCGTCAGCCCTTTCAACAGAACGCTCAAAGCATATTGGGCCCAATGGGAGTCCTTGAAGGTGGAAGACGATCTCCTGAAGCGAGTACTGGAGAGTGAAGATGGCACCACCATTAGGTCTCAGTTCGTGGTTCCAAGAAGCCGAGTGGCTACAGTGTTGCGACATCTCCATGACGGTGCCTCAGGAGGACACTTCGGTGTGAAAAAGACTTTGGAGAAAGTTAGGGAGCGTTTTTATTGGGTCAACTGTAAAGAAGACGTGAAGGAGTGGTGCCAGAAATGTAACGGACCCTTGGGGAAACGAAGAGCACCTATAAGGCAGTACAATGTGGGTAGTCCTCTGGAAAGAATAGCTATAGATATTGCCGGACCATTTCCCGAAACCGACGATGGGAATAAATACATATTAGTGGCAATGGACTACTTTACCAAATGGCCAGAAGCATATGCCCTACCAAACCAGGAAGCTGCGACTGTTGCTGACGTACTAGTCAAAGAGTTTTTCAGTCGCTTCGGAGTGCCCATGGAGCTGCTTTCGGATCAAGGCCGCAATTTTGAGTCTGTACTATTTGGAGAAGTCTGTCGATTGTTGGGCATTCGCAAGACTCGGACCACACCGTTACATCCGCAGTCCGATGGAATGGTAGAACGCATGAATCGGACAATGGGCAAATATTTGGCCAAGGTCGTCTCCGATCATCAACGAGACTGGGACCAATACCTGCATCTGTTCCTGATGGCTTATCGTGCATCGGTCCACGAAACAACCGGTCAGTCACCAGCGTCTGTGATGTTTGGACGCGAGTTACGGTTACCGTGTGATCTGGAATTTGGGTCTCCACCTATAGAGCAGGAGGTAGCCGGGAATGATTATGTCATCAACTTACAGAAGAAGTTGGAGGATATTCACGACCGAACCCGAAACAATAGTCGAATCGCGAGTGACCGGATGAAGGCTACGTACGATGTGAGAGCCCAAGAAGGAGGGTTTCAACCTGGAGAGCTTGTCTGGTTATACAACCCGCAAAGACGTCGTGGCTATTCTCCAAAGTTACAGCGGAATTGGGAGGGCCCATACCAGGTGAAGAAACGAATAAATGACTTGATTTATCGCATCCAGAAATTGCCAAGAGGGAAACCAAAGGTGGTACACTCCAATCGTCTGGCGCACTATGAGGGAAATAATGACGCAATCCCGGATCGGGAAGATGAGGCTGAGGTGGCTATCAATACCGTAAGGCCTGGAGATGATCAACCAACCTTCAGAGAATTTATGGCTGCGTTTTCTGGAACTAGAAAAGCGCGATTCGGAGTCACGACTGAGATGCAACAAGATCTCTTCCGGGTCCCTGGTGATTATTCCATTGCCCACTGTGTCTCCGAGGATCTCCGTATGTCCAGGGGGATCGCAGTAGTGTTTAGAAATAAATTTGGACGGCTGAATGAACTTCGAGAACAAAATCCCTCTGTTGGTAAATCCTTACGCTTGCCTGATCATGACCGATCCATTTACTACTTGGTAACCAAGCAGTTTTACTACCAGAAACCGAGTTACGCCGACTTGTGGAGGGCATTATGGAATTTGAGGATCGAGTTGCTTACCAGGGGAATTAACAAATTGGCAGTTCCCAAACTCGGCTGTGGGCGGGACCAGCTGGATTGGAGAATCGTTAGAAACATGCTGGAAGTTGTCTTTAGAGGTACGGACGTCAAGATCTTCGTCTGCAGTTTTGACCCACAGCCCGCATTAAGGCCAACGAAGAGTGTAGACTATTACTTCTACCGTAATGGAACGTGTAGTCTAGGTGAAGACTGTCGATATCGTCATGACCCGTTCTACAGGAACCAGAGCATAAAACCTGTTCTGGGACAGAACAGACTTGAAGAGGGGGGCAGTGTAACAAGAGAGAAAAAGAAAGAACCTCTCCTTCACACAACAAATGGAATATTCTACAGCATTCGAGAGAATGACGTATCGCACCAAGTATGTAAACCCGACGCGGTTTATCTAGCGCCTTCCAGAAATACATAGTAGGTTCTAGCGGCTTCTGGTACGATTATATGAGGGTATAAAATCGACCTCGCGGATAAAAGAGGATCAGTCAACAGCGAGTCATTAACTGTGTATTACGAAATAAATAGTAAATGTGAAGATAAATGTTGTATTAGAAATTCATAGTCTGTAAATAATAGTTTTAATGGTTTATAATCATAGCGTTAATTTATAGTGTATTCATTAGTGTTTGTAAATAAATATTTCTTATTAATAGACGATTTAAACGGCACTTTTGTTATTATTTTAAAAAGAACGTTACAGTGGTGTACAGGTGTCGGGTTTTAAAATAAATAAAATCGTGTAATAAACAAAGTGCTGTGAGAATAAACTGTTAGTGTTAAAAGCAATTACAACTAATAATTAAAATGGCGATGAAATTGTTGAAAGATCTGAAGGTAATAGACTTAAAACGCGAACTGGAAGAACGGGACTTGGAAACAACGGGCCTTAAAAGCGTGTTAATAAATCGGCTAAGGGAATGGCTTTTGGAACAGAAGGGAGACCCCGAAAATTACCTCTTCGAAATACCTGGACCCGCAATTGATACTAACGTATTGTTAAGTAAAATGGAAGAGAATTCTAGAATGTTAAAAGAAGAACTACTGGAAAAGTCCGAATCAGTCAACAGCGAGTCATTAACTGTGTATTACGAAATAAATAGTAAATGTGAAGATAAATGTTGTTTTAGAAATTCATAGTCTGTAAATAATAGTTTTAATGGTTTATAATCATAGCGTTAATTTATAGTGTATTCATTAGTGTTTGTAAATAAATATTTCTTATTAATAGACGATTTAAACGGCACTTTTGTTATTATTTTAAAAAGAACGTTACAATAGGAAGGTCAAATAGTTTTTTAAATATACTTGGTAGTGAAAGTGGCTTTTTAAACTTAATTAAATTTTTAAAAAATACATAATATATAAATAACAGTTCCCCAATTTATCGTTATTTAATATTCAAAATGCATTGATTAAAAACCAAATAATCCCCCAAAAGCCTTTAGATAAATTAGCAGAAAATTAAAATTAATGTAAATTGATGAAAAATACATACCTATACCCTTTGTTTATTATAATACACTGTAGATCCCAAGATTACCTCGAAGTACATCATCTACTACTAGACCTGGATCTTAAATGTATAAAATGTAGTTGAGATTCATTATATTACAATTATGTACTCTTACATAATGTTATTTATTAATTAAATTTGTTAAAATCAACAAATAGATAATAATAATAATAATAACTACTACAACCCATAGCCTAAACCAAGGCCCCAGAAGCTATAAGCTTGTGCGGGAGGGAGAGGGCGATTATTATTATTATGTAGGCCCAATGTGCTGCTGCAGCCGACTTACAGATGGAACAGCGCAAATCCCACATTTGTGTCACAGCTAAGGAAAACTGCAGAAATCCTTAACCAGATCTGCCGGCACCGGGAGTCGATCGTGGGCCGCTTGGGTGAAAGTCCGGCACGCCAGACATTACACTATCAAGGCTATTTCCTAGAAGAGAATATTCCTAGTTCTGCCTATGCCACCCTCCTCAGGCAAGATCTGGTTACACCACTTATAGTTCGAGTCATCTAAATATTTTATATTGAGAAATTTTACACTTAATTAAAATTTGTTATTTGTTAATATATTATTATTATTGGGACCTAGTTTTACATTGTATGGCAACTTCCATTGAATTGCATTAACATCTTTAGGTCACTTCTTTTTGATTTATTTCTCAGTTCGCCTACCATTCAGGGGCCTCTTCATTGTTAAAGCACCCCGTTAGTCCACCCCTAATAATACATTCTTATATCTAATTGTACCCTGTTATGTTAGGCATTTCTGTGGACAGGATATGTAACTCAATGTAGAGTGAGTATTGCCAGTATCTCTCCATCACTAATAAATAAATACCATAGCTCTTAAACATTAAATATAAGGTTAATAGTTATATGTATTATTAATGTATTTTTTTTCAGATTGACATATTGTGCAATGATGAACTACTAGGAAAAGACCATACCTTAAAATTTGTGTATGTAACACGGTGGAGGTTTCAAAATCCCCCGCTTGTATTACAATACCGCCCTCGCATAGACATATAAAACTCACTCGTAAATATTCCTTCAATGTTCTGCTTATAGGAAAACAGTGATTAGTGTTTATAAAAGACATAGAATAACGCTAA
The DNA here is from genome assembly GCA_929113105.1 of Agrypnus murinus. Lineage (NCBI taxonomy): Eukaryota > Metazoa > Arthropoda > Insecta > Coleoptera > Elateridae > Agrypnus > Agrypnus murinus. The sequence goes on along the minus strand of OV816023.1, from coordinate 6,660,139 downwards.
TTAAGTGCAAGCAAGTTCTGGATATACGTTTTGGTATAATTAACAGAACTAATTATATAGTATATATGTATATAATATATGTATGTATAAAGTGAACACAAATCTGTACAAATATTTACAAACTTTATAAAAGATTAAGCTCGTTTTATAGTAATAGATTATGTAAACAAATTTGTAAAAAATAATATTAAATTGTGCATTTTACTTTTTAATATTTCTTTTGTGAATTATTAATAAAAATTATATTTATATTTAAACCACTAGTTATGATCAAAATACAGGGTGTCTCATTCTTTACATCACTTAGATCAGTCCCTCAAAAAAGGTAACTATTTCACGTATATCTAGAGTTTATAGCAGAATACAAAATAGCACGTCTGAAGTTTTTCTTATTTAAACGATGGTATAAATAAGTGAAATTAAAAAATGGGAGTGATTCAGCCTTCACTTGATTAAGATATCTTTATTAAATACATTAATTCAGGAAAAATACTATTGGAAATCTTCACTAAAATATTTATTTAGAAATTAATAATTGTGTTTTGCTACACAGTAGCTTCTTTAGATAAGAACTGGTTAAGACTCTTCTGTACACTCTGTGCACAGAGATAAAAATGTATAAGTGCGCATTAAATTAACACCGGAATTTTATATTTTCAAGAACTAAAGCCTATACTACAATTTAATCAGCCACTTTTTAAATTTTCCATTTAATAACAACAAAAACAAGGATGGAAGTTGGTAGAAATAGTGTCCACTTTGTTCGTTAATTCTGACGTTTTTAGCTTAAGTATTAAAAATTCCACCGATCAGATTATTTTTTCATATATGTAACGTGGAACCAAAAAAGGGAGTTAGTGACTTAAAAGTAACTGACGAAATAAAGTTTGCTACTGAACAGTTTGCCGACTGTGAACACTACGCCGACTGCAAGCGGTGGACACTTTGCCAACTGCGGACACTACGTTGACTGCAACCGATTGACACTTTGCCGACTGTCGACACTATGCTTATTGCAGCTGGTGGACACTTTGCTGACTGTGGACTAGGGTGGTCCAACAAAAAAGCAAAGTCGGAAATCTTATGCTCTCACCCCTTAGGATTATTGTATATCGAAAAAAAAAGTACCCCTATTTCTTTATTTTGAAATTGGTCGATGTTTAGGGGTGCCTCAAAGCCCTTAAAGTTTCCCATGTATTTTATATGGGAAAAAACACGTTTTCGTAGATTTGGTATAGAATCCTAGACAATCAATATTTTTCAACCGGACTACTCTGTTTCTCTTCAGAAATGTTCAGAGAATGACATCCAATAATTTATTTGTTAAATTATTTTTATTAACTATTTTTTACAGACCCGCAAAAAACCCCATAAATGAAAGAAACACAGAAAAATCGTTAAAGAATATTTATTACTATTTTTTAATTTAAAATATTTTGATAAATAAATTATTGGATGTCATTCTCTGCACATTTCTGAAACAGAGTAGTCCTGTTGAAAAATATTGATTTTCTAAAATTCTATACCAAATCTATGAAAAAGTATTTTTTCCCATATAAAATACATGGGAAACTTAAGGGCTTTGCGGCACCCCTAAACATTGTACGATTTCAAAATAAATAAATAGGGGTACTTTTTTTTCGATATACAATAATCCTAGGGGGTGAGAGCATAAGATTTCTGACTTTGCTTTTTTGTTGGACCACCGTACTGTGGACACTACGCTGACTGCAACTGGTGGACACTGTGCCGACCATGGACACTACGGCAACCTCGTTTAGTGATAAGCGGTTTGCTATAACTATATTTCTAGTAGGGAAAAATAGGGAGTTCTGAAACAACACCACCACCATCCCACCCCCCACTCCTGACCTTGAACTCAAGCTCATCAAAATGGCAACAATGTAACTTCAAGGTCATCAATATGGAAACAATGTTGGTGACCTTGAACCTATCTCTCTCTAACACATGGTGACCTTCAACCTATCTCTGTCACCTAAACGTGGCAACACCGCATTCTCAAGGTCAACAATATGACAACAATGTATCTTCAAGGTCATCAAAATGGCAACAATGTATCTTCAAGGTCATCAATACGGCAACAACGCATTCGCAAGGTCAACAATATGACAACAATGTATCTTCAAGGTCATCAAAATGGCAACAATGTATCTTCAAGGTCATCAATACGGCAACAACGCATTCGCAAGGTCATCAAAATGACAGCAATGTATCGTCACCAAATAATGTATCTTCAAGGTCATTAAACAACATTCAACTTATTACCCTTGTCAAAGTTAGAAATGATTACGACAGTTTAAAACCTAAATTAAACATGATTAGGGGTATATTAATGTTGACATCGAGTGTACAGTGTAAAGACACACACCAGAAAGAGAAGAGAAGTCACTAGATTGGAGAGAGACATAGATGTCTGGCTCAAGTACACCATTACCTACTAACGAAGAAAAAATCAGTCTCGATTCCACTACTAAAGAAAAGTTGTCCAGAACGAGTTTTTGTATTTTATTCGTTTATTTGATAGCTAAATTTGTGCTTTTACATGGCAAGTAAACAACTCTATTGAAATCTGCAATCATCCGGGATTTTAATGAAAATCATTATATTATACAGGCAAGTAATAGAAAGGTCGAACTAATAAATTTTTGTTATATATTTGACACTTTTTTGCAAATATGTGGTGGTCAACTACAGAATTCTAAATCTTATCAGGACACTGTACCTACTACCGTAACAAAATATTTGTTTCAATTTAAAAGTAGTTCTACTTTTGAGAATGTTTCGAATTTTAAAGTATCAATATTTAATATTAAATGCAGTGCTTTTTATATGAATGTCAGGTTTTGTTTTTAATTTAATAATATGCTGTTTTAAATGCAACATTCGTTTAAGTTAATGACGTTAAATACAGAACACTGTTGAATTGAATGTATTATATTCTTTCAGTAAAACAACTTACTGTTATATTAATAATGTGATGTCAATAAAGCATTAGCTTTATTGATATCACACTTAAAGTAGTACAAAAATAAAAGGTAAAAACCTTTTCAGGTTCTCTTTGTTGAGGTTCCTTATATGGAATAAATTAATGGAATTTTATTTAAAACGTTCTTATTGAGAACTTAGCATTTGCATGTAATAACTCCTAGATAGGAAGGGTTTTAAAATAAAACGAACTACATTGAACTAAATAAACTTTATTTTCTTTCTGTTATGGTTTAAACTCAATCAAATTCTCGTTAATAATGTTGTTATATTGACAAGTTCCTTGTGTTTTAATTATTACAAAAATGTATGATTTAGCAACTTTAAAGTTCAACGTATCATACTTCCTGCTGTCTGATGATCCTGCTAAATAACAAGTGCAGCACAATAGATATTGTTGATCTTTCAATTTGCTTTACAATAAATTGTATTTTCTTAACTAAGTTTTTTACATAATAATTAATTTATTTGATCATTTCAAAATTTGATTCATGGAGTTTGTTTAGGTCACCACACTACCCTAGCTGAAAGAAATAAAATTTTTGAATTCAGAAAAAAATTTTTTTTGTGCTTTTTTCTTTTTTTGTTTTCTAGTACTTAATTATTATATTTCTTAACTCTATTTTTGTGTACTGTCCTTAACTTATTATCTACTTTAATTGTAACATTAGGATTCTTTTGTTCAATAACAACATAAGGTCCTTTATATATAGGATCTGTTTTTAAACATGAATCATTTCTTAATAAGATATTTTCTCCTGCTTTATAACTAATTGGTGCAGCACGAATGTTAGTCGCACATATTAATGTGTATTTTTAAAAATAAAATCGACATGTTTCAACGTTTTAAAACGTTTGAGTTTTAATATTCCATACTTTAATCCGACACTGTATACTATATAAATATACATACCTGTTTACATTCGATTTGTACAGATCAACCAAATATGTAATTGTGAAAATGAAAATGGGTTAGCATATAAAATGATATTTCAATTTTTCAGGTATTAGTCAACAACTAAATCTTTTGTACTTTTATCCAAATTTTGTTTGTAGTAGATATTGTAGTAGATATATCTAACACTTCAACATAAAATGTTTACTGTTAATTTTGCTCAATGGATTACGCAAGTCTTATATTATGCTCTTTAAAAGATCGTTAGTAGTAACCCAGGCACCTGCCTGAGGCTATTGATTGTTTTCCAGGAAATTAATTGTTTTACCTTGAGATTTAGTTGTTTTTACCTTCCGGCGTTTTGGGGCACCTCGGCAACCATTTGGAGAAATTTCACTAATGACTGTGACGTTTTTTGTTTTTCTATTTTCGTTCAATGTTGTGACATCGACTTTGATTATACGGGGTTTACCAAAATGTTTAGTTTGAGATTTTTAGAAATGGCGGGGAATTTGAATTTGACCGGTCAGGGAGTTTCTTTAACTAACCGACCAATAGCAGTGGTCAAAATGATTGTAGCTTTATTAAAAATTTTGGCGACCTCCGTAGTGTAGGCGTGAAATAAAAAATATACGTTTTTCTCAATATGTTATTTTATTTATAGTATATAAGATACAAAAGCTAGCTTATAATATGCATTACAATCAAACCTTACTAAAGCGATCAATATAAATTGTATTTCTATGTTCTATTTAACATTACACCACATTTCTCGATACGTCTTTGAAACCGACACCGATCTACAACACTTTCCATCCACAATGATATTCGTGCTTGTCGGTAGGCGTAATTCCACGTAAATAAATAATGTATTTCATTATTCTCCTCAATCGTAACGCGTTTCTTTTGGTTACTCATTTTTGTTGTCTACAAACTCTTCTATTGTAGACGTAAATGATTCCAAACCGTCCTTGTTTAATTTATCCAACAGCAATCTATACAGATATTTCCTTCTAAATACGATTCACACAAGTCTACCCCTTTCTGAAACTTTAGAACTCTTTCTTTACACTCTTCATCGGTATAATATTTCTCTAATCCATAGACCGCTTCGTGATCGGCATCAAAGCGTAGATCGCGTCACTCTTTTTGTACTCTCTGTACTGAACTCTTAAGATCAATAGCCTTAGGCCACGATTGTGAACTATAACACATCCACATCTTTATACAAGAACGCTTTGCAAGTCGATGTCACACTGAATACTTTCCGGATACAATGCCACCAGCTCCAAAGCACACACAACGTTCTCGGACGGTGGTAAAGCAGATAACACTTGTTTAACGTTTTCGGTGGAATCCCCGCTTAATACACTCGATCCTTTTAATAAATTTGAACAAAATCTTGCTCTACAAAAATTTTCTAACGGATTTCTAGCAGAGGAAGTAGTTCTAGAAGCTGAATGACGCTTTCAAATGTTTGGATCTAGCTGAGTGGTGCGGCTTGAAGTTATAGTTGTCTGCACCCCCTCCACTCCTTTCGGTGTAAATACAATCTCGTTGACCTTGCCTTGTTTCGTCTGTTCTCAACGTCTGCTTTCTTCTGTTCACAACTACATGTAACATTTGTACTTGTTGCCCTTGCGGTCTTGTTGACCTTTCGTCCGCATTCTTTTATAAACATAGTTATGTAAGAGTCATTGAAATTAAAATAGCATTAAATTTTTGTCTTTTTAAATCTTAGGTTCGCTTTTTGATTTTCTATCATTAATTTGGAATGTATGTGTAGGAGTTCGTTCTTAAATGAAACAATATAATGTGACATATTTGCATGGTTTATTTAACTCACTACATTTCACAATACCTATACAATTGTTTACACATTAGGATTGACTTTGATGTATCAGCGGATTACATATTTCAAATATTACAACCTTGTATTTACAGAGTACATTTATCTTTTATTTAAGGAATATATCGTTAAGTCCCGGCATAATTTTTCACGTTTCTAATTAATGTATTGATGCGCTGGATGTTTCTGCACCTTGATTCATTGTTCTTTACGCGGATAAACATCACAACACTTTAACTCTCCGCTGTTAAGATGGTGAGACGACACAAATGTTCCGTTCGAAACTTGCCCGCATTATACTTGTCTATACATGTCATGATGGGACTTTTTATATTTGTATCGTACCATTCGTTTAACGGCTCTTCCAACTGTTTCGGCGATGTCGCACCTTTTCCATCTAACCATATGCTTTCCCTATTTAAGTCCATTGAATATGCAAACGTCACTAGCGCAAACACCAGATAACCAGCTTCAAGAACACGCTTCTCTTTGACGCGTTTAATGAATGTCTCTTTGTGGTGGTCTAAAGTTTTCTCGACGTTTGCACCGTACAGTTCTTCGTCTCGCATTTCATCGTCGTCCTCAAAATCGAATGTTACTAAAACGGTTGCCCCTACCACATTCATGATGCTGTACTACTGAAGTATTCTTGCGTATGCGTTTATATATACTGAGTTGACGGAGGGGATACAAGGTCATGGTCTTTAATGGTAACGATAACGAGCGATACAATATATTCCCATGCTTACACCCACTACTGCAACTAACAGGGTGCCCAAGGTCACCACGGAAGCATAACACGTTTCGCTGCTGACTTTACCTTGTTCCACCGGACTATTCCCGATGGTTTGCCACTCACTGTCCTTAGTATATGTTGGGTACACGAATTTGACCCTGAATCATACTTCTTGCGTTCTATTACCGACCTCGTGTTTAAACATTCCCATTTGTTGCAACAAGTTTTTAAATTCCAAAATATTTTAGTTTTAAAATAAATAAAATATTACATCTTCAGATTGTAAACGGCGAATTTCAGAGATTGTTAATTAGCTTAATAAACCGCTGTTTTAATAATAATATATCAAAATTAGTTTGTTTTTATTTACTAAAACTAATAATAAAAATATTTTATTTTATTCTTGCATTTTTTATTTCACAATGAATAACTACATACAATTTATTTTAAGACAGTTTTTCTGGAATTTCTAGATTTTAATACAAACAAATTGAATTACGTTTCAGGAAATTTTTAACCAGTTGAAATGTAGTTTTGAAAATATCCAATTAGATTTACTCGGAATTTACGGTTGTTATTAAATAATAATTAGTTATCGACAACTTTTAAAATATTTCGATCAAAGCAATAGTCTTTTATTGTTTAAAAGTGCTTAAAATGTATATAATTTAGATAATTATTCTCATATTTATCCTGTGTTAATAAAACCCAACAAATGTTTTATTGTCTTTTATTTTATTTTTATGTTTGATTTTGTAAGTTACTACAAGTCTACGGTTAATCAACTTATGCGTTGCATTCGCTGACCTAGTACTACAAATTAATCTGATGAAATTCCATCCGGAATATAAAAACAATAGGGCTCGTTCAGGATTCAAACCCGGGACCTCTCACATCCTAAGCGATAATCATACCTTTAGACCAACGAGCCAGTTATATATGGGAAAATTTTGCTTCGAGAAGATTAGTATGTTTTTCATTACATCTGAATAATATAAAATATAGAACCGATCTTGGTACAAACATTTTAAAATTTGACATAATGTTTTAGCTAAAATTATAGGTCGCTTTACCCTTATACACAGCATTATTAACAGATTGATTTATTATACGATTTACTTCGAGTAATGCAATTACGTGAGTACCCAACGTGAAAGTAAATATTGCGATTATGTATTATACAATTTTACAATGTTGAATAGAATATTTGGCAAAACAAACCTTACACGACATTCAATCGACTGACTGAAGAACAGTTTGATAATTACTAATACATTCTTGCTGACAATGCAACGTATTTCGCAAGCTAACCCTCAAGTGGAAGATTTAAACCAGAGGTATTAAGATTTCTTCGAATAATATTAAGGGATAAAAGACATATGATAAACAGATATCGAACATACATCAGTTAACATTCTGAATATACTAAGATTATATGGCGTATATAATAAATTAAAACTTATTATTATAAATTTAAAGTAGATATGCTATAACAGTTCGAGCTCAACCCTTATGGAAATTAACATGGGAAATCGCTAAGGTCCAACGTAGTAATTTTTGGTCAATTTCAAGGTCATTCGCGGTCTAGCGTATGACCTCCCGCGCTCGCGTTATACGCGGACCAGCGTATACCACGAATACAGGTCAACTCTACATATCACATTATGACTGATGCAGTCATCCGGGGATCATAACGATTTTATATTGATCTAATTAATTAAATTAATTTAATTCACGGTATCATTTGCATATCTCATCTCTCATACTAAGATCCTTCTTAAATGATGTATGCTTTCAAGGATGCTCCAGACATCGTTAAACGTGATTTCATCGAAAGGTTACTGTCAATCATCTGTCGGATTAGCACGGTCCAGCATGCGATATTACCACATATACGGATCAAATCTACATATTACATTATGATTGATAACCGGATCTATAAGATTAGCTCTACGCCAACATGAAACCTCAAGTAAAATGTATTGTTTCATCCGAAGGCCGTCAACTATTTCTTATCATAACATACCATTATGTTCAAAACAATGCAAATATAATTACTTTCAATATAGTCACATGTTTAGTTAAAAATTTATTTAAAATTTACAGCAAAGGAATTTAAGCAGCAGATTTCTTAAAACATTGCTAGCTTGATACGTGTACTAGAATAATAATGTAAAAAGTGTTTATAAATATTTATATGCGATTGTTTAATTGATTTAATGAGAAGGTCCCCTATACACGACCCAGCATGCGATATTACCACATATACATTATTTGCATATCTCATCTCTCATTTGTACATCTCATTTTTGCTAATTAGATTAATTCACGGTATCATTTGCATATCTCATCTCAATAATAATTAATTAACATTTATATTGATAATGAATTCAAATCAATTCCTGAAAACCCTCTCAATAGAATACGACTAACAAGTCCTGCATTTAACCGCTATTTTTCTCTTTTAGGTTTAACTACATGTCGTACACTCTAACTTTTAGTAATATCTTACAGGCAAAGAATATTATATTCGATCATTAACATAGAAACATTAAACTAAATATATTCACTTAATTATAATTAAAATACAGAGTTATATGACTAACTTTATCTTATACTAAACTACACATTAAGAAATAATAATTATGAAGCATAAGGCTTTTATAGTATCTTTGAGGATAAGAAGATTACATTCAAGCTATTAACTTAAATCATAACATTTATCAGTACCTAAATATCATAAATTAATATATTAAATATTAAAACCTATATATAATATCTACCCGTGTGTTAATCTGTATAAGTTAGATGTAAACTACCTATTAAGAAATACTAATTATCAAGACTAAGTAAGGACTTTTAGTAATATCTTACAGGCAAAGAATATTATATTCGATCATTAACATAGAAACATTAAACTGAATATATTCACTTAATTATAATTAAAATACAGAGTTATATGACTAACTTTATCTTATACTAAACTACACATTAAGAAATAATAATTATGAAGCATAAGGTTTTTATAGTATCTTTGAGGATAAGAAGATTACATTCAAGCTATTAACTTGAATCATAACATTTATCAGTACCTAAATATCATAAATTAATATATTACATATTAAAACCTATATATAATATATACCCGTGTGTTAATCTGTATAAGTTAGTTGTAAACTACCTATTAAGAAATACTAATTATCAAGACTAAGTAAGGACTTTTAGTAATATCTTACAGGCAAAGAATATTATATTCGATCATTAACATAGAAACATTAAACTAAATATATTCACTTAATTATAATTAAAATACAGAGTTATATGACTAACTTTATCTTATACTAAACTACACATTAAGAAATAATAATTATGAAGCATAAGGCTTTTATAGTATCTTTGAGGATAAGAAGATTACATTCAAGCTATTAACTTGAATCATAACATTTATCAGTAACTAAATATCATAAATTAATATATTACATATTAAAACCTATATATAATATATACCCGTGTGTTAAGCTGTATAAGTTAGTTGTAAACTACCTATTAAGAAATACTAATTATCAAGACTAAGTAAGGACTTTTAGTAATATCTTACAGGCAAAGAATATTATATTCGATCATTAACATAGAAACATTAAACTAAATATATTCACTTAATTATAATTAAAATACAGAGTTATATGACTAACTTTATCTTATACTAAACTACACATTAAGAAATAATAATTATGAAGCATAAGGCTTTTATAGTATCTTTGAGGATAAGAAGATTACATTCAAGCTATTAACTTGAATCATAACATTTATCAGTAACTAAATATCATAAATTAATATATTACATATTAAAACCTATATATAATATATACCCGTGTGTTAATCTGTATAAGTTAGTTGTAAACTACCTATTAAGAAATACTAATTATCAAGACTAAGTAAGGACTTTTAGTAATATCTTACAGGCAAAGAATATTATATTCGATCATTAACATAGAAACATTAAACTAAATATATTCACTTAATTATAATTAAAATACAGAGTTATATGACTAACTTTATCTTATACTAAACTACACATTAAGAAATAATAATTATGAAGCATAAGGCTTTTATAGTATCTTTGAGGATAAGAAGATTACATTCAAGCTATTAACTTGAATCATAACATTTATCAGTAACTAAATATCATAAATTAATATATTACATATTAAAACCTATATATAATATATACCCGTGTGTTAATCTGTATAAGTTAGTTGTAAACTACCTATTAAGAAATACTAATTATCAAGACTAAGTAAGGACTTTTAGTAATATCTTACAGGCAAAGAATATTATATTCGATCATTAACATAGAAACATTAAACTAAATATATTCACTTAATTATAATTAAAATACAGAGTTATATGACTAACTTTATCTTATACTAAACTACACATTAAGAAATAATAATTATGAAGCATAAGGTTTTTATAGTATCTTTGAGGATAAGAAGATTACATTCAAGCTATTAACTTGAATCATAACATTTATCAGTAACTAAATATCATAAATTAATATATTACATATTAAAACCTATATATAATATATACCCGTGTGTTAATCTGTATAAGTTAGTTGTAAACTACCTATTAAGAAATACTAATTATCAAGACTAAGTAAGGACTTTTAGTAATATCTTACAGGCAAAGAATATTATATTCGATCATTAACATAGAAACATTAAACTAAATATATTCACTTAATTATAATTAAAATACAGAGTTATATGACTAACTTTATCTTATACTAAACTACACATTAAGAAATAATAATTATGAAGCATAAGGCTTTTATAGTATCTTTGAGGATAAGAAGATTACATTCAATCTATTAACTTGAATCATAACATTTATCATTAACTAAATATCATAAATGAATATATTCCATGTTGAAACCCGTTATGTAATATAAAAATCCTATCTTATTCAGCTTGCAGATTTTCCCTAATTAGACATCTCTCAAATGTATTGTTTCATACAATGACCGACAAACATTTCTTATCATAACATACCATTATGTTCAAAACAACTATAATTTATTTATTTATAGAGAAAAGGAATATTGCATAATGCTTTTGTAAATTCAAAACATATTTCAGTAAATATTTATAATTGCTATAGATACATTAAACAGTTTACTTCAACCCTCAGTATTATTATTAATGTTTGAATTACATACATGGTAATTAATCACCCGGTTTTTCATAGAAGAACATTCCTTAAATATGTGTAGTATATGCAGGTTTGAGATTATTCTTGATCCTATCCAATATTATCGGTTTTACAAAAGATGAATCTTTATCAATTATAAATATGTATTATTATTAACTTGATAGAGTCAACATCTAACTTCGGTTTTATAGAATTATAACGTTTAAATATTGATATTTTAAAATTGTCTTGCGTTTCACGTTTATTACAATAACAATTATTCTCCATCGTTAGGTTCTACACGGATTAACCCTGAGTCAGTTTCAACTTAGATGAAAACATATATTTATCATTAATGTTTAAATTAAAAACGTATTTGCTAGCTTGATACGTGTACTGGAATAATAATGTAAAAAGTGTTTATAAATATTTATACGCGATTGTTTAATTGATTTAATGAAAACCTTATATGGTTATATGTAGTAGGATGATGCGGTATAAAAAAATCTATAGTGAATTATTTAAGCATCTATATTAATTCTCGAGACGCTATTAACCCGACATGATCATTATGAAAGCAAATATAATTACTTTCAATATAGTCACATGTTTAGTTAAAAATTTATTTAAAATTTACAGCAAAGGAATTTTAAGCAGCAGATTTCTTAAAACATTGCTGGCTTGATACGTGTACTGGAATAATAATGTAAAAAGTGTTTATAAATATTTATATGCGATTGTTTAATTGATCTAATGAAAACCTTATACGGTTATATGTAATAGGAGTAGGTATTAGGCCACCTGAGCCAGACAGTTCTAGGGACCCTAGATTCTCTGTCTCTCTCTAATTTGGTAACTTTTGGTCTGTCTCTCTCTAGGTGGTTAAGTACGGAATCTGCATTACCGACATTCTGTATTACCGGCAGTTGGTTCGTCACTCGGCTAAATGGTGTTAGTGTTGCTAGGGGAAAACAGATGGCGCCAGTGTCGTTTTTGTACCGGCATTCTGAATTATCGGCATTTGGTTCGTCAATCGGCTAAATGGTAGCGTCGTTGCTAGGGGAAAACAGATGGCGCCGGTGTCGTTTTACGTGATTTTTTTTGTACCGACATTCTGTATTATCGGCATTTGGTTCGTCACATGGCTAAATGGTAGCGTCGTTGCTAGGGGAAAACAGATGGCGCCGGTGTCGTCTGACGTGATTCTCGAAGTACGGAATCTGTATTACAGGCCTTGTCGGCATATGGTTCGGCGCTCGGCTAAATGGTGCTAAAGTGTTGCTAGGAAAAAACCCCAGAGGACTCTGTTAATAGAGGGCGGCCTGATGAAGAAATCTGTATTATCCTACGTACTGATGCTATTAGAGGTCGTATTAAAGCGTCTTCTCTCGCACTCTCTCACTCTCTCCTATTAGAGGACGCATTAAAGAGCCTTCTCTCTCACTCTCTTGCTCTCTCCTATTAGAGGACGCATTAAAGAGCCTTCTCTCTCTCTCGCTCTCACGCTCTCTCTCTCTCCCTTTCATCCTAATGCTAGTAAATGAAACAGACAGCTTTAAACGCAAATCGCGGACTTGCTCGATATAAACGAGCAGCCAGTTTTCTTCCCGCCCTAGAATTTGTATTTCACGGATGACTAACCACGTGATCAAGACCGTTGTATTCTAATGAAGCTTTCTACCCCAAAGAGATCATGAAATTTAAAATAAAACCGACAATCCTTGATACCACTGCGAGTTTTGCAGGCTCGTCTAACCGTCGTATCTATGTCAGTAGCTGCCCTTCGTAAAGGGCTTTCTTCGGATCTCCATGTTAAGAAAATTACGTTAAGACTCTTGAATCACGTTCAGGGATCGGAATGGTTTCTAACACTAATATGTGTCACCAGGCGAATTAACTACATAAAAAGAGAAAAAACCTAATTCTAATGCAGAAAAAAATGTATAGACTTACCCTTGGCGTATCACTTTTTAAATTAAAAACGGAAAAACAATAAATATTTACACTTTTAATCACCTCACCTCACCACGAAGATTGAATATTCAGTGTAAACAGACACTTTTTAAGTTTAAAACCAATTATTATTAATCTTTCACGCCACTGTTATATACCACACACGCATACAACGTATCGAAAGGGACTGACGTGAAAAATATTATTTCAAATATTTAGCTCTCTACGAGACAAAAGGGAGACATTTCATTGGTCGTTTAAAATATAATATGCCTTAGGCTATACGGATTCCTTTAGACATTTCAAGGGGGTGAAAATCAAGATTCTACTTGTCTCGTTGCCGTCATCGCTAGAAATATGCGGTTTTATCAGCTGTGGGATCTCTCTACTAGTCCCAGAACCCCACAACCAGGTATAATTGCTTTTCCCTTTTTCTTAATTTGGTTCTTTTCTGTAAAAAAAATATTATCTTTTTATAAAGATAAAAATATTACATTTAATTTATATTAAAATCACCATCAAAGGCCGTCAAAATGCTGCAATTTGCAAAACTGCCTGCCGACATCAGCGCTAGAAATATGCAGCAGTAAGGGAGATCGAAATCAGTGCGTTTTTACCCTGCTACACAGACCCTAACGAGTTTATAAAACAGAGAATGAATTGAATTGTGTATCATTTAAGTCAGGTATATATATATATATATATATATATATATATATATATATATATATATTGCTGTGGATGGTAGTTTCAAAATTTTGGAAAATTTTGAAAATTTTGTGAAAATCTAAAATCTTTGCTAAATACTAACACTTTTGATATATTTTTATCAACTTTTCCAGTTAAAAATAATTTTAAGTTATTTAATGGTGTGTCATGGATTATATAATCAATGTGTATACTTTTTAATAAGGTGAAATAATACATGTTTCTTTATTTATTATCAAATAGCTTACTCACCGATTACTTAAGTATACATAACATCCAGTTGTTCGCAAGTTTGTTATGATGTAATTCAATTATGTATAATCCCAAATGTGTATATCGACGGGTTATGTGATTTTTTAAAGGTTTTTATTAATAGATCGTTATTATTGCGTAAAAGTATTGTGTAATTAATGTGTAATAGATGTGTCACTTTTATAAAGTGTATTAATCTGCTATTATGTATTATATGTTGTAAATAGTGTGGTCATTGTATTAGATGATAAGGTGACGTCAAATTGTGTAACATAATTATGTAAATAGTCAATAGTATATAAGCTTAGAAAATAATAATTTTAGACACTTACTGATAGAAAGCGACGGAGTAAAGTCGTGTAAGATAAAAGAACACTTACCAATATAAAGCGACAGAGTAAAGTCGTGGTTAAGAATATTATAAAATTTTAAATAGTTTAGTCTTAATATAGACAAGTTAAGTTAGTTGGTGATTTGAATACGGCGAAAGTGTAAAAAGTATAAATTGTAAAAGTGTATATGATGATAAAGAACCACCTTTAAGAAAAATTACCTGCTAAAGTTAAGCAAGATAATAAATCTACGTTAAAACCATAAACGGGTGTTTTATTTAATTAAACACAAAAACAACTATAAGTATTCTACGAAAAAGGGAAATTGTACCCGCAGTTAATAAACGAAAGTGAGTTCCAAAGTCAAGTGTGTGAATGATATTATATGGAAAATCCATGCAAAAGGAAGAAAGTCAACCCTGAATTGGAAGCCAGCCCTGTGTCAACATAAAGTGATCTACTCTGCCAATGGTTTGGGAAAGAGGACATCTATACTAAAAGGAAAAAAGAAGTATTATAAAAAGGTAGGAAGTTATTTCCTTTTTGTATTGGCATTTGCTGAAGAAAAGACTATCGTTTGTAAAGTGTAGTAAAGTGATTTGAACAATTTAGTAATAGTTAAAATTAATTAAGATTTCAATGTTAAAAGTGATTTTAAATTTCAATTTGTATATTTTTTTTTATACCACAAGAATCCACATTCACCCTGAGATGAGTCTTTATTAAATTTAATTTTGATATGTTAAGTTATTTAACTGGCGCCCAACTCTCTTACGTAAACTTGAGTTAGTCAAGAACTAACGTAACATTAATTTTATATAACCATTGCATTATTAAATCTATTAAAAGGTATTTTCAAATCATATTAGAATTTATAAAAGAGGGAAGTTGAAAAGCATTTCCAAAGTTCACAGTCATTTTAAAAAATCAATTTAATTATAAAGTAATTATCTACGATCGAACGGCAATTATTCACAGTTTCAAAATATTTAATAAAATTTTTAAAAATAATTTATTATTTTTAATTAACCAATATCACTGCATTTATATATGGCGACCGACAACGTGGGACATTTGTGGTAGATATAACCTTTTGTGGTTTATATAATCTTTTGAAAAATAGTAGGTTATAGTAGCTTTTAATAGATTATTTGGCTTTTGAGATTATTTAGTTTTTGTAGGTTATTTTGCTAATAGTAATAGTTAGCTTATTACGATTATATTAAATTATTAGGCTTATAATAGCATAATTGTAAGGCATATTAGGGCATACGGTAGCAAATTATTAGTTTAACATAATATTAGGAAATTAGCATATTACAGCTAATACTAGGATATTTAAAAGGTATTGAGAAGATTTTTAGTGGTTAATGTATGACGTCAGTTAAAAATATATATTCTGCGAAGGAAAGTAATTTAGTATTGAAAAAGAGGTGTATAGATAAAGAATTAATAGTTTCTGAGAAACAGAAAGTTTTAACGATTTCCATAATGGAGGGGAACGGTGAAGAAGGCAAAACAACAGAACCTACACTTTCGAAAATTATGGAACTATTAATGAATCAAACTGAAGAAAGAAAAAAAGAAAGGGAACAAGATAAAGAGGAACGTAATAAAGAAATGAAAGAATTTAGTAATAAATTAGACAAACAATCTGTGGAATTGAATACAAAATTTGACAAACAGTCTGAAGACATGAAAGCTAAATTAGACAAACAATCTGAAGAAATAAAAATTGTATCGGAGACAATAAAACAAGAACTAAAAGATAATACTGAGACGATTAAAAAAGAGATAGAAGCGTTAAAGGTAGACAATGAAAAAAAGTTTATAGAATTAGAACAAAAACATGAATCCGTTTTACAAGAAATAACTAAAGTTAAAGGAATTCAAGATACGCATCTAGTATATTTTAAAAATAAGATAGGTGAAGTTCAAGGAAATTGTATTCAAAGATCCGAATGTATAGAAGAGGATTTAAAACAAATTACTGTTCAGGTTAATGAATTAAAAAATATCCATACTGAATCAAGTTTAGGACAACCTTCATGCGTACCTATTGTGTTACCGTCTTTGAGCGAACAAAATATTACTAAATTTTATGGGGATAAAAGAATGCATCCTAAGACTTTTATAAAGAATATAAAATCGTATTTGGGTAATGTGAAAATAAGTCTAAAACAATCATATAATTTCGATTATGAATTATCAATTATTCGTGGACTGATGAAAGGAGAAGCAGAAAAATGGTTTTCAATAAATGAAAATAAATTCTTCCATTTTGAAGATTTTGAAAGATTATTTTTGGCGCAATATTGGGGTTTATCAGAACAAGAAAAAGTCGTAGAAAATTTAACATTTGGAAGATTTAACCCTCTTCAAGGGACTACAAGGGAAAATTATGCCTTGAATAAAATGTTTATGATTAACCAATTGGACAATCCGATAGAAGAGGCGGTTGTAATTAAACAATTAGCTAAACATTTTGATAGGCCTATTTTGGAGAAAGTATACACTGATGATGTAAAAGATTTTGAGCGATTTTTACAAATACTAAAAAATTTTGACGTATTAGATAGTCTTAAAAGAGAATCAACGAGGCCTGGTCTGAGAAATGTGAATTTTACACAGTCTAACTCTAGTTTTTCATATAGAAATAGGGATAATTATCGGGGAAATGTTAGAAATCCAGTTAGTGATAATAGATTTGATGAACGGGATGAGTATAGAAAATTTGAGAAACATGATAAAATAGAGCAGGAGCACAGAAGGGATGATAGATACGGTAGGAATAGTAAGGAGGGTAATTGTAGTAAATATAATACAGAGCGTGAGGTATCACGTAACATGCCTAGTCATTTATATAGTCATACAAAGGAAAAATTTGTAAGTTTTAAAGAAAAGGAATCGCAACACGATGAAGAAAATTTTTAATTGCTTGTACCACTACTCAACACAATCAGGTAGAACCACAAGAATATTTTCATTTTTCTAAGGGTGGTGGTACAGAATCAAAAGATAAAAAACTAGTTATAAATTCAATAAAATTAGGAAAGATAGATGTAGTAAATAATAACAATAAGGAAATTTTAAAGGAGAAAATAGTGATTGACAAATTAGAATGTAGAAAAAAAATCTAAGAAGGAGGATGTTGTAGTTAAACATATTAATAATATAGAAGTGAAATTAACAAACAAAAAGAACGTGAAAAATTTAAGGGAATTAGGAAAGGTAGATTATAATAGAAAATGTAACAAAAAGGTTGTTATAGGAAAAAAATGTAGGAATAAGAAAGTAAAGTTGAAATACAAAGAAAAGAAAAACAAACGTAATAAAATCATGATTAGTAATTTAAAAATTGAAAAGAAAAATAAAAAGTTTAATAGAGGAAAGGGGAAAGATATGAGGATTGTAAATAAACCCTGGAAAAGACAAATATTACCAATTAGTAATTTTCATCTAAAGAACTATAAAAGCAGAAGAAAGAAATAAAGATCTTTGTAGAATATTATTGTAATTAGAATTATTATATAACCGATGAAGACAATAAACCGAAGTATGATAAATAAAACTGATTTAGACTTTATGTAACCGATATGACTTTATTTAATAAATAGGCTTATGGAATTTATACCCAATTAGGACTTATGTTTTTGTATGTGTTATTGAAAATAAAGAAGGGAATAGTTTGAATATGATTGAAGAAAGATATTTGAAATTATATTAAAATAGGGGAAAATGGGGTTTAAAGTATGATAATTATATGATGAAATGATGAATGAGGAGGATGAATTTGATTATGATAAATATATTATTAAAATAGAATTGTGGTAGAAGAAGTTAGAAGGTTAGACGTTTTTAGAAATGAAAATAAAAGTAGGATTGTCTAGATGAAATGGAAACTATGATTGAAATATATTATTATATGATAAGCAAAAAGATTAGTAAACTTATAAAGAGCGATTATTAATAAAAATGACGTAGGAAATAGAATGATTATGATACATTGAAAAAGGATTATGAAATAATTAGATGAATAGGATGGAGATGAGATTGGGATGGATTGATAAGATGTAATTATTGTAAATATTGTAGATAGTTTAGTTAGCAGATGTAGAATAGGGCAAGTTTATTGGGATAAAAGATTAAAATACAAAAAGATTTTTGGTGTTTAAAAATATAAAATTATTTATTTGCATAACTTATATTGTTAGTATTGCTGTTTTAACTTATTTGTGTTTAAAAGTAAAATTGCATTTTCAATTTTATTTGAAACAGGAGGGGATAAATGCTGTGGATGGTAGTTTCAAAATTTTGGAAAATTTTGAAAATTTTGTGAAAATCTAAAATCTTTTGATATATTTTTATCAACTTTTCCAGTTAAAAATAATTTTAAGTTATTTAATGGTGTGTCATGGATTATATAATCAATGTGTATACTTTTTAATAAGGTGAAATAATACATGTTTCTTTATTTATTATCAAATAGCTTACTCACCGATTACTTAAGTATACATAACATCCAGTTGTTCGCAAGTTTGTTATGATGTAATTCAATTATGTATAATCCCAAATGTGTATATCGACGGGTTATGTGATTTTTTAAAGGTTTTTATTAATAGATCGTTATTATTGCGTAAAAGTATTGTGTAATTAATGTGTAATAGATGTGTCACTTTTATAAAGTGTATTAATCTGCTATTATGTATTATATGTTGTAAATAGTGTGGTCATTGTATTAGATGATAAGGTGACGTCAAATTGTGTAACATAATTATGTAAATAGTCAATAGTATATAAGCTTAGAAAATAATAATTTTAGACACTTACTGATAGAAAGCGACGGAGTAAAGTCGTGTAAGATAAAAGAACACTTACCAATATAAAGCGACAGAGTAAAGTCGTGGTTAAGAATATTATAAAATTTTAAATAGTTTAGTCTTAATATAGACAAGTTAAGTTAGTTGGTGATTTGAATACGGCGAAAGTGTAAAAAGTATAAATTGTAAAAGTGTATATGATGATAAAGAACCACCTTTAAGAAAAATTACCTGCTAAAGTTAAGCAAGATAATAAATCTACGTTAAAACCATAAACGGGTGTTTTATTTAATTAAACACAAAAACAACTATAAGTATTCTACGAAAAAGGGAAATTGTACCCGCAGTTAATAAACAAAAGTGAGTTCCAAAGTCAAGTGTGTGGATGATATTATATGGAAAATCCATGCAAAAGGAAGAAAGTCAACCCTGAATTGGAAGCCAGCCCTGTGTCAACATAAAGTGATCTACTCTGCCAATGGTTTGGGAAAGAGGACATCTATACTATATTGTGCGTGTATGTGATAAGCTAGATTGTGCCTGTATGTGCGTGTATATGCTTCAAATTGCACGTGTATCTGTTTGAAATTGTATGTGAATATGCTTGATAATGTATGTGTGTGTGTGTGTTAGGAAATGAATTTAAGGTATATCGACAGTAAGTCTTTTAAATAGATGAAATATATAAATTTTGTATGACAATAGGAGCTATTGATATAGAATATAACACGATGATTGTAAATTACGCGTGTATATAAGCTATATTGTGCGTGTATGTGCGTGTATATAAGCTAAATTGTGCCTGTATGTGCGTGTATATGCTTCAAATTGCACGTGTGTCTGTTTGAAATTGTATGTGAATATGCTTGATAATGTATGTGTGTGTGTGTGTGTTAGGAAATGAATTTAAGGTATATCGACAGTAAGTCTTTTAAATAGATGAAATATATAAATTTTGTATGACAATAGGAGCTATTGGTATAGAATATAACACGATGATTGTAAATTACACGTGTATATAAGCTATATTGTGCGTGTATGTGCGTGTATGTGATAAGCTAGATTGTGCCTGTCTGTGCGTGTATATGCTTCAAATTGCACATGTATCTGTTTGAAATTGTATGTGAATATGCTTGATAATGTATGTGTGTGTTAGGAAATGAATTTAAGGTATATCGACAGTAAGTCTTTTAAATAGATGAAATATATAAATTTTGTATGACAATAGGAGCTATTGATATAGAATATAACACGATGATTGTAAATTACGCGTGTATATAAGCTATATTGTGCGTGTATGTGCGTGTATATAAGCTAAATTGTGCCTGTATGTGCGTGTATATGCTTCAAATTGCACGTGTGTCTGTTTGAAATTGTATGTGAATATGCTCGATAATGTATGTGTGTGTGTGTGTGTTAGGAAATGAATTTAAGGTATATCGACAGTAAGTCTTTTAAATAGATGAAATATATAAATTTTGTATGACAATAGGAGCTATTGGTATAGAATATAACACGATGATTGTAAATTACACGTGTATATAAGCTATATTGTGCGTGTATGTGCGTGTATGTGATAAGCTAGATTGTGCCTGTCTGTGCGTGTATATGCTTCAAATTGCACATGTATCTGTTTGAAATTGTATGTGAATATGCTTGATAATGTATGTGTGTGTTAGGAAATGAATTTAAGGTATATCGACAGTAAGTCTTTTAAATAGATGAAATATATAAATTTTGTATGACAATAGGAGCTATTGGTATAGAATATAACACGATGATTGTAAATTACACGTGTATATAAGCTATATTGTGCGTGTATGTGCGTGTATGTGATAAGCTAGATTGTGCCTGTATATGCTTCAAATTGCACATGTATCTGTTTGAAATTGTATGTGAATATGCTTGATAATGTATGTGTGTGTGTGTGTTAGGAAATGAATTTAAGGTATATCGACAGTAAGTCTTTTAACCTTAACGCCTGCCTGACCTTTTTTTATATGAACACGTGATAAATTTAATTGTTATACAAAACAAAGGATAATTATCTAGAACGTAGACATTGAAAACACACACACACACAGGTAAGACAGGAATTATTGAACGAATTGATCTTAAATTTAGGTCGTTTACAAGGAATTCTGGGGTGCGCTTTTTAAACTCGGCGGTTAAGTTGTTTGCAGAATGCAAGGCTTGATATGAATAAATTGCTCCTTAATGTTAAGAAGTGTTTAATTAATCTAGCTAAGAATTGTTTCGATAGCTTTATCGGTTATAGTTTTATTCACTATCGTCATCTATAGAGATGCTTCTGAGAAGCGATGTATTTGCATAATACTAAGGGACTATCCAATCAGAAAGATCTTCTCCTTTTTAAAATAGCGCTACATTTGTAATTTCAAGCTGAATTTAACTATCTGATGGTTGGCATATACATATGGGCTGTTTTAATTTATGTCGTAATACATTTTAAGATGCTCTCAGTTATCTGGCTATCCCATCTTATACATATACAAACAGACTGGATGTCATTAAAAGATTGAATTCATATTATTTATTATTTACAGCTTTAAACGCTGTATATCTACCTTAAGAATAAATATATCGATTTTATTTACGAACTCTGAAATTTGCAAGGGTCTGGTTTGGTCTTTAGAAAAGGGTGTTTTTTTACCTGGAATAGATAATCGTCTGTTTTAGGTATAATATTGAGGTATAATAAAAGCCGTAAAAATACATATAAGGCGTTTTATTTCTTTCAAAAGATAATATTTATAGTGTATTACAGTAAAATCTGCATGTATAATATTAATAACTTTTTTAAAATATATATATATATATATATATATATATATATATATATATATATATATATATATATATATATATATATATATACCTGACTTAAATGATACACAATTCAATTCATTCTCTGTTTTATAAACTCGTTAGGGTCTGTGTAGCAGGGTAAAAACGCACTGATTTCGATCTCCCTTACTGCTGCATATTTCTAGCGCTGATGTCGGCAGGCAGTTTTGCAAATTGCAGCATTTTGACGTCCTTTGATGGTGATTTTAATATAAATTAAATGTAATATTTTTATCTTTATAAAAAGATAATATTTTTTTACAGAAAAGAACCAAATTAAGAAAAAGGGAAAAGCAATTATACCTGGTTGTGGGGTTCTGGGACTAGTAGAGAGATCCCACAGCTGATAAAACCGCATATTTCTAGCGATGACGGCAACGAGACAAGTAGAATCTTGATTTTCACCCCCTTGAAATGTCTAAAGGAATCCGTATAGCCTAAGGCATATTATATTTTAAACGACCAATGAAATGTCTCCCTTTTGTCTCGTAGAGAGCTAAATATTTGAAATAATATTTTTCACGTCAGTCCCTTTCGATACGTTGTATGCGTGTGTGGTATATAACAGTGGCGTGAAAGATTAATAATAATTGGTTTTAAACTTAAAAAGTGTCTGTTTACACTGAATATTCAATCTTCGTGGTGAGATGAGGTGATTAAAAGTGTAAATATTTATTGTTTTTCCGTTTTTAATTTAAAAAGTGATACGCCAAGGGTAAGTCTATACATTTTTTTCTGCATTAGAATTAGGTTTTTTCTCTTTTTATGTAGTTAATTCGCCTGGTGACACATATTAGTGTTAGAAACCATTCCGATCCCTGAACGTGATTCAAGAGTCTTAACGTAATTTTCTTAACATGGAGATCCGAAGAAAGCCCTTTACGAAGGGCAGCTACTGACATAGATACGACGGTTAGACGAGCCTGCAAGACTCGCAGTGGTATCAAGGATTGTCGGTTTTATTTTAAATTTCATGATCTCTTTGGGGTAGAAAGCTTCATTAGAATACAACGGTCTTGATCACGTGGTTAGTCATCCGTGAAATACAAATTCTAGGGCGGGAAGAAAACTGGCTGCTCGTTTATATCGAGCAAGTCCGCGATTTGCGTTTAAAGCTGTCTGTTTCATTTACTAGCATTAGGATGAAAGGGAGAGAGAGAGAGCGTGAGAGCGAGAGAGAGAGAAGGCTCTTTAATGCGTCCTCTAATAGGAGAGAGCAAGAGAGTGAGAGAGAAGGCTCTTTAATGCGTCCTCTAATAGGAGAGAGTGAGAGAGTGCGAGAGAAGACGCTTTAATACGACCTCTAATAGCATCAGTACGTAGGATAATACAGATTTCTTCATCAGGCCGCCCTCTATTAACAGAGTCCTCTGGGGTTTTTTCCTGGCAACACTTTAGCACCATTTAGCCGAGCGCCGAACCATATGCCGACAAGGCCTGTAATACAGATTCCGTACTTCGAGAATCACGTCAGACGACACCGGCGCCATCTGTTTTCCCCTAGCAACGACGCTACCATTTAGCCATGTGACGAACCAAATGCCGATAATACAGAATGTCGGTACAAAAATCACGTAAAACGACACCGGCGCCATCTGTTTTCCCCTAGCAACGACGCTACCATTTAGCCGAGTGACGAACCAAATGCCGATAATACAGAATGCCGGTACAAAAACGACACTGGCGCCATCTGTTTTCCCCTAGCAACACTAACACCATTTAACCGAGTGACGAACCAAATGCCGGTAATACAGAATGTCGATAATGCAGATTCCGTACTTAACCACCTAGAGAGAGACAGACCAAAAGTCACCAGATTAGAGAGAGACAGAGAATCTAGGGTCCCTAGAACTGTCTGGCTCAGGTGGCCTAATACCTACTAATAGGATTAGCTAGATATCATAAATGAACATATTCCATATTGAAACCCGATATGTAATATAAAAATCTTATATTATTATATAACTAGTAGATTTCCCCTAATTAGACAAAGTTCGATTATCTGCGAATCATTAACAGGAAATATATAAGTAGGGATTAATGTTTTACACTGATACCATTATAGCAAGGTGCAACTTTTATTGCTTTATATATCATAAAACGCGTTGTTAGTGTAAGCTATTAAAAAGATAGTAGCCATATTGAAATTAATATCAAGTCTAGCGTTTTACAAGAAACGGTTATCATCTAATTGCTATCATACACGGATTAAACTAAACTATATATTAAGAAATATTAATTACGGCTATTATAGCATCTTACAGGAAAAAAGATTACATTCAATCAGGATCGCAACATATATCATTAACTAGATATCATAAATAAATATATTATATATCGAAGGTAAAGTAAAGACATGAGGAGTAGACAGAGTTCCCCTGTTAGGTTAGGCAAGAAATCAGAGTAAGGTCGTGATAAATAAAACATATAAAGTTAGTTTACAAACATTTATTTAGTATACATAACATAATACAGGTATATAGATCATAAGTTGTTTTCTATGACTACTGTAGTTCTACGGATATCTGGGTCGTTGTATGTCCTCGCAGAAATACTAATAAGTATAAAGTCCGTGGAATGACTCGTTGACCCTGTAACCTTTCGTAACTCTTTGTTACTTTCATAGTTGGTAAGATAATCATTATTATCCGGCTGCGTAGTTGCGGTCATATCTTCTGTCTCAACGATATCAGTATTTGCTCCCGTTCCTGTCCTCACAACAGCTGCGTTATGGTGTGCGATTTTCAAATGTCTTTTTAAGCTGTCAGTGTGTGAAAAAGTTTTGACACAACTAGAACACCGGACTTTGATTGATTCATGGACGCTTTTCATGACTTTTTAGGTTGTCAGTGCGTGAAAAACATTTGAAGCAATTAGAACACCGCACCTTGATTGATTCGTGGACGCTCTTCATATGTCTTTTAAAGTGGTCACGACGTGAAAAAGTGTTGATACAGCTAGAACATTGGATTCTGTTTGTTTCGTGGACGGCTCTCATGTGTATCTTGTAGGCATCAGAATTTAAAAACGTTTTGACACAGCTAGAATCGTGCCTGGTTTTTACGTGTCTCTTGCAAGTGAATGGCCTCGGGAAAGACTTGAAGCAAACCGGACACTGCATTTTGCAATCCTGTTTCATACGACCAGAGTCATTCTTCTTACATACATCGTTCACGTGCTTCTCCATCTGGACTAATGAAGGGACAGGAACACTACCCCGCCTATTTATAGAGATCGACCAGCGCAATCGGTTGTTCTCGGTTATAATCGTAAGCGCTCGGAGATTTCAGCCTATGCGACTGCAGAAAAAGAATCATGCAATAAAATACATGTAAAAGTTCATGTACCTTACAAACGGTGAGACAGGAGTAGGTACCATCGCGTGACCCGTCAAAATAGCCTGCGCCAAAACAGCCCCGTCAAAATAGCCCCGACAAAACAGCCCATACCCAAAATAGCCCATGCCAAAATCGCCCCGTCAAAATAACCCCGACAAAATAGCCTGCGCCAAAACAGCCCCGTCAAAATAGCCCCGACAAAACAGCCCCGTCAAAACAGCCCCGTCAAAATAGCCATTTTCAATGAAGTACATCTTATTTTATTCACAGTCAATTTCGTTCTATTTCCGGGAGATTACAATAAAAATTTCTTTTATTTTAAATTCTTCTAAAATTGAACTATATATAGTCGATTTCATGAGCATCGCCCATATCTCTGCACAATAGGATAATAAGTGTTATAAGCTTACCTGCTGTTTCCATTGTTAGTAACATGCTGCCGTCAACGTCAAAGGTATTTAAAATTACAGTAGAAAAAGGACGTATTCAGGTGAATTCTTGTCCAGGTTATACTTAAGTTGTTGGAAAATAAAACATTTTGAAATAAGTTTAAAATATTGTTTATTGCACTTATATGTCCTCTTCGGAAGAATCACTTTCTAAATTGATTATTATTTTATTTACATTAATTTTAGAACTAAAATTATTTTCTATTTTTATAGCATGGTTTACACAGATTTTCCAGACATCGGGATTAATTTCTTTAACACTATTACGTATTAAATCTACTACCCCAGCACTTAATTTAGGTTGAGTGTTCTGACGTCTGATTTTTGATTTTAATGTCGACCATACATATTCAATAGGATTTAAGATACAGTAATATGATGGTAGACGAAGCACTTCAAAACCGCATGCTTTTGCGTAACTATCTATCACATACGTCTTTTCTGCGTTTATTGTTTTCAAAATTTCTAGTAACTGAGTCTTTGTGTAATTCTTAGGAATTGGCACGTAATATTCTTGCAAAAAATTAATAATATCACTTTTTCGTGAACTCGTGTTTGGAATTTTTCGTAACTGTCGCGAATGGTAGCTTGCATTGTCTAAAACAATTACGCTGTTTGGTTCTAATCGAGGAATTAACATATTTTTAAACCAGTCTTCAAACAGGTCAGCGGTCATGTCTTCGTGGTAGTCGGCCGAAGAGTTTTTAATGTTCTTTGCAGAGAGCAACAGACACCCAGGAACCCATCCATTTTCTGAGCCAGCATGCAAAATTATTATTCTTTTACCACGTGCAGTAGGTAAATTGATGCGACACCGTCCAGATGCGTCCACAAAGCCTTTTTTAACAACGTCATGGGAATCATACCAGGTTTCATCTAAATAAACGATCTTTTTTCTCTGTCCTCTGAAGTTTTCAATTTTCTCCAAATATTCGTCCCGCATGTCGATTAATCTGGAGATTCCATGATTGCCAATCGTCGGTTTATTGTTTTAAATGCAAATCCCAGTTTTTTAATAGCCTGTACAATGTGCTTCTGCTGTAAGGAAACTCAATGTAGTTGTCGTGAAGAGCTTTTAATAATGCATCAATAGTTGGAATCTCATTGACCGCATACATGTCGTAAATTTTCTGACATATTAATTTTTCTATACCATCTATTTTGTAAAATTTTTCGCGGCTCGGCCTTTCCTTCGAAATCCCCCACGATCATAGCCCACCTGTCGAAATCATTTCATTAAAGCAGAGTTAGATTATGCAGGTTAATTATGATACCTACCCCAGATAATTCCGATGTTCTTGTAAGAAGTCCTCTTCGATTTTTACTTTCTTTTAATAGTCTTTTATATATGATTATTATAACTTTTTGAGTTTGTTCAGTTAGTACTTCACTTGACGCCATTAATTCACAGTCACTAATTTCATTTCACTTTCACTGTTTTCCGTTAGTATATGGTTATTTTCAAACGGCCTCCAAAACTGCGTCATAATAAATCTAAATACACTCAAGATATCAAAACTCCGAATACTTCCTGACTTGTACGCGTTTCTTAATGAAACTGAATAAGTGGAAACAAATTGTTGAGGAACAAGTTGTGTAAATATTGGGTTTTCCGAAAATAAATATATTTTAAGTAAAATCTCCAGAATTAAGGCAAACCTTTCTTGGTATTATAGGGTAATTATTTTATCTATTATTATAGACGAATCTGGGCAGATCTATATAAGTACAGGAACTATTATAATACCAGAAAAAGTTTACTTCTGTTAATTCTAGGAATTTTATTTAAGCTCTCAATGATGGTTTTAAGGTATTACAGTTTTCGGAAAAACCTAATAATTTTAACAGAAATTACTTATATTGTACTAATGGCATTCAGGTAGACATCAGCATCCTAATTCCTTCAGGGTTTACTATAAAAGTCAAGTAAGTGGTTGTATACGATTAGTTCGTACCTGTGTTTTACTTTGTTAATATCGTATAGTTTGTGTCCTGTGTTTGTAACTATGGAGAAAATAGAATCACAGAAAGGGAAAGAAGTGCTGTTAAACGATGGTCATCGTTATCGAAAGGCAAGAGAGAACGTTGATGGAAGTACGTCATGGAGATGTCTGGTACCAACCTGTAAAGGACGCCTAAGGGTATTAGATAATAATACAACAACTGTTACAGAACACAGTGATGCACCAAATCCTGCAAAAAATCAGGCAATGGCATGTGTGTCTGTGATCAGAGATCGCGCAAAGATAGGCGTGGAAAAACCTAGGCAACTAATTCAAGGTAGCACCAATGGGGTATCACTAGAGGCATCTATCTATTTACCAACATACACTGCATCTCAAAGAGCGATAGAAAGAATTCGAAAGAAGACACACCTTACATATCCCAATCTTGCAACTGTTGCGGATATCGATGTTCCTCCCGCCCTTCAAACCACTACAAGGAACGCAAATTTTGTACTATGGGACTCTGGTGCGAATGATCCCAATCGTATATTGATGTTTGGTACCGACGAAAATTTAAGTATCATGGAGCAGCACCGCCACTGGTTCGTAGATGGAACATTTAAAATTGCACCCGAACTGTTTTTCCAAGTGTTTACTGTTCACGCGTTAATCGAAAAAAGTTGCGTTCCGTTAGTGTACGTTCTTTTGAAAGACAAAAGTGAAGTTTCATACGTGCGAGTATTTCAAAAACTACTTGAATTAAAATTAACTTTGAACCCTATAAGTGTACTGAGTGACTATGAAAAAGCTGTGCAAAATGCTATATTGCAAGTGTTTAATGGCGCAGAGGTCGTAGGCTGCTTATTTCATCTAGGACAAAGTCTTTTGAGAAAAGTACAACAGTTTAATTTAGTTGAAAATTACCGGAATGATGAAAATATGCGGACGCATATAAAAATGTTATCAGCTTTAAGCTTTGTTCCGGTTGATGATGTGATAGCTGCCTTTGAAGATTTGGTTGATAGTTTCCCTAATGGAATGGATGCTGTCATTGATTATTGGGAAGACAACTACATAGGACGTTTAAGGCGCAATCGTCGAGTAGAGCCTCGATTCGCCATTCGCATATGGAATGTTTACGACCGCGTAGTCAACAGTCTTCCTCGGACAAACAATTCAGTTGAAGGGTGGCATCGTGCATTTCAGCAGACCGTTGATTGTCATCATCCGTCAATATATAAACTTATTGATCATTTTCGTAAAGAGCAGGACATGGTGGAGATCCAAATCTCACGTTTTGGCGCAGGTATTCGACACCCAGAGGCATCCAAGAACAAATATGTGCTATTAAATCGCCGACTGGAGACTTTAGCGGAAAATTATCCTAACACCACCATACTTGATTACCTTCGTGGAATTTCTCATCATCTGGACATGTAAATAATGTTAATTTCAATTATGATAATGACTGAAATGTACTTATATTGTTCTAATGTGTGTTTTAATTATCTAATAAAAAGTACTCTTTTTTGCAATTTCGTTTATTGATTTTTGACGGGGCTATTTTGACATGGCTGTTTTGACGGGGCTATTTTGGCATGGGCTATTTTAACGGGGCTATTTTGACGCAGGCTGTTTTGGACAGGGGCTCTTTTGTCGGGGCTGTTTAGACGGGGCTGTTTTGTCATGGGCTATTTTGACGGGGTACCGGTACCATCGGTTTATGTTATGCTCCCTATGATTAAACGTCTTAACAGAATAATTATACTACGCAGGACGCTACGTATGATTCCGTGCCTACGGGTGAGCACTATCTTTTTCCTTGAGGTTATGTTTTAGTTCGAGTTTTTTTAAGCTTAGTTAACCTTACTATTGATTGCATAGACCCTTTTGTTTTCAAATAGTAGCGACAACGATTGATCTCCGCGCTGAAGCAACAGCACCAGAACGATGTTGGCAGCAGTGACGATGACTATCTCTCTAGCTGGCATATGATATGTTATTCTTAATAATTCATTACGTCATAAGTCGATACTTACCTAGTGTACCATACATATATATTTTGAATATAGCGAATTCACTCATCTTTTATATGAAACATGATAAAATACATGACTGCATGCTCATTTATGTCAACACTTGA
Organism: Agrypnus murinus; assembly: GCA_929113105.1. Taxonomy (NCBI): domain Eukaryota; kingdom Metazoa; phylum Arthropoda; class Insecta; order Coleoptera; family Elateridae; genus Agrypnus; species Agrypnus murinus. The sequence continues at coordinate 6,629,651 of OV816023.1, read as the reverse complement.
TAAAAATAACTGTAATACATTTGTATATATTCTTTCATGCTGCAGGAAGTCTTTTAAATAGATAAAATATATAAATTTTGTATTTAGTAAATGCTTTCAATCATATTAAAATAATTGTATATGTTTTTTGAGAACTCGATAAATGTTTTAATGTTTTTATTTTTCGTATAAAAGAAAATGAATATGTCAAGATGATGGATCTCTAACTAGAAAAACCAAACATGATAACATAGGCAGCAGCAAAGGCAACAAAAAAAAGGAGATATTAATATTGAATATAACACGGTGATTGTAAATTGCGCGTGTATATGCTTTATTAGTAAATGCTTTCAATCATATTAAAATAATTGTATATGTTTTTTGAGAACTCGATAAATGTTTTAATGTTTTTATTTTTCGTATAAAAGAAAATGAATATGTCAAGTTGATGGATCTCTGACTAGAAAGACCAAACATGATAACATAGGCAGCAGCAAAGGCAACAAAAAAAGGACATATTGATATTGAATATAACACGGTGATTGTAAATTGCGCGTGTATATGCTTTATTATGTACGTCTGTGCTTGTATATACTTCAAATTGCGCTTGTATATGCTTTATTATGCACGTCTGTGCGTGTATCTGTTTGAAATTGCGCATGTATTTGCTTTGTTATGTACGTCTGTGCGTGTATCTGTTTGAAATTGTGCGTGTATTTGCTTTATTATGTACGTCTGTGCGTGTATCTGTTTGAAATTGCGCGTGTATATGCTTTATTATGCACGTCTGTGCGTGTATCTGTATGAAATTGCGCGTGTATTTGCTTTATTATGTACGTCTGTGCGTGTATATACTTCAAATTGCGCTTGTATATGCTTTATTATGCACGTCTGTGCGTGTATCTGTTTGAAATTGCGCATGTATTTGCTTTATTATGTACGTCTGTGCGTGTATCTGTTTGAAATTGTGCGTGTATTTGCTTTATTATGTACGTCTGTGCGTGTATCTGTTTGAAATTGCGCGTGTATATGCTTTATTATGCACGTCTGTGCGTGTATCTGTTTGAAATTGCGTGTGTATGTACATGCAACTGGACTATATAAACAGGAACTTTGTTCCTGTTCATTCATTAGACGGTATGGAACGACGCTTGTGTGATGTATGCGGTCTGAACATTCGACGCTCTGGGTATGCAAGCCATATGAATATACACCGTGGACGCAAAGTCCCATCTACTAAATGTTTCAAATCTTTTTCACGTAATAGTAGTTATAAAAGGCACTTGAAAACAATCCATTGTACCATAGGCATGAATAATAATAATAAGACAAAGCCTAGAAATGATGTAATAATTAAAGACGCGAGTCTGAAACGTATGCATACCAATGAACCCCGTGATACAAATAAAGAAATAAGACTCGATGATGATGCTGAAATAATAAACGCTCATAATGCTATACGTAATAAATTAGCCTACTTTCACCGTGATAAAACTGAACCTCGACCGGGGATCGTTAATCTCTCACCGAGACTTGAACACGCATCTCCAGTTACATCTGTTGAAGATGAAGATGAAGAAGAAGAAGAAGGAATGCGATTCTGACTTAAAGATTTATCAGGAATTCTCTAACTATTATAGAGCATTATTAGCTAACGGAGAAAACAAAAACGTAGATAAAACTAGGTACGGTCTATATAATGACATCGATGAGTGGCGACTTGCTTGTTCACGAGTACAGTTTCAGAGAAAAGATATTTTAATTAAAAACAAACTTTTCAATGGAACACCCGGTCTGTTTACTTTACTAACGCTTAAACGAATAAGCTCTCCTAGTCCAACAGAGGAAGATACCGACAACTATATGAACATAATCTCACATACTAATGCTCATAAGAAAGACTATAGGCGCAACGGTCGACTAATAAGCGTTAAACATTGGAAATACGAAAATGTAATCAGGCCGAATTTATACAGAATAACAGACTTTGAGGCTAGTCTTCCCAAAAAGTTAAACAAGATGAAACCGGATTGGATACGTCAGAGTACGCCTGATCAACTAGTGGATCGACTCCAGTTGTTGTACGCCGCAAAGAAAGCTCATAGCAGCAGTCTCGAAAACGAAAATTAAATAATTTCGCACAGTAAACTTTCTGGTAGATGATCCTTTTGAGTTCCTTCATCATCTTGATACGTTTTTATTTCATAGCATTACCAGAGGCAGCAGCATCAGGAGTTTTCCAAGACCCGCAGAAGCTTCTATACCATGCATACCCCCTTACTATCAAGTGAAGTACCTTGTTCTTGTCTTAGCCTGCGAAACTTACTTCCTTTACCATACTGATGCGTTGCTGATGATGCTGTTGCTACAACTACCTGTACGTATTGCTATGATGAGGGTATTTATACTAGTAAAACTAAAACACTGTTTAAATACATTTTATTTTTAGTTTTCAACGATACATCTAGTTTGAGGGGAAAAATAACTGATTAGCGCAGATATGAACAAGAACATACTACTTATAGTATCTGTGCAGCACTCCCGTAAGCATTTCCTTACTGCGCTAATCAGGTATTTGATATAATACACTTAAAACTAGAATAAAAATAGTGTTCATATCAATATCATTATGTATTCGTCCTTTACTTCTTCCTCTTCTTCTTCTGGTCAGCTGATAGTAAATTTCGTTATTCGCCGGCATTATGAACTCTCTTTATATTGTAATAGTTCGTACGCGTTGCAGCTTCAACCGCTAACGTATCAAGCGTTTTCTGCATAAGTTTCTGAATGTCCACGAGCAACTGTATTTTATTTAATAAATCTTTATAATTCTTATCTACTGTAGTATTCGTTGTTTCTATCTTTAACAGTACGCTGGAATGATTAGTTTCTACCTCATTATTTGTTACTAGGAGATATCTCTTCGTTTTTTTTCCACCGTTGTTAGTAAAGTGCTAAGCTTACTAGTCTCAATGTCAACCTTTGCTGCCTTTTGTTTTAGATCTTTAATCGTGTTCTGAGTTTCGCCGGTGATTGTAGTTAAAGTTTGTACTGCAGAGTCGAATTGAGCATCTACATAGACTTGAGAAGCAGCATCAGTGTCATCCAAGGGATAACTTACTGAAACAATGCGTTTACCGTTTACATTGCATTAAGGTCCAAGTGTACCCAAAAAACGTGTGTTGTTTGTTTAATAAATAATTAATAAAATAATGTGATAACTTTGGTTTTAAGTTAATAGTCGAGGAATGTTAAAAACTTACTTACCTAACTTGTTTTGGAAAGAAATCTTTTTTAATTAAATTATTTCACATGTTATACGTGAAAAATTAATTTTGGAGAAACTGTACATTCAAAATTAATGAAAATAATACCACTTAAGTTTCATAGTATTTGAACTATTTTCCCAAAATTTTAAGAAAATCGTATGTCTAGGGACTAAACTATTACTTCCTTATTGCCAAAAATAGCAGTTTTTTTTTGCAAAAAGCAGGTTTTTTGGCAATAATTTAGTGGCTAGACATACGATTTTCTTAAAATTCTGGGAAAATAGTTCAAATACTATGAAATATAAGTGGTACTATTTTGGTTAATTTTGAATGTACAGTTTTTCTAAAATTAATTTTTCACGTATAACATGTGAAATAATTTAAATAAAAATGTTTTTTTCCAAAACAAGTTAGGTAAGCAAGTTTTTAACATTCCTAGACTATTAACTTAAAACCAAAGTTATCACATTATTATATTATTTATGAAACAAATAACACACGTTTTTGGGTACACTGGGACCTTAAACTGTTGTTGATCGTCTGTATGCATAGCTCGTGAATTAAAATATTGTCTAGAGATCACATCGTTATCCGATATCGGTTCACCTATATTACATATCCTCCTATCTTTAGCATTATAGTATGAGTCCCGCCCTTTATCTTCTCGACGCAAACATTTAGATAGTAATTTTCTTTCAATATCAACAGATACAAAGGGTGAATTTGCAATGTACGCATACATTTATTGATTTTCGGTTGGAAGGCCCTCTTTAGTACATTAACAAAATTAAATGAAGAGGGAAACTATTTACTACTCACCCTAATTTATCTACTAACCTGATTGTTGCACTTTGCACATTTAGAATATATCTCGTTTATAGTTAGTTAGTACTAGTAAGCTTTATATAAGTTAACCGTTCAGTTGGTATTTCAGTCATTTATCCCTTACAACTCTCCTTTCGATAATTTAACCCTAAACAATGTTTCTTTTTACTGGTGTAAATACCTTTAGCAATATTGGTAGTAACACTAACAGTAGCATTCATAGTCAGCAGCAACGGTTAGTGTAAGTAAAGGAAGTTAGTTAAGATTCCACATAGATGTGTTTACACTTTGTTCCTAGCAAGAATACATTAAATATGATTCACCTGTCATCATGTAAAGATAAAGAAGTTCAAAACTGTGTGTAACAGTTGGTCATGCTGCAGCGTCAAGAAGTTAACGTAAACTATTCGTTTAAATGTTTATTAAAGCACACCTTCTAAGCAGGGAACACATTTAAACCTTTTATTTGAATCAATTTAGAACAGATTGTTGTAAAAGCACACTACAAAAGTATCATCAAAAGGTATGATTCCAATATAGGGTTGCTGAATATATTTGATACGAGATTAATGAAAACAATTATCAAAACATGGCTACTGTTCTAGACTTATTTAATAAGATTGCATAATTCTCTATAGATTTTATAAAGCGATTGATTAATTAAATATTTTAGAAAAGGTGAAATACGCCCTTTAGTTTTATACGTAGTTGTATGCAAACACCCTTTAATGAATAGTGCTATATAATGTTACGTAATCGTTTTATCATGTATTACGTCTTTTTACGGGAGAGTTATACAATCTAATTCATGAAAAGTTTGATGTCATATCATTTAATATCTTTCAATGATATTAGCCCAAATGTATGTGTGTGTGTGTTTATGTCACAATTGCAGTAGGCGGTTATGCAAAGGAGCCCAAAAGGCGTTTAATAATTCTGTCTGCTGTTTAACAGTAAAACATGCCTAGTAGGAGCATGTGTAGATTATATGTTTAATGAGATAATAGTATAGCTATGTATTGATTCTTACGTCAGAGCGATAGAATTAGAATTATTATATAAACGTTTATGTTTTAATTCATACACCCTCAAATGAAACAACAACATTAGGTGATATACATGTTTCCGTCAAAGTCCTAAAAGTTAAACACTATGAAATCAGGCTGGATGTTGTAACGGTACATTTTCCACCGGCATTCAGTACGTAAAAGACTGCGCTTTATTCAAAATAAAATTCTGTAATGTAAATATTTCCTACAAAAATATTTTTAGAAATGATTGTTTTAAAGGTGTATGCATTTAAAGAACGTAGCGTCATAAAAAATGATGTCTTTTAGTATTTTGTTTATTTATATTTTGGTATAATATCAATTACTTCGCGAGAGACCTTGATAAAAAAAACTGTGGGAAGTGTTTGGCCATCTACTTTCATAAAAACATTTCTTTTAATATTCTGAGAATACAGGCCTTAAAAAACAAATTTTTCTTTGTCTTCTATATGTGTTTGAAATCTAAAACGGGTTGGGCGTAGTAATCTCGGCTAGACGAGATTATTTTTCAAGTACTACTTTCCATCGCTTTAGGTCGAAATTCCTGCAGAAGGTCAACCAAAAAGCTTCCTTATGGATCAATAAAATGCAGTATTCCGCGGACGATTAGGGTTGCAGAGGCTGGCATTCTTCGCGCCTCGACAGAGCAGCGTAAACACACTTGCTTGCTGGCGGCCTGTGCCTTGAGTCAGTGGACTCCCATTTTTGATCTTCAAGCAAAGAGGTCGATATTAAGACATTTGCGGTTTATCTTTGAGATTAGTTAGTCGACTTTGGGGTCGGTCTATTGTATTATTATTCAGTGTGGATTATTCAGAATTAATGCAATCTTTGAGTACAGTTCTCGTATAGTTTAGTTGTGATTTGCGGTAAAAGTGAACTTTTAAAGTTAATTGAGTTTTGAGAATTTTCGTTTGAGAAGATTAACTAATATCGTCTCGTTAATAATCAATTATAGTTGGTTTATGTGTAACGAACCATGAAAAACGATTACGCTGTTTGCCTGCGTTAACAGAAGAAAGTGAAGTTGTTATTAAAATTACTTAATTTGGGTAATAGTTTAAAATTGTGGATTGTCATTTTATCTGGCGATAATGACAGACAGTTATTTGGTTTAATCCGTCGAGTTTTAAATAAAGGAGATTACAATTACTCCTCGAGAATAAATTCTAAACAATAAACATTAACTAAACAAGATTGTTTAAACTGTGTTTAACGAACATTGGTGCTGAAAATTGTATGGATGATTGACTATTGTTATAAAGTATTTCTTTGGACCTGCTACCATCAAACTGCAATTTAATACCATCGAATCATCGAGAATCAACTACGGTTCTTTCCAAGTGAGGCCTTTTCCAATTTCTGATTGACCAGTATGATTTGCTTTGTACAGCAAATAAACCAAGGTTTAAGGTATTGTACTTTAAGAATTGTTTATCTTTATTATTTTGAGGTTGGATTATTTTAAATAAGTGAATTTTGTTGTTCTTTACTAGAAGAGAGCTCTCAGTAGTACTTAATTTTAGTCCATTATTAACAGTGAAAATTAAATTTATAAATCTTCGAAATATTTAATTAGATTTATTTTAGTTTAAAGTGATGGATATTTGTTCGTCAAACTTTTCAAAAGATTTCTGGTTTAAATAAATTCTTGAGTCTAATATTATGTTGGAATACTTTTTAGCTAATAAATCCGGATATCCTTCAGATCTTGTTGAACTTTTAGAACAACTTATATTTATTAAAATTCTAATAACTACCATTCTGGGCAAATATTCAAATTATCTTTGAAATTGCCTTAAGTCTATCAATTTTAAAGTAGTAAACGATTATTTACTAAATGCTTAGTCTTAAGTTTAATAAATGTATACTGTTTATGTGTTTGAATATTATTATTATACCTGTGTTTGAACTATTTTCTGCTTTTATTATTTAATAAATATGTTTAGTTTATACTAATGATCTAAACGGAACCATATAATTATGAAAGTTTTGTTCAAATTTTACTTTAAAATTTTCTAAACATTTCTAAATTTTTATCCAAAAACCTATTATATTTAATTCATTTACTGATTAATGAATTTAATATCAAATCAGGCTTAATTAAACATCAATATTAAGCTTCATAATCAGATGGCGCCCTTTTAGTGTTTTTATTTGTGTTCTAAACCCTTATCTACTCCTTTTCACAAAATAAGACAACTGCAGAACCAATACCTGCGACCTGAACATTTAAAATTTGTAAGAGAGAGTTTAAATCTCAAGCTGTGGCAATGATTTTGAGCATATATGATAATGTAAGTATGATAATTATATAGTTGTGTTCTCGTGTAGAAAAGCTTTAGTGTTTCTGGTGCCCTACCGCAGGGCATTATTTTGTTTGGGAGTTTTTAGTGAGTTTCACTGACGCTCCAACGCGGGCCAGATTTAAGTAGTTTCACTGGCTTTGCCAACGTGTGGCTCGTGAACAATTTTGTTTCTGCAGTTTAAGAAAAGGTTTAAGATATTGGTTGATGAAGATGTTTTTAGGATTTTAGGTGACTTTGTACTACGTTTTCAGATAAGGATTCCTGACGGAATTAATAATATTGTAGGATTTCTGTAAAGAAATTGGAAAGCCTAATTACAGTTATTGTTTATTTGTTGCGTAAAGAAAGTTTTATTGCAACGATATTTAGTCAAAATGGAGGTAAACCATTTAAAAGGTGGTGAATTGAAGTTTGAGATTCTATGTAGAGGTCTAAAGGTTGTAAGTAACTATTTGCAACGTCGTGCACTTTTGAGAGGAAGTTTAGCTAAGGAAAAAACATTAAAGTCGGTCTCATTTAAACAACCATACGATTTTAAAACTAACGTAACACAGATTAAAGAGTCATTTGCAGATATTGAAAGAACACTCAGGAATTCAGAGGAACTAACGGAGGATTTGGGTGATGTAGTTTATTTTAGGCTTTTGCATTTAGAGAACCGCATAAATTTATTAGAAGCAAGTGAGGATGAGCAAATTGCTGTTAAAAATGAGTTCGAAGCACAATTGTTAGTTTTACAGGGTTTATTGATAGAATTCCGAACTAAGAATAACGAAATCAAAGTTAGTGATGCAAATGTGTCATTTTTAGAGAACTCTTTACAAGTACAGCCAACGGTTAAGCCTGTACCTGTTTTTAAATGGAACTTGAAATTTTCTGGCCAGACAGGACGCGATAGTGTTATGGCATTTTTAGAGAAAGTTAATGATTTATGTGAGGCCCGTCGAATTTCAAATCAAGACTTATTTGTTTCCGCTATAGATTTATTTTCGGATGCAGCTTTGTTATGGTATCGAGGCATTAAGAATGAAGTTAGCGATTGGCATGAGTTAGTCAAATGTTTAAAGAGAGACTTTTTACCTATCGACTATCAGTTAGATTTGTTAGATGAAATTAAAAACAGAACGCAGGGACTTAATGAAAATGTTTCTTTGTACATAATGTCGATGGAAGCTTTGTTTAGAAGATTAGAACACCCTAAGGTAGAACTTGAAAGAGTAGAACAAATAGTTAGGAATTTAAATCCCTATTTTGCGGAACGCATAGGTTTACAGGACATAAAGTCTTTATCGTCATTAAAGGATTTTTGTAGAAAAATTCAAGAACTTAAAATAAGGTCGGAAAGGTATCATCCACCACCTTCCAAACGTAACGGGTTGTTAGAACCGGATTTAGCGTGTCCTTCGTTAAATGATTGTCAGGTAAGAAAACCTGTGGAAAATAAAATCAATATTTCTGAATTATCCAGTACAGATAAATCCTGTTTCAATTGTGGTCAGTCTGGACATTTATATAGACAGTGTTCCGAAAAACGACGTACATTTTGTTATAGGTGTGGTAAAGTTGGTGCATATTCGAATTCTTGTTCTGTGTGCTATCCAAAAAACGCCAAAGGAGGTATCGTTGCGGATCAAGTAGTGATGAATCGTTCAACCGGGACGGTACCGAAGACAAAAATCCAACAAATCAATTCACGTTCGCGTGCAACTTAGTTTCTCAACCCAAACAAACAACATGTAATTTCTCGCCCTCTTCAGAAGAATGGAAGTCTTGGTTAGACAAAGTAAAAACTTTTATGTCCCCCAAAATAATTGCACCTCTTTGTGTCAAAATGCCGTATGATAATCGTCCTTTTATACTCATTAGGATTCAACGATTTCCAGTAATTTGTTTGTTAGATAGCGGTGCATCAAATACTATTATAGGCTCTTCTGGTTTACAGTTTCTGAAGGAAAACAAAATTCCTTTTCAAAGAAAGTTAACAGCTGCTCATGTTACTACAGCTGACGGTGTCATTCAACCTTGTGAGGGTGAGATCATTCTACCGATTACTTTAGATAAGGTTACGAAAAGTATTAAATGTTTATTGGTTCCTTCCATTACTCAAGCTTTCATTTTAGGAGTGGACTTTGGTCACCTTTTTAAAATAAATTTAAATATGTATGAAAGAGCGTATGACTTTGTAGTAGAACCCTCCGTAAATAATATTTCTTCAGTGGAAAATTCCGTAAACCATATTTCTTCCATGAAAGTTACGAAAATTATCGATCAAGCTTCCCTAAATCCTAAACAGAACTCAGTTCTAAAGAAAACCATTTCAGCTTTTAAAGAATTAGTTTCCGATAAGTTAGGATGTACGAATGTATTAAAGCATTATATTGATACAGGGGATGTTCAGCCCATTAAACAAAGACAATATCTTCTGTCGCCTGCTATGCAAGCCCATCTTCATAAAGAAGTTGATGATATGTTAAAACTTGGAGTAATTCGTGAGTCAAATAGTCCTTGGAGTAGTCCAGTGTTGTTAGTTAAAAAAAAACAAATGAATTACGATTATGTTATGACGCACGAAAACTAAATAGTGTAACAAAGAAAGATGCGTTTCCGTTACCCCGTACCGATGCTATTTTAAATAGATTGCGTAATGCTAAAATTTTGTCCAGTATAGACTTACGTAAAGCTTTTTGGCAAATCCCTTTAGAGGAATCTTCTTGTGCAAAAACAGCTTTTTGTGTGCCTGGTAAGGGTTTATTTGAATTTACTGTAATGCCTTTTGGTTTATCGAACAGTCCGCAAACAATGCAGAAATGTATGGAAAAAGTTTTAGGTCCACTTATGTTGGATGAGAAAGTTTTTGTGTGTCAAGTTTTTGTGATGATATTATTATTGCGTATTCTACTTTTGAGGAGCATATTAAGATTTTGAATCTTCTACGGTTAAGGCTGAAAGATGCCGGTTTTACGATTAATTTGGACAAATGTCAGTTTTGTCGTTTTTCTTTGAAGTTTTTAGGTTTTGTTATTGACCAAGACGGTTTGCTAACTGATCCAGATAAGGTGTCAGCTATTTTGAATTTTCCCACCCCTCGTAACACTACTGAAGTTAAACGTGTGAATGGTTTAGTTAGTTATTATCGACGTTTTATTAAGGATTATGCTGAACTTTCTGCTCCCATTACCGCTCTTATTAAAGGCAAAAAGAAAGGAGACCCTATTCATTGGACTTCCGAAGCTGAGCAATCATTTCAAAAGATTAAGCAGCGTATTAGTTCCGCTCCCGTGTTAATTTCGCCCGATTTTTCCTCTCGATTTTATATACAGACTGATGCAAGTGACGTAGCCTTAGGTATTGTATTGTTTCAAATTATGGACGGTTCAGAACATCCAGTTGCTTATGCAAGTCGAACTTTGACTTCTACAGAAAGAAAATATTCAGCTACTGAGCGTGAGTTATTAGGAGTTATTTTTGGTATAGAACATTTTAGAGGTTATGTTGAGGGTACCCCTTTTACAGTTATTACAGATTGTGCAGCAATTAAGTGGCTTCATAATATTCGTGAACCTACAGGTCGTTTAGCTAGATGGTGTATGCGTCTTTCCCAATTTGACTTTGATGTACAGCACCGTCCAGGAAAATTAAACATTATTCCGGATGCTTTGTCCCGATCTATTTCTGTAATGAATATCGATACTCTCGAGCCTGATGACTGGTATCTTAACATGATAGGACTAGTCCAAGCTTCTCCTGAAAAATACCCATATTTTAAAATCGAAAATAATCGATTATATAAGTTCTTGCCTTCCTTATTACCGCTTGAATCTAATATTTCCGATTGGAAACTAGTAATCCCAACTGCAAATAGGAAACAGATTTTGCAACAATGTCATGATGAACCTACAGCTGCCCATTTTGGAGTTTCGAAAACTCTATCTCGTATTTCCGAATTATACTATTGGCCGAAAGTTAAATACTCTGTCAGTAAGTATGTACGCAATTGTAAGATATGTGCGAATCAGAAAAGTGAGAATGTTTCACGTGCAGGTCTTATGGGTAAAGAAAAGAAAGTTAGCTTTCCTTTTCAGTTAATTAGTATGGATTTGTTAGGTCCGTTGCCGCGAAGTAAGTCTGGTAATCAGTACTTGTTTGTTGTTACCGATTGGTTTACTAAGTATGTCTTAATACAGCCATTACGTAAGGCCACTACTAAGCCTATGATAAAGTTCTTAAGGGAACAAGTTTTTCTCAATATTTGGCGTACCTCAGACCGTCATGTTTGATAATGGGTCGCAATTTATCTCTAAAGAATTTCGAGATTTTCTAGATAGCGTTAAAATACAGAACGTTTGGTTGAACGCTCGCTATCATCCCCAAGTTAACCCTACAGAACGAGTTAATCGAGTTCTTGTTACAGCCATTTCTTCATATATTAAAGACTCATCGTGAATGGGATAAACATATTTTCGATATTGCCCAGGCAATACGTCTTGCTAATCATGATTCGACTCAAGTTTCCCCCTCTTTCATGGTCTTGGTCGACATGTTCCAGTTAGTGGAGATTTCTATAATCCTATTGATCCCGATAAACCTTTAGAGATTGCAAACAAACTCTTTTGGACCCGCGAGCTAACTCAGCTTCCCGAATTATATGAGGATGTTAAGTCCCGACTACATAAAGCTTATGAGCAAAATTCTCGTCAGTATAATTTACAAAAACGCCCGCTCAAATTTTCTGTTGGAGTTATAGTCTGGAAGCGAAATTTTGCTTTATTTGATGCTTCTAAAGATTATTCTAAGAAGTTAGCCCCTAAATATATTCCCTGTAAAGTTATTAAAGTTTTGTCCCCACTTGTTTACCAATTACAAGATTTAGATGGACAACCTGTTGGCAATTTCCATGTTAAAGATTTAAAGGAAAATCATTGTGATTTTTCTAAGCAATAAAATTCTAGCCCTTAAATAATAAAGTAGGTCTTGCTCAACTTACGACCTTTCTCATGTTTATGTTTGCCATCTTTCCTAAATACATGTTTTAACCTTATTCTTGGTTTGGTGAATACACTTGGTATTATTGAATGTGAATGTGGCACTGAAAGCTGATAAATGATTTCTTCTTTAGAATGATTCGCCATTCTAAAAAAAAAGAAAGAAAATAATAAATATCAAATACTCTTTATATTAAGATTTTCTAAGATCTTTAGCCCCTAAACTTTAACTCATTTTCATGTGGGTTTATTTCCCTTTTAAAATAATATTTACTAATCATCTGTTGGTATAATATTCTTTCATGGTTCTGTCAGGTCAGTACTGTTGTGTGCTTATCCTCCTTTAGTTGTGGGAGTTACATAAAGCAATGATGGCGTGATTTGTTGAGTGCCCTCTTCTTATTTGAGTGACTGAATATCTTCTTGGAAATCTTGTATGGATTTGTGGTGGCGTAGAGTACCGCAGGGATATTTTATCCCTTGGGTGTTTTTTGGTAGGTTGGTCGGAAATCACGCAGGGTGTAAGACAATTTTCCCGATTGTGTCCAGTATATTTACCGATTTTGACTGTTCTGTTTATTTAAAAATATGTGTGAAGTTATTACTTTATGTTGAATATTCAGAAAAATACCATTTGTTGGGATCTTGTATCCTAGAATAGTTTATTATAAGTTGAACTCTTTGTTTGACAGTTAGACTTTGTCTATTATAGCGCGGTGGGATGCGCTCTAGAAATTCCTTCACCGATGTCGGGTTCCGGTAAGAGTCCGGTAAAGCATTTGTGGTCCTTTTCCTACCATCCTTTGGCCACTCTCCCCCTAAGGACTTCTGGTCCTTCGAGTCACTTTGTTGACCAACGCAAATTTGTATGTTTTTTTTATGAAATATTTTCTCCCCTCTTAGAATTTATATATCTTTAGACTTTCTGTTTTAGACTTTGTCTATTATAACGCGGTGGGATGCGCTCTAGAAATTCCTTCACCGATGTCGGGTTTCGATAAGAGTCCGGTAAAGCATTTGTGGTTCTTTTTCTACCATCTTTTGACCACTTTCCCCTAAGGACTTCTGGTCCATCGAGTCACTTTGTTGACAAATCAAATTTGTACGTTTCTTTTATGAAATATTCCCCCCCCCCTTTGAGAAATTTATATTTCTCCAACGTTCTGTTTTAGATTTTGTCTATTATAGCGCGGTGGGATGCGCTCTAGAAATTCCTTCACCGATGACGGGTTCCGGTAAAAGTCCGGTAAAGCATTTGTGGTCCTTTTCCTACCATCCTTTGGCCACTTTTCCCCCTAAGGACTTCTGGTCCTTCAGGTCACTTTGTTGACCAACGCAAATTTGTATGTTTCTTTTATGAAATATTTTCTCCCCTCTTAAAAATTTATATTTCTTTAGACCTTCTGTTTTAGACTTTGTCTATTATAACGCGGTGAGATGCGCTCTAGAAATTCTTTCACCGATGATGGGTTTCAGTAAGAGTCTGGTAAAGCTACCGCTAAGGTAGTTCTTTCTTTACCATTCATCGACTACCTTCTTTGTGGACTTTTTGTCCTACAGGTCTATGTTGACCAATCAATCTGTTGGTTCCTTCGGGAATTGCGTCCCTTGTGAGATCCTTTGCTTTGTGCAGTTTTAGTATACCTTCGATCTATCAATCCTTATAGATCACCTTATTTAGTGTGTCCTTTTAAGGGCATTATCATTCTTCTTTGGAATTACCGTTTTCTTATGGGATATTGACCCACTACCGTATCCTTTTGTGGGATTTCAGTTTGTTACAGTTGTCTGTGACAATTTGCATTTTGGTGCGTGTTGCGCACTATTGTGATTAATTAATATTAAGATTAACTAATATCGTCTCGTTAATAATCAATTATAGTTGGTTTATGTGTAACGAACCATTAAAAACGATTACGCTGTTTGCCTGCGTTAACAGAAGAAAGTGAAGTTGTTATTAAAATTACTTAATTTGGGTAATAGTTTAAAATTGTCGATTGTCATTTTATCTGGCGATAATGACAGACAGTTATTTGGTTTAATCCGTCGAGTTTTAAATAAAGGAGATTACAATTACTCCTCGAGAATAAATTCTAAACAATAAACATTAACTAAACAAGATTGTTTAAACTGTGTTTAACGAACATTGGTGCTGAAAATTGTATGGATGATTGACTATTGTTATAAAGTATTTCTTTGGACCTGCTACCATCAACCTGCAATTTAATACCATCGAATCATCGAGAATCAACTACGGTTTTTCCAAGTGAGGCCTTTTCCAATTTCTGATTGACCAGTATGATTTGCTTTGTACAGCAAATAAACCAAGGTTTAAGGTATTGTACTTTAAGAATTGTTTATCTTTATTATTTTGAGGTTGGATTATTTTAAATAAGTGAATTTTGTTGTTGTTTACTAGAAGAGAGCTCTCAGTAGTACTTAATTTTAGTCCATTATTAACAGTGAAAATTAAATTTATAAATCTTCGAAATATTTAATTAGATTTATTTTAGTTTAAAGTGATGGATATTTGTTCGTCAAACTTTTCAAAAGATTTCTGGTTTAAATAAATTCTTGAGTCTAATATTATGTTGGAATACTTTTTAGCTAATAAATCCGGATATCCTTCAGATCTTGTTGAACTTTTAGAACAACTTATATTTATTAAAATTCTAATAACTACCATTCTGGGCAAATATTCAAATTATCTTTGAAATTGCCTTAAGTCTATCAATTTGAAAGTAGTAAACGATTATTTACTAAATGCTTAGTCTTAAGTTTAATAAATGTTTACTGTTTATGTGTTTTTTTATGTGTTTGAATATTATTATTATACCTGTGTTTGAACTATTTTCTGCTTTTATTATTTAATAAATATGTTTAGTTTATACTAATGATCTAAACGGAACCATATAATTATGAAAGTTTTGTTCAAATTTTACTTTAAAATTTTCTAAACATTTCTAAATTTTTATCCAAAAACCTATTATATTTAATTCATTTTCTGATTAATGAATTTAATATCAAATCAGGCTTAATTAAACATCAATATTAAGCTTCATAATCAGATGGCGCCCTTTTAGTGTTTTTATTTGTGTTCTAAACCTTTATCTACTGCTTTTCACAAAATAAGACAACTGCAGAACCAATACCTGCGACCTGAACATTTAAAATTTGTAAGAGAGAGTTTAAATCTCAAGCTGTGGCAATGATTTTGAGCATATATGATAATGTAAGTATGATAATTATATAGTTGTGTTCTCGTGTAGAAAAGCTTTAGTTTCTCTGGTGCCCTACCGCAGGGCATTATTTCGTTTGGGAGTTTTTAGTGAGTTTCACTGACGGTCCAACGCGGGCCAGATTTAAGTAGTTTCAATGTGTCGGAGCATCCCTAATCAACTAGTGGATAGACTTTGTTGTACGTCGTAAAGGACCACATTCACGGAAGCAACAACGAAGAAAATGTGACACAGGCATATGACGAACTTTTACTGTTAATCAAAACAAAAAATAGACAATTAGGGGTGAATTATGTTACGTTTTTGAAGTTTATTCGTGTATAGTGTGTGCACGCGTGTGTGTAACAGTTTAGATATGTAATGCATACGTTTGTTTCTTACTTAAGTCTATTTTGTTTGTATGTTTGTAATATTTAGACATTTACGAAAATTAAATCAAGTTGAACATCAGATTACTATTTAAATTTGATAGATCATACGAATTATCTTACCCTGTTCTGAATGAGTGCTTTGTATAAATTGTATATTGTTTGTAAATGCTCTCTGAACTAAAATAAATATCTTAAACCAACAACATAGTACATTTATTTCTATACATACAACAGCAACATCAGCGATGGCTCATATAGTAAGTACTAGATTAGGGTTTTACTAATCAAATTCACTGACTCATAAGAGGGTCGATCTGAAATTATAGCCTATAAATTAATGTTAGCTCTTCAATTAATACTGCATCTGGGATATTGAACATCAATATATCTACCCTAAAAATACTAAAGTGCAGACGTTAAACATATTAGTTTAAACGAACAAAATTGTACATTTATTTCTTATATTAGTTAGAAAAGGTAAGATTCACCCTAAGTACTATTCGGTGGGTTGTTTAAGCTTTGTAGTTTTGTAAGCAACGACGACATTACATAGATGAGGGAGAAAGATAGAGAGACATTTCCTGTCTCATAAGAGGGTGGATATGATGGAGTTATAGCCAAGAAATCTAGAAGTAAATCTAGAAAAATAGAAATTTAGACCTTAATTTTTGTATACTATACGAGCAACTAAATGGTGTTGTAAATTTCAATTTTGTTCTTTATTATTCGTTATTTGATACGTTAATCGGATCATCTGTTCCATTGCATCGTTTAGAGGGTATACTTATTGTCACACAAATTAGGTCGTAGTTTAATAGCTGCAAGGGGAAGGGTGTCCTGTTTACCTAAACACTATTGCTGTAATTTATGCATTCTCTGCTATACGTAGATATTTGGAATTTATATCGTGATTCGATTTTATGAGTTTTACATACGAATTCATAAACCATTAAATGTATAGAGACTTAATTTAGCTTAAAGAAATTGATTATATTCCATACAGGGTGTTCCGGATAAATATGCAATGCTTTAAGGGGGTGAAAGGTGACCATATAGAGACCCCAAAACTCAAAATAAAAATAAAAAAATTTCGGATTTTTCCTTATTTTTTACAAGTCACGAGTCGACTATGGATTGTTTGTAAGATTTCGACCCTGAATTACTGATAAAGCAAACAATGATCTCACATCTGCAACTACTAAATTAATAACTGACCTCCGCTACGTACGTATCAATTTACAGAAACAACAGAATTGAATTTCATCAGCGGTTGCCGAGTGACTTACTACCTTGATGACTTGATCATTTATTAAGGTCCGTAAATAAAATGTTACATACGTTCGTTGACCTAATTGTGATGGAAACATTGCCTGTTTTTCATTTTACGAATGTCATTTTAACAAAATGAGTAAAACTTACCGTTTACGAGTAAAACATTTTGTGCAAACTGGGGATTTTCCTGTTTGCGTTCCAATAGCCATTGGCAAAATTGCTCTCGCGGTACGTTCATTCAGCAGGCGTGTTTGGTTCTACCATAATTTAAACAGTAAATACACTTAAATAAACTACTTATCTGTAGGGATACGAGAATGAATAAGCCCTTTATATTTCTACCATTGGTTATTTTTAATTCACGCTTACTAATTTTTGGTCTTGCCGGTTCGTTATTATGAACCTATATTGTAATATGATATTTTTCTGTAAAACATGTGAAACGTTCTGATTTTATACATAACTTTTAAAGGTCGTAAATGCTTAATGATGCTGAACGTCTACCATGTAACGGCAAGACGATTATTAAAAGAAAGGGAAGTCTTAGTTATTAGTTAACACTGGTCGAATTCGGTCCATGTATTGATACATTTTTATATTAAACATTAAAGATTGGATTATCGGCTTTTGATTTACCTGGCTAATTATCTTACATATCACTAAAACAAATACTTAACACTACCTAATGCCAGTTATTAATTCTAAAACGTGTATTAATCGAAACTCGAGTTTACTACTACCTAACACAAAGAAAGTTGACGACAAACTGCATACTGCAGTTACAAATCTCAAAGATCTGAGTCAGTATTACAGTTATTACAGATGTTCAAAATGAGTGTTATTATATTTAGTTAAAAACGTTTTAAAAGCACGTACTGCTATTTGGTGTTGATTACTTTTCGGAGAATTTATATATTTATCCCGCTACCTGCTTGGGTTAGTTTATCGTTTTTTTGTCCACGACCTTTAAAAGTATGTACTAGTAGACACAATTCTCTTTTCATACATTTTATCTACTATGTTGCAGTGGCGTGCCTATTATTTTTATAAGGGGGGTTGTCATTTCAAAGGGGCTATTCAGGAAATTGTTAGTAAGATGTTACTTTACACATGTTTCTCTATTGCCCTTTAACGGGAAAGGCATCTTTTTTAAAACACCCTGTATGGCTTCTGGAGTCTGGTTTTCAGGTTATGCGTTGTAGCAATTATTATTATTCTTATAGTACGTTATAGGGGAAATTCATACACGCTAAATAAAACGTAATAATTCTATACTATTTATTACACTGATTTGTTCGAGGTAAGGCGGTGATGAAAAAAGTTGGTGGTGGTGGTGGTAATGATTTCCTACATAAATAGAGAAATTTTTCAGATCAGAAATAATTTGTACTCTCTTTATAATAATGGAGGTTCTTAAAGATTCATTAATAAATCTATTAAATGATGCAATAGGTGTTCAACATATGTTTGTGCATATCAACGGTGTACCGGTTGATGTGAATCCATATAACGATGTAATGGTAGCAGAATTTGCAGTTATGGATTCGAATGACGTCGATGAGGGTTACAGTTCTACTTAATTAACGTACGTACGTATATCTTTTTTTTGTATATCATTTTCAGGTAATTGAATCAAATTGTATTAATTTCAAAAGATTTTACGCAGTTTTATTTGCGTATTGGTCTACCTTGGATAATGAAATAATCAACAGAGGGGTCCTTAATATTAACACATGATAATTTTGTTTCTCTCTCTTTACAGCCCTTGGAGCCCCAGATCGAAAACAGAGAACAGCAGTAGAAAGTCCACACTACCATCCACCCCTGCCGTCCGTCAGCAGCTCTAGTAGGCTTCATCATCATCATCAAGCAACGTGGTGTGAAAATTCCTCTCATATATCAATTGTAAAACTATGTACTCTATTACCACCTAAATGTAGTAGTAGTAGTAATTATTTGTAAAGTTGAATAAATTAGCTGATGTCTTAATTATTATTATTAGTGTTTTATTATTATTAAGATTTTACGCAGTTTTATCTGCATAATTGAGTCTAATTGAGATACGTATAAAATCGTTCGTTAATGCATTCATTCATAAATCTATTAAATGAAGCAATAGGTGTTCAAAATATGTTTGTGCATATCAACGGTGTACCGGTTGATGTGAATCCATATGACGATGTAATGGTAGCACAATTTGCAGTTATGGATTCGAATGACGTCGATGAGGGTAATATAGATGATAAATTTTCATTTTAGCTCGAATATTTTGATCTAACTGCGTTAATAAGTTAACATAGATTTTATCTTTCAATGAGTGGATGATGATGATGATGACCATGTTTTTCGATGAGAGCGTTTGTTGTTGATATGTAAATCGAGGTTTTTCTACCCCTATGAATATTAATTGCTTGCTTTTCATCGAATCAATAATATCCATTACTACTGCTACTACTGATTCCTTTTACAATTGGCACAAATACGCCCTCTGTTAACAGTACAGTACGTAATCGGTAATACAGATTCCTTTTACAAAGGACGCAATCTATCAGCAGTAAGTACGTTATCGGTAATACAGTATTCCGTAATCGTAGGGGCGTGACAGCAGCTAGGGAAAAATGACGACCGTCCAATCACAAGGCAGGCGAAAATCAATATTGTGGATCCCTCAGTGCTTCCTATTCAATTATTATTATTTTTAATCAATATCTGCTAGCGGTTTCTATTGGGCGATCAACTCAATCAATAATCGGGACAACGCCCTTATTTCTAATTGACCAATCAGAGAGCTATAGGGGCGAGGCCGATCAACTCAATCAATAATTCGGACAACGCTCTTATTTTTAATTGACCAATCAGAGAGCTATAGGGGTGATTGAATTGACCAATCAGAGAGCAGTAAGGGTGACTTAATTCACCAATGAGAGTACAGTGGGCGGGATTTCGTTGACCAATGAGAACACAGTGGGCGGGATTTCGTTGACAAATGAGAGCGAAGGGGTGGAGCTAACAGAATGGAGAAGGGGAAATGGGCGTGGCTAAAAGTAGGAAGGGTGGGGTGGGGTCAACTGCCCCAATACCTACTATAACAACATTATTAACGAGAACTTGATTGAGTTTAAACCATAACAGAAAGAAAAAAAAGTTTATTTAGTTCAATGTAGTTCGTTTTATTTTAAAACCCTTCCTACCTAGGAGGAGTTATTACATGCAAATGCTAAGTTCTCAATAAGAACGTTTTAAATAAAATTCCAATTATTCCATATAAGGAACCTCAACAAAGAGAACCTGAAAAGATTTTTACCTTTTATTTTTGTACTACTTTAAGTGTGATATCAATAAAGCTAATGCTTTATTGACATTATCACATTATTAATATAACAGTAAGTTGTTTTACTGAAATAATATAATACATTCAATTCAACAGTGTTCTGCATTTAACGTCATTAACTTAAACGAATGTTGCATTTAAAACAGCATATTATTAAATTAAAAACAAAACCTGACATTCATATAAAAAGCACTGCATTTAATATTAAATATTGATACTTTAAAATTCGAAACATTCTCAAAAGTAGAACTACTTTTAAATTGAAACAAATATTTTGTTACGGTAGTAGGTACAGTGTCCTGATAAGATTTAGAATTCTGTAGTTGACCACCACATATTTGCAAAAAAGTGTCAAATATATAACAAAAATTTATTAGTTCGACCTTTCTATTACTTGCCTGTATAATATAATGATTTTCATTAAAATCCCGGATGATTGCAGATTTCAATAGAGTTGTTTACTTGCCATGTAAAAGCACAAATTTAGCTATCAAATAAACGAATAAAATACAAAAACTCGTTCTGGACAACTTTTCTTTAGTAGTGGAATCGAGACTGATTTTTTCTTCGTTAGTAGGTAATGGTGTACTTGAGCCAGACATCTATGTCTCTCTCCAATCTAGTGACTTCTCTTCTCTTTCTGGTGTGTGTCTTTACACTGTACACTCGATGTCAACATTAATATACCCCTAATCATGTTTAATTTAGGTTTTAAACTGTCGTAATCATTTCTAACTTTGACAAGGGTAATAAATTGAATGTTGTTTAATGACCTTGAAGATACATTATTTGGTGACGATACATTGCTGTCATTTTGATGACCTTGCGAATGCGTTGTTGCCGTATTGATGACCTTGAAGATACATTGTTGCCATTTTGATGACCTTGAAGATACATTGTTGTCATATTGTTGACCTTGAGAATGCGGTGTTGCCACGTTTAGGTGACAGAGATAGGTTCAAGGTCACCATGTGTTAGAGAGAGATAGATTCAAGGTCACCAACATTGTTGTCATTTTGATGACCTTGACGATACATTGTTGTCATATTGCTGACCTTGAGAATGCGTTGTTGCCACGTTTAGGTGACAGAGATAGGTTCAAGATCACCATGTGTTAGAGAGAGAGATAGGTTTAAGGTCACCAACATTGTTGCCATATTGATGACCTTGAAGTCACATTGTTGCCATTTTGATGACCTTGGGTTCAAGATCAGGAGTGGGGGGTGGGATGGTGGTGGTGTTGTTTCAAAACTCCCTATTTTTCCCTACTATTTCTGATCTTTTCTAAAATTTGATTGATATTGTAAAAGCAATTTAAGTATTTTCAAGATAATCTAATAATTGAGTTTTAACAATTTGCTCTACAATTCCTTCTAATATAGGTAACATATTTATGGGCATAACTACCTACTGATTCCTGCAACTTTCGGAACCATGCTAACTGTAGCTGTTATCCAAAGTTGTAATGAAATTGAAGTAAAGTTGAAATATGTATTACACATAGGCGCCCGGAACCCTTTCCCACCCATGGAAGTTGAATAATTTGAATTTTATTGAAATATTTTGTATTACATGTCGTTTATTCTAGGTCTGCCTCCCCCCAGCATGTCGTTTATTCTAGGCTTGCCTCCCTAGCATGCCGTTTATTCTATCACAGTTTCTTCTTATATTGTAATATTCGAATAAGCTATGGCTAATTATGCTGCTATTAATCTATTCAACACTACTAGTAAAATAATTATTAAAATTACCTGAAATTTATATTGGTTTCATCAAACCACTTTTCATTAAAATTGTAACATGCCCCATAATTTCGTAGGATTCCCAAGTCGCTGGAATAGACATTCATATTAAGATTACGTGCCTCTAATTATATTTTTGGCACGTTAAAATTAGTTTGTGAAAATACATCCTTTTCATGTCTTCGTCATTACCATAACGTTCACATGCTTTTGATGACTATGTGAACAATTGAACAACACATTTAATTTATAAATTGCATACACGTAATGTCGCTGACAAAACGTTTAGTCACGTTTTTAGTGCAATGGAAAGAGGTGAAAAATGTATACTTCTTGTCATTTAAGACGAATTCAGAAAAATGAAAAAT
Source organism: Agrypnus murinus (assembly GCA_929113105.1). NCBI lineage: Eukaryota > Metazoa > Arthropoda > Insecta > Coleoptera > Elateridae > Agrypnus > Agrypnus murinus. The sequence continues at coordinate 6,606,915 of OV816023.1, read as the reverse complement.
TAGAAATTTTAAAGATCAAGTCTAGTGGGGTCAAACGGAAATTTATATTGGTTTCATCAAACCACTTTTCATTAAAATTGTAACATGCCCCATAATTTCGTAGGATTCCCAAGTCGCTGGAATAGACATTCATATTAAGATTACGTGCCTCTAATTCTATTTTTGGCACGTTAAAATTAGTTTGTAAAAATACATCCTTTTCATGTCTTCGTCATTACCATAACGTTCACATGCTTTTGATGAGTATGTGAACAATTGAACAACACATTTAATTTATAAATTGCATACACGTAATGTCGCTGACAAAACGTTTAGTCACGTTTTTAGTGCAATGGAAAGAGGTGAAAAATGTATACTTCTTGTCATTTAAGACGAATTCAGAAAAATGAAAGATTAGAAATTTTAAAGATCAAGTCTAGTGGGGTCAAACGGATCATGTGGGGTAAAACGGTTTGATGGTGACTGTTTTCAAATATTAGATTGGTATCTTTACATTTGACGTGTATTAGCTAAATTAAGTAGCTATACCTTGTCTCAAAAGTAGGAGTAGTTGAGACACACATGTTTACATAGCTTAACAGAAAATATTTAGCGGTAAATCATATATTACATACAATCATCATCGATCAGAGTTAAAAAAATCCGCTGCCAATTTACGTGTTGCTAGACTACATTTCTAGTCCTTCATGTAAACGATATTAGTAAAGTTGTGTCAACTTGACTTTGTGAGAACCAATCACAGCAGCGTTTTTTTTTGCGGCAATCACTCCTAATTTTGAGACAAGGTATAGTATTTAAGCTCAGTTGGTGTACCCTTTAGTATATCGTGCGCGGCAAAGAAGTAGTTCTTTTTATTTTTACAATGTATGTAAACAAACTATTGTACCGAATGCCTATTGAATGTTTCGTAGTCGGGATTTTACTAAGTCTTATCTTTGATGCCATGAATATCAATTACTGCACAGTTGTTTAAGATTTTATCTTCTTTTTTTTATATGTAATAAGTATTTAAAAGGGTTTTTATTCTGTGTCGCATATAAAGATTTGCAAAATGTATTTTTCGATATTTTAATAATTCATTTAGCTACTTATTAACTTAATGGTTAACTGATTGGTTCATATATGTGCTATAGATTATATGAAATAAATAACATATTAGTAAAAGCTTCACAAGTTTATTATAGTCTACTTTGTGATAATTGCTTTGACAGTTAAGCTGTCATTATTAGCGACATGTTTGTTTATATTTATATTACCTTTGATAATAATGACAGCTTAGCTGTCGAAACAATTGTCAGGTAGATTATAATAAACTTGTGAAATTTCTACTAATCTGTTTTATTTATTTCATGATTATGGAATTTCACCAAAAATAAAGCTAGAAAACTATAAACAATAGGTTATATTATGATGAGAGATTTTTAAGAGAAGCAGCTGAGGCTGTCAAACTCATTAAAATACAGTTTCTTAAGTTGATATTTTTTAAAACAAACATTAACGACCCACTGTGTAGTCCAGTCAAGGAAGGAGGTGCAGAGTGCGTCAGAAGGTACTGTAGTTGCGGGAGCTGTTGAGTTAGCTCTTGAGGGCATTCTACTTATTTAATTAAGATCAAATAAAACATAAGCTTATTTTGATTTAAGGATATTTATTCGACTTGTTTTATTATTCTCGTTGCCTAGTATCATTCCGTATCTACGTAATGAATGCAAGTTGTGAGCCATTCACAACATTTACCCCGCCCGGTCTGAAACGAGGGTAATACATGAAAAGGAAAAAATACGGAATGGTATTTTGGAGAAAAAATGGAGTATTTTAAAGGAACTTGAATAAAGTTGTAAAATGCTCCAGCTACAAAAACTCCACTAGGTAGTATAGGTAGGTAACTTAAAGTAAAATAACAGGTTAAGGTAGGAACAATGAAAAACTTAAGCTAACTAACAATATGGAACTTAAAAAGTAAACAACAAAACCAGGCTCGAGTATGTTTGAGTCACGCGACGGCACCCCCTGGAATCTGCAAACAGAAAGAAAAAACAGAAAAGTGTTCAAATTTTCAAAGTCAACAAATGAAAGGTTTTTTTAAAAAATGCCTTCGCGTAGCATTTGAAAGCAGTTCATTGTTGGCGTAACATTATACAGTAACTAATCTAAAAAATATGCAGGCTTTAGCCTATCTAAAGAGATAAGGCTAGTGTGATTTTCTAAAGTAGCGTATTTAACTGTCCGTTCTAACACTTTATAGGGTCCTAAGTAACTGTCTTTCACGCCCAGAGTGTGCGTGTCATTACGAACGTACACGTGTGTGCAGTTGGTCAAGTCGCTGGGGACGAAGGACTGACCGGAATACGTTTTTGTAAAAAAATGCTTCTGCTTCCTCATACGTTTGAGATTGGCTATGAAATTAGGGAGGTTCATATCGTTAGCCAGTTGTTCTTCTTCAAAGAAATCTCCAGGTAGTCGTAAGATGGTAGCATACAGTATTTCTGCAGGAGAAACATTAACTTGCGATTTCAGGGTTGCACGTAAGCTCAAGAGAATCCAAGGGAGATTCGTTAACCAGGAGGAAGTTCCTGTGGTTTGAATGGATTGCTTGAGTGTCCGATTAAAACGTTCGATAACGCCTTGACTAATCGGATGGAAGGCCGTGCATTTGACGTGTTTAATTCCTAACATGGCCATGAAGTTGATCCATGCATGAGAAAGGAATATTCTTGCATTGTCCGTGGTGAGATACTTGGGAATACCAAAGCGGGACACCCACGTGTCGACAAATGCAGTGATTACCGACTCCACGAAAGAATCCTTCAGAGGAATTGCTTCCGGCCACCGACCGTAGCGGTCAATAATGGTAAGGAAGAATTTGTAACTTCCCGAAGAAGGAAGGTGTACTATGTCGAGATGGACCTTAGTAAAACGTTCACCTGGTTCTACAATAGATTGTAGAGGGGTTTTCGTATGACGTCGAATCTTATATTTCTGACATTCAGCACAAGATATGACCCACTTCTGAATATCGTGGTGCATAGATGGCCACAGATATCGCTGAGTAATCAATTTTTTAGTAGCACGGATGCCAGGATGGGCGATATTGTGTAGTTGTTGGAATAAGGGGTACCTGAATTTGAGCGGGATATAGGGTCGTGGTTGGCCTATACTAACATCCACCCAGAGGCTTGGTTTGTTGGCAGTTTGAAGGGAAATGAATTGAAAGTTACTACTAGATCGGAGCTGGTTAACTCGGAATCTTGTTCTTGAAATACAGCGACTTCGTCGTAATTAAGATCCGATCCAGGGACGTTAATAAGATTAACTCTTGTCAGAGTGTCCGCCGGAATATTATCTTGACCTTTGATATATTGGAGGTCAGTCGTGAACTGAGAAATAAACTCGAGTTGTCGAAACTCACGTGGTAAATATTGATCACCATTATTTTTGATCGCTGTACACAAAGGTTTGTGATCCGTAAAGATTTGAAAGTCTCTGCACTCAACGTAGTAACGAAACTTCTTTAAAGCAAAGTATATTGCAAGAAGTTCCCGAGAAAAATACTGTATTTTTGCTCTGTGGGGGTTAACTTCCGGGAACAGAAAGCTAGTGGTTTCCACATGCCATCTTCAAACTGTTGTAATACACCAGCTATAGAGGAAGACGAACTGTCTGCAGCTATACTAAGAGGGTTATTAATTCGCGGATGTACCAATAAAGTAGTGGTAATTAAAGCATTCTTCGCGTGCCTAAAGGCTTCTATTTGCTCATGATTTAACTGGACAGGCTTTAGCGAAGCTTTACCAGGAATAACTATAGAGGTTAACGGTTCCAAAATTTTCGCACAGTTTGGTATAAATTTATGGTAATACGAAATTAAGCCAATAAAATTGCGGAGTGCTTTCTGACTTGAAGGCAATGGGTAATCAATTATAGCCTGGACTTTGGAAGCCATTGGTTTGATACCGCGTGTATTAACGTGATGTCCTAAAAAATCGAGCTCATTGACTCCAAAGAGACACTTTGGTAGGTTTATAATTAGGCCATTGTCTTTTAATCGGGAAAACACTTGGTGTAAATGCTCAACATGTTGTTGCGAATCAGCACTAAAGACTAGGATATCGTCTAGGTATGAAAAACAAAATGGGAGCCCTGATAATACAGTGTCCATGAAACGACACTTCAGGTGCTGGCTGCATTCCGTAGTCCGAAACACATCCGTTTGAACTCAAAGAGCCCCAGAGGTGTGATAATAGCAGTCTTGTGAATGTCCTCTGTTGCGATCGGTATTGCGAAGTAGGCCTTTTGGAGGTCTAGCTTCGAGAAAATGGCTGCGCCAGCAAGTTTTCTTGTAAAGTCCGTTAAAAAGGGATCGGGTAACGATCTGGTACCGTCACTGAATTGAGTTTCCTATAATCGCCAACCAAGCGATAACTGTCTGTTGGGGCGATGGGGGTGATGTCCTGGTCGTCACCAGGAGGTAGCGTCTCTGCTGTGCCCACTGCGCGCTTCCCAACGATGTGAATTGGCGTAGCGTAACCAGATGATGACCGCTGTACTACGTCAGCGTCCAAGAGCTCATTAAGATGATCTTCTAGAAAAGAAAGATGATTAGGGTTTAGTTTGCTACAGCGTGCTTTAACCGGAGGGCCGGTCGTGTTAATGTGATGGACTACAGTATGTTTTACGGTTTGATGGTAGTCGAACTTACGCAAAAGCTCCGGGAAGTGTGTGTTTAGCATCTTGCTATAAACATCAAGGTCGCTGGACATGTTGTTAACAGTACCTGAAGAGGGCACATCAATGGGTGAAGGTAAGGGAAGAAAGGGGAAAGAAATCGCAGGAGTAACGATTGACTCGGAATGAGGAGTCAAAACATTAGCCTGTGCAGAAAATACTTTGCGTTTAGTGCCGGTCTTAACTGGGGGGGGGGGGTTGTGGAACCTCGACTGCGAGTTCGGGCGGGCTGGACATCTGCTGTGCAAATGACCCGCTGAGAAGAGTAGTCAGTGAGAGGATTCGCTGTTGGAGCTGGAAATTGACAACCTTGGCTGCGAGTTCGGGCGGCTTGACATCTGTCTTGCAAAGGACTCGTCGAGAAAAGCAGTCAATGGTTAGGTTGTGCTGATGTAAAAAATCCAGGCCTAGAATGGCTGCAGATATGTCAGCGACATAAAATTTCCAGGGGCATGGCTGTAGGCCAGGAATCGGGAAATGTAACCTCAAAGTTACAATACCTGTCACAGGAATTGACGTGTTGTTCACTGCCATAAATGAAAGGTTGGCAGGCGTGATGGTTTGGTTACAGGAAACTGCATCGTGGGTGGGTAAAATGGAGTAATCAGCACCAGTGTCAACCACAAAATTAATTTTGTAGGTTAGGTCCTGTAAAAAAATTGAAGAATAAGTGATTGGTAAAGAAGAAGTTGGAGGGATTGAATTAACCCTGCATGGCCCTCCCTGGAGGCCAGGAGAGTGCGAAGTTAGTTTTTTTGTTTGGTACGAACAATTTCCCGTACAATTACGTGCATTATTTTGAAAGCGTCTGTGATAATAGCACGGTTGCAATTGGGAATTGGAATTGCTCGAAGGCATGGAACTGCGTTGTTTGAAGTGCTGAGGATTTTGGGTGTACGGAGAGATGTTATGAGTGATAGGGGATTGTTGCTTGTGCATGGTAGAAAGCTCATTGGAAATGGTAGTAAGTTTAGTTGTCAAATTGTCTAGTTTAGCTTCTAATGCAGGAGTAGCTAAAGGTCGTGGTGCCTGTTGCATAGAATAAATTAAATCTAATTTTTCTACAAATGATATTAACGGTAAGTCATTGAAATTTAAGGATTGAAGCTTAAGTTCTGATGGTAGTTTAGCTATTTAAAAGTCTTTGGTTAATTCCTCAGTCAAATCCAGATCAGTTGCTAATTTTTGGATGTTAAAAAGGAGTTCTGTGACACTACCAGAGAATTGAAGAGTCTTCAAAAGGTTATTAATTCCAGATTCTCGTGGTCCTAGGATAGATTTTATCACTGCCCGTTTCAAGGTAGTGTATGGTCGTTGTCTAGGGGTGTTAACGGTCAAGTCGCGATGAGCTCCTAAAACGTCGAAAGGCAAGTTTAGTGTTAACAAGTTATATTTGGCGAGCTCATCATTGATCACCATACGAGTAAAGTATCTTTCCACCAAAATAAAATACAGGTCGATGTCATTACTCGTAAAAACTGGAAATGGAACTTTGACAGTCGCCATTTGAAATATTAAATAAGTAAGTAAAAATAATTTGAAACTTATCGGATGAGAAGGAGCACTAGTTCCGGTTCCAACGGCCACCTCTAACCAGCCACGACAAGTCACGCAATCGAAGTAGGTAGCAGGATCTCACGATGACAGACGTCGAGTAGTAGTTGATGACAGACGCTGAAGGGAGAACTAGTAGTGGTTCACCTGGAGAATGCAGGGAGAATGAGGGGTCACCAAATGTAGTTGCGGGAGCTGTTGAGTTAGCTCTTGAGGGCAATCTACTTATTTAATTAAGATCAAATAAAACATAAACTTATTTTGATTTAAGGATATTTATTCGACTTGTTTTATTATTCTCGTTGCCTAGTATCATTCCGTATCTACGTCATGAATGCAAGTTGTAATCCATTCACAACAGTACCTAAGCGATTTCTTCAGAAACTTGTTCAGGGTGCTTAGGGTGTGAACATACCGAAAGTCCTGACGTTTAGGTGGAGAGCCGTTGGAAAGGAGGGGGAGGAAAGGTCCCAATTTATGGGTTTCCGCTTATATCTCGAAAACGGTGCGTCGCAGGAGACAACGTTCTGATAATAAATGAAAGTTTATAAAATTATCTAAAACTTTTATTATATAGGTTTTTCTCGAATTCTCAGCCGTTTTCGAGCTACGCGCTCGGAAAAAGTTGAAATTTTCGAAAAAAAAATCATTTTACCTCACATTTTTCATCAAACATTCCTTCATTCAGGCAATGAATGCGAGAGTGGACTTGACATTCTCAGACATTAAGTTGTCCCGCAAAGATCGGGCATGTCTTTGCGTCCCAATGTCTTCTGTCAGCTCGTCGATAACAATTCACGATGAAAAGGTTGCAGTTGACCCAATATTGCTGTTTCAGCGGATATTTTTTTTTCTTCATAGCAACATTGTGCTTGTAATTAAAACTAGTCTTTGACAGACTAACCATTAATTTTTATCTCATAAGTCTTAAGCTAATAAATTATCTGCTAGAGTCTATCCATTGATGATATCTAGGTTTTTCTGGACTATTTGCTCATCACTCACTCGCGCACTATGCTCTGCTTTAACACTTTACACAAGATCAGATTGTTTTCTCCGCTTCAATCTTCGGTCATGGTGTTGGTAGTCCAACAGTTGAAGAGCGTCTGAGTTGACGTGGAGGTGGAGTCTAGCTTCATGCTTGCCAGCAAACCTTTTTATTTCTTCCTTAACGGTTGGAATTCACTATGTTTCTTAATACTTTATTCTGAAATGTCTGAATACACTTGATGTTAGAATCACTGGCACAGCCCCATGGATTCCATAAAGCCATATTGGTTTCAAGATCTGATTGTAAATCAGTAATTTGTTGGAGAGTTTGGAGTTTCTTCCAATCAACCAATAGTGTTGTCTATATTTTAATCCTAATTCCGCTCTTTTCTTCTTAACATGTTCCTTCCACCTGAGTTTAGCGTTCAGATTCATGCCAAGATATTTGGCATTCATCGAGTACTGTACAATTTTTCCATTAATATCTAGTAGTTGTGGTTCTGTTAGTTTTTTGTTGGTGTAATTTACCTGAATAGATTTGAGCTCGTTGAGCTTAATTTTCCACTGTCTTGTCCAATCAACTACTGCATTGCTTGCAATTTGCAGTTTTCTAATAGAGCTTTCCTGGTCTTGATCTACTGCGAGTAGTGCAGTATCATCAGCAAATGTGGCAATGACTGCTTCTTCCATCACAGGTAAATCGCTCGTATACAATAAATATAGAATGGGTCCTAGGACACTGCCTTGGGGTACACCCGCTTTTATTTCTTTTAAGTCCGAGTACTCATCTTCTTGTTTGACTCTAAACAATCTCTCAAATATATATGATGTTAGCATGTCAGCATGTTGTTTTGGTAACATTTTGTTTAATTTATAAATTAGACCTTCGTGCCATACTTTGTCGAAGGCTTTTGCTACGTCTAAGAAGACTGCAGTGCAGACTTTCTGCAGCTTTTCTTCTAAAGCACATTCGATGATATCTGTTATTCTATGCACCTGATTTATTGTCGAATGCTTTTGGCTGAATCCGAACTGGTAATCTGGAATTAGGTTATTAGTTTCTATTATTGATCTCAGCCTCTTGAGGAGCAGTTTCTCAAAAAGTTTTGAGATTATTGGCAGTAAAGAGATCGGCCTATAGGATTTGACATCGTTAGGTTGTTTTCTTGGCTTTGGCAGCATGATCATTTCCGCAACTTTCCAGCACGCAGGGACATGTTGCAATCTGAAGGCTGCGTTGAATAGATAGGTGAGCATTATTATTCCCTTTCTAGGCAGGTGCTTTATTATTTCTCCAGTGATCAGCTCAAATCCTGGTGCTTTCTTTGGGTTCAATTTAGCTTTTAGCTCCTCAGCTACTTCTCTTTGTGTAACTGGTGTGATATTTTGGTATTTTGGATTGTCGGTGTTATTCATATCTTGATTTACCTCTCTATGGTTGGGAGTGAATATCTCAGCCAGGTATTCAGCAAATATGTCGGCTTTTTGCTTATTCTCTCTGGTCCATGATCCATTGCTGTTTCTAATAGGGGGGATAGATGTTACGGCTCTTTTAATCTTCTTGGTTGCCTTCCAGAGCGAGTAATCGGTTTCTTCATATGCTGATAATTCTTGCAGATAGAAGCTTATAGATTATTCTTTAAGCTTTTGTATTTCTCTTCTAAGCTTTTGTGTTTTGTTGTTAAGTATGGTTTTGTCTGCTGGATCTCTCGATTGCTGCCATCTTCTTCTGGCTCTTCGTTTTTCTTTAACCAGTTCTTTAATCTCGGCTTAATAGTTTACGCCTTTGGTTATATGTACAATCTCTTTAGTATTGTTATATGCCGCTGTTTGCATAAGTCTGTTGAATTTTTCAGTTTCTTTCTCTAGTTGTTCAGCTGTTCTAAGGTTGATATTCAGGCAGATATTTTTTTGAAGGTCGATCTTGAAACTTTCCCAATCAGTGGTTTTGTTAGTAAGCCTGGCTTTAGCTGTCTTTTTTATTATCTTTTCACTTAGTGTTAATATGACGGCTGAATGATCGGAATCTAGGTCAAAGTTTTCTTCAACTTCAATGAAGTTAGGAGATACTTTTCTCGTGATGAAGAAGTCTAGTAAATCGGGGATTTTGTTGGTATCAATAGGCCAGTATGTAGGTTTTCCTGTTGAGTGAAAATTGCAATTCATTTCTTGGACTACTTTCCTTAATTCTTTCTCTTTGGTTGTGGTTAACCTAGATCCACAGTCTATGTGTTTAGAGTTGAAATCCCCCCCTACGACAAATCTTTCCCCTAGGTGCCTCAAGAGGGTTAGGTAGTCTACTTTTTTAAGATTATGTCTTGGTTGATAGTAAACTGCACCAACTGTTACTTTTTGTTTCGTTGACTTGATTCCAATCACTGTTAGTTGAATATCCTCTCTTTGCAGTTGACATTCTTCAAAGTGGTTGATCGTTTCTCTTATAACAGCGGCACTCCCACCTTTGGCTTGGTTGTCAGGGTGGATACTGTGATATGTTTTATAACCTCTTATTTTAAGGTAAGGTTGGTTTGTCATGTGTGTCTCTGAAATGAGGCAGACATCTATATATTGAGTGTTTAGGAAGACTTCAAGGTCGTGTTTTTTCTTTAGAATGCCATTGGCATTCCAGGCAGCAATACGTAAGTCTTTTAGAGCCATATACTTATTTTGTCTTGGGTATGGTACCAGTACTTCTGGCCTCTAGTTTATCGAGTCTAGCGTTGACTCGGTCCAATGTCTTCATCATATCCTGCATAAGCTGCATCATAGATAGTTCGGATGTTAATGGGACAGGTGTTAACCCCGTTGCTTTCTGTTGTGTGGCTTGGGCATAAGATACCCCTTCTGATTGTATTGGGGATGGCTGATTTTGGTTGAGGAATACTTTTTTTGTCGTAATCGTATTTTCTCTCCTTTTCTGGAGCTCCTTTGCAATTGTACATCCCCTGTAGCTAGCAGGGTGAGCTTCCGAGCAATTAATGCACTTGGCTGGTGTGTCCCTAGTTTTAGTACATGCTGCAGTTAGGTGTTCTCCTGCGAATTTAACACAGTTTGGAGTTCTTCTACAGAATTTCCTGGTATGTCCATATCTTTGACATCTTTTACATTGCGGAATAAGTTTGCTATTTCTTACTGCTTCTATCTTGATTTTCATGTTGTTGATGTGTTGTATATCATAGATTTTTTTGATGTCTTCCGAGTTATCAAATACTAACATATATAATGACAAGCGAATATAGCTCACCTTACCGTTGGAGGTCGTTCTCTTGAGTCTTTGTGTTACCTCATTGATCTTGAAGTTTCTTTCTTGTAGTTTTCTTTGGCAATTTCTTCCTCAGCAGTTGATGGATGCAAGTTCTTAACCATTACTTTAATGGGTCTGGAGGTTTTGTTTTCATATGAATGCCATTCTATGTTAGTTTCGTTTATTAAATTTGTCAGGGTTCTGCACTCTTTATCAGAGCTGACATTAACTTTAATTTGCTTATTACTCATCAAGCTAGTTTTATACTCAAAGTTACCTGAGTTTAAATTTTCTCTGATTACATTATAATCCTCTACATTATTTAAGATTATTGGCGGTGGTTTAACTATTTTAGTTACTTTATCTACTTGTTTTTTAGGGCTTTCGTATTCTTTTTCTGGTAAATTAGTAGCTTTGCGCTTTTTATTTCTTTTTTTAGGTAGAAGCCAGTCTGTTTCTCTGGCAACTAAATTTTCCTCTTCATCTGAATTTTCGGGGCTGTAAGATTCCTTTTTTGCTAATTCTTTTTTATTTGATTGTGTTAATTTTATATTTTGTGCGTGCAATGTACTTACTTGTTCTTTCAGTTGACTAATTTCTTTCAAGGCTTGCTGTAATTGCATTTTTAGATTACTAATAGTTTCCTGTTCTGACGTTTGCATTATAGGTATTTTTATAGGTGTTGAACTAACACTAACAAAATTAAATTTAACATTATTCGAATTTTTAGTAGGAGACCGGAGAGTCCTTTGACTGTTTTCAAAAGGACTTACGTCCATGCCAAATATTACGTGTTATTATCACAATTAAACACACGCGTCATGTTTTTCTGACCCACTTAATTTATTGCACTATCAACACTCTGTTATATTGTTTACAAACGGAGTACAGTTGCAAAGAACCTTACTCAACGAATGTTAAACAACTACTACGTTTCAGCAGATATGTATAAGCAAACGATCAGAAGAGGATTTAATGAAATTCTTTGGGTATGAGTTGGCCCCATTTCCCTTGGCACTGTTCAATGAAAGTGGGATGCGAAAGACAACTAAATCTGTCCTGTACAGCTTGTTCGAGCCTACCAAAAAAGCTGTTCTACTGTCTCAGATGAACATAGTAGTGGACTATTTTCTACTACACAGAGTAATTTGGCAAAAAGATGCCTCCGTTGTCACAATTTGTGAAGGTTATATCACCTATGTCAACCACCACTATCCTGGAATGACTCGTACTGTGGTAGTTGATGGGTACGCAAATGAAAAATGTGAGGTAAAATGATTTTTCTCTAAAATTTCAACTTTTTCCGAGCGTGTAGCTCGAAAACGGCTGAGAATTCGCCAAAAACGTATAGAATAAAGGTTTTAGATAATTTTATGAACTTTCATTTATTACTACTTTTCATGTATTTTTAGAAAATTTTCCTCTGCGACGCACCGTTTTCGAGATATAAGCGGAAACCCATAAATTGGGACCTTTCCTGCCCCCCTCCCACACCGGCTCTCCACCTAGATGTCAGGACTTTTGGTATGTTCACACCCTAAGCACCATGAACAAGCTTCTGAAGGAATCGCTTAGGTACCTTCTCACGCACTCTACACCTCCTTTTGGGCCATTCTTTGACTGGACTAGTGTCCCAAATGTGTTTAAAGCGAAATACTATGAAAATCAAGAGGTGATCCACTTGATTCTAATAATAAATAAGAAAAGTTGACGGATATTTCTTGCTTCTTGATGCTAATCACATATCAAATTAGAAGCTTCTTATATGGTTTTCTTCATTTTTTCCTAAAACAGTTCAGTTAAATATAACTAAAAAAAAAAAATGAATAATCTAGTCTGCTTTACCCCACTTGTCGGTATATTAACTAAACGCAAACAGTGGCAATTCGGAACTAGAACGTCCATCTATTTACTGTTAGTATTATTACACGTTTGTTTCCTGTGTTTACTAATAATAATTAGTTATGTTAAGATATTATTGTAAGATAATTAATTATCATAATTATTTTTCCTTTGAATTAATTAATAAAGTATTAATAATAGTGAAGTATTGTAGCGCGATGGTGTGTTCGTTCGGACGGTCAAGCCCGCGCTAAAGGCCAATGTGTTTCGGTGCGCCTCATACATTTTTGATAATGTTCTTTATCTAAGTTGTTCTTGTTTTATACTAAGTGGAAATAAAGAACACGTTCTCTTTTCGACTACACGGTTGTTACAGTATTCTTTAGATTACTATAGTATTGTAAATACGCTTTTTTTAAATAAACTAATTTGAACTAATATTATTTGCACATTATTTAAAAATGGAATAGATGCTTAGATCTTCAAGGACAGTGTACACTGCATTTCTATTGTGCACTGCTTTTAATTCCAAAACGAAAAAATACAGTGGCGTGTAATAAATACATCATTTTCTGATCATTATTGTACATCACTTTGGCATGTAGCCAGAATGCAAAAAAGACTTCATCTGTATGGCACCCGAAAATTACATCTTTTTTGCGTACCTTTTTTCTTGAGATTCTGAGGATGTAATATGTGGCATGCAAAATTTACGTAAGTTTCATGTTGTAGTAAGTACCCAAGTAGCGATCTACTTGGGTTGTACCTTAAGTTTATAAATTCCTTATTTGTAATACTGACAGGATCTCAATCAAATAATTTTATTGTAATTTTTTTGCATTGCCATTATTTCACTCTTTTATTGTTTGTTAGTATAGCTATGTTACATAGGCAGATAGTAAGTTTTATAACGGTAAAATATCTTAGAGCCCCCAAAATTACTCTAACACTCAATACAAAACATACGCCGCGCGGATGGTCGTCAACTAGGTACCCTCAATAAAATTCAAAATACAGAATAGTTACTGCAAAATGATCACTTCATCACAAAACGATACTTATTGTAATGCTCCGACTTAAGATGTCTTAATTTAAATTATCTCCGGGAGAAGGTACTGATTTTCATAGCTTATTAGCAAAAAATACGGGCTCCATTTGCTTGCAAGTCCTTAAAACTCAGTATTCGCAAACAAAAAAGGATGCTGAGTCATATTGAGTGAATTCAATAATTAGTCATGTTTAGTTACGTTAATATTAGGTTGATTAAAAATATTTTAAAGACTTCCACAAGTGAACGGTCCAATATTATCACAGTAATAATTTATTTAATTTCTCATTTATTCATAGATAAAAGAATAAATTGTTTCACAGAAAAAAAAATCACAAGAACAAAAGTAATAATGTTTTCTTAAGGATCCTTAGTGAGAAGGGGATGAATATATAATTAAAAAGCAAATTTCATAATAATGATACAAATAGATTTTAACATCAAACTTACTTCTATTATACAGTATGGTCGTTACTCCTTGATAAATCAATAAAGCGTTATAATCCTATAACAGTTCACAAATATCACTTTCACCATAATGCCCTTAAATTCACTAACATCAGGTACAAAATACCTCACAACTTTAAAACGGTAGAACTTTGAAGATATGGTTTTCTATGCAGAAGTTATAACCAAAGTCGATGAACTAAAGTTTTTGTTTCTTAATAGTGATTTCATTCTTACATTTGCACTAATATAAACCAATAACTGTAACCACCCAAAACTAAACTAAAGGCACTAGTGAATTACACCCAAAATCGCGCGGTGCTTGCGAAATTCACGGCCACCTTCACTAGGTGTTCCGCTCCTTATTTCCAATCCTTCGCGTGCGTTCTGGTTAATGAATTCCTTTTACTTTTCTAATCACTTGACTAGACTTTTGTACTGTATTGAATTTACATTACCGCACTTCTATACTGTATTTATTTAACTTTTCTTAATTCTCAAGACGCGTCAAATTTGGCTCCTTGACTTAAAAACTTCTCGTTCGGTAGGTCATCTGAGACTAAGTACTGTACTTGTACTCAACTGTACAGTGAATTAATAACTAATTATCATAATTAGTTTACACGAAGCGCTAAACTGTATTCTTATAAACTGAACGCTAAAAACGATACCGAAAACTATGTAAATATGTTCGGCGGTGCGAACAATATTCGACCCTCGTGCGTCTTGCTTGGCAAATTATTATAGGTCGGACTTATATGCACCCCGCTTGGTGACTTGACAGAGACTGTTTTGAAATTTTTAACTTTAACCCTAGTAAATAATATTTTAAGATATAGAATCACCTAATCAACACTGTACTGACGTGTTTTTATCCCAATGATAGGCTCTTTCCAGAACCTTTTATGAGATTTACAACGACATTTGCTCAGCAAGGTGAAACTGGATACTTTACATTTGGTGTAACCTGTTGTTTTTTTAGGTTTAATTTCCTAGTTCACAACTTTCCTAGTTGTGAATCCACAAAAGCTGCTCCCCATACATTTAGATAGTGCCAAAAGATTACCTTACATTGCTCTTACTAGATATTGATATACAATGAAAAGATTACCTCAAAGCTATGTTAGATGAATATATTAAACAAAGCATCAAATTGAAAAATCTGCCATATTAACACATTTCGTGTTATGACTATTGTGTACTTAATATCTTTATTAACTTTAAATAATCTTACTTTAAAATGGCTGGAGCTGCTTGTTCTTATTGTTTTATCCAAGAAGCATGAAACTGTAGTGCTACCAACACATATGTTACAACAGTGCCGGAAATCTGAAATAGAAGAATCTAAATTAGAATTCAAAAATGAAACTAAATTAATCGCAGTGTTAGCAAATAATATAAAATATATTTAAGTGGAGGATAGACATAAATGCATCCCATACACAGAGTCCTAACATAACTACTACTGTATATTTCACCACAGCATACAATTGATTGCTTAAAGCGTAGGAAACTGATTAAAAATTTCGCATCCAGATCACACCAGCTTATTAGGTACAAAGAATAAGTCATAGATTCAGTCAATAAATCTTAAATATAAGATTAGTATAGTAGTGTGTCAGCGAAAGCAAACAAATCAATATATCAAGAATTAACACGCTCATTTAGACAGCTTGAAATTAAAAACTAAAGGATTTTAACAGAAGCTTAAAAAAGTTCCAGCATGTCGAGGTTTGGCTTGCGTTTTGCAAATAAAGGTTCCCATTTAAAATTCCTCGCGAGAGGAAACTTTCGCATCAGGTGCTGGAGTTCATAGACCGCAATTTAATGTTTATAGGGGAAACACATAAAATCTGCATCCTCTACGCTGTATTTTACGAATAAACTAGTCGATTCTAACGCTCGTACTATTAGAATAAAGCAAGTACCATTATTTGACATTTAATGGGGGGGGGGGGTTGTTGTTGCAGAGCTTATTTACACATTAGCAGCCGGTAAAGAATCATCTAGTCAGTAGTATTGGACAACTTTCAACTCGATCGATTCGTACAATAAAGTCTTTGTGTCTTAAAGTAAGCGTAAATAATATAAGGTAAAAAGTAGCACGATCACAGTAGCTTATAAATCCGACATGCACTGGCAATAAGTTGGACAATGAGCTGTAAAAGCTACTTCTTCCTTGCAAATCTTACTTAAGTTCTTTCATTTGACAATACACTTGTGGAGCACAGGTCTTCCACAAAGCAGTCGTTAAGAGCTACTGATCTAGAATCTTAAATTTGTAACTTGTGGAGACTTACAACTGTACAATTAGTTGCTCAGACTCCACATTTCACTAAACCTATTGGACAATATTTATCCACCAAATACCATCATTGAGATCAAGATTGAGATCAACGCGAGATTTTTAAATTAGTAGGTGAACACATTTGCAATTGCATATGAATTTCTAAGCAGACCTACTAGGACCATATAAAATTTTACAAAATCTCAATAGATCGGAATTTATTTGACAGACTTATAGGATATATAAATGAATGTTTGGATTGGATATATGTAAAATCTTAATCGTCTTTATACTTATAGCAGTCTTTATCAAGAGATCGATTTCCTAATTAACAGCAACTAAACTAAAACAGCAGAGAACATTTAGGTACTTTACTCACAGATGCTAACAGTCGCGTACCAACAGTGAAAATATCAGACGCTCTCAGTACTGGTTTCCGTATTGCCAACATCGTGATAAGAGTTTCCACCTGTAAGTAAATCATATGTTGATTTCAATTTAATCATAATAAAACTGATTGTGATATATTCTATTAAGTAATAGTACAATAAGCATACCTGGGCTGCTTCTGCGGGGCTTAACTTGCTAATTGGATACTTGAATAGGAATGATAGAATATCATTCTAAAAGTAAAAATAAAGATTAAAATTATATTTTTTAAACAGTTTGTTAATTACTATTTCAGAGTTTTGATAAAGTCTCAAATCATGCTTGTGGGATTGCTGATTAATAAGACTTAAATATTCGAAAGAATATTTAAGTCTTAATGGGAAATTGGCCATTTAATAACAGTAGCTTTGTTGACGTCTTCATTTTTTTAAATGCCATAGACACATTTTTAAATGTATTTTGGACGTCGTGTTGTTCCGCCGCTACTTTTTTTTTAATGGAAGTAAATCATAACCTCAATTTTACAAATACATTGAATACCTAATGCTTCATTTGTATGTAATCTTAAATAATAAATTCCCAAAACATTTTTAGATTTCCATGTCCTAGACCGGTTATTCTAAATTTATGGATTAAAGCCATTAGAAGGATATATTGTGTCTGAACGTGCACGTAGTACGTACATATTACGGTCGATACCGAAGTGGCCCGCCGAGATATTAGGGCGGCCGGGAGTCGTTCGCTGTATGTACGCACTTTACGTTTCGGGATATACGGAATCAGTAAATTATAAAAGTTATCATTGTTTTTATTGTAATTTAACAATAATAATGAATAATAATATATACTAACAAATATATAATAATATCAAAATTAATAAATTTTACGGTAATTCAATAATAATTTCATAATAACTTTATATAGTAGTAATAACTTTATATGCTGGTAGTCGACACAGAGCTCAGAGATAGAGATGTCGCTCGGAAAGCGGTAGGTCCAGGGTTCGAGTTTTCAACTGATTTTGGGTGTTTGGTGTGGGTCTGATTTCTAATTGGTTTCATCACATAATGTTTTTGAACAAAATAGTAAAGCAATCGAAAAGAAAAGAGATATTTGTATGTAGGGTAAAAAGGCAAAGTAAAAAAGGCAACAAGTAGATAAGAAATGTGCGTTCTGAATATTTTTTCCCATGTTACTCTTATGGGATTTTCGGATTGACGACAGGACTTGTTTGTGGACTTTTATTGTTATCATCATCGTCGTTGTTGCTGTTATCAACTGAAAATTCATATATTTGCTTTTCACCGCGATATATTAAACATATCGTGTATAAATTTAGCATGTTGAGTTTCTCATTAGTAAGATAATCACTTACTCGTTTAGGGAGAAACATTACATTATCTTCGAATTCAACAAGAAGTGCACGATCACGCGTTTTTGTTTTAATTGCACGAATATCTAACACCGAATACTTATGATCAATTGTTAAATACTTTACTTTTTTTTATCGTTTTCTGAACCCCTAATCCAATATTATTTAATGCCGAAAAGAATCTTGATGTCGTTGTAGAAGATGAAGATGAAGATGGCAACGGTGGTGAAGATAACGTTGGTGGTGGCGACGATAATGTTTCTTCGGAATCCATCATCATTATTACAATATTATAATGCGACACGCAGTATTAGTCTGTATTAGTAGGCACGCACGCAATAATAGTCTTAATTTTAAAGATTCGTTAACTTTATTCTGTTCCCTTTCTTTCTTTTGCAGTCGTCTGTTCTTCCGCGCTCTTACTATCATTGACGTCATCATCATCGTCATCATCATCAGACGATATTTCAATTTCGAGAAATTTCTTAAGCTCATGTAAATGATGCGACAAACCGATTTCTTTTAGCCCCTTACAAAAATCTTCGATCGATAATACATTATTATTACATATATCCATACCGTTAGTATATTTGTGTCTACGGTTCATACAGTACTCGTAACCATAGGTGTCTGCCTCATATACAGCCCCGTGTAAAGCATCTCTTGCAATATCTTCAAACTCCTGAGATAATCGTTCTACACCGCTTCTCAAATCTACAATTGTAGGATAAGAATGTGCACTATACATCATCCACATCTTACTAGTGTTATTATTGTTAACTTCAACAAAGCAAGAAAAATCATTCGTTCTAATCATAAGTTCTAAAGTTCTTCATTTAGTTCTCAAGAAACAAAACTGCTGTGTAATGTGTCGTAATCAAACTCGCTCTAATTATAAAAAAACAAAACACGAGATAACAACACGCGAGTTAACATTTGTTCATTACCCAAGCGAAGTGCGACCTCATTATAAATGTATGCGAGGTAAACGCCTCAAGCGGGGCGCCCACGATTGTAGGCGCGGTATCAAACCCATGGCGACGTGTGTGCATAGCAAGCATCTGCAGTACGCAGAACTCTATAAGGAAGTCACGTAGGCCACAGCAGCCGCAGTACGCAGAACTCTATAAGGAAGTCACGTAGGCCACAGCAGCTGCAGTACTTAGAACTCTACAAGGAAGTCACGTAGGCATACGGCCACGATTTCACGCCCACAGAAGGAGTATATAAAGACAAGCACTTTATGGGACAGTTCAGTCACGAAGCTCGAAAGGCAGAAACTGCTTACCAGGGTAAATGTTTACCTCCTTTCAAGCAATACTTACCCAGAAAGCCGTAGAAACGGGTAGCCATGGTTACTGTTTACCTCGGTCTTTCTGAACATCATAATTACCAGCTTTAAGTTGAAATTGTATCATAGTATTTAAGTGATTATGCAAGTGCATACTGTGTAAATTCACGACGAATAAATATCTTAATATATCTTAACTGTAAACTGTGTTCATTTTGTAACTTGGGCTCCGTCTTTTGCGTTTTTAAAATAAAGTACCATTTTTAAAAACGCCTTTCTTCAAGAAACGTTAATTCGCGTGCTGGTTTGCATGCAACATCGTCATCCCAAAAAAATGTGTTATCAAATAGTATGACATTACACACTCTACTTATCTCCTCTCTCTATTCAAAAATGAGAGATAATATGTATGTAATAATACAATAAAATTGCCGCTGATGATGCTTTTTTGATAGATTTTAGTTTTAAAACCACATAATATTTCTAATTATTATTATTATAATATTTAATAATAATAATCTCTTTATCTCTCTATATTTTTTCTTTTCCCATGTATACACTACTACATATTATTGCTATTAGCAGGTATATCGTATATTACGCATCACATTCTTAATTACCCTAAGCCGGCCGGCTTAGGAGTTGCTGGCTTCAGGGGATGCGACCCGGAACGCGCAGACGGCGCCATATTGTCGCCGCCGGGGGGCGAAGCCCCACCGCGCAGACTACGCCCCCCTTGGGAACCGCGGACCGATAATCCGCCCCCTGGCTGGGCCCCCCTGACTGACGCCGGGGCTCCGCGGGGCTCCGCTACACTAACATAACCTCACAAAAAAGTCCTGTCGTCAATCCGAAAATCTCATAAGAATAACATGGGAAAAAATATCCAGAACGCACATTTCTTATCTACTGCAACAAAAATTACAAAAATCATAGAAAAAATAGAAATAACATACATACATAAAAATACATTATTCCTTTATCTTTTTGGAAAGCCTTTCCTGTTTGCTGGCAAAGTTTCTTTTCGTTGTTTTTCGTCTATATTCAGTTTTTATACGATACCAAAAATGTACCTGGCGTAAGCAAATTTCTTTACTTAGATGGCTCCTAAACTCTTGAAAAGATCTTTGGGAAATGTTAAACCTATAACATTTAGTCATTTAGTTCGTCTTGAGAAAATAGCTGCGGTTTAGTGTTTCATGAAAATGATGGTTTAAAAATGCCAATTTTTGCTTCTTTTGAAGATTTGGTATCAACACTAGACTGCAATGCTTTACGTGTAACTGGTACAGGTATATCAGTATCATGTGGAACTGGTCTGATTGCCAACTGAAAATTGAGATAGTTAATATATTTAAGAGCTTTTGTGTTATTACCTTTTATATTACGAAGCAAAAATCGATGGGTCTGTTTCTTGGTTCTATCCAGACCACTGGTATTCTAAAAGGCAGACGAGTACGTTGAGAGTAGAAAGCAGACGTGGTATTAAACATCAAATATCTTTGTATACATTAAACGTTGAATTCCAAAGCACCGTCTTTGAAATCGACATCGAAGAAGAAGACACCGTCTTCGATTTGAAATGTTTGATTTACGATTTAACTAAAGTGAAACCTTCGCGACAAAGTATAGTAAACCTCGGACCATCAGGTAACTTCTATTTTTATACTGAATTCGCAGTTTCATACAGATTTTGTATTATTTAAGGACATGTAGACGACGAAGATCGCATTTTACCACGATTGAATTTAAATGCCCAGCCTACATTGTAAGTTGTCGACGAATTTAGCCAATGTATCGCAAGTTCTTGGAAGAAATTGAAAGTTGAATGGAATCAGATACATTTCAAAATTGGTACTGAAAAAGAGGATAACGTTTTCGACCTGAAACGCAAAATTTTTGCAGCAACCGGCATAGAACCAGTCGACCAAATTCTTCTAAATCTTCCTATCATTGGTAAATCACATTTAATTTTGTTATTTCTTTTTCTTGGTAAATTCTTGCCGTACATGTTTATGTTTCAGAAAACGCCGATCAAGGTAGTTGTCTACTGGGCGAGATGAATCTAGAATCGGCCTTTGTTTTAAGAATCACTAACAGCTTTCACGTACTTTCTGCGAAAACTACAAACCGTGCCGAGGGGGCCCTCCACAGGTTGGTTCCTAGGATAAAGTAGAAGACTTCGGCTGCAAAAGACTGTGCAAACCACGACCAGGAAAGAAGCTTGTCGTCTTAGACGTGAATAAAACTATATTCGACTATAGAGCACCCAACATGTTGTTGTCACGAGACCGTTTTTACATACATTTCTGGAACAAATTTACGAGGAGTTTGATATTGGCATCTGGTCAGCTACTAGTAGGGACATGCTAGAAACTAAATTAAAAGCCCTAGAAATGCTGACTAGTTCAAGATACAAGATTTTATTCTACATGGACATAACGGCTATGGACTCTGTCTGGATAGTAAACAAAGGCTATCGGGTAAGTCCTAAACAGCAGCATAATTTTTATTACGAAGCAATTATTGTCGCTTTACAGGTCAAGCCATTACGGAACGTTTGGTCAAATGGTATACGTGCGTTGAACCTTATCATTATCGAAATCACGGTTGTGATAGCCAGTTATTACGTTTATTAACGTATCTAAAACATATCGAACAACAGGAGGATTTTACAATAATAGATCACACACAATGGAGAACGTATGGTTGTTGGGATAGCGACAGCAGCAACGATAATGAAAACCTTGACGCGATTTGGAAGAAGACTAATAATGGCACGGACAATCAGAACAACTAATTCGTTTCCTCTCACGCATGCGTAACCTTTTTGTTTTTTGATATACTCCCAATTTTGTTTATTTCTATAATTTAATGAGAGTTATCTACAAAAAAAATTCAGTAATGTATACACATATAAAAGAATAAAACTTAAAACGAAATCAGATCTGTTTTAATTGAAGTTAATCACCCTTACTACAGTCTAAATTCCAAAAAGCAGAAATAAAAATGTACTTGCATTGAGTTAAAAAATCGGGAAAGTACTTAACAGAGAAGAGACCGTACTGTGTTCTGTTTTTTTGCGGGGATTTCACCTTTATAGTGTAGTTCCGGATATTAGCAAACTATATGAGAAGTAACAAGATCAGTTTTCATTAATAGTTTGCCCAGAGTTATTATCAAAATCGGTACTACGGGCAAAAGAAACTTACACTTAGCGTTCCTGTAGGCTGCTTGGCTGACTCGGTTACTACTTGGGACCTTTGGCTTGCAAGGCTGCCTTCGCGTTCAAGAAATAAACTGGCTATCTCTGGCCATCGCACGCTGCGTTATAGGTGTTCGCGGAGCGGGGAGAAAATGGTAAGAGTAAGTCGGTGTGGCTTCGCACGAAGGACGTAATACAATGGCAGGCACATGGCATGTAAGATCGTTTGACTCATCCGCTTATCCGGGCGGTCAGAGATTGCAACAGTTGAAATATTTATTTATTACCAAGCAATTAATTATTAAATTAATGTAACTTCGTTACACTATGCACCACGTTTTCATATTTAACCACGCGAAAAGAAGCATTTCATACTTACTTTAGCTAATCGATCAGTCACAGTACGCTAGCAAACATTCAATTTAAGGTTTCGGCTTGGGTGTGTTTTAGAAGTCTGTTTAAACAAACTGCCATAACGTATCCACTTGAACACTCTATATCTACGGTTTGGGTGTGCACCATAGGTTCATATTTCACAAGTTTGCGGAGAAATCTCCCATATTTACTCTCCTGTATTGTTGAATCGCAGCGCGTTTGTAAACATTTGATATCAGACTTTCGTTTCGAGTGTTTTAGGAGAATCCATTAAGCAAACTTTAATAATATATCGACTAGAACACACTGTACCTGCGATTTAAGTGTATAACGTTGAAATTCACAACCCATTGTTTGTTTGACGGTCACTGTTTAAAACCAAGCTTCTCCGTTGTTTGGTTGTCACTGGTTTTCCCTTACTTTCTGTTTATCGTAAATTCATCCTGCGCGGTTAAGCGCTCTCTCGATAGTGCCGTTAATAGAACAAAATGGCTGGTTTTGGTACTAGAATTTGAATGTTCGAGTTATGTTAGAAACTTGTTTTTGGATATTAATTCGTTTTAGCGGAATAAATCTCGCATTCAACAGAATGATCGCTTGATTAGTTATATGCGATCAATCGTAAAATTAGACGGATTACGTTCTGGTGCTAACCATTTTAGGTAATATTATTTCCTTAGCGTCTCCTTGAGGGAATTGTATTGTAAAAGACCTTTCAGTTTATAGAAAGGTCTTTTTGTTTTGGGTTTTGTTGTTCGTTGTCGTTTATTCTTGTTCCTGCCTCTCTGATCGTGGGTTCATTTAGAAGGTCCTTCCCCTTTGGGTCCGTACCTACATCTGTACATGTGCCGGGTCGGAACAAAACAACAGATATCGAAGGGTGAAGCGAAATCTCCTAAGCAAGGCTTTAAATAAAACAGCCGTGGGTCTTCGAATGGTGGGATGTTTGTCTAAACTTGTATGTATTCTGTGTCATTTTATCTATGTTTATATATATTTACAATTTACAATGTGTGTACAATGTATTCATGCATGTTAGTTTTAAGAGCAACACGAGATCTCGAGTAGTGGAATTGTCTTAGGGTAGTTTTAAGCCAACTGTGATACAAATCACCATTCACCGTTTTTTTTTATTAAACATATAAATTTTTGATCTGCACAATAGACAATAATTACAATTAAAATAAAGCCCTACTTAGAAAGTTTACATTTCACTACGTGTGTTTTATTTATTTATTATTTATTTATTTGTATGATTTTAATATTGCTTTCCAGTTCGTCATTTGTAAGTATATATGTACGGTTCGACCAAAATATTGGAAGTTGCCCATATTTTAGTAAAAGATCTATTTCTTCGTTTGTCTGATAAGCTTGAAGCTTTAGTAATAAGCATTGTTTTTAAACGAAGTGGCGCTTGTTTTTTTTTATCATTTATATTTTGTATTACCCCGCCCCTCTCCGACTTATTGGGGGCTAGCTGGCAAAAACTAAAGCAGTGTTATTTGGATCAAGCTGATACTTCCAGTACAGCTATATTTTGGTAGGTTAAGTATTTATTTATATAAAAATAGCCTTTGTGTTTTTGTAGGTTATACTAAATTAGCGCCCATGCGTGAGGCCTGTTGTTGAAAATTCCACTTTGTTAAAACCACTTCTTGTTCTTGCATGTTAGGATAGTTTTGGGGAATATAGTTTGCCTGATAGATTAAGTATTTAGTAATTTAGGATAAAGAACCAACTCCAGGATTGATTTTGTAATTTGTTGTATTCTTGTTACAAGTTATTTGATTAGTATTGATTATTAATCTTATTATAAATTGGTTATTCGTTTTGTTAGCTTTGATTATTAATTAGTTCATTATGGAACGGAAGATCCATATAGATAGGTTAAGTAAATCAGAACTATCTTATGAGTTAGCTATTAGAGGTCTTCCTGACTCTAATGTTGATAGTATGCGAAAGTCTCTTCGACAGTTAATGAAAATGGAACAAGATCAGTCCGTACTTGAGTTACCAGCTCATCCGTTTACTTTTGAAGAAGATTCAGATGCTATTTCTACAGCTCTTATTGAACTTAATACCGCTTTGATGATAGTGTGGATTCTAATCCGTATAAAAAATTGCAAAGTAGGTTAAGTCACCTATTAGGTAGGGCTGCGGCGATGAAAGCGAAAGATGAGGCTTCTGCATCAAAGCGGGCCGAGTTCATTCAATCCATTCTTGGATTAATGAGCGTTATTCATGATAAAGCTTCAGTACCACAGGTAACTGATGAAGTAGCTATTCAGCTAGGGTTAGGTTTAAGCGTTGGGGAAGCTATTGTTAATTCTCCTGCGGGCAACCCAGCAGCTTCTTCTACACTTGCTGCTCCTGATCCTCAATATGGTCAGCCGAAGTCTGTACCGGTCTTTAAATGGGGACTTGATAAATTTGCAGGACATGAATCTAAGATTTCTTTAAATGCTTTTTTGCAACAAGTGGATGAGTTGTCTATTGCTCGGAATGTATCAAAGACCCAGTTATTTGCATCTGCTTTGGATCTTTTTAAAGACCAAGCACTTTTGTTTTATAGGTCTAGAAGAAATGAAGTATCTGATTGGGACTCTTTGGTTAAACTTTTTAAAGAGGAATATCTCCCTTTAGATTATGATGATAAGCTTTTAGAAGAAATTCGTAAGAGGACTCAAGGTCCTAATGAACCGCTAGGGACTTATTTAGTACCTATGGATAATTTATTTTCCCGATTATCAACAAAATTTTCTGAAGGAATTAAATTAAGATTACTGTTAAAGAACTTAGCTCCATTTTACCAATTTCATTTTTCGTTTAAGGAAATTAATTCTATCTCTGATTTACTACAATTTGGTAGGCAGCTTGAAACTTCAATGTTGAGGGCGGACAGTTATGTTCCTCCAATTAGAAGGAATACCGACTTAGAGCCAGATTTAGCTTTTGTTGAGACTGCTAGTAATGCCAGTAGTGCTGCTTCAGATGTTTCATCACGGTTGTGTTTTAATTGTAGGAAAATAGGGCACATGCGTTCTGCATGTTCTTCTCCCTTGATTAAACGTTGTTTTGGTTGTGGTGAGATGGGGGTCACTAAGACTTCTTGTAAGAAATGTTCTCCTTGGGATAATAATTCGGGAAACAGTTTTAACTCGGCATTAATGGGTGGTGTTAGCAGCGAGTCTTCTTTTCAAGCAACCACTGTTTTATTAAATTTTATCCTTGCTCATGCCGAAGGAGATGAACGCCCGTATTTGTCTATAAAAGTTTTGGGTCATGATTTGTTAGGTCTTTTAGATTCCGGTGCTTCTCGGACTATAGTTGGTAAACCAGGTTGGTCGTTTTTATGTAGTTTAGGTTTTGGTGCTGGTTTATCTAAGTTTGGAGCGACTGATTGTCACGTAGCAAATGGTCAAACTGTGAAGAGCATTGGTCAAGTTGATGTACCGATCCAACTTCAGGATCGAATGCATATGATTTCTATTTTGGTAGTTCCGGATCTTCCACAGACTTTGATTTTGGGTATTGACTTTTGGAACCTTATGGGTATTGTTCCCAATTTGAGACAAGGCAGTTGGTGATTTGTAAAAGATTCTGACAATTCGTCTGTTGGACTGGAATCTATTTAGGTTATGCCTTTTAGTAATTCTACACTTACTTTTGAACAGAAATTGGAGTTAGAGAAAATTTTGAATGAGTCTAAAGCACTTCCAAGTGAGATGTTAGGTTGTACGTCTAGGGTTCAGCATGTTATTCGTACAAATTCTGAACCGATTAAGCAGAGATATTATCCGGTTAGTCCGTTTATGCAACGTCTTATCGATGAAGAACTCGATCGTATGTTGAGCTTAGGTGTCATTGAACCGTCTTCTAGTGGCTGGTCCAACCCAGTCCTAATGGTCAAAAAGAAAGATGGGACCTACAGATTTTGCATAGATTCTCGTCGTCTTAATCGTGTGACTGAGAAGGATGCTTACCCTATTCCCTATGTTAGTTCCACTTTGGATAAACTTCGAAATGCCAAATTTTTGTCATCGTTGGATGTTAAGTCTGCCTATTGGCAAATTCCTTTGTCTGAGGATTCCCGTAAATATACGGCTTTTACAATCCCCAATCGTGGCCTTTTCCAGTTTACGCGTATGCCTTTTGGGTTACATAATGCCCCTGCGACTTGGCAAAGGTTCATTGATAATGTCCTTGGTCCGTCTTTGGAACCATATGTTTTGGTGTATCTGGACGATATAGTTATCGTTACAGATAGTTTTGAAAAACATATTGAAATATTAAGAGAGGTTTTTAATCGATTGTCTTTGGCTGGTATCACTTTAAGTTCGGATAAGTGCAAATTTTGTGTTCCTGAGCTACGATACTTAGGTTATGTAGTTAGTCAGAAGGGAATTCATGTGGATCCTGAGAAGGTTCATGCCATTGTGAATATTCAGCCACCTCGGAATGTGACTGAAGTTAGAAGTCTGATAGGTTTGACTTCATGGTACCGTCGTTTTGTACCACAGTTTTCTGATATCATTCAGCCGTTGACAACCCTTCTTAAGAAAGGTGTCAAATTTTATTGGTCATCTGAGTGTGAATGTAGTTTGCGGACTTTGACAGAAGCTTTGGTTAGGGCACCTATTTTACGTTGTCCAGATTGTGAGTTGCCATTTACTGTTCAAACCGATAGTAGTGGTTTTGGTTTAGGTGCTGTCTTGACGCAACAGATTGATGGTGAGGAAAGTGTAATATGTTACCTTAGTCGTTCTCTCACTCGTCAAGAGCGAAATTATTCTACGACTGAGAGGAAATGTTTAGGAGTTTTATGGGCCGCAGAAAAATTTAGACCATATTTAGAAGGCCGTCGTTTCACGGTGATCACCGATCACTATTCTTTGGTGTGGTTATAATGGCATAATTTAAAAAACCCGACAGGTCGTTTGGCTAGGTGGTCTTTGAGACTCCAAGAATATGACTTTCAGGTGGTCCATCGTAAAGGTAAAGACCATTTGGTACCTGATGCGTTATCAGTCCGTACCGATTCTTGACAGTATTGAGTCAGGTAATGAGCCTGTTATAGTTTCTACCGATAAGTGGTATAATAGTATGGTTGATAGGGTTCGGGCTAAACCTGCTAAGTTTTCTCAATGGCGTATTACTAATGAAGGTTTATATAAATCTATGAAAACCGAAAATGATTCTGATGCCGTTTGGAAACTTGTTGTACCTAAAGAAAATAGACTTGCTATTCTTCGTCAAGCACATATACATCCGACTTCCGGTCATGGTGGAGTATATAGAACCTCTCATAGATTAACTCCCAAATATTATTGGCCAAACATGCAAGCCGATGTAGCTCGATATATTAAAACTTGTCAAAAATGTAAACCAGATTTAAGACCTCCTGCTGGATTGTTAGTTCCGCAACCAATTGTTGATCGCCCTTGGAAGATGGTCAGTATCGATTTGATTGGTCCTCTCCCGAGGAGTACAAAAGGTTATTCATATGTCTTAGTCATAGTGGACTATTTTAGTAAATTTTGTTTGCTATTTCCTCTTCGGAATAGTTCAGCGAAGATGGTTTGTTCAAGAATTGAAGATGAAGTCTTCTTAGTTTTTGGAGTACCTAGATTGGTGTTGGTAGACAATGGAGTCCAGTTTACTGGTCGTGAGTTTCGCACTCTTTGTAGTAACTATTCTGTAAAAATTCGTTTTAATGCGCATTATCACCCGCAATCAAATCCCACAGCAAGAGCGAACAGAAATGTAAAAACTATGATTCGTTCCTATGTCAAAGAGAATCAGCGTTCTTGGGCAGATGAATTAACAAAGATTGGGTGTGCCCTTAGAACTGGTCGTCATGAGACTACTGGTTACACTCCTTATTTCTTAACTTTTGGTAGGGAACATATTTTAAAAGGCACTGATCATAAAATATCTGATAAAGTTCAAGATCTGCAAGTTGATCGTTCGTCTGCTACTGTTATTCCTGATAAATTGCAGGGAGTTTTTGAGGTAGTGCGTAATAAAATAAAAACTTCTTGTGATCGCAATAAACGTTACTATGATATCCGTAAGCGAGATACTCAATTTGTTATTGGTGATAAAGTTTTAAGGAAAAACTTTGCTCTTTCTGATGCGAGTAAATATTTTTCACATAAACTTGTTCCTCGTTATATTGGTCCTTTTACCATTCACAAAAAGGTGTCTCCTTGGACTTATATTTTAGCTGATGAACTTGGTAGGGAAGCCGGTAAATTTCATGCCAAAGATTTGAAAGAGTATGTTCCGAATCATGTCGGAGATTAGGGTCATTTGGTTGTTTTTTTGGGGAACCATTTGGTGGTTTGGGTTCCACAGAGTTCAGCGATGGTTGGGGCTGTCCTTATTTGGAGCGTTTAGTGATACGCTCAGTTCGACCTAATATCTGTCGACTTGTTAGGGCTTATTAGTTTTTATATAGATCTTTGTTTTGCAGGTATCTATTTTTGGCTTTTATACCAAGATTCTTGATATAGCAATTTCGACTTTTGTTTTGGCTTAGCCAAACTATTTTTTTGTATACAGGATTTGACGATTTCTTTTCTCCTTTTTATCTTCTCCTTCTCTCCTATACCGATTTTGACTCCATATTTGCCATAGCACGGCTTGGGCTGGATCCCCAAGACCGTGGTTCTTTTGGGTTTCTTTGACCTGGACTCCCTTTTTAACCCCCGGTTTCTTCTTCTCTTGTTCTCTGTCTCAAACGGTAAGAGTGTGGAGTCCGGGTGGTTAGTGTTGCTGAGTAGTACTTCCGAACCTCGGATGCGGGGGTTTGGCGCTGTTCAGTCTCCACGACGTTGGAACTGGCAGTGTCCCGCATCGTGTGTGAAGTTGTGCTCCTCGGTAGCTCTGCCGTCTGCCCACTTCACATGTGTCCGGGCGAGCTCTTCTTTTTCACTATGTTCTCTTTTTCTTTTTTTTTCCTCTATACTACCCTCTCTTGGGTGCGAGCAGAGAGTATGTCGGCGGCTCTCTGTTCAGTTCTTTTGCCGGCCATGTTCAGTGGTTCGTGCTGGTAGGTTTTGTTGTGAGTCGTTGCCAAGCCTCGGGCACTGGGAGTTGCTCAGTGGTCCCTTCCCGACGAGGAATACCACTGTGCCCAGTACTGTGTGTGAAGCGCGTCTTTGCAATGAATCCTGCTTGCCCGACCATTGTTCATGCTTCGGGGTGGATCCTTTTGTTCCTCTGTTCTTTCCTTACCTCCACCTCCAATTTGTGTTTTTCCTTTTTTTGTTATATTTTTTTAATTTTTGGATCACCCTTTTGGTGTCCATTGTTGGTGCGATGTTCTTTTGTCATGGTATTTTTCATCCTGGTGGATTGTTCTTTCGATTTATTTTGGGCAAGTTAGATTTTAGCAAGGCTAGGTTATGCTAAGCCGTGAAAGGGTTTTCGCGACTGGGAGTTGAGGGGGGAATTATAACGTTGAAATTCACAACCCATTGTTTGTTTGATGGTCACTGTTTAAAACCAAGCTTCTCCGTTGTTTGGTTGTCACTGGTTTTCCCTTTCTTTCTGTTTATCGTAGTCATACCTACGTGGTTAAGCGCTCTCTCGATAGTGCCGTTGATAGAACAAAATGGCTGGTTTTGGTACTAGAAGTTGAATGTTCGAGATATGTTAGAAACTTGACTTTGGATATTAATTCGCTTTAGCGGAATAAATCTCGCATTCAACAGAATGATCGCTTGATTAGTTATATGCGATCAATCGTCAAATTCGACGGATTACGTTCTGGTGCTAACCATTTTAGGTAATATTATGTCCCTAGCGTCACCTTGAGGGAATTGTATTGTAAAAGACCTTTCAGTTTATAGAAAGGTCTTTTTGTTTTGGGTTTTGTTGTTCATTGTCGTTTATTCTTGTTCCTGCTTCTCTGATCGTGGGTTCATTTAGAAGGTCCTTCCCCTTTGGGTCCGTACCTACATCTGTACATGTACCGGAGCGGAACAAAACAACAGATATCAAAGGGTGAAGCGAAAACCCCTAAGCAAGGCTTTAAATAAAACAGCCGTGGGTCTTCGAATGGTGGGATGTTTGTCTAAACTTGTATGTATTCTGTGTCATTTTATTTATGTTTATATATATTTACAATTTACAATGTGTGTACAATGTATTCATGCATGTTAATTTTAAGAGCAACACGAGATCTCGAGTAGTGGAATTGTCTTAGGGTAGTTTTAAGCCAACTGTGATACAAATCACCATTCACCGTTTTTTTTTATTAAACATAAATTTTTGATCTGCACAATAGACAATAGTTACAATTAAAATAAAGCCCTACTTAGAATGTTTACATTTCACTACGTGTGTTTTATTTATTTATTTGTATGATTTTAATATTGCTTTCCAGTTCGTCATTTGTAAGTATATATGTACGGTACGACCAAAATATTGGAAGTTGTCCATATTTTAGTAGAAGATCTATTTCTTCGTTTGTCTGATAAGCTTGAAGCTTTAGTAATAAGCATTGTTTTTAAACGAAGTGCACAGCTACATTTTGGTAGGTTAATAATTATTTATATAAAAATAGCCTTTGTGTTTCTGTAGGTTATAAGTGTGCACTATGTCTTCACATTTTATCAATGTGTAGATAATGTCATAACCTTTACTCACACGGACTGTCGGATCTCAGAGCGTTTGCAAGCATCTGCTTTAAGGCTTTAAGTTTGAGTATTTTGGGAGTATTAAGGAGCCGTATGATTTCCTAGTTATTAATAAAGATTGTTCCCTAAACAACGGTAGATACCGGAAAGGTTTTGATATATATATATAAGTTTATAATTAGATTAAAATCGTTTAGTTGTCTTTTAGAGTTATCAACATGTCGAGCTCATATGATTTAAGTTTCCGCCCAAGAACCTTACGCAAAGCTTTAAGTCTCCAAGCCTCGTTTACAGCCGAAGAAATGCATTTTTAAGGTTCGATTACTCTATTGCAGTAGTTTCAATAAAAGAATAGAAACGTGTTACATTCTACTGAACAATACTGATCGCGTGGCACCACCAAACTCGCATGTCTTGGCCGGTTCTTGCAAGATAATTACATGTAGCAGTTCCACGTGCCGCCACTGACTTATTATTTTCAGATGGACGCTAATAAAAGGTTAGACCTTTATTCAGAACGATTTCCTCGAGGTCCGAAAGCTGTACTCTAAATGGTATCCGAAATACTGTTAAGAGTATAGCTTTTATAGCCACTCTTTACGAGCCTATAACTCTGTCACGAGTGAAATCTGAATGTAAGTGCATAGGAGTTTGTATTTTATTCCCGCTCGAGGAAAACTTTCCTAAAATTTCCGATTTATTTTTTACAAGTGCCGATTTTACGACAAAATTAATTAAATATCCAAGTTGCCGTTTTATTCATTTTCTTAAAAGTGTCAGAAACGCATGTCGTGTGCAAATATTAACGCGAAATGAATTCTTCCGCAGAAATAATTGTTGTTTGGAAAAGAATTTTGTACAAAATTAATGTGAAAGACGAAGAAAGTGTTTTCGATTTGAAATTTTACATTTATAAAGCGACTGGGCTGAAACCGTCGCGGTTGAAAATCTCCGAAATAGTTTTGCCAAGTAACCTCAAAGTTTTGCTTCCATTCACTGTATTTTGAATAATATTCGTTCAATTTTCAGGAAATATAAAAGAAAACGATTGTAAAATAAAATATCTACGTTTAGATGGGGATGGTACGTTGAGAGTAGAAAGCAGATGTGGTAATAAACATCAAATATCTTTGTATACATTAAACGTTGAATTCCAAAGCACCGTCTTTGAAATCGACATCGAAGAAGAAGACACCGTCTTCGATTTGAAATGTTTGATTTACGATTTAACTAAAGTGAAACCTTCGCGACAAAGTATAGTAAACCTCGGACCATCAGGTAACTTCTATTTTTATACTGAATTCGCAGTTTCATACAGATTTCGTGTTATTTAAGGACATGTAGACGACGAAGATCGCATTTTACCACGTTTGAATTTAAATGCCCAGTCTACTTTGAAAGTTGTCGACAAATTTAGCCAATGTATCGCAAGTTCTTGGAAGAAACTGAAAGTTGAATGGAATCAGATACATTTCAAAATTGGTACTGAAAAAGAGGATAACGTTTTCGACCTGAAACGCAAAATTTTTGCAGCAACCGGCGTAGAACCAGTCGACCAAATTCTTCTAAATCTTCCTATCATTGGTAAATCACATTTAATTTTGTTATTTCTTTTTCTTGGTAAATTCTTGCCGTACATGTTTATGTTTCAGAAAACGCCGATCAAGGTAGTTGTCTACTGGGCGAGATGAATCTAGAATCGGCCTTTGTTTTAAGAATCACTAACAGCTTTCACGTACTTTCTGCGAAAACTACAAACCGTGCCGAGGGGGCCCTCCACAGGTTGGTTCGTATTGAAATTGGACCGGCCTCCTCCTTAAGTAAGGATAAAGTAGAAGACTTCGGCTGCAAAAGACTGTGCAAACCACGACCAGGAAAGAAGCTTGTCGTCTTAGACGTGGATAAAACTATATTCGACTATAGAGCACCCAACATGTTGTTGTCCACGAGACCGTTTTTACATACATTTCTGGAACAAATTTACGAGGAGTTTGATATTGGCATCTGGTCAGCTACTAGTAGGGACATGCTAGAAACTAAACTAAAAGCCCTAGAAATGCTGACTAGTTCAAGATACAAGATTTTATTCTACATGGACATAACGGCTATGGGCTCTGTCTGGATAGTAAACAAAGGCTATCGGGTAAGTCCTAAGCAGCAGCATGATTTTTATTACGAAGCAATTATTGTCGCTTTACAGGTCAAGCCATTACGGAACGTTTGGTCGATATATCACGAGTTCAATTGCCGCAATACCATCATATGTGACGATCAAAATGTTAACTTCCACTTGAATCCACAGAATGGTATACGTGTTGAACCTTATCATTATCAAAATCACGGTTGTGATAACGAGTTATTACGTTTATTAACGTATCTAAAAC
The DNA here is from genome assembly GCA_929113105.1 of Agrypnus murinus. Taxonomy (NCBI): domain Eukaryota; kingdom Metazoa; phylum Arthropoda; class Insecta; order Coleoptera; family Elateridae; genus Agrypnus; species Agrypnus murinus. The sequence goes on along the minus strand of OV816023.1, from coordinate 6,573,116 downwards.
ATATCGAACAACAGGAGGATTTTACAATAATAGATCACACACAATGGAGAACGTATGGTTGTTGGGATAGCGACAGCAGCAACGATAATGAAAACCTTGACGCGATTGGGAAGAAGACTAATAATGGCACGGACAATCAGAACAACTAATTCATTTCCTCTCACGCATGCGCAACCTTTTTGTTTTTTGATATACTCCCAATTTTGTTTATTTCTATAATTTAATGAGAGTTATCTACAAAAAAAATTCGGTAATGTATACACATATAAAAGAATAAAACTTAAAACGAAATCAGATCTGTTTTAATTGAAGTTAATCATCCTTACTACAGTCTAAATTCCAAAACGCAGAAATAAAAAATGTACTTGCATTGAGTTAAAAAATCGGGAAAGTACTTAACAGAGAAGAGACCGTACTGTGTTCTGTTTTTTGCGGGGATTTCCCCTTTATAGTGTAGTTCCGTATATTAGCAAACTATATGAGAAGTAACAAGATCAGTTTTCATTAGTAGTTTGCCCAGAGTTATTATCAAAATAGGTACTACGGGCAAAAGAAACTTACACTTAGCGTTCTTGTAGGCTGCTTGGCTGACTCGGTTACTACTTGGTCCCTTTGGCTTGCAAGGCTGCCTTCGAGTTCAAGAAATAAACTGGCTATCTCTGGCCATCGCACGCTGCGTTATAGGTGCTCGCGGAGCGGAGAGAAAATGGTAAGAGTAAGTCGGTGTGGCTTCGCACGCAGGACGTAATACAATGGCAGGCACATGGCATGTAAGATCGTTTGACTCATCCGCTTATCCGGGCGGTCAGAGATTGCAACAGTTGAAATATTTATTTATTACCAAGCAATTAATTATTAAATTAATGTAACTTCGTTACACTATGCACCACGTTTTCATATTTAACCACGCGAAAAGAAGCATTTCATACTTACTTCAGCTAATCGATCAGTCACAGTACGCTAGCAAACATTCAATTTAAGGTTTCGGCTTGGGTGTGTTTTAGAAGTCTGTTTAAACAAACTGCCATAACGTATCCACTTGAACACTCTACATCTACGGTTTGGGTGTGCACCATAGGTTCATATTTCACAAGTTTGCGGAGAAATCTCCCATATTTACTCTCCCGTATTGTTGAATCGCAGCGCGTTTGTAAACATTTGATATCAGACTTTCGTTTCGAGTGTTTTCGGAGAATCCATTAAGCAAACTTTAATAATATATCGACTAGAGCACACTGTACCTGCGATTTAAGTGTGCACTATGTCTTCATATTTTGTCAATGTGTAGATAATGTCATAACCTTTACTCACACGGACTGTCGGATCGCAGAGCATTAGCAAGCATCTGCTTTTTCCTAGCTATTAATAAAGATTGTTCCCTAAACAACGGTAGATACCGGAAAGGTTTTGATACACACACACACACACACACACAGATATATATATATATATATATATATATATATATATATATATATATAAGAATAGAAATATTAATGCGCGTAAAAATATAAGTACATACATTATTATCCCTTTGTTATGTACTTATATATATATATATATATATATATATATATATATATATATATATATATATATATATATATATATATATATATATATATATATATATATATATATATATATATATATATATATATATATATATATATATATAAATAGAAAGATTAATGCGCGTATATAAACATATAACAAAGGGATAATAATGGAAATTCGCGCAATAGATTTATAAGAGAAAGTTAGTTGCAGCCGTATACACGTGTTTCGCACTTATTAGTGCTCATCAGTACGGCATAGCAGATAGAAGAAATAAAATTTAAGCAACAAACTAGAAAAAATCTGTGAAACCTTGTGTTATACATTGTTTCTAGTTTGTTGCTTAAATTTTATTTCTTCTATCTGCTATGCCGTACTGATGAGCACTAATAAGTGCGAAACACGTGTATACGGCTGCAACTAACTTTCTCTTATAAATCTATTGCGCGAATTTCCATTATTATCCCTTTGTTATATGTTTATATACGCGCATTAATCTTTCTATTTATATATATATATATATATATATATATATATATATATATATATATATATATATATAATTTACCAAGAAAAAGAAATAACAAAATTAAATGTGATTTACCAATGATAGGAAGATTTAGAAGAATTTGGTCGACTGGTTCTACGCCGGTTGCTGCAAAAATTTTGCGTTTCAGGTCGAAAACGTTATCCTCTTTTTCAGTACCAATTTTGAAATGTATCTGATTCCATTCAACTTTCAGTTTCTTCTAAGAACTTGCGATACATTGGCTAAATTTGTCGACAACTTTCAATGTAGACTGGGCATTTAAATTCAAACGTGGTAAAATGCGATATTCGTCGTCTACATGTCCTTAAATAACACGAAATCTGTATGAAACTGCGAATTCAGTATAAAAATAGAAGTTACCTGATGGTCCGAGGTTTACTATACTTTGTCGCGAAGGTTTCACTTTAGTTAAATCGTAAATCAAACATTTCAAATCGAAGACGGTGTCTTCTTCTTCGATGTAGATTTCAAAGACGGTGCTTTGGAATTCAACGTTTAATGTATACAAAGATATTTTATGTTTATTACCACATCTGCTTTCTACTATCAACGTACCATCCCCATCTAAACGTAGATATTTTATTTTACAATCGTTTTCTTTTATATTTACTGAAAATTGAAAAAATATTATTCAAAATACAGTGAATGGAAGCAAAACGTTGAGGTTACTAGGCAAAACTATTTCGGAGATTTTCAACCGCGACGGTTTCAGCCCAGTCGCTTTATAAATGTAAAATTTCAAATCGAAAACACTTTCTTCGTCTTTCACATTAATTTTGTACAAAATTCTTTTCCAAACAACAATTATTTCTGCGGAAGGCATAACATTCAATTTAAGGCTTCGGCTTGGGTGTGTTTTAGAAGTCTGTTTAAACAAACTGCCATAACGTATCCACTTGAACACTCTATATCTACGGTTTGGGTGTGCACCATAGGTTCATATTTTACAAGTTTGCGGAGAAGTCTCCCATATTTACTCTCCCGTATTGTTGAATCGCAGCGCGTTTGTAAACATTTGATATCAGACTTTCGTTTCGAGTGTTTTCGGAGAATCCATTAAGCAAACTTTAATAATATATCGACTAGAACACACTGTACCTGCGATTTAAGTGTGCACTATGTCTTCATATTTTGTCAATGTGTAGATAATGTCATAACCTTTACTCACACGGACTGTCGGATGGCAGAGCGTTTGCAAGCATCTGCTTTAAGGCTTTAAGTTTGAGTATTTTGGGAGTATTAAGGAGCCGTATGATTTCCTAGCTATTAATAAAGATTGTTCCCTAAACAACGGTAGATACCGGAAAGGTTTTGATACACACACACACACACATACACACACACACACACACACACACACAAATATATATATATATATATATATATATATATATATATATATATATATATATATATATATATATATATATAATTAGATTCAAATCGTTTAGTTGTCTTTTAGAGTTATCAACATGTCGAGCTCATCTGATTTAAGTTGAAAACGTAAAATAATAAACGCACACAAAGCTATAGGTAGAAAATCTGATCACCTTTGTCGCGATAAATCAGAAGCAGAACGTATTTATCGTGATACTCATAAACAAGTTATATCTCTTTTGGAAACTATTGCCAAATCAGTTAACGTAGCTAACGTTCCCCTATTGAAAATTAAAATTCAACCAGCAACGGCTTCGACTACTACACCGCCATTGAAAGTTAAAAAACAGGCAGCATCATCTTCTTTAGATACAGACGAAGAAGATGATGAACTAAAATTACTATCATGAACTCCCGAAATATTACAGTATGTTACTAGCTAGAGGAGGAAATGTGGATCGAACACGGTATGCGCTCAGGTATAATAAAAATTTAGACGGATGGAAATTTGCTTGTTCTCGGGTAACGTTACAGGGAAATGATATTTTAATTAAAAACAACCTTTTCAAGGGGACCCTGGGTCTGTTTGATTTACTAACACTTAAACAATTAGACTTTATTCCAATGAAAGAGCATACGGAGAATTATACAAAAATCATAGGTCTTACCAATGCACACAGAAAAGAGTTTAGACCTCGCTGTAAATTAATAGGTGTTAAACACTGGAAATATGAAAATATAATTAAACCGAATTTAGATAGAATTATCTAGCAGTTACAAAATGGTATATGGATAGTGAAATATCTAACATCAGTCGTGACTTGTTACGCGATAATATTAAAACTTTGAGCGAGATTTGTATAGAACTGTCTAAAGCAACTTTATGGCTTCTTGCTAAAGCAGATTATAGGTCTAAACATTTTGATAGATCACGACTCGTAGACCTGCATAATTTATTAATTACTTAAAAAACATCGTAATAGTTGCTGGATATAATACTTTACATTTTATTTAATAATTCAGTCTTACACTGCTGATAATTTAGGTAGTTGGTGTCATAGCAGTTATTAACAGAGATGAACGCAAAACGTCGTCGATGAAATACATAGATCGGCTAGAAAAAATTTTCAAAGACGTAGTACTATAATAAAAGGTTATGATGATTTATTTCAAATAGATTTGGCCGAATCTATTGATTACGCTAAAGTAAATAAGGGTTATCGTTACATTCTACTAATGATAAACTGTTATTCGAAATTCTTGTATGCACATCCGTTGAAAACTAAAACCGAAGAGGAGGTGACAAAGCAGGTCCGTAGCATCTTTAAGGCTGCAGTAATACCTAGAAATTTGCAGTCTGATCTCGGGAAAGAGTTTTACAATAAACATTTTAAAAAGTTAATGAGAGAATACAACATAAATCATTATTCCACGTATTCCGTAATTAAGGCTTCAATAGTCGAACGAGTTATTCGTACAATTAAGCAAAGTCTGTATAAGCAGTTTAGCTACATTGATTAAATGCATGTTTTACGTGGGGTTCTCGTGTTAACATACCCCCACGTTCCTTCCCTGGGGAGGAAGTAATTGAGATACGCTTAATCAGCACGCAATTGCATATCAATTGCTCACAGTTACTCACTGGTCGGAGCGAGGTTGCCTATCCACCCTCTACTAGCTAACCAGGTTAGTACCGGAGAGATTGACTTAACACGTGCTCTCCCGCCGGCACCCTCCCGTCCTCTTTCATACGGGGCAAAGTGCCTCGTCCAGCATGAGGGCTATTCCCCCAACCTAGGTCAGTACGTCGGAACCCTGAAGTGCCTTCTCCGAGCCAGAGTTGAGACCACTGCCCGATCGAATCCAACCTCAGGTGTGGCGGGACTTGGTTTTTAAATGGTTTTGCCACCACGATCTCCCAGTTATAGGCCTGGTGTGCCCCCGACAGAGCTTCGTTTCGAGGCTACCTTATAGGGCCCATTAAAGTAGCATCCCGGTGTGTACCCGTTAAGGTGAAGTTGGCTTGAACGCGAGAGGCTATGTATGTTCGCATCAACGTCCTTTAAGTGTAGGTCTCTAGACGATTTCTGGGAATCCGACTCTGGACCTGACAGCATATGCCAGACCCTGCCCGTACTGTCACCTCCGAAACGCTACCTGGTGGCTTGCAGGTCTCATGGGTTAGCGAGCGAACTCCCTGACCGAGATAAACCTCACTTAAATCTCCTCTATTCGTCTAGGTCAGACAAGAATTTGTCATTGTTTTACGTGGGGTTCCTATATAAACATACCCCCCAAGTTCTTTCCAAGAGGAAGTGATTCAGATACGCCCAATCAGCGCGCAATTGCGAACAATTGCTCCCAGTAACTCACTGGTAGGAGCGAGGTTGCCTATCCACCCTCTACTAGCTATCCAGGCTAGTACCGGAGCGATTGACTTAACACGTGCTCACCCACCGGCACCCTCCCGTCCTCTTTCATACGGGGCTAAGTACCTCGTCCAGCAATAGGACTATTCCCCCAACTTAACTCAGTTGAATAGAGAGAGCCCTCCAGTCCTCTTTCATACCTTCATAAGCTCCTCCCCGAGACAGGGGTTGGGGCCACTGCCCGATCGAATCCAACCTCAAATGTGGCGGGACTTGGTTTTGTAATGGTTTTGCCACCCCGATCTACCAATATATAGGCTTGGTGGGCCCTCGGCAGAGCTTCGTTTAAGTCTACACGTTATAGACTCCCAGTGTGTACCCGTTAAGGTGAAGTTGTCTTGATTGTGAGAGGCTATGTATTCGCTTCAACTCTCCTTAAGTGTAATGGCTTTCAGAGCTTCTCCCAATCACTGTACCCGGCTGCAGTCCGGATCATAGGGTGATCGGGATAGCTCCTAAGCACATTTACCTGGCGGCATGCAGTTTCCCATATGCCAAAAAGCGGGATAAACCTCACTTCGCTTCTCCTCACTTAAGATTCAGTCAAACAGCGGGTTCCATCGGTGACCATAAATGACCTTATCCAAGGCGAGATTCGAATCCGTCCACACCGGTCTCCTATACCAGGGCTCCCCCTGGTCGGTATGAGTAACCGTCGAGAATTCTCACGAATTTCTCTACCACACACTTGACCTGACAGCTTCATCCATTGCCCAGTTTCCAAGGAAACAAGGATAGGGTAGAAGACAGCCAGTTTTATGGGTGAACGTCGTGTGGTCTCCCGAACACCCAATCTAGGTCAGACAGCGGGATACTTAGCTCCATAAAAGACCCTGACGTCAGGTAAGATCCAATCTACCCGCACCGGACCCTCTTGTTAGCAGAGCTCCCTCCGCAACGTATTAGAGTCATCGTCGAGAAACACTTCGGTGAAACGTAAACGAAACACCTCGGCATAACTCTACCACACATGTCCTTCTGATCGCGTCATCCGTTACCCAGACAAACCTGGGATTGGGTAGACAACGACTAGTTCTAAGGGTGAACGCCGTGTGGTCTGCCCACAAGCTAGTCTCGAATCCTAGTGCTTCCCGACACTTCTAGCGACTGCCCTCCCTCTGTCTTCGGGCTAGTCTCGGATACTAGTGAAGTCCGACATCTCCAACGACTGCTTGTCCGTTCACCCTGTAAGTGAGTTTAGCTACAGAGGGAAATTTAAATGGATAGATATATTACAACAAATAGTTGATAGCTATAATAATAGAAAACAAAGAACGATAGGCATGGCTCCTGCAGCTGTTAAACCTACGACTCGGCTATCGGTATATAACACTAATGTAAAAGTTATCAGTAAACGTAGGCTAGATTATGACATCGTACGCATAAGCAAGTTTAAAGAAGTCTTTTCTAACGGATACACCCCCAACTGTTCAGCAGAATTATTCAAAATAGTTTAAGTTCAATTTACAAAGCCTATCACGTACCTGTTGGAAAATCTACATGGAGTTCCTGTCCGAGGTGCTTTCTAAGAGTTCGAGCTGCAGAAAACCAAACAACCCAATGGTATTTAGTGGAAAACATACTTAAACGACGAAATAACGGCGATATCTATGTGAAATGGCTCGGCTTAACTGAAAAGTCCTGGATAAAGGCTGAAGTTGTTCTCCCCGCTCTGAATAATTTTTGTTTAATAATCTATGATATGTTCTCTATATGCTCGCAAAGTTTCATCTAAATCCGAATATCCAAAGCCCAGTTTTTAATTATTCAATATGACCATGTTAGTATGGAGTGACATGGGAGAAAATATACTTTTTCTCCTTACTGCCACAATAGCTGAGACAGACTCAAAACCATTTTAGATTAGTTACCACAGTCCCACAACAGTCACAACGGAAATTAAAAACATTGAGGAAAACTTGAGATTGGCTTATCCGATATACTCCTTTCCGCCCAAGAACTTTACGCAAAGCTTTAAGTCTCCAAGGCTCGTTTACAGCCGAAGAAATGCATTTTTAAGGTTCGATTACTCTATTGCAGTAGTTTCAATAAAAGAATAGAAACGTGTTACATTCTACTGAACAATACTGATCGCGTGGCACCTCCAAACTCGCATGTCTTGGCCGGTTTTTGCAAGATAATTACATGTAACAGTTCCACGTGCCGCCACTGACTTATTATTTTCAGATGGACGCTAATAAAAGGTTAGACCTTTATTCAGAACGATTTCCTCGAGGTCCGAAAGCTTTACTCTAAATGGTATCCGAAATACTGTTAAGAGTATAGCTTTTATAGCCACTCTTTACGAGCCTATAACTCTGTCACGAGTGAAATCTGAATGTAAGTGCATAGGAGTTTGTATTTTATTCCCGCTCGAGGAAAACTTTCCTAAAATTTCCGATTTATTTTTTACAAGTGCCGATTTTACGACAAAATTAATTAAATATCCAAGTTGCCGTTTTATTCATTTTCTTAAAAGTGTCAGAAACGCATGTCGTGTGCAAATATTAACGCGAAATGAATTCTTCCGCAGAAATAATTGTTGTTTGGAAAAGAATTTTGTACAAAATTAATGTGAAAGACGAAGAAAGTGTTTTCGATTTGAAATTTTACATTTATAAAGCGACTGGGCTGAAACCGTCGCGGTTGAAAATCTCCGAAATAGTTTTGCCAAGTAACCTCAAAGTTTTGCTTCCATTCACTGTATTTTGAATAATATTCTTTCAATTTTCAGGAAATATAAAAGAAAACGATTGTAAAATAAAATATCTACGTTTAGATGGGGATGGTACGTTGAGAGTAGAAAGCAGATGTGGTAATAAACATCAAATATCTTTGTATACATTAAACGTTGAATTCCAAAGCACCGTCTTTGAAATCGACATCGAAGAAGAAGACACCGTCTTCGATTTGAAATGTTTGATTTACGATTTAACTAAAGTGAAACCTTCGCGACAAAGTATAGTAAACCTCGGACCATCAGGTAACTTTTATTTTTATACTGAATTCGCAGTTTCATACAGATTTCGTGTTATTTAAGGACATGTAGACGACGAAGATCGCATTTTACCACGTTTGAATTTAAATGCCCAGTCTACATTGAAAGTTGTCGACAAATTTAGCCAATGTATCGCAAGTTCTTGGAAGAAACTGAAAGTTGAATGGAATCAGATACATTTCAAAATTGGTACTGAAAAAGAGGATAACGTTTTCGACCTGAAACGCAAAATTTTTGCAGCAACCGGCGTAGAACCAGTCGACCAAATTCTTCTAAATCTTCCTATCATTGGTAAATCACATTTAATATTGTTATTTCTTTTTCTTGGTAAATTCTTGCCGTACATGTTTATGTTTCAGAAAACGCCGATCAAGGTAGTTGTCTACTGGGCGAGATGAATCTAGAATCGGCCTTTGTTTTAAGAATCACTAACAGCTTTCACGTACTTTCTGCGAAAACTACAAACCGTGCCGAGGGGGCCCTCCACAGGTTGGTTCGTATTGAAATTGGACCGGCCTCCTCCTTAAGTAAGGATAAAGTAGAAGACTTCGGCTGCAAAAGACTGTGCAAACCACGACCAGGAAAGAAGCTTGTCGTATTAGACGTGGATAAAACTATATTCGACTATAGAGCACCCAACATGTTGTTGTCCACGAGACCGTTTTTACATACATTTCTGGAACAAATTTACGAGGAGTTTGATATTGGCATCTGGTCAGCTACTAGTAGGGACATGCTAGAAACTAAACTAAAAGCCCTAGAAATGCTGACTAGTTCAAGATACAAGATTTTATTCTACATGGACATAACGGCTATGGGCTCTGTCTGGATAGTAAACAAAGGCTATCGGGTAAGTCCTAAACAGCAGCATAATTTTTATTACGAAGCAATTATTGTCGCTTTACAGGTCAAGCCATTACGGAACGTTTGGTCGATATATCACGAGTTCAATTGCCGCAATACCATCATATGTGACGATCAAAATGTTAACTTCCACTTGAATCCACAGAATGGTATACGTGTTGAACCTTATCATTATCAAAATCACGGTTGTGATAACGAGTTATTACGTTTATTAACGTATCTAAAACATATCGAACAACAGGAGGATTTTACAATAATAGATCACACACAATGGAGAACGTATGGTTGTTGGGATAGCGACAGCAGCAACGATAATGAAAACCTTGACGCGATTGGGAAGAAGACTAATAATGGCACGGACAATCAGAACAACTAATTCATTTCCTCTCACGCATGCGCAACCTTTTTGTTTTTTGATATACTCCCAATTTTGTTTATTTCTATAATTTAATGAGAGTTATCTACAAAAAAAATTCGGTAATGTATACACATATAAAAGAATAAAACTTAAAACGAAATCAGATCTGTTTTAATTGAAGTTAATCACCCTTACTACAGTCTAAATTCCAAAAAGCAGAAATAAAAAATGTACTTGCATTGAGTTAAAAAATCGGGAAAGTACTTAACAGAGAAGAGACCGTACTGTGTTCTGTTTTTTGCGGGGATTTCCCCTTTATAGTGTAGTTCCGTATATTAGCAAACTATATGAGAAGTAACAAGATCAGTTTTCATTAGTAGTTTGCCCAGAGTTATTATCAAAATCGGTACTACGGGCAAAAGAAACTTACACTTAGCGTTCCTGTAGGCTGCTTGGCTGACTCGGTTACTACTTGGTCCCTTTGGCTTGCAAGGCTGCCTTCGAGTTCAAGAAATAAACTGGCTATCTCTGGCCATCGCACGCTGCGTTATAGGTGCTCGCGGAGCGGGAGACAATGGTAAGAGTAAGTCGGTGTGGCTTCGCACGCAGGACGTAATACAATGGCAGGCACATGGCATGTAATATCGTTTGACTCATCCGCTTATCCGGGCGGTCAGAGATTGCAACAGTTGAAATATTTATTTATTACCAAGCAATTAATTATTAAATTAATGTAACTTCGTTACACTATGCACCACGTTTTCATATTTAACCACGCGAAAAGAAGCATTTCATACTTACTTCAGCTAATCGATCAGTCACAGTACGCTAGCAAACATTCAATTTAAGGTTTCGGGTTGGGTGTGTTTTAGAAGTCTGTTTAAACAAACTGCCATAACGTATCCACTTGAAGACTCTATATCTACGGTTTGGGTGTGCACCATAGGTTCATATTTCATAAGTTTGCGGAGAAATCTCTCATATTTACTCTCCCGTATTGTTGAATCGCAGCGCGTTTGTAAACATTTGATATCAGACTTTCGTTTCGAGTGTTTTCGGAGAATCCATTAAGCAAACTTTAATAATATATCGACTAGAACACACTGTACCTGCGATTTAAGTGTGCACTATGTCTTCATATTTTGTCAATGTGTAGATAATGTCATAACCTTTACTCACACGGACTGTCGGATCGCAGAGCGTTTGCAAGCATCTGCTTTAAGGCTTTAAGTTTGAGTATTTTGGGAGTATTAAGGAGCCGTATGATTTCCTAGCTATTAATAAAGATTGTTCCCTAAACAACAGTATATACCGGAAAGGTTTTGATACACATATGTATATATATATATATATATATATATATATATATATATATATATATATATATATATATATATATATATATATATATATATATATATATTTAGATTCATTATTTAGATTCATTATTTAGATTATAATTTAGATATATAATTAGATTCAAATCGTTTAGTTGTCTTTTAGAGTTATCAACATGTCGAGCTCATATGATTTAAGTTGAAAACGTAAAATAATAAACGCACACAAAGCTATAGGTAGAAAATCTGCTCACTTTTGTCGCGATAAATCAGAAGCAGAACGTATTTATCGTGATACTCATAAACAAGTTATATCTCTTTTGGAAACTATTGCCAAATCAGTTAACGTAGCTAACGTTCCCCTATTGAAAATTAAAATTCAACCAGCAACGGCTTCGACTACTACACCTCCATTGAAAGTTAAAATACAGGCAGCATCATCTTCTTTAGATACAGACGAAGAAGATGATGAACTAAAATTACTATCATGAACTCCAGAAATATTACTGTATGTTACTAGCTAGAGGAGGAAATGTGGATCAAACACGGTATGCGCTCAGGTATAATAAAAATTTAGACGAATGGAAATTTGCTTGTTCTCGGGTAACGTTACAGGGAAATTATATTTTAATTAAAAACAACCTTTTCAAGGGGACCCTGGGTCTGTTTGATTTACTAAAACTTAAACAATTAGACTCTATTCCAATGAAAGAGCATACAGAGAATTATACAAAAATCATAGGTCTTACCAATGCACACAGAAAAGAGTTTAGACCTCGCGGTAAATTAATAGGTGTTAAACACTGGAAATATGAAAATATAATTAAACCGAATTTAGATAGAATTATCTAGCAGTTACAAAATGGTATATGGATAGTGAAATATCTAACATCAGTCGTGACTTGTTACGCGATAATATTAAAACTTTGAGCGAGATTTGTATAGAACTGTCTAAAGCAACTTTATGGCTTCTTGCTAAAGCAGATTATAGGTCTAAACATTTTGATAGATCACGACTCGTAGACCTGCATAATTTATTAATTACTTAAAAAACATCGTAATAGTTGCTGGATATATTTACATTTTATTTAATAATTCAGTCTTACACTGCTAATAATTTAGGTAGTTGGTGTCATAGCAGTTATTAACAGAGATGAACGCAAAACAAACCGTCGTCGATGAAATACATAGATCGGCTAGAAAGAATTTTCAAAGACGTAGTACTATAATAAAAGGTTATGATGATTTATTTCAAATAGATTTGGCCGAATCTATTGCTTACGCTAAAGTAGATAAGGGTTATCGTTACATTCTACTAATGATAAACTGTTATTCGAAATTCTTGTATGCACATCCGTTGAAAACTAAAACCGAAGAGGAGGTGACAAAGCAGGTCCGTAGCATCTTTAAGGCTGCAGTAATACCTAGAAATTTGCAGTCTGATCTCGGGAAAGAGTTTTACAATAAACATTTTAAAAAGTTAATGAGAGAATACAACATAAATCATTATTCCACGTATTTCCGTATTTCCAAGAGGAAGTGATTCAGATACGCCCAATCAGCGCGCAATTGCGAACAATTGCTCCCAGTAACTCACTGGTAGGAGCGAGGTTGCCTATCCACCCTCTACTAGCTATCCAGGCTAGTACCGGAGCGATTGACTTAACACGTGCTCACCCGCCGGCACCCTCCCGTCCTCTTTCATACGGGGCTAAGTACCTCGTCCAGCAATAGGACTATTACCCCAACTTAACTCAGTTGAATAGAGAGAGCCCTCCAGTCCTCTTTCATACCTTCATAAGCTCCTCCCCGAGACAGGGGTTGGGGCCACTGCCCGATCGAATCCAACCTCAAATGTGGCGGGACTTGGTTTTTTAATGGTTTTGCCACCCCGATCTACCAATATATAGGCTTGGTGGGCCCTCGGCAGAGCTTCGTTTAAGTCTACACGTTATAGACTCCCAGTGTGTACCCGTTAAGGTGAAGTTGTCTTGATTGTGAGAGGCTATGTATTCGCTTCAACTCTCCTTAAGTGTAATGGCTTTCAGAGCTTCTCCCAATCACTGTACCCGGCTGCAGTCCGGATTATAGGGCGATCGGGATAGCTCCTAAGCACATTTACCTGGCGGCATGCAGTTTCCCATATGCCAAAAAGCGGGATAAACCTCACTTCGCTTCTCCTCACTTAAGATTCAGTCAAACAGCGGGTTCCATCGGTGACCATAAATGACCTTATCCAAGGCGAGATTCGAATCGGTCCACACCGGTCTCCTATACCAGGGCTCCCCCTGGTCGGTATGAGTAACCGTCGAGAATTCTCACGAATTTCTCTACCACACACTTGACCTGACAGCTTCATCCATTGCCCAGTTTCCAAGGAAACAAGGATAGGGTAGAAGACAGCCAGTTTTATGGGTGAACGTCGTGTGGTCTCCCGAACACCCAATCTAGGTCAGACAGCGGGATACTTAGCTCCATAAAAGACCCTGACGTCAGGTAAGATCCAATCTACCAGCACCGGACCCTCTTGTTAGCAGAGCTCCCTCCGCAACGTATTAGAGTCATCGTCGAGAAACACTTCGGTGAAACGTAAACGAAACACCTCGGCATAACTCTACCACACATGTCCTTCTGATCGCGTCATACGTTACCCAGACAAACCTGGGATTGGGTAGACAACGACTAGTTCTAAGGGTGAACGCCGTGTGGTCTGCCCACAAGCTAGTCTCGAATCCTAGTGCTTCCCGACACCTCTAGCGACTGCCCTCCCTCTGTCTTCGGGCTAGTCTCGGATACTAGTGAAGTCCGACATCTCCAACGACTGCTTGTCCGTTCACCCTGTAAGTGAGTTTAGCTACAGAGGGAAATTTAAATGGATAGATATATTACAACGAATAGTTGATAGCTATAATAATAGAAAACAAAGAACGATAGGCATGGCTCCTGCAGCTGTTAAACCTACGACTCGGCTATCGGTATATAACACTAATGTAAAAGTTATCAGTAAACGTAGGCTAGATTATGACATCGTACGCATAAGCAAGTTTAAAGAAGTCTTTTCTAACGGATACACCCCCAACTGTTCAGCAGAATTATTCAAAATAGTTTAAGTTCAATTTACAAAGCCTATCACGTACCTGTTGGAAAATCTACATGGAGTTCCTGTCCGAGGTGCTTTCTACGAGTTCGAGCTGCAGAAAACCAAACAACCCAATGGTATTTAGTGGAAAACATACTTAAACGACGAAATAACGGCGATATCTATGTGAAATGGCTCGGCTTAACTGAAAAGTCCTGGATAAAGGCTGAAGTTGTTCTCCCCGCTCTGAATAATTTTTGTTTAATAATATCTATGTGAAATGGCTCGGCTTAACTGAAAAGTCCTGGATAAAGGCTGAAGTTGTTCTCCCCGCTCTGAATAATTTTTGTTTAATAATCTATGATATGTTCTCTATATGCTCGCTAAGTTTCATCTAAATCCGAATATCCAAAGCCCAGTTTTTAATTATTCAATATGACCATGTTAGTATGGAGTGACATGGGAGAAAATATACTTTTTCTCTTTACTGCCACAATAGCTGAGACAGACTCAAAACCATTTTAGATTAGTTACCACAGTCCCACAACAGTCACAACGGAAATTAAAAACATTGAGGAAAACTTGAGATTGGCTTATCCGATATACTCCTTTCCGCCCAAGAACTTTACGCAAAGCTTTAAGTCTCCAAGGCTCGTTTACAGCCGAAGAAATGCATTTTTAAGGTTCGATTACTCTATTGCAGTAGTTTCAATAAAAGAATAGAAACGTGTTACATTCTACTGAACAATACTGATCGCGTGGCACCTCCAAACTCGCATGTCTTGGCCGGTTTTTGCAAGATAATTACATGTATCAGTTCCACCTGCCGCCACTGACTTATTATTTTCAGATGGACGCTAATAAAAGGTTAGACCTTTATTCAGAACGATTTCCTCGAGGTCCGAAAGCTTTACTCTAAATGGTATCCGAAATACTGTTAAGAGTATAGCTTTTATAACCACTCTTTACGAGCCTATAACTCTGTCACGAGTGAAATCTGAATGTAAGTGCATAGGAGTTTGTATTTTATTCCCGCTCGAGGAAAACTTTCCTAAAATTTCCGATTTATTTTTTACAAGTGCCGATTTTACGACAAAATTAATTAAATATCCAAGTTGCCGTTTTATTCATTTTCTTAAAAGTGTCAGAAACGCATGTCGTGTGCAAATATTAACGCGAAATGAATTCTTCCGCAGAAATAATTGTTGTTTGGAAAAGAATTTTGTACAAAATTAATGTGAAAGACGAAGAAAGTGTTTTCGATTTGAAATTTTACATTTATAAAGCGACTGGGCTGAAACCGTCGCGGTTGAAAATCTCCGAAATAGTTTTGCCAAGTAACCTCAAAGTTTTGCTTCCATTCACTGTATTTTGAATAATATTCGTTCAATTTTCAGGAAATATAAAAGAAAACGATTGTAAAATAAAATATCTACGTTTAGATGGGGATGGTACGTTGAGAGTAGAAAGCAGATGTGGTAATAAACATCAAATATCTTTGTATACATTAAACGTTGAATTCCAAAGCACCGTCTTTGAAATCGACATCGAAGAAGAAGACACCGTCTTCGATTTGAAATGTTTGATTTACGATTTAACTAAAGTGAAACCTTCGCGACAAAGTATAGTAAACCTCGGACCATCAGGTAACTTCTATTTTTATACTGAATTCGCAGTTTCATACAGATTTCGTGTTATTTAAGGACATGTAGACGACGAAGATCGCATTTTACCACGTTTGAATTTAAATGCCCAGTCTACATTGAAAGTTGTCGACAAATTTAGCCAATGTATCGCAAGTTCTTGGAAGAAACTGAAAGTTGAATGGAATCAGATACATTTCAAAATTGGTACTGAAAAAGAGGATAACGTTTTCGACCTGAAACGCAAAATTTTTGCAGCAACCGGCGTAGAACCAGTCGACCAAATTCTTCTAAATCTTCCTATCATTGGTAAATCACATTTAATTTTGTTATTTCTTTTTCTTGGTAAATTCTTGCCGTACATGTTTATGTTTCAGAAAACGCCGATCAAGGTAGTTGTCTACTGGGCGAGATGAATCTAGAATCGGCCTTTGTTTTAAGAATCACTAACAGCTTTCACGTACTTTCTGCGAAAACTACAAACCGTGCCGAGGGGGCCCTCCACAGGTTGGTTCGTATTGAAATTGGACCGGCCTCCTCCTTAAGTAAGGATAAAGTAGAAGACTTCGGCTGCAAAAGACTGTGCAAACCACGACCAGGAAAGAAGCTTGTCGTCTTAGACGTGGATAAAACTATATTCGACTATAGAGCACCCAACATGTTGTTGTCCACGAGACCGTTTTTACATACATTTCTGGAACAAATTTACGAGGAGTTTGATATTGGCATCTGGTCAGCTACTAGTAGGGACATGCTAGAAACTAAACTAAAAGCCCTAGAAATGCTG
Source organism: Agrypnus murinus (assembly GCA_929113105.1). Taxonomy (NCBI): domain Eukaryota; kingdom Metazoa; phylum Arthropoda; class Insecta; order Coleoptera; family Elateridae; genus Agrypnus; species Agrypnus murinus. The sequence goes on along the minus strand of OV816023.1, from coordinate 6,556,137 downwards.
ACTAGTTCAAGATACAAGATTTTATTCTACATGGACATAACGGCTATGGGCTCTGTCTGGATAGTAAACAAAGGCTATCGGGTAAGTCCTAAGCAGCAGCATGATTTTTATTACGAAGCAATTATTGTCGCTTTACAGGTCAAGCCATTACGGAACGTTTGGTCGATATATCACGAGTTCAATTGCCGCAATACCATCATATGTGACGATCAAAATGTTAACTTCCACTTGAATCCACAGAATGGTATACGTGTTGAACCTTATCATTATCAAAATCACGGTTGTGATAACGAGTTATTACGTTTATTAACGTATCTAAAACATATCGAACAACAGGAGGATTTTACAATAATAGATCACACACAATGGAGAACGTATGGTTGTTGGGATAGCGACAGCAGCAACGATAATGAAAACCTTGACGCGATTGGGAAGAAGACTAATAATGGCACAGACAATCAGAACAACTAATTCATTTCCTCTCACGCATGCGCAACCTTTTTGTTTTTTGATATACTCCCAATTTTGTTTATTTCTATAATTTAATGAGAGTTATCTACAAAAAAAATTCGGTAATGTATACACATATAAAAGAATAAAACTTAAAACGAAATCAGATCTGTTTTAATTGAAGTTAATCACCCTTACTACAGTCTAAATTCCAAAAAGCAGAAATAAAAAATGTACTTGCATTGAGTTAAAAAATCGGGAAAGTACTTAACAGAGAAGAGACCGTACTGTGTTCTGTTTTTTGCGGGGATTTCCCCTTTATAGTATAGTTCCATATATTAGCAAACTATATGAGAAGTAACAAGATCAGTTTTCATTAGTAGTTTGCCCAGAGTTATTATCAAAATAGGTACTACGGGCAAAAGAAACTTACACTTAGCGTTCCTGTAGGCTGCTTGGCTGACTCGGTTACTACTTGGTCCCTTTGGCTTGCAAGGCTGCCTTCGAGTTCAAGAAATAAACTGGCTATCTCTGGCCATCGCACGCTGCATTATAGGTGCTCGCGGAGTGGGGAGACAATGGTAAGAGTAAGTCGGTGTGGCTTCGCACGCAGGACGTAATACAATGGCAGGCACATGGCATGTAAGATCGTTTGACTCATCCGCTTATCCGGGCGGTCAGAGATTGCAACAGTTGAAAAATTTATTTATTACCAAGCAATTAATTATTAAATTAATGTAACTTCGTTACACTATGCACCACGTTTTCATATTTAACCACGCGAAAAGAAGCATTTCATACTTACTTCAGCTAATCGATCAGTCACAGTACGCTAGCAAACATTCAATTTAAGGTTTCGGCTTGGGTGTGTTTTAGAAGTCTGTTTAAACAAACTGCCATAACGTATCCACTTGAAGACTCTATATCTACGGTTTGGGTGTGCACCATAGGTTCATATTTCATAAGTTTGCGGAGAAATCTCCCATATTTACTCTCCCGTATTGTTGAATCGCAGCGCGTTTGTAAACATTTGATATCAGACTTTCGTTTCAAGTGTTTTCGGAGAATCCATTAAGCAAACTTTAATAATATATCGACTAGAACACACTGTACCTGCGATTTAAGTGTGCACTATGTCTTCATATTTTGTCAATGTGTAGATAATGTCGTAACCTTTACTCACACGGACTGTCGGATCGCAGAGCGTTTGCAAGCATCTGCTTTAAGGCTTTAAGTTTGAGTATTTTGGGAGTATTAAGGAGCCGTATGATTTCCTAGCTATTAATAAAGATTGTTCCCTAAACAACAGTATATACCGGAAAGGTTTTGATACACACACACATATATATATATATATATATATATATATATATATATATATATATATATATATATATATATATACGTAAATAGCAACACATCCGAGACCCACGATACGGAACAGACAACCCGAGACCCGAGCGAAAAAATTATTTTAAAACTGTGTATTTTGGTGTTTTGGGATGTATTTATTGGTCTTAGGAATTATTTAGTCTGAGGGGTAAAAATTTTCAAAAAGTAATATTTATGACAGACTTCCGAGACCCTTTGAAGTGCAACGAACATGCGAGACCCGTAATATTAAAAATATACGTTCATCGTCACATAAGAGTCCCTTCGACGTTGCCAATATGACACTATAGTAAACCTGGTGTTCTCAGTGAGGTTAACGGAATATTCCGAAGTAAAGAAATGTGTTTTCAATTTGTCACGGATCTTTACGCACACTTCTCACACGTGGTTATTTTTCTCTAGTTATTTTAAATGGATACCCGCTCGAAGTAAATACTTAAAGTGGATTTGAGCACGATTAATTAATGCACGATTATTAACGCACGTTATTGACTACATATCATTGCATAAGACAAGTATACATTCAAATGCGCGTAAATTTTAGTTGATGCGCGTTGCAACGAGATTCCCCATTCTATCGCGCAATTTACGCATAGCGAGGTACACGAAATTGCATTGGACCGTATACATGGTCACGCGTTTTTGCGTGGGAGAATGCTAGGAACTAAAAAAAATTCCCTTTTTGAAGATATTTCTTATTTTATAAAGTATAAAAGGACATTTTTCACAAAAATTCTATAAAAGCAGGGTGAATTCTTATTAAACAAAAAATAATCAAAAATAATGTCATTGTCTACGTAAAAAATAAGTCATCGGACAAGATAAGAACACCAGACACGTTATAATGTTAATATTATTATGTAAATTGTTAAATATGTTTATCAATTACTTTTTAGTTGCACTATTTTCAACTCAGCGTTTTAATTTTTGTTTAAATGTTAATAAAACAAAAATCAGCGCATATAAATTATGTACTTGTTCAGAATTACATCTTACAACGTATTTTACACTTTTATTATGTATTTGTAGTATTATAAATGAAAATCATTATATGTAGTACGGATGAAAAACTCATTATTTTATATGAGGGGGACTAGAAGCCAAGGGGTATAAGTGCAATGTAACATGTTAGATAATCAGAGCTAAATTTTGATAATTCTTGTAATTAAAGTATGTTATTTAATTAGTTTGTTATTATATTTTACCTTTGCTTATACTGTTTTGTACTTCTCTCTAAAATATGAGATCATTTTATTCATTGTTAATGTCTTCTATCAGTATTTTCTTAGCATGTGTTTGCATTTGTACCCCTTGTATTCCAAACATGTCTGCTTAGTCAATAAAAAACCAGGGTACAAGTGCAAAATATTTTATTTCATATCTAAATAACAGTATATTTACTCAAAATACTTTTCTATGTATTTTCGAATGATGTGAAAGGATGCTCCATTCTAAAATTCAACCACTCACTGCATAGATCTGATTCCAGTGACCATGTTTTTGAAAACAGTTTAAGGACATCTAAGCTAATAAAATCCTCATCATTCATTATAACCACAGTGAACTTTTGGCTATTTTTAGCTACAAAGCGGTATCAAAATTTAAGTTGCACTATTTACTCGAGCTTTATAGAAGTGGCACAACGGCGCTTAGAACTATCATAACATAGTTTGTTGTTTACCTGTTAACTGAGTGTTAAACATTTGAACATTAGTTTGAACATAACGGGCATTCAAAATGGCCTGATAGCTTGAAACTCTTCCCACTTAAACCTTCTAAAATCTTTTTGAATCTAAGAAATCCATCATAGAGTGTCAGCTGTGCATAGAAATGATGTCATGTCGCGATAGGCAATTAGAAAGTGGTGCAAGCAATTGGAAGAAGGGCATACCAATCTGGCCGTTGCAGTAGTCAGAGGCAGGCCATCAACTTCCACGATTCCTGATTAAATCGTGCATATTGAAGAGTTCACTTCGAATGCAACGCAAGATATAGATTAATGAAATTGGTGGTTTCGCGGTTTGCGTACTTGGAGTTTTAAGCCTCCGCAGCATTTTGAATGTCTGTTAAGTTCAGACTACGCACTGGGACTGTTTGATATTCTTTAATATATTTAAAACATGTAGGCAACAAACTATATAGTGATGGTTCTTACCCATTGTGCCATCATATAACACTTCGGTAAATAGTATTGGATGCAACGTAATTTTGGTTTCTCCTCGTACGACGTTAGACCAAGATTGTCGAATGTAGATATCTCTAAATAACCTTTTTTTTGTTGCTTTAATAAGACCAAAGTTCTGGCCACATTGTTGTTCTTTGTCATGAATGTCATTTTTGTTGCAATTGTTTTTTATTCGCACTCGCAAAATGATCAGATTGCAACTAAAACAAGTAAAAAATCTTAAACATTCAAAACACTACAAACTCCTTTGTTGCTCGTGATATACAAATAATGCAATAACACAATCTTAAAAGCGTTAACATACATTATGGTTCACACGACTAACTCAAAAGCACACTTTTGGAGCACAAAGGATGCAAGATTCCAATTATCATAAGCGATTTTCTAAATAGTCAAACTTTTACCTACTATATCTCAACATCTGTCCAGTTACTGTGAATTTCCCTTGGTACATAGGTAGGTGTGTATTTTACTTCAATACATAACTCTATTTGACAAAAAACGTCACTTGTACCACTTGGCTTCTAGGTCCCTCATATAGGTTTATTATTGATATGCACTAAACAATCGTCAAATGTATAAAGATCTAGAAAACATACTGTTTAAATTGTGGTTGATTGGTCCTAGAATGTACTTATGTACTAGTACTACAATAGCAAAATTGTACTGAATTTGTACAAATGTACTAAAACGGTAACGCTGACTAATATAATTTGTGAATCATGATACTGACGGCGCGACGATGCTGCGTTAAGCGCTTGCTTGTTTAGATTGAGTGTTTTACCTAACGCGCGATTAACGCGGCGCGTTAATTGATTGCATGATCTGTACTGCCTTAAGAATAAATTAAAGATTTATGCGATAGAAGACGAAGTTTTAAATAAAAAAAATAGACAAACAAATTAATGATATTGCAAGATAAATTTATGCCAAACATGAACTATGTATAATTTTATTTAATAACTGTCATTCTCAGAGGTTCACACTGGTAGTTTTTCGAGTCGCAGATTACGAATCTGAAATTATTTTTGAAAATTTTGGTTTTAATTTTTTACTTTGGCATTACCATTACATAAAACAAACAACTTTCCATCTTCTGAACGTTCGTGATTATTTAAAAACTACGTAGTAATGACGATTTTACTAACAAAGGCCAAGATAGTCCGAGAATGATGTCTTTTGCTCAAACAAAATTCGACAGTCTTTTTTCACAGAACTTTATTAAGTACATATGTGTTGTTTTATGTTTTAGTTATTTAAAAAATGTTTACTAAATGCAAATGGAAGTGTAGTTTTCTTATTATGTTACGTACATTCAGTAATTAAATTTAAGTTTGTCTTATAATATTAAGTAGGTTCTAATGAACCTCCAAAGTGTTCAAAGAATATTAATGCAAAGCAGAAGAGTTTTATGTTAAACATAAAACTCTTTTTCTTTACGTTATTAAGACGTTTTATTATTATATATCATAAAGATTCAGTACAAAAAACTTACAAAATACTACAATATAGTATTATAATTATTGTGGTTGCCCTTGTCTCAGTGTTTAAGCTATTTGCAAATACGTTTACCCTTTAAACTTGAAGATAGTTTTGTTTAAGTCATATATTGTTTTTAATACTCAATAAAACGATTTTCAACTTTTTACAGTATCTGACAAAAACTCTGCTGTTATAAAATCAGGTAATAGTTGCTACCTCCTTAAAATGCCTACCCTATACGTATTTATAGGTACTTAAAGTAAAGATTTATGACCATTGTACAATTTCTCTGGATAGGTTTAAAATTCATTTACAATAGAGCCTGTGAACCCCAACGAAATGTAGTGTTAAAAATTTATTATTCTATCAATTTATACTAAATAAGAAGGAAATATATTCCAATACGTTTTTTCTTTATTAAATTTTTACACAGTTTATAAATAGTAGATGTTTCTAATAATCAAGAAGTATTGATATCAACTTGTATTAAAGTTAAACTTTTTAAACCGATGCCAGCTTTACTATTTATAAATTAATAAAAAAGTCTTCTTTTAAAAATGTCAAAATAAGGTAATAATAGTTAGTAATAATACTTTCCCCAAAAGCTACCTCAAAATGTTCGCAAGCAGTTTGCAAAAAAGCAAAGTGGACATAAGAAGAGAAGAGATGTTAGCCAAAACATTTTAAAAACCTTATTCAGACTTATTGTAATAAGGTGTCCAACAAGAAGGATGTAGAAACACATTTTAAAAATGTTAATTAGATACCAATAACACATTTATATACAATCAATACTGTAATTTCAGTTAAAATTAACAATTATTTTGTTATTTGTATTCTAATACGTTCAGTTTAATTTTTATTGTTCAGTAAAACCTTCACTTTCAATAAAATGTTTATTTCAAAAATAGTATATGATGCTAGCAAGCATAGTATATTAAATATTAAAGTATAATAATATGATTATCTCAGAACAAGAAGATAATAGTAAAAGTTTTTTAAAATGCAAGAGTTTTATTTTTAAAGATAAAAATATCTTTTAAAACTTTTAATAACTTATTAAAAAATAATTTTTAAAATTGCTTATTTTTTTAGCATAAAAAACCAGTTGGAGAATTTGGTGTGAAATGAAAGATACATTTTAGTATAAGTTAGTAAACTATAAAATATCAATTTAGTAAACAAAATAAAACATTTTTATTTTATTAGCATAAAACAGACACAACAAATACAAATTGCAAAAACATAATTTTTCCACAATGCTTCTCATTACAGAAAAAAGCCCGTAAAACCTTTAAACCCCTCTCTCGTACGAGAAACGTTTCTTTAAGGAATGTTCCTTCATAATAAATTGTAAGATCCAGTACGAAAAATATTTAAACACATAGCTGCCAAGTTTAAGGGACTCGCATATAACAGAAACGTAAGAATATTGATGTTAACACACCGGGTCTCGCATTTTATATACTGATTATATACTGATCTAGTGACGCGCCCTCTGCATAAAGAAAGTGTTAACTAAAAACCGTATAAGAGACGATATTTACCGTATTTCTGAGTCCCAACAAAAATTTAAATTTAGGTGTTTGAGGATCAGGAGAACACAAAAAACCATATATACAGCCCTTGGAAATGCGAGACCCGAAAACGGGTCTCGCATGTGCAAAACGGGCCTCGCATAGTATGTTGCACATGGTGCATCAGGTCTCGCAAGTGCTGATTATACATACATATATATATATATATATATATATATATATATATATATATATATATATATATATATATATATATATATATATATATATATATATATATATATATATATATATAGATTCATAATTAGATTCATTATTTAGATTATAATTTAGATATATAATTAGATTCAAATCGTTTAGTTGTCTTTTAGAGTTATCAACATGTCGAGCTCATATGATTTAAGTTGAAAACGTAAAATAATAAACGCACACAAAGCTATAGGTAGAAAATCTGCTCACTTTTGTCGCGATAAATCAGAAGCAGAACGTATTTATCGTGATACTCATAAACAAGTTATATCTCTTTTGGAAACTATTGCCAAATCAGTTAACGTAGCTAACGTTCCCCTATTGAAAATTAAAATTCAACCAGCAACGGCTTCGACTACTACACCTCCATTGAAAGTTAAAATACAGGCAGCATCATCTTCTTTAGATACAGACGAAGAAGATGATGAACTAAAATTACTATCATGAACTCCCGAAATATTACTGTATGTTACTAGCTAGAGGAGGAAATGTGGATCAAACACGGTATGCGCTCAGGTATAATAAAAATTTAGACGAATGGAAATTTGCTTGTTCTCGGGTAACGTTACAGGGAAATTATATTTTAATTAAAAACAACCTTTTCAAGGGGACCCTGGGTCTGTTTGATTTACTAACACTTAAACAATTAGACTCTATTCCAATGAAAGAGCATACAGAGAATTATACAAAAATCATAGGTCTTACCAATGCACACAGAAAAGAGTTTAGACCTCGCGGTAAATTAATAGGTGTTAAACACTGGAAATATGAAAATATAATTAAACCGAATTTAGATAGAATTATCTAGCAGTTACAAAATGGTATATGGATAGTGAAATATCTAACATCAGTCGTGACTTGTTACGCGATAATATTAAAACTTTGAGCGAGATTTGTATAGAACTGTCTAAAGCAACTTTATGGCTTCTTGCTAAAGCAGATTATAGGTCTAAACATTTTGATAGATCACGACTCGTAGACCTGCATAATTTATTAATTACTTAAAAAACATCGTAATAGTTGCTGGATATATTTACATTTTATTTAATAATTCAGTCTTACACTGCTAATAATTTAGGTAGTTGGTGTCATAGCAGTTATTAACAGAGATGAACGCAAAACAAACCGTCGTCGATGAAATACATAGATCGGCTAGAAAGAATTTTCAAAGACGTAGTACTATAATAAAAGGTTATGATGATTTATTTCAAATAGATTTGGCCGAATCTATTGCTTACGCTAAAGTAGATAAGGGTTATCGTTACATTCTACTAATGATAAACTGTTATTCGAAATTCTAGTATGCACATCCGTTGCAAAGCAGGTCCGTAGCATCTTTAAGGCTGCAGTAATACCTAGAAATTTGCAGTCTGATCTCGGGAAAGAGTTTTACAATAAACATTTTAAAAAGTTAATGAGAGAATACAACATAAATCATTATTCCACGTATTCCGTAATTAAGGCTTCAATAGTCGAACGAGTTATTCGTACAATTAAGCAAAGTCTGTATAAGCAGTTTAGCTACATTGATTAAATGCATGTTTTACGTGGGGTTCCCGTGTTAACATACCCCCACGTTCCTTCCCTGGGGAGGAAGTAATTGAGATACGCTTAATCAGCACGCAATTGCATATCAATTGCTCACAGTTACTCACTGGTCGGAGCGAGGTTGCCTATACACCCTCTACTAGCTAACCAGGTTAGTACCGGAGAGATTGACTTAACACGTGCTCTCCCGCCGGCACCCTCCCGTCCTCTTTCATACGGGGCAAAGTGCCTCGTCCAGCATGAGGGCTATTCCCCCAACCTAGGTCAGTACGTCGGAACCCTGAAGTGCCTTCTCCGAGCCAGAGTTGAGACCACTGCCCGATCGAATCCAACCTCAGGTGTGGCGGGACTTGGTTTTTAAATGGTTTTGCCACCACGATCTCCCAGTTATAGGCCTGGTGTGCCCCCGACAGAGCTTCGTTTCGAGGCTACCTTATAGGGCCCATTAAAGTAGCATCCCGGTGTGTACCCGTTAAGGTGAAGTTGGCTTGAACGCGAGAGGCTATGTATGTTCGCATCAACGTCCTTTAAGTGTAGGTCTCTAGACGATTTCTGGGAATCCGACTCTGGACCTGACAGCATATGCCAGACCCTGCCCGTACTGTCACCTCCGAAACGCTACCTGGTGGCTTGCAGTTCTCATGGGTTAGCGAGCGAACTCCCTGACCGAGATAAACCTCACTTAAATCTCCTCTATTCGTCTAGGTCAGACAAGAATTTGTCATTGTTTTACGTGGGGTTCCTATATAAACATACCCCCCAAGTTCTTTCCAAGAGGAAGTGATTCAGATACGCCCAATCAGCGCGCAATTGCGGTCAATTGCTCCCAGTAACTCACTGGTAGGAGCGAGGTTGCCTATCCACCCTCTACTAGCTATCCAGGCTAGTACCGGAGCGATTGACTTAACACGTGCTCACCCGCCGGCACCCTCCCGTCCTCTTTCATACGGGGCTAAGTACCTCGTCCAGCAATAGGACTATTACCCCAACTTAACTCAGTTGAATAGAGAGAGCCCTCCAGTCCTCTTTCATACCTTCATAAGCTCCTCCCCGAGACAGGGGTTGGGGCCACTGCCCGATCGAATCCAACCTCAAATGTGGCGGGACTTGGTTTTTTAATGGTTTTGCCACCCCGATCTACCAATATATAGGCTTGGTGGGCCCTCGGCAGAGCTTCGTTTAAGTCTACACGTTATAGACTCCCAGTGTGTACCCGTTAAGGTGAAGTTGTCTTGATTGTGAGAGGCTATGTATTCGCTTCAACTCTCCTTAAGTGTAATGGCTTTCAGAGCTTCTCCCAATCACTGTACCCGGCTGCAGTCCGGATTATAGGGCGATCGGGATAGCTCCTAAGCACATTTACCTGGCGGCATGCAGTTTCCCATATGCCAAAAAGCGGGATAAACCTCACTTCGCTTCTCCTCACTTAAGATTCAGTCAAACAGCGGGTTCCATCGGTGACCATAAATGACCTTATCCAAGGCGAGATTCGAATCGGTCCACACCGGTCTCCTATACCAGGGCTCCCCCTGGTCGGTATGAGTAACCGTCGAGAATTCTCACGAATTTCTCTACCACACACTTGACCTGACAGCTTCATCCATTGCCCAGTTTCCAAGGAAACAAGGATAGGGTAGAAGACAGCCAGTTTTATGGGTGAACGTCGTGTGGTCTCCCGAACACCCAATCTAGGTCAGACAGCGGGATACTTAGCTCCATAAAAGACCCTGACGTCAGGTAAGATCCAATCTACCAGCACCGGACCCTCTTGTTAGCAGAGCTCCCTCCGCAACGTATTAGAGTCATCGTCGAGAAACACTTCGGTGAAACGTAAACGAAACACCTCGGCATAACTCTACCACACATGTCCTTCTGATCGCGTCATACGTTACCCAGACAAACCTGGGATTGGGTAGACAACGACTAGTTCTAAGGGTGAACGCCGTGTGGTCTGCCCACAAGCTAGTCTCGAATCCTAGTGCTTCCCGACACCTCTAGCGACTGCCCTCCCTCTGTCTTCGGGCTAGTCTCGGATACTAGTGAAGTCCGACATCTCCAACGACTGCTTGTCCGTTCACCCTGTAAGTGAGTTTAGCTACAGAGGGAAATTTAAATGGATAGATATATTACAACGAATAGTTGATAGCTATAATAATAGAAAACAAAGAACGATAGGCATGGCTCCTGCAGCTGTTAAACCTACGACTCGGCTATCGGTATATAACACTAATGTAAAAGTTATCAGTAAACGTAGGCTAGATTATGACATCGTACGCATAAGCAAGTTTAAAGAAGTCTTTTCTAACTGATACACCCCCAACTGTTCAGCAGAATTATTCAAAATAGTTTAAGTTCAATTTACAAAGCCTATCACGTACCTGTTGGAAAATCTACATGGAGTTCCTGTCCGAGGTGCTTTCTACGAGTTCGAGCTGCAGAAAACCAAACAACCCAATGGTATTTAGTGGAAAACATACTTAAACGACGAAATAACGGCGATATCTATGTGAAATGGCTCGGCTTAACTGAAAAGTCCTGGATAAAGGCTGAAGTTGTTCTCCCCGCTCTGAATAATTTTTGTTTAATAATATCTATGTGAAATGGCTCGGCTTAACTGAAAAGTCCTGGATAAAGGCTGAAGTTGTTCTCCCCGCTCTGAATAATTTTTGTTTAATAATCTATGATATGTTCTCTATATGCTCGCAAAGTTTCATCTAAATCCGAATATCCAAAGCCCAGTTTTTAATTATTCAATATGACCATGTTAGTATGGAGTGACATGGGAGAAAATATACGTTTTCTCTTTACTGCCACAATAGCTGAGACAGACTCAAAACCATTTTAGATTAGTTACCACAGTCCCACAACAGTCACAACGGAAATTAAAAACATTGAGGAAAACTTGAGATTGGCTTATCCGATATACTCCTTTCCGCCCAAGAACTTTACGCAAAGCTTTAAGTCTCCAAGGCTCGTTTACAGCCGAAGAAATGCATTTTTAAGGTTCGATTACTCTATTGCAGTAGTTTCAATAAAAGAATAGAAACGTGTTACATTCTACTGAACAATACTGATCGCGTGGCACCTCCAAACTCGCATGTCTTGGCCGGTTTTTGCAAGATAATTACATGTATCAGTTCCACGTGCCGCCACTGACTTATTATTTTCAGATGGACGCTAATAAAAGGTTAGACCTTTATTCAGAACGATTTCCTCGAGGTCCGAAAGCTTTACTCTAAATGGTATCCGAAATACTGTTAAGAGTATAGCTTTTATAGCCACTCTTTACGAGCCTATAACTCTGTCACGAGTGAAATCTGAATGTAAGTGCATAGGAGTTTGTATTTTATTCCCGCTCGAGGAAAACTTTCCTAAAATTTCCGATTTATTTTTTACAAGTGCCGATTTTACGACAAAATTAATTAAATATCCAAGTTGCCGTTTTATTCATTTTCTTAAAAGTGTCAGAAACGCATGTCGTGTGCAAATATTAACGCGAAATGAATTCTTCCGCAGAAATAATTGTTGTTTGGAAAAGAATTTTGTACAAAATTAATGTGAAAGACGAAGAAAGTGTTTTCGATTTGAAATTTTACATTTATAAAGCGACTGGGCTGAAACCGTCGCGGTTGAAAATCTCCGAAATAGTTTTGCCAAGTAACCTCAAAGTTTTGCTTCCATTCACTGTATTTTGAATAATATTCGTTCAATTTTCAGGAAATATAAAAGAAAACGATTGTAAAATAAAATATCTACGTTTAGATGGGGATGGTACGTTGAGAGTAGAAAGCAGATGTGGTAATAAACATCAAATATCTTTGTATACATTAAACGTTGAATTCCAAAGCACCGTCTTTGAAATCGACATCGAAGAAGAAGACACCGTCTTCGATTTGAAATGTTTGATTTACGATTTAACTAAAGTGAAACCTTCGCGACAAAGTATAGTAAACCTCGGACCATCAGGTAACTTCTATTTTTATACTGAATTCGCAGTTTCATACAGATTTCGTGTTATTTAAGGACATGTAGACGACGAAGATCGCATTTTACCACGTTTGAATTTAAATGCCCAGTCTACATTGAAAGTTGTCGACAAATTTAGCCAATGTATCGCAAGTTCTTGGAAGAAACTGAAAGTTGAATGGAATCAGATACATTTCAAAATTGGTACTGAAAAAGAGGATAACGTTTTCGACCTGAAACGCAAAATTTTTGCAGCAACCGGCGTAGAACCAGTCGACCAAATTCTTCTAAATCTTCCTATCATTGGTAAATCACATTTAATTTTGTTATTTCTTTTTCTTGGTAAATTCTTGCCGTACATGTTTATGTTTCAGAAAACGCCGATCAAGGTAGTTGTCTACTGGGCGAGATGAATCTAGAATCGGCCTTTGTTTTAAGAATCACTAACAGCTTTCACGTACTTTCTGCGAAAACTACAAACCGTGCCGAGGGGGCCCTCCACAGGTTGGTTCGTATTGAAATTGGACCGGCCTCCTCCTTAAGTAAGGATAAAGTAGAAGACTTCGGCTGCAAAAGACTGTGCAAACCACGACCAGGAAAGAAGCTTGTCGTCTTAGACGTGGATAAAACTATATTCGACTATAGAGCACCCAACATGTTGTTGTCCACGAGACCGTTTTTACATACATTTCTGGAACAAATTTACGAGGAGTTTGATATTGGCATCTGGTCAGCTACTAGTAGGGACATGCTAGAAACTAAACTAAAAGCCCTAGAAATGCTGACTAGTTCAAGATACAAGATTTTATTCTACATGGACATAACGGCTATGGGCTCTGTCTGGATAGTAAACAAAGGCTATCGGGTAAGTCCTAAGCAGCAGCATGATTTTTATTACGAAGCAATTATTGTCGCTTTACAGGTCAAGCCATTACGGAACGTTTGGTCGATATATCACGAGTTCAATTGCCGCAATACCATCATATGTGACGATCAAAATGTTAACTTCCACTTGAATCCACAGAATGGTATACGTGTTGAACCTTATCATTATCAAAATCACGGTTGTGATAACGAGTTATTACGTTTATTAACGTATCTAAAACATATCGAACAACAGGAGGATTTTACAATAATAGATCACACACAATGGAGAACGTATGGTTGTTGGGATAGCGACAGCAGCAACGATAATGAAAACCTTGACGCGATTGGGAAGAAGACTAATAATGGCACGGACAATCAGAACAACTAATTCATTTCCTCTCACGCATGCGCAACCTTTTTGTTTTTTGATATACTCCCAATTTTGTTTATTTCTATAATTTAATGAGAGTTATCTACAAAAAAAATTCGGTAATGTATACACATATAAAAGAATAAAACTTAAAACGAAATCAGATCTGTTTTAATTGAAGTTAATCACCCTTACTACAGTCTAAATTCCAAAAAGCAGAAATAAAAAATGTACTTGCATTGAGTTAAAAAATCGGGAAAGTACTTAACAGAGAAGAGACCGTACTGTGTTCTGTTTTTTGCGGGGATTTCCCCTTTATAGTATAGTTCCATATATTAGCAAACTATATGAGAAGTAACAAGATCAGTTTTCATTAGTAGTTTGCCCAGAGTTATTATCAAAATAGGTACTACGGGCAAAAGAAACTTACACTTAGCGTTCCTGTAGGCTGCTTGGCTGACTCGGTTACTACTTGGTCCCTTTGGCTTGCAAGGCTGCCTTCGAGTTCAAGAAATAAACTGGCTATCTCTGGCCATCGCACGCTGCATTATAGGTGCTCGCGGAGTGGGGAGACAATGGTAAGAGTAAGTCGGTGTGGCTTCGCACGCAGGACGTAATACAATGGCAGGCACATGGCATGTAAGATCGTTTGACTCATCCGCTTATCCGGGCGGTCAGAGATTGCAACAGTTGAAAAATTTATTTATTACCAAGCAATTAATTATTAAATTAATGTAACTTCGTTACACTATGCACCACGTTTTCATATTTAACCACGCGAAAAGAAGCATTTCATACTTACTTCAGCTAATCGATCAGTCACAGTACGCTAGCAAACATTCAATTTAAGGTTTCGGCTTGGGTGTGTTTTAGAAGTCTGTTTAAACAAACTGCCATAACGTATCCACTTGAAGACTCTATATCTACGGTTTGGGTGTGCACCATAGGTTCATATTTCATAAGTTTGCGGAGAAATCTCCCATATTTACTCTCCCGTATTGTTGAATCGCAGCGCGTTTGTAAACATTTGATATCAGACTTTCGTTTCGAGTGTTTTCGGAGAATCCATTAAGCAAACTTTAATAATATATCGACTAGAACACACTGTACCTGCGATTTAAGTGTGCACTATGTCTTCATATTTTGTCAATGTGTAGATAATGTCATAACCTTTACTCACACGGACTGTCGGATCGCAGAGCGTTTGCAAGCATCTGCTTTAAGGCTTTAAGTTTGAGTATTTTGGGAGTATTAAGGAGCCGTATGATTTCCTAGCTATTAATAAAGATTGTTCCCTAAACAACAGTATATACCGGAAAGGTTTTGATACACACACACACACACACACACATATATATATATATATATATATATATATATATATATATATATATATATATATATATATATAGATTCATAATTAGATTCATTATTTAGATTATAATTTAGATATATAATTAGATTCAAATCGTTTAGTTGTCTTTTAGAGTTATCAACATGTCGAGCTCATATGATTTAAGTTGAAAACGTAAAATAATAAACGCACACAAAGCTATAGGTAGAAAATCTGCTCACTTTTGTCGCGATAAATCAGAAGCAGAACGTATTTATCGTGATACTCATAAACAAGTTATATCTCTTTTGGAAACTATTGCCAAATCAGTTAACGTAGCTAACGTTCCCCTATTGAAAATTAAAATTCAACCAGCAACGGCTTCGACTACTACACCTCCATTGAAAGTTAAAATACAGGCAGCATCATCTTCTTTAGATACAGACGAAGAAGATGATGAACTAAAATTACTATCATGAACTCCCGAAATATTACTGTATGTTACTAGCTAGAAGAGGAAATGTGGATCAAACACGGTATGCGCTCAGGTATAATAAAAATTTAGACGAATGGAAATTTGCTTGTTCTCGGGTAACGTTACAGGGAAATTATATTTTAATTAAAAACAACCTTTTCAAGGGGACCCTGGGTCTGTTTGATTTACTAACACTTAAACAATTAGACTCTATTCCAATGAAAGAGCATACAGAGAATTATACAAAAATCATAGGTCTTACCAATGCACACAGAAAAGAGTTTAGACCTCGCGGTAAATTAATAGGTGTTAAACACTGGAAATATGAAAATATAATTAAACCGAATTTAGATAGAATTATCTAGCAGTTACAAAATGGTATATGGATAGTGAAATATCTAACATCAGTCGTGACTTGTTACGCGATAATATTAAAACTTTGAGCGAGATTTGTATAGAACTGTCTAAAGCAACTTTATGGCTTCTTGCTAAAGCAGATTATAGGTCTAAACATTTTGATAGATCACGACTCGTAGACCTGCATAATTTATTAATTACTTAAAAAACATCGTAATAGTTGCTGGATATATTTACATTTTATTTAATAATTCAGTCTTACACTGCTAATAATTTAGGTAGTTGGTGTCATAGCAGTTATTAACAGAGATGAACGCAAAACAAACCGTCGTCGATGAAATACATAGATCGGCTAGAAAGAATTTTCAAAGACGTAGTACTATAATAAAAGGTTATGATGATTTATTTCAAATAGATTTGGCCGAATCTATTGCTTACGCTAAAGTAGATAAGGGTTATCGTTACATTCTACTAATGATAAACTGTTATTCGAAATTCTTGTATGCACATCCGTTGCAAAGCAGGTCCGTAGCATCTTTAAGGCTGCAGTAATACCTAGAAATTTGCAGTCTGATCTCGGGAAAGAGTTTTACAATAAACATTTTAAAAAGTTAATGAGAGAATACAACATAAATCATTATTCCACGTATTCCGTAATTAAGGCTTCAATAGTCGAACGAGTTATTCGTACAATTAAGCAAAGTCTGTATAAGCAGTTTAGCTACATTGATTAAATGCATGTTTTACGTGGGGTTCCCGTGTTAACATACCCCCACGGTCCTTCCCTGGGGAGGAAGTAATTGAGATACGCTTAATCAGCACGCAATTGCATATCAATTGGTCACAGTTACTCACTGGTCGGAGCGAGGTTGCCTATCCACCCTCTACTAGCTAACCAGGTTAGTACCGGAGAGATTGACTTAACACGTGCTCTCCCGCCGGCACCCTCCCGTCCTCTTTCATACGGGGCAAAGTGCCTCGTCCAGCATGAGGGCTATTCCCCCAACCTAGGTCAGTACGTCGGAACCCTGAAGTGCCTTCTCCGAGCCAGAGTTGAGACCACTGCCCGATCGAATCCAACCTCAGGTGTGGCGGGACTTGGTTTTTAAATGGTTTTGCCACCACGATCTCCCAGTTATAGGCCTGGTGTGCCCCCGACAGAGCTTCGTTTCGAGGCTACCTTATAGGGCCCATTAAAGTAGCATCCCGGTGTGTACCCGTTAAGGTGAAGTTGTCTTGAACGCGAGAGGCTATGTATCTTCGCATCAACGTCCTTTAAGTGTAGGTCTCTAGACGATTTCTGGGAATCCGACTCTGGACCTGACAGCATATGCCAGACCCTGCCCGTACTGTCACCTCCGAAACGCTACCTGGTGGCTTGCAGTTCTCATGGGTTAGCGAGCGAACTCCCTGACCGAGATAAACCTCACTTAAATCTCCTTTATTCGTCTAGGTCAGACAAGAATTTGTCATTGTTTTACGTGGGGTTCCTATATAAACATACCCCCCAAGTTCTTTCCAAGAGGAAGTGATTCAGATACGCCCAATCAGCGCGCAATTGCGGTCAATTGCTCCCAGTAACTCACTGGTAGGAGCGAGGTTGCCTATCCACCCTCTACTAGCTATCCAGGCTAGTACCGGAGCGATTGACTTAACACGTGCTCACCCGCCGGCACCCTCCCGTCCTCTTTCATACGGGGCTAAGTACCTCGTCCAGCAATAGGACTATTCCCCCAACTTAACTCAGTTGAATAGAGAGAGCCCTCCAGTCCTCTTTCATACCTTCATAAGCTCCTCCCCGAGACAGGGGTTGGGGCCACTGCCCGATCGAATCCAACCTCAAATGTGGTGGGACTTGGTTTTTTAATGGTTTTGCCACCCCGATCTACCAATATATAGGCTTGGTGGGCCCTCGGCAGAGCTTCGTTTAAGTCTACACGTTATAGACTCCCAGTGTGTACCCGTTAAGGTGAAGTTGTCTTGATTGTGAGAGGCTATGTATTCGCTTCAACTCTCCTTAAGTGTAATGGCTTTCAGAGCTTCTCCCAATCACTGTACCCGGCTGCAGTCCGGATCATAGGGTGATCGGGATAGCTCCTAAGCACATTTACCTGGCGGCATGCAGTTTCCCATATGCCAAAAAGCGGGATAAACCTCACTTCGCTTCTCCTCACTTAAGATTCAGTCAAACAGCGGGTTCCATCGGTGACCATAAATGACCTTATCCAAGGCGAGATTCGAATCCGTCCACACCGGTCTCCTATACCAGGGCTCCCCCTGGTCGGTATGAGTAACCGTCGAGAATTCTCACGAATTTCTCTACCACACACTTGACCTGACAGCTTCATCCATTGCCCAGTTTCCAAGGAAACAAGGATAGGGTAGAAGACAGCCAGTTTTATGGGTGAACGTCGTGTGGTCTCCCGAACACCCAATCTAGGTCAGACAGCGGGATACTTAGCTCCATAAAAGACCCTGACGTCAGGTAAGATCCAATCTACCCGCACCGGACCCTCTTGTTAGCAGAGCTCCCTCCGCAACGTATTAGAGTCATCGTCGAGAAACACTTCGGTGAAACGTAAACGAAACACCTCGGCATAACTCTACCACACATGTCCTTCTGATCGCGTCATCCGTTACCCAGACAAACCTGGGATTGGGTAGACAACGACTAGTTCTAAGGGTGAACGCCGTGTGGTCTGCCCACAAGCTAGTCTCGAATCCTAGTGCTTCCCGACACCTCTAGCGACTGCCCTCCCTCTGTCTTCGGGCTAGTCTCGGATACTAGTGAAGTCCGACATCTCCAACGACTGCTTGTCCGTTCACCCTGTAAGTGAGTTTAGCTACAGAGGGAAATTTAAATGGATAGATATATTACAACGAATAGTTGATAGCTATAATAATAGAAAACAAAGAACGATAGGCATGGCTCCTGCAGCTGTTAAACCTACGACTCGGCTATCGGTATATAACACTAATGTAAAAGTTACCAGTAAACGTAGGCTAGATTATGACATCGTACGCATAAGCAAGTTTAAAGAAGTCTTTTCTAACGGATACACCCCCAACTGTTCAGCAGAATTATTCAAAATAGTTTAAGTTCAATTTACAAAGCCTATCACGTACCTGTTGGAAAATCTACATGGAGTTCCTGTCCGAGGTGCTTTCTACGAGTTCGAGCTGCAGAAAACCAAACAACCCAATGGTATTTAGTGGAAAACATACTTAAACGACGAAATAACGGCGATATCTATGTGAAATGGCTCGGCTTAACTGAAAAGTCCTGGATAAAGGCTGAAGTTGTTCTCCCCGCTCTGAATAATTTTTGTTTAATAATCTATGATATGTTCTCTATATGCTCGCAAAGTTTCATCTAAATCCGAATATCCAAAGCCCAGTTTTTAATTATTCAATATGACCATGTTAGTATGGAGTGACATGGGAGAAAATATACTTTTTCTCCTTACTGCCACAATAGCTGAGACAGACTCAAAACCATTTTAGATTAGTTACCACAGTCCCACAACAGTCACAACGGAAATTAAAAACATTGAGGAAAACTTGAGATTGGCTTATCCGATATACTCCTTTCCGCCCAAGAACTTTACGCAAAGCTTTAAGTCTCCAAGGCTCGTTTACAGCCGAAGAAATGCATTTTTAAGGTTCGATTACTCTATTGCAGTAGTTTCAATAAAAGAATAGAAACGTGTTACATTCTACTGAACAATACTGATCGCGTGGCACCTCCAAACTCGCATGTCTTGGCCGGTTTTTGCAAGATAATTACATGTAACAGTTCCACGTGCCGCCACTGACTTATTATTTTCAGATGGACGCTAATAAAAGGTTAGACCTTTATTCAGAACGATTTCCTCGAGGTCCGAAAGCTTTACTCTAAATGGTATCCGAAATACTGTTAAGAGTATAGCTTTTATAGCCACTCTTTACGAGCCTATAACTCTGTCACGAGTGAAATCTGAATGTAAGTGCATAGGAGTTTGTATTTTATTCCCGCTCGAGGAAAACTTTCCTAAAATTTCCGATTTATTTTTTACAAGTGCCGATTTTACGACAAAATTAATTAAATATCCAAGTTGCCGTTTTATTCATTTTCTTAAAAGTGTCAGAAACGCATGTCGTGTGCAAATATTAACGCGAAATGAATTCTTCCGCAGAAATAATTGTTGTTTGGAAAAGAATTTTGTACAAAATTAATGTGAAAGACGAAGAAAGTGTTTTCGATTTGAAATTTTACATTTATAAAGCGACTGGGCTGAAACCGTCGCGGTTGAAAATCTCCGAAATAGTTTTGCCAAGTAACCTCAAAGTTTTGCTTCCATTCACTGTATTTTGAATAATATTCGTTCAATTTTCAGGAAATATAAAAGAAAACGATTGTAAAATAAAATATCTACGTTTAGATGGGGATGGTACGTTGAGAATAGAAAGCAGATGTGGTAATAAACATCAAATATCTTTGTATACATTAAACGTTGAATTCCAAAGCACCGTCTTTGAAATCGACATCGAAGAAGAAGACACCGTCTTCGATTTGAAATGTTTGATTTACGATTTAACTAAAGTGAAACCTTCGCGACAAAGTATAGTAAACCTCGGACCATCAGGTAACTTCTATTTTTATACTGAATTCGCAGTTTCATACAGATTTCGTGTTATTTAAGGACATGTAGACGACGAAGATCGCATTTTACCACGTTTGAATTTAAATGCCCAGTCTACATTGAAAGTTGTCGACAAATTTAGCCAATGTATCGCAAGTTCTTGGAAGAAACTGAAAGTTGAATGGAATCAGATACATTTCAAAATTGGTACTGAAAAAGAGGATAACGTTTTCGACCTGAAACGCAAAATTTTTGCAGCAACCGGCGTAGAACCAGTCGACCAAATTCTTCTAAATCTTCCTATCATTGGTAAATCACATTTAATTTTGTTATTTCTTTTTCTTGGTAAATTCTTGGCGTACATGTTTATGTTTCAGAAAACGCCGATCAAGGTAGTTGTCTACTGGGCGAGATGAATCTAGAATCGGCCTTTGTTTTAAGAATCACTAACAGCTTTCACGTACTTTCTGCGAAAACTACAAACCGTGCCGAGGGGGCCCTCCACAGGTTGGTTCGTATTGAAATTGGACCGGCCTCCTCCTTAAGTAAGGATAAAGTAGAAGACTTCGGCTGCAAAAGACTGTGCAAACCACGACCAGGAAAGAAGCTTGTCGTCTTAGACGTGGATAAAACTATATTCGACTATAGAGCACCCAACATGTTGTTGTCCACGAGACCGTTTTTACATACATTTCTGGAACAAATTTACGAGGAGTTTGATATTGGCATCTGGTCAGCTACTAGTAGGGACATGCTAGAAACTAAACTAAAAGCCCTAGAAATGCTGACTAGTTCAAGATACAAGATTTTATTCTACATGGACGTAACGGCTATGGACTCTGTCTGGATAGTAAACAAAGGCTATCGGGTAAGTCCTAAACAGCAGCATAATTTTTATTACGAAGCAATTATTGTCGCTTTACAGGTCAAGCCATTACGGAACGTTTGGTCGATATATCACGAGTTCAATTGCCGCAATACCATCATATGTGACGATCAAAATGTTAACTTCCACTTGAATCCACAGAATGGTATACGTGTTGAACCTTATCATTATCAAAATCACGGTTGTGATAACGAGTTATTACGTTTATTAACGTATCTAAAACATATCGAACAACAGGAGGATTTTACAATAATAGATCACACACAATGGAGAACGTATGGTTGTTGGGATAGCGACAGCAGCAACGATAATGAAAACCTTGACGCGATTGGGAAGAAGACTAATAATGGCACGGACAATCAGAACAACTAATTCATTTCCTCTCACGCATGCGCAACCTTTTTGTTTTTTGATATACTCCCAATTTTGTTTATTTCTATAATTTAATGAGAGTTATCTACAAAAAAAATTCGGTAATGTATACACATATAAAAGAATAAAACTTAAAACGAAATCAGATCTGTTTTAATTGAAGTTAATCACCCTTACTACAGTCTAAATTCCAAAAAGCAGAAATAAAAAATGTACTTGCATTGAGTTAAAAAATCGGGAAAGTACTTAACAGAGAAGAGACCGTACTGTGTTCTGTTTTTTGCGGGATTTTCCCTTTATAGTGTAGTTCCGGATATTAGCAAACTATATGAGAAGTATCAAGAGCAGTTTTCATTAGTAGTTTGCCCAGAGTTATTATCAAAATCGGTACTACGGGCAAAAGAAACTTACACTTAGCGTTCCTGTAGGCTGCTTGGCTGACTCGGTTACTACTTGGTCCCTTTGGCTTGCAGGGCTGCCTTCGAGTTCAAGAAATAAACTGGCTATCTCTGGCCATCGCACGCTGCGTTATAGGTGCTCGCGGAGCGGGGAGAAAATGGTAAGAGTAAGTCGGTGTGGCTTCGCACGCAGGACGTAATACAATGGCAGGCACATGGCATGTAAGATCGTTTGACTCATCCGCTTATCCGGGCGGTCAGAGGTTGCAACAGTTGAAATTTTTATTTATTACCAAGCAATTAATTATTAAATTAAAGTAACTTCGTTACACTATGCACCACTTTTTCATATTTAACCACGCGAAAAGAAGCATTTCATACTTACTTCAGCTAATCGATCAGTCACAGTACGCTAGCAAACATTCAATTTAAGGTTTCGGTTTGGGTGTGTTTTAGAAGTCTGTTTAAACAAACTGCCATAACGTATCCACTTGAAGACTCTATATCTACGGTTTGGGTGTGCACCATAGGTTCATATTTCACAAGTTTGCGGAAAACTCTCCCATATTTACTCTCCCGTATTGTTGAATCGCAGCGCGTTTGTAAACATTTGATATTGTTACATTCTATTTTTGGTGTAACTGGGGGTTACTCAGATGGTAGTACATAATTAACACAGTATCGATTCAATGGTATACTATATTTAACTTAAACTAATTTACAAAATAACTTAAGATCTTCTTACATACATATAATAGTTAACTTAACCTCTCCAAAGCCTTGTCGGGAACTAACTAACTTAAAAAAAAAACTAAAATTGATTTGTCCATCCAATCATATACAAATTGCTTACAAAGGAATGAAGTTTATTACCCTTGGCAACCTCAATAAAATTGATGTGCTTTGATATTCATAATTATTTGCATTATGCAATTATCTTAATTTTGATTTCCAAATTAATCTTTTCATTTTTTAATTTAACCCTTCGTAACAATTTCCTCCCCCTACACAAACGGCGACCCGACGTTTCTTATTGACATTGCGCCGGTTTACAAAATGTGGGATGGAACTAAAAAATAATCTTATAAATATAATAGCTTATCTAAAATAACATATTAAGACTCTTTAAAAAATAATAAAATTAATAATAATAATGAAGAGTCTGTTTACAGAGTCAGTTTTTTGGTAAACCATCCATGCTATCCTACAATATGTTTGTGTTACCATAAACAAAACAATTTTTTAAAACAGTAGTGGTGAAATACATAGTTACATAATAATCTTAGATGATTTTAAAATATTAATGTAGTACCTATTTACGCATATCTGTATTGTTGGTGGTATATTCTGTTAAGATAATCCAGAACGGGCGTCCTTTCGATTTTTACATTAGCTCAGCAAAATTTTTCTTTTTGTGCAATTTTGTGAGATCCAGGTGTAAATTTGGTGTTAGTAGCCAGTGGTATTTCTTCATTGGTAAGTATTATGTAACAAATACTTGGTAGTAATATGTTGTAGGAATTTGTTACAGCAGCCTCGTAGGTATGGATAAATGCTACTTAATGATGCTACCCATACTACCTAGTTTGTGGAGGTTGGATTATTTTTTAACAGCCTGGTTATTGAATAACTGTATGATGGCCTATGTATTCTATGAAGATGGTTTTCCAGTAGAATGGTTACACTTTTGCATGGATGGCATAAGTACAGAAATTTCAAACATCGTATCGTACCAGCAGTTCTCGTGTGTGGACACATGTGGGTAGAAAAAAAATTTAAATATTTAATACATTATACATCTAATTTATTTACTTAAAAACTAAAACACTTATTAAAGTACTACTACATTTAGAAATTGGTTGTGAAGTTTTGTAATTAGTCATTGCATATTTTATTTTTCCATATATATATTTTAAATGCAACCCTTAATACTTCTCGCTTAACTGATGATTAATCAGATTGGTATAACTTAATGAGCCCATTGGTTGACTATGTCTAATGGGATGCAAGTTATAATTTTAAATTAATAAATAAAAGGATTGTAAACAAAAATCTACTTTTCTTTATAAATTGTTCTACACAATGATTATTTTCACCTATTTCAAGTTACTGCAAATGCTTAATGAGCTTGCACTTTAGCTTAATTAGTTGTAAGTAAAGGCAAGATACCTACAGTATATTTAAATCTACATAAAAGTTAGTTTCTTTCATTGAACTGTTTTATACTTGCTTGTATTTTAATCAATAATTTATATTGTTAATAAATTGATGAGCTTGCTCTTTAACTTAATCATAGATAAATAAAGGCAAGATACTCAACATTTAATTATTTCTCTACATTAATTAGCACATAAGTTTCCAAATATCATGGCAGGTATGAGATAACATAAAAATGAAGGGGAGAATTGATAGGAAAGAAAATAGAATTTGATTGTGCGCACTTTTAACTTATTACCTGTGATCATGGGATTTGAAATCTTAGGGAAGAACATATGTATCTTATACTAATTATAATAAAATTTATACTCAGCTTTCTTTGCATGTTATTTAATCCTGATGTCGACATTTTCTTCATTTTGTAGTGCATGTTAATCTTCAATACTGTCAAGTTCTAGGGTGCAAGGAATTGATAGTTCTTGAACTTTGTTGGTTGGTTGGGGTTCTTCATGTTCAGAATGTTCTTTATGATGCAATGTGCTTGGGGTAGCGGATACTGAAGGAACTTGGTCCTTGAAGGACGATGACCGATGCCTTTTAAAATATTGGTGCAGTTGATACAAAGCCCATCCAAATCTCAAGCTTAAGAATGTAATTAGTAGGATGTATGTTGGATGACTTAGTATTTTATGCTGTAATTTTGTATTTCCATTTGTAGTCGAAGCTGAGGGAATCGTTGCAGCAAGGATTTCACAGTTGAGTTGTTAATGAAACCATATTTGTTCAGTGATTACTCGATGGACGTTAAATTCATATGGGGAACTTTTAATACCCATTTATTGTTGAGGCGATCTGATAGATTCTGGTACATGGGAAGATTATGATCCTGAAGTGATTTTTTTTTTCAATTATTTTAGGTCTGACCAGATTGCTGGAACTGTATGGGCAATGGATGATATTTTGTTGGAATTGGTTAAACAAGGATAACTTTTAGGTATGAGATTTTTTATCTTGCCAAAGAAATTTGCAGTTACTTGGAAGGAATAATTTTAAAGTATCAGGAATGTTGTACAAGTTAGGATAAAAAGGAGTTGTAGTTTTATAGCATCGGGCTGTTGAATGTTTTTGAAGGTATGTTATGCTGTAGTTTTCTTCTTGAATTTCGGTAATAACTGTTGACTGGAATTGGTGACACGACATTTGGAAGTGATTAAGTCATTAGTCCATATTTAATTAAAAAATGTTTGTGAAAAAAATGAAAATTTGGCAACCTGGTCAGATGTAGTGTGATATTATTAAAGTAATGAGATGAGAAACCAGTTAACCAATCTTACCTTAAATTGTGTAACACAGTCACTAATTCTGAAGATTTTGTATGGGTTGGGAACGGGGTCTTACTTCTTAAAGAAGATTTATTTGGTATCATCAATATATTTGTTCAATCCACAAGGAATTTATCATTTAATTTTCTTTATTTTATATTATTTTCTAAATAATTAATAATTATTTATTAATCCTAATCCTAATAATAATTAGTCCTATGCATGTTATATTTAAATTTAAATTTACGCGATTCACCTGTAGGTGGTCGGTAGAAGCAGCGCCCTTACCAAAACGAGAACAGAGTGAGAACGGCCGATCGTCTTTTACTAAAATACCGAAAACCTTTGAAAATTAAGAAAATTGCGTCGTTTCTATGTGAAACACAAGTGTTGTGCAAGAGGTATTTTCCATCTGATCAGCAAGTGCGTACCACTTTTCAGTATTTCTGGGCGTTTTAATTTATCCTTTTCCTTATCCTACATTTTCAATAATTTGCGCTGCCTTTTAGAATTAAGATTAACGTTTAATAACGTCGTCATACAGTCCATATTTTGAATCTAGTAAATTTTGCTACATGAACAGCATGATCTTTTTAAAATTCATGATGCAGTTTGTGCTATCAGCCTCTTCTGCAAGTGGCACTCAAGAAGCCACTCGAGTGCCAATTGCGCGTTCAGAATAAGTTAGTTTTTCTAACCAATCTAGCACAAAACCTAAATTAAATTTTCCCCAAAAGTCGCCTCAAAACCTATTAGGAAATTCAGGTACCGCTTTCAGCTTCCGAAAAAAACATTTTAACTTAACTTTTGCGGCTGGTACATCTCAAAATATACCGCAAAGCAATGATCAATCAAAATGTGCCCTCTGTCAAAAGACACATTCAATTTACAGGTGCGCAGCATTTCTTGCCAAAACACCCCAAAGAAGGCTTAATTTTGTAAAGCAACACAATTTATCTTAAAATTGTCTTTACTCTCTACACGCTTTAAAAAATGGCCTCTCAAGGACTCTCTGCAGAGTTTGTGGATATCTCCACCATACAACAGTTCCACCAACTTTTCAATCCCTGCTCATTTCACAGCCCGCGGCTATTTTAAATCAAAACAATCAACTTCTATCAGGCAGCTTGTACCAACCAATCAGCTGTTTCTACTTTCTACATCCATCGTAGATGTGCTAGGTGCCTTTGGCAATGATCGGGAAATTCGCATTCTGCTTGATACAGCCTGCATAGCTAACTTTATATTGGAATCTTTTTAAAAAACTTTTTACTTTAAAGAAATTTTATTTATACCAGTTAGTGTTAATGTTATAGTGATTATTTGTTCATTATCGAAGAAAAATGTCCTCCATAAATATATTACAATAGACTCATCTAGAGGTAACACATCATGTACATTAACTTCATAATATTATATATGTCAATTATAGGGTCCTGAAGAAGTTTTAAAAATAAAACGAAAGCTTGACCATCTAAAAAGGGTTTTTATTATAGAATTGACTGCAATCCCAAAAAACTTTATAAATAACATTATCTAAACAGTCAAGATCATCCTCCATTTTATATATATATATATATATATATATATATATATATATATATATATATATATATCGGTTTTCAGCCTTCTTTAGATTTGTTGACAGAAGAGGTCGAGTTTTGGATATCTTTTTAGACCAAGGAAAAAACTTAATTGTAGCCAAGAACTTATTTTCAGTGGATCGGTATATGAATGGATTAGCTGAATCAAATGTTGATTATTAAAAAATTATATCCATAGGGTAGTTGGAGAGCAAATAATGACATATGAAGAGTTTAACAGCTTCTTTGCGAAAATTGAAGCTTTTTAAATTCGCGACTACTTTGCGCCGTAAGTTCAGATCCCAATGATTTAAACGCACTTACCCCTGGTCACTTTCTGACCTTGGAATAATTAAATACCTTACCTGAGTCTGACCTGTCTCACTTTGAAAGCAACAAACACAACCGCTATCAGGTTTTAATAAAAAACAAATTAAAGCCACCCCTTCAATGGGCCCTAGTGGGCCGGTCTGTATCCTGGTCACGACGGCGGCGTTGCCAGAGTAGTCTCATTAAAAACTAAATCGGGAGTTTTGTGCAGATTTTCAGTACGTAAATTAATTAATCGTAATTTTACCAATCATGGTTAAGAAAAATGGTTTTGGGAGCGCGAATGTTCAATGCACAATGAGTTTATCCTTGAAAATAACATTTACCAATATTTCAAGTTAAGGAGGCCATAGCAAACTTTGATCTTATTAAATTTTTCCCATTTTAATTTCTGTATGTTCTGGGTGGCTTCAGACACCCTGTATGTAAGTACGTAATTAAGTAACTGAAAAATTCCCATATCTTAAGTCCTTTTTAACGTTGAAGGTACTGGTTACTAATGCTTTAAAAAATTGTGCCAGTTATCTACATAATTATTTTATTGTTCCTTAATTATAATATATATATTTAACCCATTCTCCCCAACAATGATTTAACAAAACATTCAGCTTTATAATAATTAAAATTACATATAGTACATAAATCTATAACTTTAAAATAAACCTTAATGTTAGTTCATACAAATAACATCTGTTCAACTTTTTCCTGTTGTATATTGTGTTGTGTATAATAATATCTGGAATGGACAGTGGTTTGACTACACCTAAACGCACTATACCTTAAGGTGCTCCTTTCAATGCTTGAACAGCAACATTTATAAATCAATTTTCCAAAACTGTTTCAACATTGTAAATATCGTAAACGATTACCGAAAATTGATACATCCAAGGAGTAAATTTTTTATAATAGTTAAACCCACCATTCACTATGGTCCGCGTTCACATCGCATCGCGAGAACCTAAGATCTCGTCCAGGGCGTAAACCGGATAATGAAGTCAGTGGCGTAGCCAGAGTTGGCCCTTGGAGGGGGGGATATACAATAATAAAAGAAAAAGTCGCGGGCTTGGCTCTCAACGTATACCTAAAATAACTGTTTATTTAGGTTTTTTTATAGATTGTACGGAACAAAACTGCAAATATTAAAGAATACTGAATAAAAAACAAAAACATTTTATAGTGGGTAGGCGCCTTTAGTAAAATATGTAAAATTACAAAGTTGGCTCGCTCCAAAACCTAACTAGCAACCACCATGCTAAATTTTGTATTACAGTAGTACAGATGATATTTTGACCGGTAGTCACTGTGTATGAGTGGGACTCTCTTTTCTGGACGCCATTTAGGAAAATGGCGAATGAAAATATTTTATTGTTCGTACTTTGGAATCCACTCAACCTAAAAACTTGATCTTGGTGTCAAATTATATGTTTTTGGGGTCAAGGAATTCAAAGAAGTCTTTAATTTATTCATATATACAACCCATTTTTCAAAATGTGGACCAATATATGGCATTAAATGAACTTATACTTAATTATTTTCCAACTATTACAATCCTCCTTTATTAAACAAAGATAATGATATTTCTTCTTACTCAAACATGTAATTGCATGATGTCAATTAATAAAGCCATGCTCGGTACAATTTTGATATGGGACAATGGTGTAGATATCCTTCCTGTAGAAGAACCTGGTATGCGTACATGCTACACCATTGATGCTATGGGCGTAGTACAAGCACTCAGAAAGCCAAGTAAAGCAACAACTTTTGGTGATCTAGCGGACTCATTTGTGAAGTTAGTATTGCAGAATTTCTCTGATTACACTTCGAGAATTGATGTTGTCTTTGATAGCTACAAATAATTCTATTAAATCAGCAATTAAAGCCAAACGCAAAAGCAAGAGAAGTTGTAAGACGTGGCATACAGGATTCCCTTGCCACAGAATTGGAATGGATTTATTAATCTTTTTTAGAAAAAAAGCTCTAACTCACTTCCTCTCAAATCAGTTTATGGATGTATCCTCTAAGAAATTAAACCCAAACCAAGTTATAGTGACAGCAGATGGTTATAAACAGTGTGATACGGCTACTTTCACGTCTGGAATTCTGTCAGATTCATTATTTGCAAACCACGAAGAAGCAGATACGAGGATTTTGCTTCATGCAAAAGATGCAACTAATAATGGATACAGTCGGATTGTTGTGCAATGCAAAGATACAGATGTGCTAGTTGTTAGTGAACATGTTTCAATAAATCCACGCAGACGAAGTATGGATGTCCAAAGGAACATGATCACAGAAAATATTCGTCCCTGTGCATACAATATTTTAAGGCATACCAACTAATGTGCGAGAATCTATTATTGGTTTTCACTCGATAACTGGATGTGACACAGCCAGTCAGCTAAATGGTATTGGCAAGAAAACTGCATGGAAAGTTTATCTGAAAAATCTTAAATTGCTTGCAGAAATAGGTGTTGGAACATTATCGGATAGTGCAATCAAATCGGCTGAAGATTTTTGTTATTAGCATTTACTCGCGCTCTCTACATAATGCAGAAACTTTAAAATCAATCAATGAACTTCGGGAATTACAGTTTGGGAGAAAATCACCAGAAATGCTTCCTCATACATATGCTTCATTCAAGCTACACATCCAACGTGCACATTACCAAGCATTTGTGTGAAGAAAAGCACTGGAGGCTAAGCCATTATTGCCTGATTTATTTGATGGCGGATGGTACGATGATAATGGTGAATTAAAACCAGATTATGCTCGAGTTAATTGTGTGTGTACAGTAAACAAGCTACCATGTCTCAAAGTGTGTGGGTGCTCTTTTGAGCAGTGTAAGAACATATATTCAAACCAGAATGATGAGGATGAAACAGTGTAATTCTTGAATTTATATTCTATCACACAGGGAAGTTAGGCCCCATACAAGACATTTTTAATTGTGGTTTTGATGTTTGAGTCAGAAGAAATATCATTATCTTTATTTAATAAAGGAAGATTGTAATAGTTGAAAAATTATTAAATAAAGGTTGATTTAATGCCATTTTGAAAAATGGGAGATGGGTTGTATATATGAATAAATTAAAGACTTTTTGAATTCCTTGACCCCAAAAACATATAATTTGACACCAAAATGAACTTTCAAGGTTGAGTGGTTTCCAAACTACGAACAACCAAATATTCAATGCCGTCCAGAAAAGAGGATCCTACTCATACACAGTGACCATCGGTCAAAATATCATCTGTACTACTGTAATATAAAATCTAGTATGGTGGTTGCTAGTTAGGTTTCAGGGTGAGCTAAATTTGTCATTTTGGCCATCTGCCTCCCCACTATTAAGAATACTAGTCTTTATTCAACAAAAAACATTACAAAACATAATCTAGGTGCCATGGTTTTTGGCCAGTTTGTCAAATATTCCATCTACTTTTTTAAGTTTTTTACTTTTGGGGGGGATATATCCCCCCCCTGGCTACGCCACTGAATGACGTAACGTTTAGATTTGCTGTAACTTATCATAAAGACAATTATAAGCAGTGGCGAATTTACGCACAGGCGCATGAGACGTGCGTCTAGGTCCTGTTAAATCCAAGGTGCCTCAAATCTCAGGTCTCAAAAATAAATAAAATTGTTTTATTTGAAGTTTTTAGTTATCTTTATTACCGTTGAATAAAACTATAATTTTATATTAGAAGTTAGTAAACTCTTATGGGAATATATACAGTGTGTGCAAGTTGGATCTATTTGAATCCATTTGGGAAATTTTGTTAATGCTATGGAAAAAACATTGTGGAGCAATATTCTTTGCTTCTAAAAATACTTAAAATACGCCATGTCAAAGTTGACAGGTCACATTAGGTATCTGTCAAATTTGATATTTAAAAAAATCGGAGACAAATTACCTTATTTGTTAAAATATGAAAAAATTTATTCCGAAAAAATGTATCTGACACTTTACGTTACGTTTACATACCGCGTTTAAACAAGAGATTCCGGCATAAGGAAAAGTTTGTTTTTTAACATTTTCTGATATACCCCTCTGACTAATTTTTCAATAGTAGTTTCGTGTTAAGTTGCTTCAATTATGATTACAATAATTTTTGTATTATTCAAACTTAATAGACGAACATTAATAAGATTCTGCGTCATTTTCTTGGGAATTGGAAACTCGTCAGAAAGTTCCATTTTTTTGGTAATTTGAGTTTTTAATATTCATCAAAAATACCTACACCATCGAATGCTATTAGCAAAATATGCTATGTAATTATTGCCTTTCCACTCCTTTGAAACGTTAATAATTTCAAAATAGTCAATTACGGGGGTGTATCAATAATAAACTTTTCCTTATATCGAGATGTTTCGTTGAAACTGGATACGTGAACGTAAAATGTCATTGGAAACATTTTTTCTCCATAAGGTTTTTTTAATATTTTAACAAATAAGGTCATTTTTCGCAAATTTTAAAAAATAGCAAACTTGATAGATAACAAATGTTATGCAATAAATTACAGCTAAACAATGTGGCATTATCCGGTTCACGTCCTGGACGAGATCCTAGGTTGTCGTCCTACGTAGTGAGTGGCGGGTTTTACAATGCTATTTCGATCTTTAGGGTCTTAATAATCCACAACAAGAAACCCTAAACCACGTTCCCCTTTAGCAACTTCTATTATTTGAGGTTCCAAATTCCACGTTGATAAACCTGTTAACAGGCAAGTGAATGAATGCTCAAAAGGGTGGAGTAGACGGGAGACGGAAATGTCGGGATGGCAACAATTGACTTCAGGACTTTGTTTGGACTAGTTAAGAGGTAAACATACTAAAAGTTTTGGGTTCTAGGAGCAGTGGCAAAGGGAAGAGGGGGGAAAAGGTGTCGTTTTTCGATTTTTCGCTTATATCTCGAAAAGGATTAACTGTAACTTCAAAAACACAAGGAACTACAAAGATTACAAAATTGAAGAGCCTTAAACTTCCTACGAGAATGTCTCTTTTCATTTTTTTCGTATTTGTTATAGTTTAAGAGATATACTCTCGTCAAATCGCTAATTTCTAAAAGCAATTTTTGCCTCACGTTTTCTTATTAACTTTTCCTTTTATCTTCTTTGTCGTCAATTTAAGACGAAAGGCTTCCAAGAAAAAGTTTTGGAGAATTAAATTTCGATTAAAATGAGTATAATTTTCTATATGTATCTTCAACTGATTTTTCAAAATTAGCATAAGCAGCACTCATACAGAATCGACTACTAGGTTCATGGGAATTGTCTAAACGGCATCCCTGTACTAAGAAAAAAACGAGGTATTGCGTGTAAAGGGTAGTTTGATCAGTTGAAGGTACAATGAAATAAATAAAGATTTATAAATGTTGAAGATATACTCATTTTAAAGGAAATTTAATTCTCTAAAGCTTCTTCTTTGAAACTTTTCGTCTCAAATGAACGATAAAAAAAGGAAAAACAAAATTTTTTTGGAAAATAACGACTTTGACGATATATCTCTTAAACTGTATCTGGTGTATAACTATCTCTTAAACTATAACAGATACAAAAGACATGAATAGGAACATTCTTGTAGAAAATTTAATTTCCTTTCATTTTGTACATAGTGATTTTGAAACTACGGCTAACCGTTTTCGAGATATAATCGAAAAACCAAAAAACGGGACTTTCTCTCTCCCCCTCCTCCCTTTGCCTACTTGTTCCAATATTCCAGGACTTTTAGTATTTTTAACTCTTAACTAGTCCAAATAAAGCCCTGAACACGATTCTTGCTGTCCCTACATTTCCGTCTACAACCCTCTCATTGACTGGCCTATAAAAGATTCAATGAGTTTAATTTTATTTTATAAAAAAATGTAAGTAACTAATAGTACACGCCACCCAAACATTTATTGGAAGTTCACTTAAAATATTAAAAAGTCATGATCCATACTCAGTAACCGTTAACTTCCAACAGCTCGTCTCCAAATATCGGCTTACCATTCCTACCGATATGCGATTCTGGTAAAATATTGTTGATATACTAATGTGATCCCACTTCTTGCCTATATTCCATGTCAGAAGTTCCTTCTACACTTATACTACCTTTTTTTATTTAAGTGATTTGAGACATGATAATTTCAGTATGTGAACACTTGACTTTAATTACTGGAGCTAGTCAGATATTTCTCGATTTTATCTAGTTATCCGGTTTTGTTTCAACAGGTTTATCTTCAAGTTTTTGAAGGTCATATCCTCGTTTTTCTGTTGGTAGAATTCTGAAATAGATATAAAAATAAGCAAATTGGATCTTTAATTAAAAAGCACGGTTAAGAAACGTATGATAACATAGATTACAAGATTGATACAGACCAGTAGCAGAATTTAATCTAAAACTGCTTGAAATCAAAAATATTACTTGTATAGTTAGAGCTAGATAGAGTTAGAGTTATCTGGCACAAAAATCATTTTATAGCATACTTCACAAACAGTCAAAAGCATTGAAAGGTAGGATTGTATTCAAACTCAGATCTAACACAACACTGTAGACATTTTAGAATTAAATATTTATTACCGTGAGGCACGAAGAGATCTCGTGGGCAGCGAAGGTTTAAATTCACTGTCTTCAATTGCTTGTTGCAGTTGTTCATATATGGGCCCACGTAAATATCGTACCAGACCAAGCGTAACTGTTTCGCTGGTGTTTCGCAACATTTCCACAACTTGATAACTCGTATGTGTTTGCACAGTATGTCCATCCACTTCCACAATTCGATCATTTATCTGAATTTCTCCACTTAGATCTGCTATACTATTTTTAGTTATAGCTTTAACAAAAAATCCAGAAAGTTCTTCTATTTCAGATACATAACCGACGATCATTATACCAAGGTCATTATGATCTTTCTTCAATTCTACTCTGAATCTTATCATCTCAGGAGGCAAGGGCAGAGATGCAGGTAAGCATGGAAGTTGGGAACACGATGGAACAGAGTTATTATTTTCTATTTCATCGCGAGCATCTACATTAATGTAGTCAACATTTTTAACAAAACTTGGTGAATATTGGTTGTCTATTAAATAGCGATCTAATTCAAGAGGTTCGCTTAAAAGTCTCGTTGGCACTGTTGCGACAGTAGAAACATCTTTGCAAACAAACGATGAAACAGAAAGACATGTTGGTCGGGCGACTACTAATCTAATCCGTGTATCATACTGTCGTAACATTTTTGCAAGTTCTTCAGACCTGATGCTATGAATACTAACT
The DNA here is from genome assembly GCA_929113105.1 of Agrypnus murinus. Lineage (NCBI taxonomy): Eukaryota > Metazoa > Arthropoda > Insecta > Coleoptera > Elateridae > Agrypnus > Agrypnus murinus. The sequence continues at coordinate 6,521,005 of OV816023.1, read as the reverse complement.
CCACATATCTGTAAAGTCACAACACAATCGGAAACAACAATTAACAATTTTTATGGAAACACTTTTTAAAACTAGTCTTACCTCCAAAATATAATCACCAGTCTGTAGTCTACCATCTCTAGCTGCAATGCTACCAGGAGAAATAGCTCTGACCATGACACCCGAAGCGCCAGTTCCAACCGTTTCGAATCCTAACCCAGTCTTATCATTAACTAGACCGATGGCTTCAATTTGAGCCCACTCGGTACTTAATAATGTATCATAATCAGCTGTCTTAGTCCCAAAAGATGACCTGCAGATATTATGTTCTTCTGTACGTTTAAGTATAGCTAAATCTCGAGCTTTTGGAAGAGGACAAGGAGGCTAGAACATGATAATCTTTTAATGAATTTTATTATGTAGTTTAAAAGTACTTAATAGAAGTCTTATACATAAAGTAGAAACCTGTCAATGAAGCGAATTGCAATTTTTAAAGTTAATTACAATCATTCATTTATTTGATGTACATTGTAACGTTACGTTTTTGTTGGTTTTCAAATAATGCAATTTAGTATGCATATTTAATAAAAAATTCGAAATGCGGTTCTGTGTGTTCATATATTTTCTTTCAATTTAAAATCATCGTTTGTACACTGCATAAAATAAACCTCATAAAATACTAAAGGCCATCTTAAAGAAGCATTCCAGACTAATAAAATTGTTTTTATAAGAATTTTAAAACTTCGTTTTAAATAAGGGTATTGTTTTCATACGTGTTAGCATCTACCATTTCATATTGTTCTTGGGAAAAAGAATATTCTCGAATAGACTAGTCTTAAAATTTAAATTGTCAGCTATTTTCGTCGATGTGAACGAGTATTTGCAAATATTCCCATCTAAACAAGTTGAGTTTCTACGAAAAACATACTAATAAAACCTATTTGGTTTAAATTTATGATTTCCTTGTACGTGCTTGTCAACCAATTCTAGACAAACAAATTTTCGCTTACCGTGTTTTGTTTTTTTTTCATGTGGTGCAGATTTCAGCTACGAGTAAAGTCCCTAATTTTTAAGCGTTCTTTGTGTAAAATAATCAATTCCGATTGGCTTAATCAAGCCGCGCTGTTTACTTGTTGGCCTATTTGAAAGCTTACCCGCCTTAAAATCCCGTTTACAGTGGAAATACTTTTAGTTTATATAGTCAGTTGACAGTCAGGGTTTAATAAAGCAAGAAGAGAAGGCACACAGGGCGAGACGCCTTCACGTGTTAGGCCGAGGTCTCGGACCCCGTGTCATGAATTAGTATTTTCAAAGTCAATTGCCGATGGCATTTTCAGAACATTTTTTGCAGCGTTTTAGTTAATGTTAACGTACCATAAATACAGTGATTGTGGAGAATCAATTTTTACCGAAACCTAAAGTTTAATACCGTACAGTTTCACGATAAAAATAATAGAGTATAATCAGTGTTTTGGTGGTCGTAATTTAGTTTTGTAAAGGATCTCGTTAAGGGATACAGTTATAATATGAATGACTATCGTCGGCTGGTTGAGTTCTTAATAATTAAGTTTTTATAAAATCTTGTCCGGATATAATTTGAAATCGGATAACATTAAAAAACTAAATAAAATTTAAATAATACGTTTCAGTGGCCGGGCCTGTTAATAATGGCAGTCCTTTTTTCCTACACACCTTTTTAAACAAGTAATTTTATTCAAGTTATTTGGCTGTATCGGTTATTTGAAAGAGGGAATTTTACTAATGAGTATTTCCCTAGAACTACAGTATTGTGAATTTTAATTCCCGTAGTTTTGGGTTATTAGTGATTGCAGAATTTTATGAAGTTTTCCAGTTTCTACAGTTCAGTGACAACTGTTTATATTGGTGTTTGTAAAGGGCAATATTGTGTAAGTTTGTTTCAATCCAGTTTTGTGAATTAAACGATTTGAGCAAGGTATTGTGAATTGTTGACTCTTTGAATTTTGTGAATATTGCGTAAGTTGCTTATTGTTTATGTACCGATGATTTTTGTCATTTTGTTGCATGAAAACGTTCCCATCTGCTAAAAGCTCTTATGCAGGGTATTGTGACTTTATTTAATGATCTTTTTTAATGACTAATTGTTATCTTTTCTAACTTTTTGGTTCATAAATAAACATAATCTTTAAACTTAAGTAGACTGAATAATATTGACCCATATAATTATGAAAGTCGTTATTTATATTTTATCCAACCTAACTTTGACATCACCATATGACAATATGACTAACAGGTTGAATTAAATTTATCTGATCTGACTCCAGTATCTGGTTAATGGTATCACGTCATTATTTTTAATTGTTATCATTATCGAACTTTCATAATCAGATGGCGCCCAAATATATGCATTTTCTTGTGTCCTAAACCTTTATCTATTCTTTTACAATTTGAAGCTATTGGAAACAATACCTACGACCTGAAATTTAAATTTGTAAAGATAAGATCTCAAGCTGAGGCAATTTTGAGTTGTGCAGTAAGGATTAAATATTTTGTGTAGTAAAGTTTGCGTAAGAATTTTTAAAATTTAAAGTAATTTTTTTGTGTTGTGTAGAAAAATAAACGTTGTAACATAAATATAGTATAGGTAATTTTTAATTTATATGGAAAAAGTACCAGTTTTGTATAAAAATTTCTATTACAGAAACATTTAAGGTATCTCGTAAACATTAAAAATAAAATAGTAGAGAAGAAATAAGCAAAACCTAATCCTTTTCCAAAATTATCAATTTGTTAATTTTGAAAACTCACATATTTTATATTATAAATAAAAAATTAGATTAATTTAAGTTGTTCACAATGTAAAAAAATCTTTAAAATTCAATAAATTAAAGCATTTTGAAAAAGTGGGCTTTTTGAGATAATTGAATAAATGTTTGTTGCATTCCTGTGGCCTAATCGTACTAGTCTTATTCTGTGAGCTGGGAAGGATTTGTTAAAAATTTGAAAAAATCCGAGAAAAGAAACAGCTCGTAGAACAAGATTTATATGGCTACTTTTTTAAGGACGCTTTTCTACTTCAGAAGAAATTGAGGAAGATGCTCACTTTTCAATCAGGACCTCATATATCATCATCCAGGGCATTTTCATCATTTCGTATCTCTTATACTTACGAAGATATTTGGCATACAAGAAAATTACAATTTTAGTTTTTTCAAAATAACTTCTGATGGGTTCCACATTTTGAACGGTTTCAAACAGATTATAAATCAACATATAAAACTGCAAAACATTGCCCATTTAACCAAGTCTCCATCTTCAGTAATAAGAAAATTATCCAAGCAAGCCCACTCAATCTGGGCCAAACTGTATATATTGTATAGATCTAAATTTATATATAATTGACTTGAAGGAGGGTGTTTTGAAGGTTGGTAACGAAGAACTTCCGTTGCACCCACGAGAAGATCCTGTCGTAAGGGTTTTGCTGACAGAAGATGTGATATTGCCTGGTCAAAGCGAGATGGTTGTCGAGGCAGGTTTGGATGGAGATCTTCGGGTAGGATGTGTGCGAATGATGGAGCCTGTTTGTGATAAGAAGATCCATAGTGGCATACTGGTGGGAAAAGCGCTGATCAAGGTTGGAAAGACAGTACCGGTGAGGCTTATGAACGTTAATGTGGATCCGGTGACATTGAAGAAGAGTACCCTTGTGGGAAAGTGTGCCAGTATTCCGAGTAGCCAGGTGTATGGCTGATGTTCCAAAACCAGCGCCCAAAGACCATGGTGGAAAATTAGTGGGTATGGTTACTAGTTCGTGCGAAGACCTTAACAGAACGGAAGTGAAAGAGGTACAGGGTTTGGTTCACCGATACCAAGATATCTTCGCTCTTGACGATAGCCAGAAGGGACGAACAGATATAATAAAACATAAAATCAATACAGGCAACTCTATGCCTGTCCGTCAGCAGCCGAGGCGTCTACCTCTAGTAAGGCGAGCAGAAGCCGAAAAGATTATTACCGATATGGAAGAACAAGGGGTCATCGAGCCATCCAACAGTCCATGGGCATCACCGGTGGTCCTGGTCAGTAAGAAGGACGGGTCAACGAGATTTTGTGTGGACTATTGGCAGCTCAATAACGTGACCAAGAAAGACAGCTATCCCTTACCACGCATCGACGACACGTTAGATACCCTGTCTGGTTCACGATGGTTTTCGACTTTGGACTTGAAGAGTGGTTATTGGCAAGTTGAAATGGAACCTGAAGACCGGGAGAAGACCGCGTTCACTATTGGTTCCGGACTATGGCATGTTACAGTTATGCCTTTCGGTCTATGTAACGCTCCGGCCACCTTTGAGCGTCTAATGGAGACCATCCTGAGAGGGCTGTCGTGGAAGACCTGCCTGGTATACCTAGATGATGTGATTGTAGTCGGAAAATCATTCAACGAACATTTGAAAAATCTAGAGGAAGTGTTCCGAAGACTACGTGGAGCCAATCTGAAACTGAGTCCGAAAAAGTGCCACATATTCAGAAAGGAAGTGAAATATCTCGGGCACGTCGTATCACAAAATGGAGTGGCAGCCGACCCCGATAAGATTCGTGCAGTTCAAGAGTGGCCAACACCGAAAGATAAACACCAAGTTCGTAGTTTTCTTGGGTTATGTACCTACTACAGGCGTTTCGTTCCTGGGTTTGTCAATATAGCGAAACCTCTGACAAGGTTAACTGAAGATGGGCGAGAGTATGTTTGGAGCGGAGAGTGTGAAACAGCTTTCCAACAGTTGAAGCGTGCCCTGACAACAGCACCAATATTGAGGTATCCACGGACAGAAGGGAAATTCATACTTGACACAGATGCAAGTAATCTGGCCATTGGGGGTGTACTTTCTCAGATACAGGATGGACAAGAAAAGGTCATCGGCTATTTTAGTAAGGTTTTGTCGAAAGCCGAAAGGAATTATTGTGTGACCAGAAAAGAACTATTGGCCGTCGTGAAGTCCGTTGAGCATTTCTACAAATACTTGTACGGACGGAAGTTTTTATTGAGGACGGACCATGCAGCGTTGAAATGGCTTCTACAATTCCGTAATCCTGAAGGCCAGGTCGCAAGGTGGATCGAGCGATTACAAGGATACGACTTTGACACAGAACATCGAGCGGGCACTAGTCATCGAAATGCCGATGCTCTTTCAAGAAGACCCTGTCTAACGGATTGCCGTCATTGCTCTCGCTTGGAAGAGAGGGTTTGCTAAGTATTAAGAACTACCATCGTCAACGACAATTGGTTGCCGGAAGAATTGCAACGACAGCAGAAGGCTGATCCCGAACTAAAAATGGTAATGGAATGGTAGAACGCATGAATCGGACAATGGGCAAATATTTGGCCAAGGTCGTCTCCAATCATCAACGAGACTGGGACCAATACCTACATCTGTTCCTGATGGCTTATCGTGCATCGGTCCACGAAACAACCGGTCAGTCACCAGCGTCTGTGATGTTTGGACGCGAGTTACGGTTACCGTGTGATCTGGAATTTGGGTCTCCACCTATAGAGCAGGAGGTAGCCGGGAATGATTATGTCATCAACTTAAAGAAGAAGTTGGAGGATATTCACGACCGAACCCGAAACAATAGTCGAATCGCGAGTGACCGGATGAAGGCTACGTACGATGTGAGAGCCCAAGGAGGGTTTCAACCTGGAGAGCTTGTCTTGTTATACAACCCGCAAAGACGTCGTGGCTATTCTCCAAAGTTACAGCGGAATTGGGAGGGCCCATACCAGGTGAAGAAACGAATAAATGACTTGATTTATCGCATCCAGAAATTGCCAAGAGGGAAACCAAAGGTGGTACACTCCAATCGTCTGGCGCACTATGAGGGAAATAATGACGCAGTCCCGGATCGGGAAGATGAGGCTGAGGTGGCTATCAATACCGTAAGGCCTAGAGATGATCAGCCAACCTTCAGAGAATTTATGGCTGCGTTTTCTGGAACTAGAAAAGCGCGATTCGGAGTCACGACTGAGATGCAACAAGATCTCTTCCGGGTCCCTGGTGATTATTCCATTGCCCACTGTGTCTCCGAGGATCTCCGTATGTCCAGGGGAATCGCAGTAGTGTTTAGAAATAAATTTGGACGGTTGAATGAACTTCGAGAACAAAATCCCTCTGTTGGTAAATCCTTACGCTTGCCTGATCATGACCGATCCATTTACTACTTGGTAACCAAGCAGTTTTACTACCAGAAACCGAGTTACGCCGACTTGTGGAGGGCATTATGGAATTTGAGGATCGAGTTGCTTACCAGGGGAATTAACAAATTGGCAGTTCCCAAACTCGGCTGTGGGCGGGACCAGCTGGATTGGAGAATCGTTAGAAACATGCTGGAAGTTGTCTTTAGAGGTACGGACGTCAAGATCTTCGTCTGCAGTTTTGACCCACAGCCCGCATTAAGGCCAACGAAGAGTATAGACTGTTACTTCTACCGTAATGGAACGTGTAGTCGAGGTGAAGACTGTCGATATCGTCATGACCCGTTCTACAGGAACCAGAGCATAAAACCTGTTCTGGGACAGAACAAACTTGAAGAGGGGGGCAGTGTAACAAGAGAGAAATAGAAAGAACCTCTTCTTCACACAACAAATGGAATATTCTACAGCATTCGAGAGAATGACGCATCGCACCAAGCATGTAAACCAGACGCGGTTTATCTAGCGCCTTCCAGAAATACATAGTAGGTTCCAGAGGCTTCTGGTACGATTATATGAGGGTATAAAATCGACTTCGCGGATAAAAGAGGGGCAGTCAACAGCGAGTAGTAAAATGGGTATCACGAAATAAATAGTAAATGTAAAGATAAATGTTGTATTAGAAATTCATAATAGTTTTAGTGGTTTATAATCATAGCGTTAATTTATAGTGTATTCATTAGTGTTTGTAAATAAATATTAATTATTAATAGACAATTTAAACAGCACTAGTAGGTATTAGGCCTCCTGAGACCTGCCCCTCCAGTTTTTTTTGGCCACGCCTGCTGCTCTCTGATTGGCTATCCCCTCTCCTCTAGCTCCTCCCCTTGCTTCTGATTGGTCGACGCCATCTTGGATGACACGCCTACTATTCTCTGATTGGCTGAAGGCGGCCATTTTGAAAACGCCTACTATTCTCTGATTGGATGACGGCCATTTTGGAACTTCGGGCGCCATTTTACCACGCCCTATGAATCCATGACGGGAAACTGTATTACCGACAACATGCATGCTTCTAAGAGATGGCGCTATGAAGGAATACCGACAAACTATGTACTATTACTACTAGGGGGCGGCGCGTCATGACGAAATCTGTATTATCCTACGTACTGATGCTATTAGAGGTCGCATTAAAGAGCCTTCTCTCTTACTCTCTCCTATTAGAGGACGCATTAAAGAGCCTTCTCTCACTCTCTCCTATTAGAGGACGCATTAAAGAGCCTTCTCTCACTCTCTCCTATTAGAGGACGCATTAAAGAGCCTTCTCTCTCACTCTCTTGCTCTCTCCTATTAGAGGACGCATTAAAGAGCCTTCTCTCTCACTCTCTCACTCTCACGCTCTCCCTCTCTCTCCCTTCATCCTAATGCTAGTAAATGAAACAGACAGCTTTAAACGTAAATCGCGGACTTGCTCGATATAAGCGAGCAGCCAGTTTTCTTCCCGCCCTAGAATTTTATATTTCACGGATGACTAACCACGTGATCAAGACCGTTGTATTCTAATGAAGCTTTCTACCCCAAAGAGATCATGAAATTTAAAATAAAACCGACAATCCTTGATACCACTGCGAGATTTGCAGGCTCGTCTAACCGTCGTATCTATGTCAGTAGCTGCCCTTCGTAAAGGGCTTTCTTCGGATCTCTATGTTAAGAAAATTACGTTAAGACTCTTGATTCACGTTCAGGGATCGGCCTGGATTCTAACACTAATATGTATCAACGTCTGAATTAACTATTTAAAAAGAGAAAAACCTAATTCTAATGCAGAAAATAACTTACCAGTTCCACCATATATCACTTTAAATTAAAACACCTCTCGTCAAGAAGGAATGAATATACACTAATAATCTTTTAAATTTAAAAACGAAAACACGACTATACTGTAGAAGGTACCAAAATAAACTGGAGTTAAATTTTAACTTACCCTCGACGACGACGACAAAAAAGGGAAACACCCTGAGGCATTATACATTCTTTAAAAAAAAGGCACGCTTCGACCTCCAAATCACTAGAAATTTGCGGTTTTTATACCCGCTTCAAGCTTAAAACAGGTAAGTTTGAATGATACTTTTCTGTAAAAATTCTCTCCCTTTTTTTCATCATCAATATATATAATCTTTTCAATCTTCCTTGAAATCGAGATAATTATCAGATTAAAATGCATCACCATACCCCAAAAAGGTCGGTTTGGCTACCTGGATAGCTGGCAGTTGAACATTTTAAATTCCTGGTACAGTAAAATCAAAAGAGTATGGTCGATGTTGGTTAGATTTTAACTTATTTCCTTTTTCCGAATCAAAATACTTAGATTTTCACAATTAAATCTTATTGTCACTTTTCTTTTTTAATAAACAAAAATTTGTTCCGACACTCTTTTTCACCTTAATTTTAATATTACAGGAATCTAATAAACAACTCACCTATTTCCATGGGGCAATAAATCAATCACACACACACACAGGTCTCGTCATCATAACAATAATTAGTTTGCGGTCATTTCCCCAGTAAATCTAGAGATTATAAGTGTAACAAAATAAATGCAAATTTTCATGATTATGGAGTTCCACAAAGTAAGGCTGGAAACAGTAAACACTAATGATGTATTAGTTATAAACCCGTACAATACGTATGGGAAATAGAAAATTAGTATTTACCATTTCACTTTATTCAGTAAAACTTATAGTTGTCGTGCTATAATAGCATTAGTATTTTACATGAGATAAAAGGTTCGGGTTTATAACAAGAAACGTACCTAATATGTTACACCTCTGTAAATATGCACTACGCACAATTTTAAACAAAAAAAAACTCTATACGTTAAGCACACGTACGCAGTAAATATTATCAACTAACACCAAAACAAATAGTAAGATTTAAAACAATAAACCACGACCCGAACAAAATATCCTATGTAAACACACCTATCTGTTGCCGACTAATAATGAACGCACAATTTTAAACAAAAAAAAACTATACGTTAAGCACACGTACGCAGTAAATATTATCAACTAACACCAAAACAAATAGTAAAATTCAAAACAATAAACCACGACCCGAACAAAATATCCTATGTAAACACACCTATCTGATGCCAACTAATAGTGAGGCTTTCAGTAATATAACCACCCTTTTATACGAGACCATATGCAAGATCTGACAAGTCAAAATTCTTGCCAGTTATCTGGTTACCCGATCGAAATTATGGGTTGTTTTTAGTAACTCCAATCGTTTTGGTATATTTCTGCGTTGATATTTAGTACATATAATTTAAAAAGAGAACCCTTCTTACAAAAAAAAATGGCTTACCTTCTTTTTACCTGCCCGGATATCAGAACAACCTGATTTTAATCCTACCTAACTACCTGTGTTTTATCTTTCAAAAAATCTATTCTAGTCGAAATGCAGGTTATTATAGCACGATAACGTTAAGTTTTTATAGATATTGCATCGTTTATGCTTTTAATTAAGTGAAAACCAGGATTTTTGTCTATAACGGATTTAAATTTTTGTTTTGATAAATTTTATGCGTTTAGCTAAAGTAATTTAAAAATTAGAAAGTCAGGGAAACTCATTAGATGAATCTCTTGAGCATGTAAAATTGTTAGGCGTTTCTTTGAATAAAGTAAAAGGGCCCAAGGGTTTGACTATAAAACAAAAATTTAAATCCGTTATAGACAAAAATCCTGGTTTTCACTTAATTAAAAGCATAAACGACTCATTATCTGGAATAAAATAGATTCATTTTGCAGACCATTTAATTTAATTAAGGCTCGGTAACTTTCTATGACAAATCTCATGTACGTAAAATTATAATGTTATTATAGCACGACAACGATAAGTTTTTATTGAATAAAGTGAAATGGTAATTACTATTTTTTTCTATTTCCCTTTGTACGTATTGTGTTTTAAATTTCATATATGTGTTTAATTGATGTTAATAGAAACATCTGGTATTCTTGTCTTTCAAATTCAGAGTTGAGTAGCAGTTGTCCAGGTTGCATGAGTTTTAGAGCTTACGATATAAGTTTTTCCTTCTTTCCAGGCATAAAAGTACATAAGAGTCTCGCAATTAATATAATTTATGCTTTACTGAGCAAACCTGAGCTAGCTGAGAGAAATAAAGAATATCTATGGTATTTTCTAAATTTAATTCACCGTATATAATTTATATGTTTATACAATTGGAACGGTGGATATTTCATTCATATAGATCACCGCAGTATAAATCTCATGACGTATTGAAATATGTACATCATTGCGCTATAAAGATCTCAGCTATAAATATTGTGTATTCTGTTCATGCGTGACAGTTATTTGTCATACATCATCATGAACACAATAGACCTCTTCGGCAGAGCTATGATGAGTATGACAGATGAAGCAATGGCTGCAACAAAACGTGGACCGAGAGGTTATGGTTTCAAATTAACACCAGAGGGTAATTTCGATGTTGAGAACCGACGTATAACTGATGTAGGTGTTCTTATCAACGATAACGATCTTGTCACGAAGCGTTCTGTACTAATGTTATCAGATAACGATGAAGGTGTAATTGATGTTAAGAAAAGAAGACTAGTACACGTTAAAGTACCGCTTGACGACCACGATGTTTGCACGAAAAAGTATACCGACGAGCTGGTGGACGATGTTGAAAGAAAATTACTCTCTAAATGTTTGAGACGACGAGAGGATAAAGGACAGGGGTCGTACTATGATGCTAAAGATGGAAGAATTTGTAATATAGGGGAGCCCTTAGAGGATAAAGATGTAATCTCTAGGCAGTATTTTAACAAACGCAAATGCAGTTTAATGCAGATGGTAAACGTATTGTTTCAGTAAGTTACCCTATATATGGCACAGATGTCACTTCTAAAGCCTATGTAGATGCTGAATTCGACTCTGCTGTACAAACCTTCATTACAATGACTACCGACACTCAGAACACTATTAAAGATCTAAAGCAAAAGGTAACAAAGGTTGACATTGAAACTAGTAAACTTAACAGTTTGCTAACAACGCTAGAACAAGAATCAAAGAGAAATCTCCTAATAAAGAATGATGAGATGGAAACTAATCATTCGAGTGTGTTGACAAAGATAGAAGAAACGAATAATACCCTAGATAGTTATTATAAAAAATTATTAGATAAAGTACAAGCGCTCGAGGATACTCAAAAAGTTATGCGATCATCGTTTGATGCCCTAATAGCCGAATCTGCAACACGTACGAACTCTTACAACATAAAGAGAGTGTACAATGCCGACTAATAACGGAATTTACTACTACTACTATCGGTTGACCTAATCATATTGACACCTTTTTTATTCTAGTTTTAAGTGTATTATATCAAATGCCTGAATAGCGCAGATTGGAAATGTGGTGAGCATTACGGGAATGCTGCGCAAATGCTTAGTTTGCTTATATCTACGCTAATCAGTTATTTTTTTCTCTATCTTACCCTAAATGTATCGTTGAAGAAATAAAATGTATTTAAACAAAGTTTTAGTTTTACTAATAGCAATAACTCTCCAAACATAACGATATGTAGCAGCAGCAACACATCGATATGGTAAAGAAAGTAAGTTTCGCCGACGCACGCATGAATAATATACATCATATGATAGTATGGGAGTATGCATACAGACAGGCGAGAAAGGGAGACTGGCAAACATTAGCTCTGGACAGATACCGTTTTCAAAGAAGAATACATAATGTTGAAAAGCATCTGTGTGAAATTCTACAAGCTGATCATAGAGACTTTATCTATACGCAGAGATTTCAGAACACAGATTAGTCCGGCTGCAGCGGTGACCGAGTATAAATACAGGTACAAGCAGTCTCTTCTCTCAGTACCAGATGTTAGTTCACGAGGGTAACGGCTTTGTTAACAAGCTCATAGACAAGCTGCCTATTGAACTACATCTTCCTTCCTATCAGTACTGTGGACCTGGTACTAAATTATCTAAAGATTACAACGTGGCGATAAAGGTATAAATCCTTTGGACCAGGTGTGTATGCAGCACGACATCTCGTACGCTCAAAGCTCCGATTTGAACAGTAGACACCAGGCAGATCGTGTATTAGAAGAAGCCGCTTGGAAGCGTGTTAAGGCTAAAGACTCTAAATTAGGGGAAAAAGCATCAGCTCTGTTTGTAACCGGTATAATGAAGGCTAAAAGAAAGTTGGGAATGGGCGTAAAGACAAACAAACTGTCGGCGAAAAAGGGTCTCGTTAGAAAGATGAAGAAGAAGAAAACTGTCACTTTCAAAGGTGGCGTTCTAAAGAAGCTTGTTGGTGTAGTGAATCGTGCAAGCAAGAGACTCACGGGTAAAGACTTAATACATCATGCCCTGAGCGCTGCCAGAAGAATCATTCAAAACGCAGGCGGTCGAAAAAAGGTTAAAGTACCCCGAATTATTTCTGTGCCTACAGCTACAGGGGGTATTTTACCACTCATACCAATTTTGCTGGCCTCTCGGCTCTCGGTGCAATTATAGGAGGCGCTTCGGGCGTAGCAAAAGCTGTTAACACTGCTAATAGTAATAAGAGACAGCTAGAAGAAACTACACGTCATAATAAAGGTATGGAAGCTATCGCTTTAGGCAGTAAGAACGGGAACGCCCTTTACCTGAAGTCATATAGAGCCGGCGGAGCTGCATTGTACTTAAATCCATATGTCAGGCGGTCAAAAAACTGAATAACTTGCCTCGGAGACCACTTACAGACCTAGATATAATAAAACATGCTAAAGACATTCCCTATTTTAGAGGTGTCTATATGAGAACAAGTCTACCTGCAACGAAACCTTTGCAATTCGAAAGAGCTATTGTTAATCTTGACGACGCTGGAGGACCGGGTACTCATTGGGTTGCCTATAGAAAGGATCGAAACGTGGTTTTGTACTCTGACCCCTTCGGAGACCTGAGACCACCAGCTGAACTTGTGAAATATTTAGGGCCTCGCTGCGCCGTATAGTACAACGTAGCCCAAGAACAAAAGTTCAATACATACAACTGCGGACATCTGTGTCTACGATTTTTGTATAAAAGAGAGGTGAAAGTGTAAATCGGCTAAGTATGGCTAGGACCATCACGGTGTACGGTACAGGAAACAGGCTTTCTACGGATCGTATTTATCCACCTATAACACTAGAGCACGTACGTTACGAATATTCACTAGGTTTAGTCGGCTTATATACAAGTCACACGATACGGAATATATACCCAGGCAAAAATAAATTTTATTACGGAGAAAAGGCGATAACTATTGAACCGGGTAGCTACGAGTTGGCTGAAATCGTTAACTACATAAAGAATCAAATTAGTGGCGATCCGGAAGAGGGAGATCTACTACTACAAATCAAAGCTAACACTAATATAGAAAAGTGTGAGATTGAATCAGCTACCGAGTTGATTGATTTTACCAAACCCGATAACATAGGATCCCTACTAGGATTTAAGAAGCGCGTGCTAGAACCCGGTAGTAGACACGTATCAGATCGAGTTGTCGATATACTTTCAACTCCAAACATCTTTGTAGACACGAATATTACAGGCGGTTCATATAGAAACAATCAAGCAGGTCATACAATTCTCGAATTCGGTGTTTGCGTACCACCCGGTTATCTGATTGAAAAGGAGCCATCGCATGTGATTTACTTTCCCATCACTGTCACCGAGATCGACAACATTACCATTAGACTGGTAGACGCGAGAGGAGAGTTGATAAATTTGTCTGAAGACACTTTCACGAGCATCAGGCTAGAACTTAAACGTGTAAAATGGGGATAAACTTTAGCTATAAAAACATCAGCATATGTCCATCAAAGGTCATTCACCGTCGAACGCCGGCCCGTGCAGACCTTCGATTAAAACTAACTAAAGCTCGTCGCCTTTTTCTTGAATCTTTAGGCTTTAAAGTACGATAACAGCAGCAGCATGTCAAAACGAAGTAAAATGCTTATTAACACCGACACCTTTACCATTGATAAATTAAACATATTTGGGAAGCCGCGCGTCGATACAGATATAATAAAAGAGGATTTTTATACCTATCTACCGTTTACGTTAAATGCCAATCATTCCGACGCCATTAGAATCAGCATACAAAATTCCGATAACGTTTTAGCTTTGTATAACAGCTATGTACTTGTTAAAGGTAGCATAACGCGTGCTGCAAACAAGCAATTCCTTCTGGTAAACAATTTCGCCCACTTTCTGTTTGATGAAATTCAACTAATATTAGGCGCAAACCAGCTCATAGATGTATGTAAACAGCCTGGCATTACAAGCACTATAAAAGGTCTCGTTTCACATGGCGCCGAGGATAGAGCTTTAACCTGCAATGCATGGAACTTAGGGATTACTAGCGATAATGATTTGTTACATAACCAGGGGAATAACGTCTTTCATTTCACATGTAGAATACCATTAAAAGATATCTTTGGATTTGCAGACGATTATAAAAAAGTAATACCTCATATGAGTTGTCAACTAGTTCTAATTCGCGCCAAGAACGATTTTAATTGCTATAAAAGCGACGCCGGTGATGCAGGTACCGATGTAGATTTCAAGATTGATAAGCTCTCGTGGGAAGTTCCGCATATACTGTTATCAGATGAAAGCAAAGTGAACCTGGTGGAGAGTTTAAGAGATAATTCTTCTATTATCGCTCCGTTCAGACGTTGGGAATTACACGAGTTACCCTCGTTGGGAACTACTAAAAACCAGGTTTGGCGCGTAAAGAACTCCAATGATCTAGAGAAACCGCGCTGGGTCTTTGTAGTTTTACAAGACGAGCGTCAGCTGGGTATAAGAGCGGGTAACCCGACTACATTTACTCATTCGAACTTGGTCGACGTTAAGTTGTATTTAAATTCGCAGGTGTTCCCACATCAGCGTTTAAATCTCGATTTCGACCGTAGGGACTACATTCCTGCGTATCTGAATTATATTCGTTTTCGTGAGAACTACTATGACGGTATAGGTAGAGGTGCGGTTGAGAGCTGTTTACTCAGCTACAATTCGTTTGAAACGTATCCCGTTTTTGTTATTGACTGTTCAAGACAGGTAGAGAGTTTTAAGGATTCCACTGTCGATATTAGACTAGAGCTCGAGTCATCTGCAGCATTTACGATCACAACTAAGGCGTATTGTTTGATCCTTCACGACGCATTAATCGAGTATAATCCGTTTAACGAGACCGTGACTAGACACGTACGCATACCGTAATGATGAAGGTTGTTAAACAAAATAAGTCACTAAACATATGTAACCTAGACAACGACTGCGATAATACATCTTTACAACGATCAGGCGAGGATGTTAGGAATCATGGCGACCTGTTACCTGTATCATGTAGAGCAATATTGAGCGGTCCATCTTCCTGCGGTAAAACTAATGCTATGTTAGGTTTACTTATTAGCGAAAACGAAATAAAATTGGAAAATATCTACCTATACGCCAAGTCTTTATTTCAGCCTAAATATGAATTCTTAAGACGTGTTATGAAACCACTTACGGGTATGGAATATCATGAATTTAGCGAAAACGATGACGTAATCAGCCCCGGTGATGTTAAACCTAATTCTGTGTTCATTTTTGATGATATAATTTGCAGCAAGCAGGAAAAGATTAGAGAATATTTTAGCATGGGTAGGCATAAGGGTGTCGACTGTTTTTATCTAGGTCAAACGTACGCCAAGATACCGAAACATCTGATTAGGGACAATGCAAACCTAATTATTCTCTTTAGACAAGACGAGTTGAACTTAAAACACGTGTTTAGCGATCATGTTGTAGGAGACGGTATTAGCTATGATCAGTTCAAAAACATTTGCTCTCTGTGTTGGAAGGAGCCACATGATTTCCTGGTAATTAATAAAGACAGCTCTCTAGATCGGGGCAGATATCGGAAGGGTTTTGATTCATATATAAGTTTATAATTAGAGTCGATTCGTTTAGTAGTCTCTGCATAGCCGACATGTCCAACACGTATGATCTGAGTTTAAAGCGTAAAATAATACACGCTCGTAATGCTATACGTAAGAAATTTGCATACTTTCGTCGTGATAGAGCAGAAGCAGAACGTATGTATCGCGTCACGCACAATCCAGTTATATCACCGCTGGAAACCATTGCTAAATCAGTTAACACCTCTAACGTACCCCTATTGAAAGTTAAAACACAACCATCTGTTGCTGCTACTAGTGCTAGTTACATTCCCCAGTTGAAAGTTAAAAAACAACCTGCTACATCATCATCATCGGAAGCAGACGAAGAAGAAGAAGAAGAAGAATCTAATAAAACTCTTTATCTCCCTACTCATTACGGTATGCTAATAGCTAACGCTGTCGGAAACAAAAATATAGATAGAACTAGCTTCGGTATTAGATATAAAATTGATCGAGACGCATGGACATTTGCATCTTCCCCTGTGACTATGCGTGATACAAACATCATAATTAAAAACAACGTTTTCGAAGCAACACCCGGTCTGTTTGACTTACTCACGTTTAGAGAATTAGAGTCTATACCATCGCAAGCTGATATCAATAATTATATGCAGATAATAGCCCTTACTAATGCGCATAAGAAATCATATAGACCACAGGGTAAACTAACAGCTGTTAAACATTGGAAGTATGATTATATAATTAAACCGAACTTAATCAGAATCAAAGGTTTAGGCATTAGACTATCATCATCGTCAAATTTTAAAAAATTAAGCGATTGCAAAGTCGAATACGTCTACTGGAATAAGGCTAATGAGCTAGTCGACAGGCTGCGTTTGTTATATGCTGTAACGAGTGCCGGCAACACTAATCCACAGAATGAAAACGAAATAATATCAATTATAAGTGAACTTAAGGAGGAAGGCATCATAGAATAAAATATTTCGGGGGTATATAATGATATACTGCTTTTAACATTATTCAGTATTCATTAAACACGGCTGCTGTTGTCAATATAATTATTTGAGAAGTTGCTCTCTCGGTGTCGTTGATATTAATTGTATGATGATGAGTGCTAAACAAACAGTTGTTGATAAAATACACAGGGTTGCTAGAAAAAAACTTTCAAAGACGTCGCACTATAATAAATAATTTCCAGGACTTGTTCCAGGCTGACTTAGCTGAGTTTATACCCTATGCTAAAGTAAATAAGGGGTATCGTTACATACTGCTGATGATAAACTGTTATTCGAAATATCTGTATGCACGAGCGTTGAAAACTAAATCCGGAGAAGAGGTGACAAAGCAGGTCCTCAGCATCTTTAAGAGTTCAGTCATACCTAAGAATCTTCAGACGGATCTCGGGAAAGAGTTTTACAATAAACATTTTAAACGATTAATGAAAAAACACAGTATAAATCATTACTCTACATATTCCGTAATTAAGGCTTCGATAGTTGAACGCGTTATCCGTACAATTAAGCAAAAGCTGTATAAAGAGTTTAGCTACCGAGGATCATTTAAATGGGTAGATATATTACAGAGGGTAGTTGACAGCTATAACAACACCAGACATAGAACGATAGGTCCAGCTCCTGCTACTGTTACACCTACCACCCAACTAACCGTTTATGACACTAATGTAAAAGCTGATGTCGCTGCAGGAAGTAAACGTAAACTAGACTTGAATGACCTCGTACGTATTAGTGAGTTCAAGGGGGTCTTTTCTAAGGGATACACGCCCAGCTGGTCAACTGAATTATTCAAAATAGTTAAAGTTTAATTTACAAAACCTGTCACATATCTGCTGGAAGATCTTCATGGGGTTGCTGTCCGAGGAGCTTTCTACGAGTTCGAGCTGCAGAAAACCCAACAGCCAGACGTTTACTTAGTTGAAAAAGTACTTAAACGCCGCAGCAATGGTGACATTTATGTAAAATGGCTCGGCTTGAATGAAAAGTCCTGGATAAAGGCGGAAGATGTTGTTAAATGACAGTTCTTACCTATATGAAGTTTATATTACTAGATTAAATAAAGTATGTTGAGGTTTAAGATTAATATATAGTTAATATTCTATTAAGTAAATGTTAAATGTTAGAATATATATATATTTATAAGCTGATCTAAGTTATTTTGTTAGAAAATTAATTTGTAACATCCTCATATAACATATCTAGTTTATATTGGGTAATAAAGTATTATACTATATAAAACTATAATCACCTAGTTTAAGCTGATTTACAATAGAATATTAGTAATATTGTGTAACTTTACGAAAAATAATAAAAAACAGTAAAACGTTTATCGATTTTTATTTTCACGTATAAAATAACAAAGCCGTCCGAACCAATCCCAGTAGACGTGCGGTCACCTCTATCCAATACTGTTTCATTTACTAGCATTAGGATGAAGGGAGAGAGAGAGAGAGAGCGTGAGAGCGAGAGAGTGAGAGAGAGAAGGCTCTTTAATGCGACCTCTAATAGCATCAGTACGTAGGATAATACAGATTTCTTCATGACGCGCCGCCCCCCTAGTAGTAATAGTACATAGTTTGTCGGTATTCCTTCATAGCGCCATCTCTTAGAAGCATGCATGTTGTCGGTAATACAGTTTCCCGTCATAGGGCGTGGTAAAATGGCGCCCGAAGTTCCAAAATGGCCGTCATCCAATCAGAGAATAGTAGGAGTTTTCAAAATGGCCGCCTTCAGCCAATCAGAGAATAGTAGGCGTGTCATCCAAGATGGCGTCGACCAATCAGAAGCAAGTGGAGTAGCTAGAGGAGAGGGGATAGCCAATCAGAGAGCAGTAGGCGTGGCCAAAAAAAACTGGAGGGGCAGGTCTCAAGTACCGCAATACCTACTAGCACTTTTGTTATTATTTTAAAAAGAACGTTACAATATATTCTAAAAGACCAAAAAATACTAGCTTTAATCTGACACTTGGATCAGCGAGATAACTCAAGGAATAAGGGAGTTATGACAATTTGAGTTAGATGATGTAGAGGGTCGGATAGCAGAATTTGCATCAAAATCGAAATTTTTCAAAATTTCTACTTCGGTTATTTTTCAAAAAAAATCCGAAAAAATTAATTTAATGTTATTTTATATGTATCTTTGCAGGGAAAAAATTGAACAAAATCTGATATATGAAAGTACGGTTGAGTTTCTAAATTATGTAGTAGATTGCAAGAAGAAATATGCCATAACCAATCCATCCTTTCAATAAGCTTCACAATATAATCATCAGGCATTAAATTTGGAACATTTATATACTTTTGCGGTGTAATTTGACGGGTAATTGAATGTTTGAGCGTGTACTCTACACGTTAAATTTTCATTATTATTTCAACTTCACATTATAAATATTCTAAAGAATGAGTTCATTTGTTCTGGTTTCCTTTAGTTATATAAACATTTACAAGAAAATTGATTAATTGTAGTCATATGATTAGCCATTAAACAAAATAAGGTTATCAACGTGTAAACATACTTGTTATAAACATTAAAATGTTTTGTTTTAAATGATTCATAGAAATTAATGTTCGTTTTCCAATTCACTTTTAATTATCCTTTTGACCATATTTAAAAAATAAATATAATATTAACATTTAATAAAGATTTGTTTACCCTGTTTTTGATATTAGTAGAACGGGTATCACTATTACGATGTTCGGTGCTCTTTTAAACAAAACAAAAAACACTTTAACCTAGGGTTACCAAATGCAACCGATAATCACTGCCACCTATTTTTCAGTTAAATAAATGTAAATAAATTCAATTTATAAGTGAATATTTGTATAAGCTTCTAATCTATTATTACGTATAGCAATAATACATTATATTTACTTTTTGTGGTATTGATTGTGTGATTGATTGTTGAGAAACAGATGGTGAAGATGCTGGTTCGTTTTTTGGTAATTCACCTGAACAAGTATTACCCATTGCTGAAATTTAAAGATGCTCGCTTATTTATAGATTTAATGCACTCACTGACTCTTCACAAGCAACGGTAGCACTACTCCGGATGAATATATCACCAATTCAATTCTTGGTTACCCAATTGCCTATAATTCAATGTCACGTATTTTTAATAACTGTGAATTAGATATTTCTTCATTTAAAGTAATTAAAAAACGTTTAGAACCTTTAAAGACGTAATGGCTACATACTAACACATTGAAGCTTGAACATGAATAATAAAGTAACAATGACAACTAGAAACTATCCGATCGGCGGTCATCTACGTCAAGCTAGCTCTTGTTCATGTGTAACGTCACATCAGTGTTGCCAGATGAACAGAAAGTCATTGATTTACATTGGGTCTGTTAATTTGAATGGGAACATATCTTCATAAAAATTACGTTGTTGAGGAAAAAACGAGAACCTTCCACCACAGTATATCTTACTTTTAAACAAGATTGTTACCCCTTGTCCTGTTTGCGTGTGGTGTTTATTTGTTTGTTTGTGTTTCAACTGCAGTAGGTTCCGTTTATTTGAATGACTAATTATTTCCATCAACCACTTATATTAATCAAAGTATACTATTATTAAATGTAAACATTAAATTTATTTCTGCCAGATTCTTCCATCAATAATCAAAAAAGTAATACTTCTAACATACAAAACTTCTTTTGTACATACTAACCGGTTTTTTACTACCTATTGTAATTCTTGGGAGTTGGGATTTTTTATTTGCCTACATTGCCTGAACGTGACCCGCTTTTAATGATTATGGTATTATAACGGATCTTTCTCCCATTTCATTTCTTTTCGGAAGAATCTTGTTTCTAACAATCTGCTTAAACTAGAGACATTTGAGTTACGCAACCGTATACAGGTTGTGCGTGAACGTCAGTTTTAATTTCTTTTTGTGCATATCGATTCTACTCTTGAAAAATTCCGAATCAAAATACTTAGATTTTCATATAACATAGATTTTGACATGATGCCCTAGACTATTAAAACACAGCCTTGGTAGTGTAATGTCTAGCGTGCTGGACGTTCACCCAAGCGGCCCGAGGTCAACTCCCGGTGCCGGCAGATCTGGTTAAGGTTTTCTGCAGTTTTCCTTAGCTGTGACACAAATGTGGGATTTGCGCTGTATCATCTGTAAGTCGGCTGCAACCGCACATATGGCCTACGTAATAATAATAATCGCCCCCTCCCTCCCGCACAAGCTTATAGCTTCTGGGGCATGGTTTCCAGGTTATGGGTTGTAGCAATTATTATTATTATTATTATTATTTTTTTTTGTTTTAGCGGCATCAGCATCTGAGGCTATTAGCCACTTAAATAAGAATTTGATCTTACTCTACTCTCGTGACTCCCTAGATGATAAATCATAGACAGGTCGTACATACATGTAAGAAACAGAAACATTACAATTTCGATATAAAATAGACATATAATAGACGTGCGCATTGGGTGACAAAAGGTGTTAAGGGGTGTGGTGGAAGGTTATAAAGGATGGGATGGGGAAAAGGCAGCACGTTTGCACAGTAAAATAATGTATAAATAAATCCTGGTGTTCCAAACTGCTTGCCATTGATGTTCTGACTTTTGTTTTATGTATGCCTTGGCGTCTTTTAGACAAATCACATTAGCATCATTTCGAATCCGAGCTGCTGCCGATTTTGCAGCTCGATCTGCTTTTTCATTTCCAGAGATGCAAATGTGACTTGGTATCCATATCCACACAATATGTTTGTCTTCACTGGTTAGTTTAGATAGTAACGTGTGTATGTCTTGTACTAGAGTATCGTTATTAAATTTGTTATTTATTGCCAATAGAGAAGACAAAGAATCTGTGCAAATTACATGGGTATTGAACGTTGATTCGCGGCATATGGATAACGCTTGCAGTAAAGCATACATTTCACATGTAAAAACACTTACAGTGTTTGGAAGCGACCAGGTAGATACATTTTTGACGTTGACTACGGCACATCCCGCTCCTGACTCTGTTTTAGATCCATCAGTATATAGTACGTTGCACTGACCGTATGTATGAAGAATAGTTAAAAAATCCGTTTTAATGACATTGCCAGCTGTTTCGGATTTATTATATTTTCGGAGATCATAACGAATATCCATTGCTGGTACGGTCCATGGGGCAGTTTTAGAGAATGCGTTTAAATATAAGCCAGATTCGGAGATTCCCCATGCCCTAGAAGTAACAATGGATCTAACGGTCGCCGGTCTCGTACGTGTATCTTGTACTTGATAGAGGTCCAATAGAGCACTGTTGACTAAAGATGATCGAATATGGTTGTGTGTTCGATATAATGCCGTGATACGATAATTTAGGAGTAACCTTTGACGGCGCAACCATAAGGGTTCCAATCCAGATTCTACACATAAACTGTCTGCTGGGCTGGTTACAAAGGCACCTATTATATAACGCATTCCCATATTATGTATTGAGTTTAAAACACGCAAACGGGACGGTCTTGCAGAGGAATATACTACACAACCATAATCGATTCGAGATAGGACCAGAGACTTGTATAGCATCAGCAGTGTCTGTTGATCAGATCCCCAGTTTAGATTTGATAAACATCTAAGTATGTTTAAAATATTACTACAACGTGCTTTCAGGTTATTGATGTGTAGTGTCCAGGTAAGTTTAGAATCAAATATCAAGCCTAAATAACAAATACTAGCTACGTTTTTAACAGGTACCAAGTTCATCTGCAAGGAGTGTTCTTGTTGGCAAGTGCTTCGTTTACGACAGAAGTGTAGTGAGCCTGTTTTCTCAGTTGAAATTTGAAAACCTCTGTTAGTGGCTTCTAAGGATAGTTTGGTAAGTGCATTTTGTAAAGTTTCTTCAATATTATTGAAAGATTGTCCAAAAGTAAATATTACGATATCATCTGCGTAGGCACAGTATCAAACAGTTTTGTCGATGGATTCTAACAGTCCTTGTATCGCTATTAGAAACAGAGTGGCACTTAGTGAGGAACCTTGTGGAGTCGCGTTTTTAATATTATAAGTTTTAGATAAAATATTGCCAACTCTGATTCTAATGACTCTGTTATCAAGGAACGACTTAACGAATTTAGGTAAGTATCCTTTTATGCCCCATTTATTTAGTTGTTCTAATATTGTACTGTGCCTGGCTGTATCGAATGCACTTTTTAAATCTATGAAGATAGCTGTTAGGTGAAGGCCTGCAAGAAAACTTCCATGAACAACATTTTCAATATATACTAACGCATCTGTCGTAGAGTGTTCTTTGCGGAAGCCAAACTGATACTTGCTTAACAATCTTCTAGATTCGAGCATCCACGATAGTCTGTTAGTGACCATCCTTTCCATTAATTTGCATATACAACTTGTAAGGGATATTGGCCTGAAGCTTGACGGGTTTGTTGGTGTTTTGCCTGGTTTCAGTATAGGAACTATGGTAGCTTCTTTCCAGGACTCTGATAGAATACCGGTTGTCCATACGTTATTGTACGCATTCAGCAAACCCATTTTTGCATTTTCAGATAAATGCTGAAGGAATGCATTCACGATTCCATCACTGCCTGGAGCCGTATTGTTGCTTTTTTCGAGAGCCTCATTTAATTCTTCGATACTAAAGAGGCGGTTGTAGTCTAATTCTTCGTTTGTAGAAAAATCTATATTTTCTATAGTTTCAGCATCTTCCAAGTTACACAACTGCGCAAAGTGCTGTGCTAGGTGATTAGCTACTTCTTTTTGATCGGTTATAATTTGATCGTCTATATTTACAGTTATATTAAAGCAACTACGATTTCCAGAGATGGCTCGCACTCTTTTCCATACTTCACCAACATCAGCAGAAGCGGACATAGTAGAGACATATTCGCGCCATGATTTCTTTTTCGCCTCTTGGATAGTTCTTCGACATATTGCACGAGCTTTTTTAAATTGTATTAAGTTGTCGATAGTTAAATTTCTTTTTAGAAGAGTAAGCGCTCGTTTCTTCTCGGCAATAACAGATCGAATCTGTTCGTTCCACCACGGTACTAATTTCTTATATGGAATGCCTTTTGATTTTGGCACGTATTTTGTTGCCGCGTCTGCGATAATGTTGGTGATAGCAGGCATCGTTAATTCCGTGTTTGAGGGAATCGATGTGTCAACGTGTTCTCTATATGCATCCCAATCGGCTCTGGATAAAATCCATTTTTGTGGAATTGTCGTGGGTAGCTTTCCAGAATTAATTTTACTGATCACGATAGGATAGTGATCGCTAAAATGTAGGTCGGAATCGGTAGAAAATTCTAGAGTAGTAGATAGAGACGGAGTGCACAATGTTAGATCTATAGCGCTAAACTGCCCCGTGGATATATCGAGATGCGTTGGATTGCCATTGTTTAAAAGGCACATATTTAGCCTATCGATCAAGCTTTCAACAGCTCTGCCCTGGGAATCATTTTTATTAGAGCCCCAAGTAAGACTATGTGAGTTGAAATCCCCACATATCACGTAAGGATGAGGTAACTGGTTAACCAGATCTTCAAATTTTTCGATATTCCACGGTACGCTTGAAAAATATATATTACAAATAGTTAAAGGTTTAGGATGTGAAATACGTATTGCGATGGCCTGAAACTGAGTGGTAAGCGTTAACACATTATAAGGTATATTTTCTTTTAGAAATATAGCAACGCCTCCATGGGCACGTTCTCCATCCGTGACATCTTTTCGTATTTTATTATAATTCTTTAGTTTGTAATTATGTGCATGATTAAATTTAGTTTCCTGTATACAGAGAAAGTCAGGACTATAATTTGAAATTAGCATATGAATTGAGCTTAGTTTGCTTAGGAATCCACGACAATTCCACTGTAGGATAAGTGTATTATCCATTGGAAAAAGAATTATTAAAGGTGTTTTACGGGGTTTACCTTTCGGCCAGCCTTTTTTCTTCTTGACGACTTTCTGTAAAATAATTCGATCGATAGCTTCTAGACTAGAATCATTATTTCGATCATCGTCAGATTTATTACTAATTTGAGAAAGTTTACGTTTCTCTGTAGTAATTTCAATATTCTCAATTGTATCGTTTATATTCGAAATGTTGCTTGTTGACGCATGTGCTATAGGTTGATTTATTTTGGGAGTGGATGTAACGCTTTGATTTTCACTGTCACTGCTAGCTTCAAGAGGAATCATTCTCGCGGTGAGAGCATTGGTTAATTTTGACAATTCCGTTTTAATAATCCTTTTGATTTCTGGAATTAACGCTCGGAGGGTTGTTGTCTCTGAAGGAACGGTTACTTGTGCATAGGAGCGAGAGGGGACAGACAGGGTATTCGACATACGTTTAGCATCTATATATGACACCTTGTGAACTGTTTTAATTTCTTGTATCTTCATTTCTTGCTGAAATACAGGACAGGATTTCGATACAGCGGTGTGGCTTTCCTTACAGTTAGGACAAGTGATTGGTTGAGGACAAGAGAGTTACCACAAATACATATTTCAGGTTTGGTACAAGTGGAAGAGACATGACCGAACGATTGACATTTATAGCATCTGATAGGAGGGGGTATATAAGGTCTTACACTAAGGGAATAGAAGGCTGCAGTTATGGTTCTAGGCATCTTAGGATTATTAAAGGTGAGGATATGATTGTGGGTATCAACGACTTCACCGTTCCTTCTGCTCTTAATTCTTCTTACATCGATGACTCCTTCATGTTTTAAACCCTGCTTGATCTCTTCTAGGCTACAATTAAGGAAGTCTCGGCAGTAAACCACTCCCTTAGATGTAAGATGATAACTGAATATTTAATAACTTTTTATAATTTTAACGTATTTACATAAATAAATGCCTATATTATTACTTTATTTTTATTTATTGCTTGCATTAATTTCTGCGATTATTTAATTATCTAAAATACTCCTAAGCCTCTATTTTTTGATGATTGTTTTCATTATTAATTTTGTTTAGTGATTTTGTATTAAAGGTAAAGAATGAAACATAAACACGCTATATAACTTTGTTTAACTAGTACATGCTTCTATTTAAAAGGACTATTTTATAAAGTGTGTCAAAGAAATTTTGAATAGAATGAGTAACAAGAGTTTTTACAAGCGTGTTTTCAAAACAAGCTTTAAAGAATAAATATCTTGCCCAGGTAGTTGTCCATCTCTGTTTAATTCGGTCTCTTTCGTACACAGTATAAGGGGTATTTCGATTCTTACAGCAGCAACGTCCTTACTCGGGACAAGACATTTGCTAATGACTGTACACATGTTACACATTGTACACAGTTGCATCAAAAATCAGGTTGACCTGGAGACCAAAAGATTTTGTTCAGCGGTATTCATAAACATAAGCCAAGCCTTTGACAGGGGACATGTCTACCGTATACCTTCTTTCAAATACTCACGTCATACCTCACTGAAAGATACTTTTTCGTGAGATATAAAGACTAACCGGAAATACTGACTAATTTGACAACATTGAATTAATGAAACATAAACATGAAATTAATTCAATGAGATGGCCTGCTCCTTCACCAGATTTAATTCCTATGGAAAATCTACGGGGTGCCATAGCACGTCAAATATACGCCGAAAATAAGGAGTATCAAACACTAAATGAAGTAAAAGACGACATACGTACGACTTGGAATGATTTGGGGCATGAACTTTTAGGAAATCTCATTTGGAGTTTGAGAAACCGACTTTTTGAAGTAATTCGAAAAAAGAGGAGTACTACCCATTATTAAATTCATTTATTACTTATTTGCTACATGCTGATGACTGAAAAAATTAATTTCTAATTGTGGTGCTACAGTTATGCACCTTCGAAAAAACATTAAATTGTAGATTTAAATAAATATTCTGAAAATAAAATGATCAATTCTTTCTTGTACAATAATGTTTTTCTATTACCGTTTCACAATAAACAGTACTTCATAATTTATAGTTGGCAGTTAGTAAAAATCATGAATTTGCAAATGGTGCTATAGTTATGGTCTCCAGTTTATTATTTAGATTATTGGGAATTTATACTAATGCTAAAAGCGTTCTAGCGAATCTTTGGTTAGGAAACTCAAAGTCTTGGACTGAAAGCGCTGCAATGTTTGACTCGCTTGTTGCTCTCCATAATCAAATGCCATAGCACCATATGGGTTTGATTGCGACTTGTACACCACTAATTTATTTTCAAGAGATAATTCTGAAAGTTGTCAAATTAGTCATTATTTCCGGTTAGTCCTAGGGTTAAACCTAGTTGTAGTCTTTTATATCAAATATTTTTTGACCATGTAAGATGTCTGTCTAGATGGATCCCTAGATATCTGACCTAATCTTTTTGAAGTAGTGAGTTTCCGTTAATGTGAACTAGAGGGCAAATAAGTTTTTTTAGTAGTAAAGGTGGTCTGTGTTGATTTTTGTATATTTTGCTTTAATGCGTCATGTTCCATCATGATCATGTTTCGAAAAGTCTTAAGTGGTTTTGTAAGTTTCTGAAAGCTATATCTGCATTAGTATAGAAAACCGGTATTGTCATGTAGTTCGCGAAGGTTTCTGGGTCGTGTTTCTAGTTGAAAATTAGGTATAAAATCGGACCAGTCACGCGACACCAGATGTTATGGGTAGAAGAGCTGAAGTGCAGTCTTTATATTTCATGAAAAAGTATCTTTCAGTGAGGTATGACGTAAGCATTTGAAAGAAGGTATACGGTAAACATGTCCCCTGTCAAAGGCTTGGCTTATGTCTATGAATACCGCTGAACAAAATCTTTTGGTCTCCAGGTCAACCTAATTTTTGATGCAACTGTGTACAATGTGTAACATGTGTACTTGTCCGATTGTAGCGTATTGTCGACGAAATCCAAACTGTTAGTTGGGTATTTGCTGATTTTCGTCAATTAACAGCGACATTCGCTAGACGAACAGTTTTTTAAAAACCATTGACAGGATGGGTAACAGAGTAATGGGTCTGTATGAGGCCACATCTGATGGCGGTTTTCCCGGTTTTGGGACCATTGCTATTTGAGCCACCTTCCATTGCCCAGAGCAGTATCCCGTCCTTAATGTCGCACTATAGATTACAGGTATCACACGAAATCCCTGATACGAAAGTTTCTTTAGGAGTTTTCCAGTTATTAGGTCGAAGCCTGAGGACTTCGAATTTATTTCAGTTTCGATGACCTTAATTACTTGAAGTCCCGTATGAATTTTTCTTCTTCAATGGTAATTGGCGTAAACACGATCTTTGTGGCGTTCCATAATGCATAAAGCCAGTTGCTTTAGTTGCTGTTAGGGAGTGGCAATAGTTCTGGAAATCTTGAATTCCCTGCTCATCTAATAATTTCTTAAACTCTTTTACGGCCCTATTAAACTATGTTTTATCGCCCGGTGCGCGAGTAAGTAATCTGTCATTTTTTTCTAAGAGCTCGTTTTCTTGTATTTTCTCTCGGATACGTATGCAGCAATACTGTTTTTGATTATTGCAGTTTATTTCTGGGGTTACGTCCTATGTTGTCCCCTAGATTAATTTTATTAAGCACTGGACAGATTCGTAGATATCCTGTTTACTTTTTAGGGGAAGATTTACATTTAGTTTAATTTTAAAACTGATAATAACAGCAAATTACGGAGTTCAAATTCAATGCAATAAACGTCTGCAAAATGGAAATATTGAGGTAAACAGGTTATAAAAAAACTTTGATGTACTGAGTGTATTGAGAAGTATCTGTACCAAATTTTCAGCATTTATCTTCAACTTCACGGGGCTGCAGTTGTATAGAGGTGCAGTTTTCAATATAGGTAAGTCACGTTAAATCGGCGCTACTTTGACATCAAACCCCGCTGTTAAATTCTGGACGTACCTTATTGAAATAAGTGTAAGTTAAAAGAGAGAAATGAGCTTCAATGAAACCAAAATAACAATATGAAAAAAAGTTGGCCGTTGTGGTCATTTTGGCCGTTGTGGTCACACACTCTAGTTGGCCGTTATGGTCATTTTGGCTGTTGTGGTCACACTCCACAGTTGGCCGTTGTGGTTATTTTGGCCGTTGTGGTCACACACCCTAGTTGGCCGTTGTGGTCATCGTCTCCAGCGACGCCAATACATAAGCGTCGGTGGCCGTTGTGGTCAACATGGCGGATACGGTGGAAATTTTAGTTGGCCGTTGTGGTCATGGTGGCCGTTATGGTCAAGTGTCGAGTTGGGCGATATGGTCAAATTGGACGTTGTGGCTGTTGGCCGTTATGGTCACGGAGGCCGTTGTGGTTATGACCACAACGGCCAAAATTGTGGCCTAGACCCGAGGACGGTATGTATAGTGTTCTGCATTAGACGCCAACTTAAGCGGTGTATAGTTTTCGTCTGCTTGTTGTATTGTCCGGTGGAGTTCCAAGTTGAGCGCATTTTCATTGAAAAAAATTCCTGATGCGATTCACCTGCTTGCCGTGTAGATTGAATATATTTATTATACCGCGCCCGCCTTTATTTCTTGGTAAAGTAACTCTCTGTATCGCAGATTTGGGATGATGACATTTATATTTGGTCATTACTGTCCTGATTAGCATATCGAGATTGTTAAGATCTGTTTCCGACCATTTAATAGTGCCGAATGTGTATGTCAATACTGGGATTGCGAGACTGTTAATTGCTTTTGTAAGGTTCCTTGCATTGAGTCCTGTCTTCATAATCATTCTTAGCCTCTTCTCAAATTCGTTTTTGATTGCTGTTTTTATGGTGATGTGATTTATTCGGATAGTTTGTTGGATTCCAAGGTATGTATAAATTTAATTTTGTTTCTTATTATTTTATTGTTTTTTATTATTATTATTATTATTCTTCCATTTTTTCTCGCATGTTTTCAGCGGTATTTATAGCTGGAACCTATTTCACCTGGCCGGATGTTATTGGGCCTAGGTTTAGATGTTGGTTAGGTTTCATAAGCTATTAGATCATACGGCCTTTAAGGGCAAGTAACTCATTTATTGAAAAAATTTACGCGTGAGGTGGCATGTCTGTATGATACATGCTTTTTGCAGCTCTAGAAACAGGTTTCTTGAAAGGTCGAGTTGTTTTAAGGATTGGTGCAACGTCTTGGGGATGACTCCTGTAGATGATATCACTATTGGGATTATTTTTACGCTTTTCATTTTCCAGATTCGTTGTGTTTCTATTGCCAAATCAGTGTACTTTCTTAATTTTTCTTCATGTGTTTTTTGTAGATTCCTCGACCCGGGTATTGCTATATCTATTAGAAAGAAGATTTGTTCGTTTTTGTCGACGAGTACGATGTCAGGTCGATTGTTTGTTGTAGTTCTGTCGGTGAGTATGGTGCGATCCTAGAATAGCTTATGCGATGGAGATTCAAGTATCGTTGCAGGTGAGTATTGGTAATACCTCTCCTTTTCTTGTAGAAGATTATATTTTAGGGCGAGTCGTTGGTGTAGAATTTTGGCTACATTGTTATGTCTTATTAGGTATTCTGTATTTGCGAAGCTTGGGCATCCGTTTAATATATGTTCAATGTTTTCGCCTTCTACATTGATCTTCAATATTAGGTATTTTTATTATATATTTTTGGTAATTTCGCGTTGGTATTACTTTATCTTGAATAGCTATTAGGTATCCTTCAGTTTCGCTGAACAGATCTCCGCGGCTTAACCACATGTTCGACGCTTTGATATCGACGTTTTCTCGGTGTAAGTCATGGAAGTGTGCTCCGTGTATTGCTTTCTGGGACCATTTTTGTTGTCTCTCTTGGTCTGGTATCTCTATAATGTTTATATTTCTATTTTTCAGGTTAGCTGGAGTGTATTCGTTGTCAGCTGCTGTTATTGTTTTGTGAAGAGGAGAATTTTGAGCATAGAAAAAGTTTCGTAGTTTGTTTATTTGGTTGTTGTGGATGTTGTGTAGGTTAATGATTCCTTTTCCTCCTTTTTCTCTTGGAAGTGTTGTCCGCTCCATGCAAGATTTTGGATGATGATGTCCGTATTTTGTTAATACTGTACGGATTGTTCTTTCTAGTTTGTCAAGGTCCGTTGAGGACCATTTGATAATTCCAAAAGAATAGGTGAGGGATGGTATGGCAAATGTGTTGATGGCCTTTACCAGATTTTTTCCTGTTAGACAAGTTTTTGCAAGAGAGCGAATTCTTTCTTTAAATGTTTCGTGTAGTCTTTGTTTTATGTCTACATGGTCAATTTTCTGTGTCTGTAAAAACCCTAAGTATTGGTACTGTTGATGTTCTTTCAGATGTTCTATACTAGGGTAGATTTGTGGGTCTGTTGGGTTGGTTAATTTTCCACGATTTATATGTAGACTTTTGCATTTAGAGAGGCCAAATTTCATCTTAATATCATGACTAAATTGGTCAACTATTTCTATCAGATGTTTAAGTTGTTTTTCATTTGTAGCGAATATCTTTATGTCGTCCATATACATAAGATGAGTTATGCGATGTTGACCTTCTTGTGTTTTTATGTTGTATCCATATGCTGAGTTATTCATTAGTTTACTCAAGGGGTTAAGTGCCATCACAAACCATAATGCACTAAGTGTATCTCCTTGAAAGATGCCTCTACGTATTGCGATATCAGGAATGTTGATGGTGGTCTCATTTGTTTTAAGGGTTAGATCAGTGCGCCAGTGTTTCATTGTGTCATCAAGAAATTTCTGAATTAACGGGTGTATCTGATATATCTTTAATATTTGGATAAGCCATGAGTGAGGCACAGAGTCGAATGCTTTTTGGTAGTCGATATACGTAACGTGAAGATTTCTGTTGTTCTTACGTGCTTGCTGAAGAATTACTGAGTCAATAAGAAGTTGCTCCTTGCATCCAAGTGAATCTTTTTTGCATCCCTTTTGTTCTTCGGAAATAATTTGATTTTGTTCTAAATGACCGTATATTTTTTTTGTGATGCATGAGGTAAGTATTTTATATATAGTGGGTAGGCAAGCAATCGGTCTGTATTTGCTTTGGTCTTTTTGATCGTTGGAGTCTTTTGGGATTAGGTAGGTTGTGACCGTAGTAAAGAATTTCGGTAATTTATCTGGCTGGTGTATAATGTGGCTAAAAAAGCGGGCTAGGTGATTATGTGAACAGGTAAATCGTTTCCACCAGAAATTTTGAATTTTATCCTGTCCTGCTGCTTTCCAATTAAGGGTGTTTGTAACGGCTTCCTTTATGTTTTCCATTGTGAAACTTTCGAAAATCATTGGTTCAATTACGTTAGGTGTTATTTCTGGTAGCCACGAGGCGTTTCTATTATGTTGTATGTCTTGTGTGTATTTGGGTTCCCAAAAGGCTTTCAGATCTTCTACTGACGGTGTTTCATGTTTTGTCTCAGTTTTCTGATTTAATGATTGGTAGAATTTTTTCTCATTCGTTTTGAAGAGTTTGTTTTGTACCTTTCTGTTGTAGCTTTTCCAGTATCTTCTTAATTTGGCTGTATAAACAGCTAATTTTTGTTTCATGGTGTCTAGAATTTGATTATCGTTGGAGTTTTCAGTATCTCTATTACTGTGCTTTTTGTATTTTTCTCTAATATTGCGTATTTTATTCGTTAGTCTTTGAGTAATGGTCTGTTTATTGGTAATGTACGCTGTGAGTCTAGCTATATCTCTTCTTAGGTCTTCTATTTTGTTGTTTAATCTGATTTTCCATGGCAGGGTAGACGTTGTACGCGTGAAATATGTTTCTTCTTTGCTAAGATCGTAACCTAGCACCTGAGCGGTGGTTGCTGCCCCACAATAGATGATTTTGTGTAGTTCTTCTATGTTTTCGACCTGTTCTAGTAGAGGTGGTATTATATTATTATTTAATATTTGTAATGTTTTCGCAAGTTTCATGGAGCTATGTATTTTGGTAACCTGGGTCTTCGAGTTGGTTCTAAATCTCCGTATTCGATAATTGTTCTGCAGAAGAGTTGTTTTATAGTCTCTTCGTTGTTTGGTTCGGTATCGTGGTTTTCGACATTTCTCTCCATATTCTCGATTTCTTCGTTAGGTATTTGTGGATGGGAATTATCTGGGTCATTGTTTTCGTTAGTTGTGTTTAGTTCTATTCGGATTTGTTCTTTTAATTCGTTTAGAATTGTGTGGGGAATCATGTTTCGGTTTTTTATAGCACGTATTTGGTCTGAGAGTCGTTGTTTGCTTGCTTCGTATTCAGGAAATCTGGCAGTGAATTCGACGTGCACTGCATTTCGATATAGTGTGAAATCAGTTTCGAGCTTTGTTACTTTGTAATAAGTGCGCATCAGGAATTTATTAACTTCTATTGTCCATTTCTTGCGCCTTTTTACTGTAGAGTTTCCACCAATGGCCACTGATTGATTAGCAGTAGGAACATTGTCTGGAACGACGATGTTTGGTTGTGGGTTATCGTCAGCAGGCACCTCTAGTGCTCTGATAGATTGTGTCAATTGGTTAAAAATGTTTGTTTGCTTGGAGGGATTATTGATACCCCTGCCCCATCTAAGGGGCGCTCGGGACTCGGGGCTATTATTAATTCTTTTTATCATCGATTTTTTTGGAGGATCTTCCAAAAGATTAGGTGTATATTTTCTCCCTAAAACAGAATTTATATTATTTTTACATATTGAGGTATTTGATGCAGTGGGTATTTATTCTCTTGAGTCCCTATATGAAACGGTACATATAATCCGTCCCTTAGTTGGTTCTGACGGGGAAATCTTCTCAGATATTTTTGATCTTCATCATCGGTGGATGATGACATTGACATATCGATTTCGGACTTGGTATTTTAAGTTGGGTTATGATATGTTATAGTTTTTCCTTTTTTTGGATTTAATTTAGAGTTCCCCTTTATCTTTTTATTGATATAGACTCTTGCCGGTTCCCTTTGACAATTGTATTATTAAACCTATTATTCTGTTTATTTGATGATTTTTCGGAGAATGAGTGCCGTACCATTTTTTCTTGTATGCCAAATAATGATCGTTTCGTTTTCTCGTCGTCGAATTCAACTGAAACGTTTTGGGTTTTTGGCAGTGACATTCGGATGTGTTTCTCTCTACCAGTCTTTTTACCAACTGCACAATTTTTGATATTTATGTAATAAACAGGAACAACTATGTTCCTATGTTCACAAAGAGTGATAGCAATTAATTTGCGAAAACCTTAAAAACCCATCTAAACATAACACAGTTCATAAAAATAGAATTTTTCTAATTATAAAGTAAATTTGAAAGTAAGGGAAATGTCAAATTTGAAATGTCAAAATATAATTTATAAAAACTCTGAAATATTGGTTTAATTGAATTTTTTGTGCAAATTAACAGTAACAGTTATTCTTTAACACCTATATCACTACACTATCTGTCTTTTATAATTAAATTATAAGTAAATCACTCGTAAATCTCGGTTTAAACCGGGGTACAAAATAATCGGAGTTACCTTAGGAGGTCCATCCCGTTAGCCCACTCCTTAAATACACCATTCTGTAACTTCTACCCACTATGACTTACATATATGAAACATCAAAAATCAAGCTGTATTTACCTTACAATCTATGTAATTCATCCAGGAAGAATTTTTGGGCCAGTTTTTGACAGAATAAGGTGAGAAAAGAACAATGCTTGTTAGCATTTGATTTACAAAGGCTTAATTAAATAAACTAATAAACCTATAATAAACCCAACTAATAAACTAAACAATACTTAAAATAATTGCTATAATAAGGTATCACAATACAATAAATTAATTTAATTTTTTTATTAGTTAATTGTTTGGAGTTTCTAACAATGAATATCTTTCGTTATTTACTTAGAGGAGTTTCAGTAAGTAACAAAAACAACAAAAAAGTCAAATTACCAAGCACACGTTTTGTAGAAACAAACCGATTGTTTTTAATAAAATTGATATAAGTGATTATATGATTTGATTGAAGTTATCATTGGGCCAAACATGAGAGATCCTCAGTTTCACGTAAAATAGTATTTAAAATCCGTTTTAAATTTAAGAAATTTTTGTTACAATTCCGAATAGTGGTGGCCATTTTCAAGACCATCGTAAATCAATCCAGGCAGTTGATGATCACCAATAAATATTAATTTTTGCAGAGCGATTTTTAACAGTTTATTTCAAATAATTCCTGGAATAACTGTAAATAGGTAAAAACCAAAATTAACAAACACTCTATTTCTGACTTGGTATGCAATAATCATATCATTTAATTAGTTTTTCATATACTTTACTTAAGTGACTTGTGCGATTATATTAGTTGTGTTACATGGAGCACTTTATCTATGGAAGTGAGGGAATATCTAGGTTGCAGAAGAATTCCACATGACATGACATCGAAACTACTGCGATGCTGTTGGTTTTGTTAGAAATATGGGAATGAAATGTTTAATACCATCATTGCTTTCTAGGGGTCAGAGGAAATCTACCATTGAAGAGGCTAATAGTGCACGTGTGCAAAACAAAGGCAAGGTATATTGTAGAAACTAGGAATGGACATTTTCACACAAATATTTTCAAATCTTTTAGGGGCTGTTTGTGCAACGTTAAAATACATGTTGCATGTTGGAATTGAGCGATCATTATCGATGACGATGGTTGGGTTACCATTATCATGGTCACTATTTTGTTTCTATATAATTTTTGACCGCCATAAAAATGATTTGAAAGTTTGATTTGAAGTAACTTTATCAGTTACTAATTTTTCGTTTTATCTGAGTCTTTATAAAGACTTATTGAGCGTTATATTATATATTGAAAAATTTGAATTTGAAAAGTTTTTGCTTTGCTGAAAAAGTTCGTTTTTTCCAAGTTTATATTAGATAATCAATCGAGATCATTTAGTTATTTCGAGTTTTAGTTAATTTATGTGTGTAAATAGAAGGGTTCTGAATTTTAAAACAATTCGAAACAAGAACAATGGTGTTCAAGGGCGGAAATGAGTTTGTTTTAAACATATTTGGAACCCTATTAATTAGAAATTAAGGTTGGCACAACCATAGCAGTACCAGAAAACCTACACCTTTCATATCAAGGTAAGTCCTTATTGTTGGGGATTATATTCACTTTCTTAAATCATTATACAGCACTTGAATTCGTTTAAAATACAGTCCATTATTTTATAATTAAAATTACGGATTGAACTTATATTTCGAGAGTTCGTAGTTAAACTGTATTTCTTATCACCAAGTAGTCATAAACAGATCTTCCATCATGGCATATAGACAGTATTTTCGCTAACACACAGAGAGAAATACTTCATAAGAGCTTTGCACAATATTGTTCAAAACGGTGTTGGAGAAATTTATATTATAATTGTAGAATCGTATTGTCCAGCGTTGTGTAGGTTTTCGTTACTGAATTGTCTAACAGGAACGTACGACAATTGTTTAACACAGTCAGATTTAGTTCTGCATGCTTTGGAACAATGTTGTAGAGGATAAGCTAGCATATTATGTTGAAGTATAATTGTAAAAAATGTTTAGAAAAATACAATATTTTGTTTGAATGAAATCATAATCCAGTGTTCAAACTGCTTGCTACTAATTATTGTGTTTCGCAAAGTTTATGGATGACATCTTATAGATGTCACCACTTGTAATTGTCGCTATTAATGTAAATTCGAGATTTATATATAAAAAAGACGACAGCAAAAGGAAATTTTAGTGTTATACCTGTATATACTATACATTGTATAGTTATATACATATTAGTTACATATATTTTAATATATGTAAAAATATATATTTTATTTGTGATACTACCTAACTTTCTGTATAGAATATTTGTGACAGAGTATTGCACAATTTGTATAAATGTGAACAAGTAACTGTGTTAAATACTATTAAGCAATTGTGGCACAATTAGATCAACAATTGTACAATTTTGTATAAAATTGTATGAAACAACATTACACATTCTGTTTTAATAAGTAACACAATTTGTTATGGAAACTTATAAACAACTATTCATTTGATTCTACAAAATTACTATAGACTTCCACAAAATGTTATATTTGAGTTTATACACATCCTTACAAAAAATTAAAAACATTATTTAGAAAATCTTCACAAACCAAATGACACAATCTTGTACTATAATTCTACACAAATTGTCCCTGTCACTTTTTTAAGACCAATTTGTTTTACAATACCACACAATTGTTGATGAAATTTAAATACATTTTTCTCTGTGCAGACAGCTAACACAATAAAATCGTCATTTTTAGTAATAGATTTAGAATTTACAGTCGTTAACTGCAACTCAAAACTACATTCAGCTTTAACTGGAAAATCTGAGATAGATCAGCTAGCTGTTATCGCTACAGCCGCCAGTGTCAACCAATTAATTGGTGTTCTAGAACTGTCAAAAAGTTCTGTTCACAGGGCAAGGTGTATCTTCAGCAGACTATGATACTCTATGCGATTGATCATTGACAGGCAAAGTTGAGTAGTAAGTAACTTGATTTTTCTCGTTGCTTGTAAGTCATTTAGGAGAAGTCTAGAACCTGCCATGATTGGCATAGTGCTTA
Organism: Agrypnus murinus; assembly: GCA_929113105.1. Classification (NCBI taxonomy): domain Eukaryota; kingdom Metazoa; phylum Arthropoda; class Insecta; order Coleoptera; family Elateridae; genus Agrypnus; species Agrypnus murinus. Next base: position 6,483,381 of record OV816023.1, on the reverse strand, counting down.
GCTGACCAACCTACTGCTTTTGTATTAGTTTGTGGTTTTTAAAGTGTTTATTATATTGTTAACTTAAACTTTTCGTGTCATTTAGTCTCTACCCTTAACTACGTCGCTAGTCACGACAACCCACAATCTTTACAACACTAGAATAAATAAATTTTAAACGTGTATATTTAAGGTTCATATCTTATGTAAAAATTTCGAAGTGTTTTTGGCCAATATATACCGAACTACAAAAAGAACAATTCAAACGGTAAATGTCCGATTTCATGATGTCGTGTGTTCTATTTTAGCATTAAATAAAAATGAAAAAGGGTTAGTGTTGGTTTTAAAAGCTATTTTATAATTAGTGATTTTTACTTATAGTTATATGTGCAACTTTTTCTGATATTTTGCCAAAATACGGTATAGATATGTAATTTGTGCCTTTTGCTTGATTGTCAATGGGATAAATTATTTTGATAGCTAACCTATAATCTTTTTGTTTAAATAAAGTGTCAATCATGTTCAGATTATAATGATTTACATGTGCTAGTTGTTTGAAATGGTTGGAATTTCTTTACTAAAATCTGGCTGTGTGAGTGGAATAGTTAAGGCTCTGTAAGATCTGTGAGCTGCTAGTTTATGTGCTTTGTGGTGACATGATTCATTTTTGGTATAGTTATGTCCGTATGTGTAGGTTTTCCGTACATGAAAAATTCAAATAGATTGTGTGCGTTAATCTTAACAGTTAAGTCTAAAAAGTTAATGGATCTGGTTTGTTCTGTTTCCAATGTAAGAGACTAAGAGACTATTCATAAGAATTAACAATTCATCGATAACCTCAACAATCATAAATATCATGTTGACTTATACAAAGATCAAATAATTAAATTAACTCTAACCTTTAAACTGATTCTATATTACTACTAACCAAGAATCTATCTAATAAAATAATACATTCTTGTGGGGGTATTTTGGAGAACATGCTAGAAACATCAAAGCTAACGAGTTTTGAATGTTGTGGAAGATGTATGTTTTTAGCTTATATACTAATTTTAAGAAATTTCTAACAGAGTATTTCGATTTGTAAAACTATCGTATTAATAATAGGGTTCAGTTTCAGGTACAAAATGTGATAAGGTGCATTGATATATAATATAACTTATAGGCATATTATGTTTATGTGTTTTGATCAGTCCATACAGTAGGTGGATAGGGGTTTTTATTTATGATTTATTGCTTGTCTAGTCTGAAAAGCAGATATTGCAGTTTTCTAAAATTTTACTTCTGTTTGGAATTTCGTGGTTGGATCTTCGTTTAAAGTTTCTAAATTTTCTTTATTAATAAATTCATTAACTTTTTGTATGTAAATATCTTTCGAAAGAACTACCAAAGTATTAAAATTTCCTTAATTTTGTTAAGAAATTGTTTCTTTTGCGTTGTCAAACTTAACGTTATTTTGTAGTGTATGTTTTTGTTGTACAAGCCGATGAAGGTTCTTTTTCTGTGTGGAGTATTTTTTGAATTTAATCTTAAAACGGCCAATAGATGACGAATTTAAAAAACTTTGTACCTAGTTAAAATCACTCCCAGATAGATATTATACCACATTATAATTACCACCTTCATGGTAATCTTCATTACGACCATTATAATTATTTTACTTCCACTTTGTGATATTTTATATACGGCAGACTGATTGCAACTGATACTCGAGTCATAACTCATAACATCCGTCGACGTGCGTGGATGTGACGGAAAGGCTTTCCATTGACGTGTTCGGTGGAATGTTTCTCATTACAATCTATGCAAGTAATAATACAGACATTCTTGTACATCAACGTGACGTGTACCGCCGGACTAGGTGGAATATCACCTTTTACTCACTAATATAATCTATATTTCTTAAAACTATTGATTATTATATTTTCTTTATTGCATAGATTTTCTGTACAATTCAAATACAAAAAGATTTATTTTAAAACTTTCTTAATACATCTCCCATTAGTATTATATTACAATTTATTAGAAAAGTAAGAATATTATTAAACTAATCTAGTTTTTTATAGGATGTAAATTATAAACGACATTCCGAAGCATACAGCTGCACCCAGAATGAAAATGCTTGAGTTTTGACAGAACCCTTCTGCAATTAGCGTAGTTGATTGCTTATTATAGTTGTATTATTTCGTGATTCTATAGCTTTCATCTGCAAAGAAAAAATAAAATGTAACTAAAATATTAGATTTCATGATAAAAACTTAAACTTCTACTTGGATTTTGTAAAATATCTTACGAGCCAAATATGACGTGAATGTGAAATGTATATTTACAAAGTTCTAGAAATCTTATATATTCTTTTTTTTTAATGTGATTGTTAATTATTTAATAAAACCAATAGATTTTGGTTTTATCGTTAGTAGATATGCAGCAAGAGTTCTGCGGCAAAATCCCATGTTATTTCTTATGGATGTCCAACGTAGAATTTTTGGTCATCCGCGGACCAGCCAGACTCTCGCTCGCGATCAAGATCTTCCGCAATCCAACCAAGCGCGCGGCAACGTTGCTAACTTCACGCTGTTACATGACATGAGCCGACTTATTAACTATGGAATTTTATTGATAAAAGTAATTACCTAATGATGAAATATAATATAAATACAAAGATTAGTTAAAGTTTCACAAGTATTATTAATATCTTAACCTGACAATATTGTTTCGACACTTTGTGTCATTATCAAAGGTAGATAAGATTGATAAACAAACACGTTGCTAACGATAAATACATACAGAAAATAGGTAACTAGATACAATACATAATAAAAACTAAATATCTAACACTTCTAATAAAGGAGAATTACTAAGCTCAGTTTGTTCATTCATTAAAGGTACTGTGCGTTTATGTCTGTATATTTCAAAAGCTTCTAAAATGTCTAATTTGTGTTTGTTGTTGCAAAAATGTAAGAATTTAATGTTTGTTGTTTTGAGGTGTCATTTGGTGGTTCTGTTCCAAAATGTGTTTGGCATAATTCGATTTTTCTGGATGTTTAATCTATAAGAGCGTGCGTGTTCTTTGTATCTTATGTCGAAATTTCTAAGTGTTTGCCCAATATAAACCGAGTTACAAAAAGAACAATTCAAACGGTAAATGCCGGATTTCATGTTATCTTGTGTTTTGTCTTTAGCAGTGAATAAAAATGAAAAGGTGTTGGTGTTAGTTTTATAGGTTATTTTGTAACTGGTGGTTTTTCTTATTATAGTTGCAATTTGTTCTGATATCTTGCCAAAGTATGGTATTGATATGTAGTTTGTGTCTTGTATTTGAGTGTCAATTGGAAATATTCTTCTGATAGCTAACCTATAATCTTTTTGTTGAATTAAAGTGTCAATCATGTTATGGTTATAATGGTTTGCATATGCTAATTGTTTGATGATTGAAATTTCTTTATCAAAATGTGATCGTTTCATTGGAGTAGTTAAAGCTCGTTGTACTAAAGATCTATAAGCCGCTAGTTTATGCATTTTATGATGACATGAATCGTTAGGTATAGTGACGTCTGTGCTTGTGGATTTTCTGTATATGGAAAAATCAAATTCATTGTTTGTATTAATTGTAATAGTTAAATCCAAAAAATTAATAGCTCTATTTTGTTCTGTTTCTAGTGTAAACGTGATGTTTGTGCGAAGACTGTTAATAAGAATTAAAAACTCATTGATAACCTCAAAAGAACTGTCAAAACAAGCTAAAATGTCATCAACGTAACGAAACCAAAAAATAATGTGTTTAGAAAGATCTAATTCAAATATTCGATCTTCCAAATTATCCATAAATATGTTAGCTAATAGAGGCTAATAGAGAATTACCCATAGGTAAACCATCTTTCTGTAAATAAATTATATTATTAAAAGTGAAATAATTTTTACTGATACAAAGATCAAATAATTGAATTAACTCTAATCTTTTTACTAATTCTACATTACTATTAACTAGGAAATTATCTAACAAAGGAATACAGTCTTGTGGTGGAATCTTTGAAAACATGTTACAAATATCAAAGCTTACAAGTTTTGAATGTGCTGGAAGATGTATGTTTGAATAAAAATGAAAAGGTGTTGGTGTTAGTTTTATAGGTTATTTTGTAACTGGTGGTTTTTCTTATTATAGTTGCAATTTGTTCTGATATCTTGCCAAAGTATGGTATTGATATGTAGTTTGTGTCTTGTATTTGAGTGTCAATTGGAAATATTCTTTTGATAGCTAACCTATAATCTTTTTGTTGAATTAAAGTGTCAATCATGTTATGGTTATAATGGTTTGCATATGCTAATTGTTTGATGATTGAAATTTCTTTATCAAAATGTGATCGTTTCATTGGAGTAGTTAAAGCTCAGTGTACTAAAGATCTATAAGCCGCTAGTTTATGCATTTTATAATGACATGAATCGTTAGGTATAGTTAGGTCTGTGCTTGTGGGTTTTCTGCATATGGAAAAATCAAATTCATTGTTTGTATTAATTGTAATAGTTAAATCCAAAAAATTAATAGCTCTATTTTGTTCTGTTTCTAGTGTAAACGTGATGTTTGTGTGAAGACTGTTAATAAGAATTAAAAACTCATTGATAACCTCAAAAGAACTGTCAAAACAAGCTAAAATGTCATCAACGTAACGAAACCAAAAAATAATGTGTTTAGAAAGATCTAATTCAAATATTACCTATACAAATAATATAAAAAAAATTACCTAATGTTCTACCAATAATAATAATTTAAGACAATTGATATAATTTTTATTAATAAGGAATTAAAAAATTCATGAATACATTCGAACATAATTCAACATCTATATACCTATTCATTCACACCAATTCAGCTTTAAACACGTCTTATATCTTCGTTCTATCAATCAAACCTCACCCTCGTCTGCAAACGCAGGTAGAAAAACCCACTTTGAAAGAAGGAATCTCTTTTTAATTATTTCTTCCTGCACCTTTCGTATTTTAAAAATATAAGTTAAAAATAAATTAATTACCTAATGTTCTGCCAATAATAATAATTTAAGATAATCGAAATAATTTTTATTAATAACGAATTAAAAATTCATAAAAACATTCGAACATAATTCAATATTAATATACCTATAACGGTCAACAGTTAGAAGGGTCCGCATTTTTCCCATATATTGCTATTAAAACGTAACATTTTATTTTAATTACATAAATCTAATTAATTATATAATACCCATAAATAACATTCTATTAATAATGAATTGAAAATATACACAATTCAAATTTAAAATACCTTTCACGACTGACCAATGATACGATATATGAATACTACGTTTGACAATCAAGCATCGACACGACCGGAGGGCGACCTTCAAACTTTTTATCTACACAATAATCTAGACGATATTTAATTAAAATACTTCAGAATAGTTAGCTACCCTCTTCTATCCCCAGGAGTTTAATAAAAATAATAATATTAACAGATATCTCTCATCATAACACCTCCTCGGTATATACATCGTACATAAACTCGATCTTGCATCTTATCAAAACTAACAAGATATACTAAAGTTTCTCAGTCGATATGTATCAGGTAGAAAAAAAGGGTCACATTTGTAGGCAGGTAATAGCTACGGTACTCTTAAAACGCACCAGTCTATCAAATACTATTAAATAATTGCAATATTACATATATCATTTCCACATATCTTTCGTAAAATTCAGTTTATCCACAAAGAAAATTAATTAGTTTGACAACTCTTCACGTTAATAAAGGATAATTTATTATATACTATTATACATTCAACACCAGGTGATCAGTTTGTATCCACGATTTAAAAAGATTTATTAATTTCTAGTTCGAATACGAAAACAAAACGTATTATTGTATGTGTTATGAGGACCTACAACGGGTCTATTAACGAGATATTATTAACGAGATAAATAATAATGATAATTAATTTGTAACGCCTAATAAATATGATCGTTTATAAAGGATAAACTATTTAATAAAGCTATAAACGATAAAAATTATCGAAACAATTCTCAGATAGATTAGCATTTTTGTCTGTCTGAACAAGATATTAGATAGGTCATTAACGCAGATGTTTACCTCACAGGTAGGCGGATATCATAATATTATATCAACCTTTTTACCTCAATACAACAAAGGATGCATACAGATAACCTCTGGACATCACGGTCGCGGGGAAAAGGGACTGAAAGCGATCTGTTTTTAAGTACGTTATTTCTAAGAAAGCAATTCATTTATCCAAATCACATTTTAAGGGTAGTTAATACTCTCGTCTCTATAATACTAGATCTTAAAAATGTAATTTATGCCGGTATTGGTTATTTGCATCTTCCTATTATTACAGAGCTTGAAAATAGCTTCTTCTTCTTAAAAAATGGATTACTAATTAATATCCCATTTATATTTACGTAGAAACCGCACGTAATATCCATTAAATTTTAACAATACATAGTCGCAGTTTAATAAAACAAAAAAAAGAATTATATATAATTTTACCAGCTTTATTAAATCGAGGCGTTAAAAGGTCCAAAAATTTCTATTTACGTAACATTAGATCGATATGAACATTTGAAGGTATATACATGTATTTTGAAATATACTAATAACAGATTCTAAACTATTAATATTTACAACAGTAAAATCTCAAATGCAGGAATTTCTCCTAGAAAAGCAAGTAGAGATCTTAATATTTGCAACAGTAAAACTCAGATGCTGGAAATGTCTACAAGAAAAGCAAAACAATAGAAGATATTTTACACTTTTCAGACAAGTTAACGTATTTTTTTATTCTAATAATAATATACATCCCCTGCGATCTAAAATGATATTACCTACATTGTAATCAACAATAATTGGAGATTTAATTCTATAGAGCGAGATAATTAAACATTTCTTAACATTAAGGAGCAATTTATTCATATCAAGCCTTGTTCTGCAAACAGCTTAACCGCTGAGTTTATAAAAGCGCATCCCAGAATTCTTGTAAACGACCCAAATTTAAGATCAATTCGTTCAATAATTCCTGCCCTACCTGTGTGTTTTAAATGTCTACGTTCTAGATAATTATCATTTGTATAACAATTAAATTTATCAAGTGTTCATATAAAAAAAGAAGGTCAGGCAGGCAGGCAGGCAGGTAATAATTACTAGCTTAGAGGGCTTATATTTTAGAGTTCGGATACAGTCACATATATGCCTGTATATTACCTCTAAATCTTACTTAATCTACATACTTTAACAATACATGCAGTCAGGTTTAGCGTAAATAACAATTAGGGATATTAAGGCCATACTAACTGAACGTTAACATATGTTCTAAAGGTCAACCTTAATTAATTAACCCTCGGGACTATACATCCTTAGGCTAAAAACAGTCTTGAAGCAAAAATGGCAGAATCCGCCTTGTTAGATGGTCAGACAGAGTTATGTTATTAGCTGACAAACATCTTTGAAGAACGCTCTGATTCCACCATCTGTTATCCCGATGACGTTATAGGACATTATGAAGTACTCTATACAAAACGCCTCTATACAAAATTAGAGATGCAAAATTAATCCTATATGGTGAAAGCGCAAATATTCATGGAAATATGGGGTACATGATCCTAATCAGCATGGATTATAATTTATATTATACAAACGGAGAGACAGGAGTAGGTACAATCGGTTTATGTTATGCTCCCTCGTCGTCTTAACAGAGTAATTATACTAGGCAGGGGTAAGCACTATCTTTTTCCTTGAGGTTATGTTTTAGTTCGAGTTTAAGCTTAAATAACTTTACTATTGATGGCATAGACCCTTTATTTTCATATAGTAGCGACAACGATTGATCTCGCCGCTAGCTCAAAAGCACCAGAACGATGTTGGCAACATTGACGATGACTATCTCTGTAGCCGGCATAGAAGCTTCTGCAGGTCTCGGAAAACTCCTGCTGCTGCTGCCTCTGGTAATGCTATGAAATAAAAACGTATCAAGATGATGCAGGAACTCAAAAGGATCATCTACCAGAACGTTTACTGTGAGAGGTAAAGAAATAAGAAACATATATAGAATGTATATCGTTTATTTTATCATCAGTGTTAAAATATCATATTACATATAATTATCAGTACAACAAGATCATCTTACATAGTACAAATTAAATATTTACTTATTCTATGATTTTTCTCGTTTTAAGCTCTGTGATGACTGAAATTATTTCGTTTTCGTTTTCTCGACTGCTGCTATGAGCTTTCTTTGCGGCATGCAACAATTGGAGTTGATCCACTAGTTGATTAGGCGTACTCTGACGTATCCAATCCGGTTTCATCTTGTTTAACTTTTTGGGGAGACTAATCCCAAAGTCTGTTATTCTATATAAATTTGGCCTGATTACATTTTCGTATTTCCAATGTTTAACGCTTATTAGTCGACCGTTGCGCCAATAGTCTTTCTTATGAGCATTAGTAAGTGAGATTATTTTCATATAGTTGTCGATATCTTCCTCTGTTTTACTAGGAGTGCTTATTCGTTTAAGCGTTAGTAAATTAAACAGGCCGGATGTTCCATTGAAAAGTTTGTTTTTAATTAAAATATCTTTTCCCTGAAACTGTACTCGCGAACAACCAAATCGCCACTCATCGATGTCGTTATATAGAGCGTACCTAGTTTTGTCTACGTTTTTGTTTTCTCCGCTAGCTAATAATGCTCTATAACAGTTAGAGAATTCGTGATAATCTTTTAAGCTAGAATCGCATTCTTCTTCTTCATCATCAGCAGATGTAGCGGGAGATGATTGTTCAAGCTCTGGTGAGAGATTGATGGCAACGGTCTCCGATCGCGGTATAACACGATTATCATGAGGTTCTGCTTTATCACAGTGAAAGTAGGCTAATTTCTTAGGTATAGCACTACGAGCGTTTATTATTCCATCATCATTATCATCGTCGTCGTATCTTATAGCACAGGATTTATTGGTATGCATACGTCTCAGATTCACGTCTTTAAATATTTCATTATTTCTAGGTGATGACTTATCAACAACTATGATATTATGAACTGTTTTCAAATGACTTCTATAGTTATCGAGGCGTGTAAAATACTTTAAACAAATAGAACACTGAACTTTATACCCTGGTGTATCTTCAAATGGCGAGCAAACCCTGAGCGTAAAACGCTCATACAACATACGTCACATTTGCGTCGCTGGTTCATATCGACTAATAATTGATCATGAACTCCTATTTATATAACATGTTCTTCAGGTCACTCTTAATTAACTCTAGCACTACGTCTATGATCACCCTGTCGATCTTCCTTCATCATCATTAATTAACCCTGGCTAGACGTCCTTAAGCATGAATTTACCCTTGGCACGGTTTAATGCTTCGATAAATAGCTGAGAAACCCTGGTTATGAGTAATAATAATAATAATGTTTATGCGTCTGTTTCTCTAATCTACTAACTTTATCAATAGATCTCTTCGGTAGAGCTATGGAGAGCATGACGTCATCAGTGACAGTTACAAGAATTCAGGGATACATAGTTTAGAACCAGCGCTTGATTCTCGTACACGAGAATTTGCAGACGAAAGGTGCAGGAAGAAATAATTAAAAAGAGATTCCTTCTTTCAAAGTGGGTTTTTCTACCTGCGTTTGCAGACGAGGGTGAGGTTTGATAGATAGAACGAAGATATAACACGTGTTTAAAGCTGAATTTAAAAATTTTTAATGTTGGAGTAAATTATTATATATAATTAATTTTAACTAATTACCTATACATTTAAGTAGGGTCGGATTGTCATATAAACTAAATACTTAATAAGAAGTACATAGAGATTCGAAATTTTGTTAAAATGTTACGTTTTAATGGTAATATATGGGAAAAATGCGGGTCCTTCTACCTGTTGACCGTTATGTTCGAATGTATTCATGAATTTTTTAATTCGTTATTAATAAAAATTATATCAATTATCTTAAATTATTATTATTGGTAGAACATTAGGTAATTACTTTTATCAATAAAATTCCATAGTTAATAAGTCGGCTCATGTCATGTAACAGCGTGAAGTTAGCAACGTTGCCGCGCGCTTGGTTGGATTGCGGAAGATCTTGATCGCTAGCGCGAGTCTGGCTGGTCCGCGAATGACCTTGAAATTGACCAAAAATTCTACGTTGGACCTCCATAAGAAATAACATGGGATTTTGCCGCAGAACTCTTGCTGCATATCTACTATCGTTTACATTTACCATGAATCATCTAGGCACAAATATTAAACTACGATATTGCTCCATTCCGTGTGATACAATCATACTTGATATCGAATTATTTTACTGAAACGATGTTTTGATTAAAATAAGGATTTCGTAGTAATTGTTTAATAACAGAAAAATATTTACAATAACTAACTAATTCAACTAATTAAAAATACAAATTATATATAAGTATACGTATTACGTATTCTTATCACAAGGTTCTTTAGAATCAAATATATTTTATTGGTTACTCCTGGTACATGTAAACTAAACGGGACGTTGATTATTCCCGGCTGTGTTCGACGTTTCGGTTACTTTTTTTGAACCCTTCTCAAGTCTGAGAATACAGGAAAAAAATAGAAGTAATGTTTGAAATAATAAATAAAATAGAAAAAAACATTATGATATTTACAATTTAATAATAATAATAATGTTTATTAACGGAAATCTCCAGTTTAGAATAAAATAAAAAATGAACTAGATATAAGTTGAATTACATATCATTCCTATAGTACAGAAAATTGAAGTGATTACATTGAATTAATATCGATAGTAAAGATTTTGAGTTACCAAATGTAAATTTGGCGAAGACTAGATTCTAGATTTTCTAGGCACAAAAGGATCATAAGTTAAATTTTCTACAAAATCATTAGTCATTAGAGTGAATTCGATATAATGTATCATCTTGACCATAATTGGTATTATGAAAATTATAATAAAATACTGGATGATTACAAGTTTTTGCAGTATTTGCATTGAAACTTATGTTCTGAAGCAAATATGAACAATCAATCTTAGCACATAAAAGTCTTTGTAATGTACAAAGATCGGCTCCTTTTCGTTGCTCCTCTAATGATTTTAAATTGAGAATCTTGCAAAAGTATACTCGTGGCATTCGCGTTTTATATTTAATTTTATACAAGCAAATCGTATAAATTTATTTTGAATTGTCTCTATTTCGTTTATACAGGGTGATTCAGAAATAATTGATATCCTTTAAATGGTAGGTAGAGGTGAGGCAGTAGAGCTAGTTTACCTTGACAAGTATAGGTCAAAAACGAGATTTTCCAGAAAATTAATTTTAAGGTTTTATTGAATTTTGGATACGGTTCTGACCTTGGATTCTTTTGGATCAAGGTAAATTAGCTTTACTGCCTTCCCTATACCTACCATTTAAAAAATTATCTTTATTTCTGATCATCCTGTATAGAATTAATGTAGGATACTGAAGGATAGATACTGAAGGATACAAATTTATGAATTTTGGATCCGGTCCTGACCTTGGATCCTTTTGGATCCAAAATTCATTAAACTTTAAAATCCATTTTCTGGAAAACTATTCGTTTTTGACCTACACTTGTAAAGGTAAATTAGCTCTACTGCCTCCCCTCTACCTACCATTTAAAGTATATCAGTTATTTCTGAATCACCCTGTAGAACATAATACGCTTATAATACGGTGACCAAACTGAGGATGCGTATTCAAGATTACTGCGTACTAAAGCACAGTACAAAATTTTTGAAATGCTAAAAGAAGTCTGCATGATCACAGCACAAAACCAAACATTTTAGATGCCTTATTACAAATATTATTCGTATGAGCATTAAAATTAAGTTTGATATCAAAACAAAACACCCAAATCTTTTATAGTTACAATTGGTTCAAGCCTATTTCCATTAATAGAGTAAATACATTGTATCGGTGTTTTCAGTTTAGGAAATGAAATTAAATAACATTTTTTCGTATTTAGCTTCAAATTATTTTTATGGTACTAGATAAACATAAAATTTAAATACTGTTGTTGAAGTTTGCTACAATAATCAACGTCTTTACAATTTTAAAAACTTTTTTATATTTGCGTGTCCTAATGAAATTGCTTAGAATACTGTAAACAGTAACATTTTTTTTTAAGTTAATATCACTGCTAGACTGCTGTTCTTAGAATGTCAAACTTATCTTATTTACGCAGTGAACTCTTATAACTGGAATGCAACGCTTGCAAAACGAGTCTTGCAGGCCACATAAATGCGCCGAACAATAAATAACCCTGTTAAGGGCGTAACGGTTTTTACTTTATTATTAACGAAATTGTAAATTTTGATACTGTCATTATATGGGATGCATTGTGTTGTGTATGTGCAATAGTTCACGATAAACTTAACGTAATAATATTCAGTTGTATAGAATTATATATCTTTACCTTATAAGTTATAACACCCAAAACATCCAATGAAGAATTATTTTTGTTAACAAAAATCATTCTTTGCTGAAAATACTATTGAATTTATACCTCATTAATTTCTTTGACAAAGAAGGTATTTATTCTATGAAATGAAATATAATTATTCTTATTTTATCCAAGTTTTTAATTCATTAAGTAGCAATTATTTATGTCACAAATATATTGGCATACATTATACATTCTACTTTGAATTTATAATAATTTTCAACAGTACGTATAATACACCTGGCAAATTTGAACGAGGTCCTGCTGCTTAGTAGCAGCCCGCTACTAGCGGGCTTTGTGTATATGAGATAAGAATGAGAATTTCTACGTCGCGCGAATTAAGCGAGGTTATGTAAAAAACAATTCAATAATTTCTAGTGTTGCCAACTGTTATGCTACTTACCAAAATATCCCTAACAAATTTTATTTAAAACTAAGTAATTTTTTTTAATTATTTAATAACAAACTAATGCAAATAGAAAAAATAGTATAAAGTATTCGTTTCATAAGACGTTTTAGCGCACTTGTCCTCTTTAGAAAACTCCCCGCTACGCGGGTCGTTCAATAAAAAAATTAAGTTTTGGATTAAGTAAGTACAATTATTGAATGCTAGTAACGTAACGATTGATTGAAAGGTTAAATAGTTTTGATGAAACACTCTGTATCGTTGTAATAAATGTTCTGTGTAGTTAGGACAAACTTACTTTCTTTGCTTGAATAAAACTGTGTATTTAAATAAAACAATTATTGTTTCATACTACACTGAAAAAAGCATTTAGTTGGACCAATTAAATTTATTTAATTCAACTAAATATTTAGTTAAATCAAATAAAATTTAGTTTATTTAACTAAATATTTAGTTGAATTAAATAAATTTAATTGGTTCTACTAAATGCTTTTCTCAGTGTAATAGTATCAATATTTTACTTGTAAACCTTACTACTTTACTTATGAAATAAATGGAATCAATTATATAAAAGATTTTGTTTAAATTTTTATAACGAATTTGTTTTATAATGTGTTAAAGGTGATGCAGGAAAATTCTTAATGAGTAGTTTTTATTGTTAATATAATTAAAAACATCAATTTGTTTTCAATTTGATCATTTTGGATTGTTTTTATTTAATAAATCCTTCAGTTGAAATTACATTATAATAGTTACACTTAAAACTTTTTTCAATAAGGACACATAGTAGAAAAATTATAATTCAGATCAAATAATTATAAATTCATTTTAAATAAAAACAATAACTGTTACTTAACGATGGAATAACAAGAATCAAGTGGTGTACTTAATTTATAACCACAAAATATCAAACATTTAAAATAATTTAATCTTATAAACAACAAACTTTTTTAACTATTATAATGTAATTTCAACTGAAGAAGGATTTATTAAATAAAAAGTATCCGAAATGATCATATTGAAAATAAATTGATATTTTTAGTTATTATTTTATTACAATAGAAACAACTCATTAAGAATTTTCCTGTATCACCTGGAATCAGGTATTATTGTAAGAGTACTATTTTACGATGACAAGGAATTTTTTTTCCTACATTTTGTATAATAAAATATGTTTTAATTTCTAAAGATTCTAAATCAGTTTGTTTTTCTGTGCCAAAAAATAACAACCCAACATTATAATAATCATTTGAGATCTTTAATAGTTAAACGTGATACCCTTTATAATGAAAATTCTAGGTGTATTTATATTATTAAACGATCTTTCTTCTACAACACCACAAATTATCTATGTATATGTACATATATCGATAACGTAGTTATATTTTTTGTTCGTTCTTAATAGGTAAATTGTATGTGTCAATACAATGTTTTGTTTTATTATCACTGAGAAAGACATTTAGTTGAACCTATTAAATTTATTTAATCCAATTAAATATTTAGTTAAATCAAATTCAATTTAGTTTATTTAACTAAATATTTAGTTGACTTAAATAAATTTAGTTGGTTCTACTAAATGCCTTTCTCAGTGATACCGAATAATAATACTTTAGAATGTATTAAAAGGAAAATGCGGCATTTTATATAGAATCTCTTATTTTTTGTTAAATTGTTTGTTAAGTTTATGCTTCAATAAAATATCTTTACATTATGTATTTCTTTTAATTACATTAACATAAAGAATACCAAACAAATGTACCATGTGTAGAAATTATTTAGGAACAAGTATCTTTTATGTGAAATTGTATATTAAAAATTGACATTAATATTAATTTAATATCAAAAAGTTGAATAATTTGCTGACAGTTAAGTCTTATCAGAAGCAATAATAGTTATATTTTTAGAAGTAATGTTTCAATCCACTGGCGGATGGATAGAATGGATTGAAAGATTTTATAAAGTTTGTGAAAATTGCCTTTGTTTATTCTAACTTTTGAATTTGCTTATTATTATTCTATTTCATTTATAAACTCTTTAAGTCATGTTTATTTTAAATAAATTTTCTACTAACAGTAATACTCTTTAATGAAGAGAAGTTTTTCAATGAATAGAAAATTGTATTTAAAAATGTAACTGATATACTTCTAATAAAACGTTTAATTCTTTACAAATCATTTATTACGGCATTTTGGATATTAATTAACTGGCAATCCAATTTTTAATATTGCACAGTTTCACATACAAATTCCTGTTTCCTATATAATTTTCTACATATGGCATATCCATAAAGGAAAATGAAATATTTAATATGCTTAAATAAACAATATAAGAATTGATTTTTGATAAACGTCCAACATTCCAGTTATAAGAGTTCACTGTGTAAATAAAATAAGTTTTGACATTTTAAAAACAGCTGTCGAACAGTGATATCAACTTTAAAACTAAATTGTTACTGTTTCCAGTATTCAAATAGATTTCTTTTGGACACGCATTTTACGTGTCCAAATGGCTTCATTGGGAGATTGGACACTTAAATATAAAAACTATATTTCGTTTGCATCCAATTGGGTCAGTATACAATTACTATGTGAAAAACCAATAATGTCAATTGTAAAATCCATTGGTACTGAATTAATACCTGTTAAGAGGGACGTTATTCTAATATGTCTCACATAATTTTCATTTGGTTTTGAGAGCAATTTGCATTGTGAACTTGATGTGTGAACATGTGTCTTTTTCCTCCTCTTGTTAACATAATGATTAACAAATTCCTTGAGATAACAATTGTTTTTTAGTAGCTTTTTTTTACAAGTTTTATGTTATCATTGTGAATTTTTTTATTGGACAATATCAAGGTTCTATCAACAAGACTATTAATGACAGTAATTTTGTGATTTTGGGATGGTTAGAGATAAAATTTAGGTAGCTGCCAGAAAAAGTGTTTTTCCGGTACAGTTCATTATTAAATTATTGTTTTCCCTAATCACAGAAATATCAAGAAAAGAAGTTGCCTGTTTCTATTTTGTGGGCAAATTTAACTCTTGGATGGTAATTGTTGAAGACATCTAATGGTAAATCAATGTTATTTTTTGGGTTATCACGAAGGTACATCTAAAGTATGTATGTATATTAAAGTATATCAGCCAATATAGGCGATAAAGGGCTCTCCATGGGACTACCATAAGTTTGTTGGTAATGTTTGCCTTGAAAGGAAAAACTTGTTTCTAGAACTAGTTTTAAGGCTTTAAGAAATTTTTTTTTTGTGATGTCAGTAACACTTTGTAACAGACAGATTTCTCTGATTACCTTTGCTTTAATATCACATCTATATTGGTGCAAGGGGCGAAAGCTTAAATTGCATCAAGTATGTTCGTGTTATAGTGTTTTCCCTATAATTAGATAGCGTCGTCAGCAGTTTTAGGGCAGTCCTTTATAATAAAAATAGGTTATATTTATTACAGAGGAACTCTATCGCCTAGCATTTGTTTCGCGGTTCGAAAATTATCAGTTCGCTAAATCGCTGTCGCCGAGCATTCATTAGCTGTCAAAATATTTGAATTCAAAGAAGTGTGGGGAAGAAGCTCCAGTTTAAAATATTTAAACATTTATTCTTTTAAAGTACAGGTAATTCAAGTTCTAGTTCCCTCGAATATTTTTTGTATTTTAACGAATCGTACTTTTTCAGTTTTAGTGTTAATTATTTAGGCAAGTTCTTAAGGACTTTTCGGATACTAGTCGCTAGTAGCAGTAACGAAATAGTTCTGCCAAAAAGAAGAACTGGAAAAATTGCTGAAAGATATCAGTGCGGGCGACGTGTCGAGTAGAAAAAACAATAAAGAAAGTTTTAGAAATAACCGAATACTTTTATTAATCTCAGGATTACAAAAACAAAAAAATACTGTTCAGTTATGAGACGCCATAACAGAGGAGTTACCGTTTTTTAACTGCCGAATCCCAGAAAGTTGTATGATTTTTTATGCAATTAATGTTTGCCATAGGAAACCAAATAGTAATGTACAAAAACTAAAATATGCTAATATTAATTTAATTAGAAATGAGACTGTATATGCTTAATGTATTATATAATACCATAAAAACTATTTACCATTAAGGATAACCTCACTTCTCCGATGTAAAATTGATTTAAATTTCAAAGTTTGTCTTCCGAAAAAAATGTAAACGTTACTCTGTAAGTGTATCTTTAATTACATTAAAAACTAAATATTATTTTGACTGGAAAAAGCAGTCCTAGCAATAAAAATCAAATTGCAGAAATTTTTCCAGAGTTCATTTAAAGAGATAAAAGAAATATAATAGATTTGTGTTTTTATTAATTATTGATATCGAAAATTACACAGAATTCCGCAAGTACTTAATTCAATTTAGTTTAAGACTGCAACTGAGAGATTTAAATTAAGTTGAAACAAGCATTCGCACAAATTATTATTTTTGTTTTAATTTGAAAGCTTCTAACAGTACCAGTTAAAATATTTTTAAATTTGCCGCTTGGGTGTTAGTTGATCCCCCCTGACAATAGATAACGCAACAAAACTCGGCTTTAATGTTTTACGTAAAGCCTTTCGTTTTATTCGTAGGTGTGCTTGGTGTATTGGTGTTATAATTATAATGCCATCGCATTTAGTATCACCCGGTAAATAGTTTTTTGTTGGGAAATTAAATTTTAATAAGATTTTTTATGGCGCCATCTATGTTTGGCATTTCAACTACAAATTATTGATTTTTCAATAATCCATATATGGACATAAAGGTTATCTAGCGTTTCCATTCGTTGTCAAGCTATTAAATGCCAGAAACCACTTATAGCGGCAAAACAATAATTGCATCATCCAATTAAAAAGCAACATACTCTCCACGTGACCCACGCCATTTTGCCCGGGATGAAAATCTTAAAATTCAACAAGAATGGTGATACAAGACGTATTTTGGTGTTGTCTGCAAAAATTAAATTTTGTGGCGCAAAAAAATGTGAAATACCCTTCTTATGGGACGTTTATTGGGTATATTTGTGCAATGTGTTAAAGGTTAACTGTTGGAAATATTAATTCTGCATTTTGAAAGTTGGAAATCAAGAAATATGCAACTTTCCTTTGTTAGGGAAAGCACGATAATCGGCCATTTTTAAGCAGCCCGTAGAATTTGATGAGGTGCGTCTATTTTTATTCTACAATTTTCTCTTCACTAATGAACCAATCATTAGATTTTTCGTTCAGTAAAATATAATTATCTTTTTAGGGCTGGTGTTTCCTGGAAGTGTTTGATGGCTGCCGTGTCTCCTGTCTTGTTGTCCTAGACCCTAGTTTTGGTAACTTCAATGTTTTGTTAGAAGTTTTTCGTTTTGGACTGGATTATTCGATGCTGTTCTTGCCCATTTGGATTCATTTGAGCAATTAGTGTTGAACCTGAATTCCAGACAATAGTAATAGACTGTGATAGTGACGATAGTGATAAACAAAGTGAACGTACGAACTCATGCTCTGTCCAGTCTGCGTCCAGACGCTACTATTTTACTTGGAGCACCACCTCCGAGCAGTTGTTGGAGGTGACATCAAAAAATTTATTTCTTCTATCAAAACACTCACAGGTAGGTTCTTTATTTGGCGTAATGCCTTTTTATTACTTTATTCAACTGTATTTCAAAGTCACAAGGAAGGCTTAACCTTTTGTATCTAAGTTTGTATTTGTATGTATTGTATGTTTTGTAGTTGTATGACTTGCATTTAAGGAAAAAGCTTATTATTCTTTGTCTGGAAAGTTCGATGGTAAAGTAATTATCCTGAAGTTTGGTAAATTCATTTAAGTTCATTAGAGTTCATTTAAAGAAATACAGGAGATATAATAGATTTGTGTTTTTATTTATTATTGGTATCGAGAATTAGACAGAATTCCGCAAGTACTTATTTCAATTTAGTTTAACACTTCAACTGAGAGATTTAAATTAAGTTGAAACAAGCATTTGCACAAATTATTATTTTTGTTTTAATTTGAAAGCTTCTAATAGTGCCAGTTAGAATATTTTTAAATTTACCGCTTGTGTGTTAGTTGATCCCCCCTGACAATAGATGGCGCAACAAAACTCAGCTTTAATGTTTTACGTGAAGCCTTTCGTTTTATTCGTAGGTGTGTTTGGTGTATTGGTGTTTTAATTACAATTATATAATATATATAATTATGTAATTATAATGCCATCGCATTTAGTATCACCCGGTAAATAGTTTTTTGTTGGGAAATTAAATTTTAATAAGATTTTTTATGGCGCCATCTATGTTTGGCATTTGAACTGCAAATTATTGATTTTTCAATAATCCATATATGGACATAAATGTTATCTAGCGTTCCCATTCGTTGTCAAGCTATTAAATGCCAGAAGCCAATCATAGGCGACGAAGCCATAATTGCACTATCCAATTAAAAAGCAGCAAACTCTCCACGTGACCCACGCCATTTTGCCCGGGATGAAAATCTTAAAATTCAACAAGAATGGCGGTACAAGACGTATTTTGGTGTTGTCTTGAAAAATTGAATTTTATGGCGCAAAAAATGTGAAATACCCTTCTTTAGGGACGTTTATTGGGTATATTTGTGTAATGTGTTAAAGGTTAACTGTTGGAAATGTTAATTCTGCATTTTGAAAGTTGGAAATCAAGAAATATGCAACTTTCCTTTGTTACGAAAGCAACGATAATCGGCCATTTCTAAGCAGCCCGTAGAATTTGATGAGGTGCGCCTATTTTTATTTTAGAATTTTCCCTTCACTAATGAACCAATCATTAGATTTTTCGTTCAGTAAAATATAATTATCTTTTTAGGGCTGGTGTTTCCTGGAAGTGTTTGATGGCTGCCGTTTCTCCTGTCTTGTCCTAGACACTCGTTTTGGTAACTTCAACGTTTTGTTAGAAGTTTTCCGTTTTGAACTGAATTATTCGATGTTGTTATTGTCCATTTGGATTCCTTTGGGTAATTAGTGTTGAACCTGAATTCCAGACAATAGTAATAGACTGCGATAGTGACGATAGTGATAGACAAAGTGAAATCTCTGAAGTACCCACTCTGGCCAGTCTGCGTCCTGACGCTACTATTTCACTTGGAGCACCACCTCCGAGCAGTTGTTGGAGGTGACATCAAAAAATTAGTTTCTTCTATTAAAACACTCACAGGTAGGTTCTTTATTTGGCGTAATGCCTTTTTATTAATTTATTCAACTATATTTCAAAGTCACAAGGAAGACTTAACCTTTTGTATCTAAGACCTGTATTTGTATGACTTGTATTTAATGAAAAAGCTTATTATTCTTTGTTTGGAAAGTTCTATCGTAAAGTAATTATGCTGAAGTTTGGTAAATCCATTTGTTTTAAATAAATTCAAATTGAGTATGGTTATATTAAAATTCAAAATCAATAAACTTTAAATATTAACTTCACATGGATCATTACGATTGTTAGTAATGTATTTGGTAATTTATACTAGTTTTAGTGTAATTTATTTGTTTATTAATAATGTTTAATTAATAAATTCAACTGAAGTTTTAAACATACTAAAGCCTTCCAGTACTTGATTTATAGTTTAATTTTTCTTATAATGTGGTATTTTTGTGTAATAACGGGGTGAAAGAATTCGTCCTTGCATGATCGCGACTGATTCACTTTTAAGATGTAGAACTCCGTTATTGTGGACTGGTGAATCAATCATGGTCAAACAAATCAATCATGCTAGCACCCTTCTCGATTTACATCAATTTACTAATGCTCCAATTCACTTATGGTCTGCCTTAATTTTAAAAGAGAGAGGGTCCTCATTCACTTTGTTTAAGCTAAGCCGAGGCATGCATAAATATTACAACGTAAGTATTTTTTGGATTTTGCTTATAAATTTTGATTGTTATAAATTGACGATCCATCGTAGGGCTTCTGATGTTAAAAAGTATATTCTTTTAAATTAGTGTCCATGCGTGGGATTTGTTTTTAAAAATAGAACAGTAGTTTTGTATGCTACAAATTGGCGCCCAACAAAAGGGGCCTCTTGTTATATTGTTTATTAAAATTTTATTCTTACAACTTTGTGTAAGTGGCCAACTTTTTTCAATATCGTTTAAAACTAATTCCATGTGGATGTTGGTGAAAAGTGAACATACGTTTAAGGGCAAAAGAATGTTTATTACTGATTTTGATGTTATTCATTTCTTTAACAAACGACCAACTGTCTTTAACGAAAAATTTTGGTTTGAGTAAACACTTGGATAGAATGTTATTTGGATCTGTATAAATTTGGAAACTTTTTCCTCCCGATAGAGGAAATGATAATTCTAAGGAGTACGTTTTACTTGTGAACTTAATCCCTAGGAAGGTTACCATATGGCAAATTAATTCATAATAATTAGGTTTGTCTTTACAGGAGTTACCCAACCATGTTTTAAAGATGTCGTTACCAAATTTTTCTATTTTTTGGTTTGATCCTTGTTAATTTTAGCATAGGTTGTTTTATCGCTGAGTAGAACATTCATTTTATGATTATAATTAATTATGTCCATTATGACAGTGATGCTGCCTTTGTCAGCTGTAGTAATTAACAATTGAGGTTTGTTTTTTGTAAAAATGTTTTGAAAACGCCACATTTCTCTTTTTTCTTCAATACAATTATAAAAAAATTACTAAAAAACAATTATTATCCCAATAAATTTGTTAATCATTATATTGACAAGATGAGGAAAAAGATCAACAACCATAATATTGATAACAACCAACTTGAAAATAATAATGATGATCAATTTTCTTTAGACATTCCATACACTGAAAAAATTTGCTTTTAAATTAAAAAAATTGCAGGTAACATCAAAATCTTTTACTTTCAAAAATGCGTCAAAGTACTTTTTCAATTTAAAAGTAGCTCTACTTTTGAGTGTGTTCAATGAAGTGTGCATTTAAATCAAAAACTTATTGCGAGAGTTGATTTAAATAGTTTTATTGTTAAATTAAAAGTAAAATAAACGTTATTTGAATGGTAGATTGTAATTCATTTAAAAAAATGCTGCTGCTTTCAAACAGGAAGTACTTTTAAATGCAGTGCTTTTTATATGAATTGGACAATCCATATGAAGTGGTCCAGCACTGGCCGCTCGACCATTTCAGAAAACGATATTTCTTTTGTGTGTTATCATCCCTAAGTATTGGTAGTTCAAAACCACTGTTATTTTATGTTTATTCCTTTTGATTAAAATGTGTCAGCCAAATTTGTTTCGTGGTGCACGACGTTTTTTTCGTTTTTTGATGTAAACGTAAATCGTGCTATTGCAATAACGGTTGGTGTTAAAGAGCTGCGGTAAAAACCATTGCACTACTTACATGTCGGACTACATTTTTTAGTCTAAAATAATTTTCGTATGATGGTTAGTTATGGGTGTAATTTAACTCCGAAGTTTAATAACGTTTTTGCAAAATTTTCACTTTTTAGGAGACCATATTTCCAGATAAAGGTAAAGTATCAGGGCTGATCTTTTTGTTAATGGTACACAGTTAGGGGTAGTTTATTTATAAAATATTTCAAGTCTGAAACTGATAGTATGAAACCATACGACCGTGTCAGTTGCATGCAATTCGAGTTTCTTATGGCACGATTTTAGGTCGCGTTGCACTGATACGAACAGATGTTAATAAAAGTAATGGGTCAGTTTCATGAAACCTCAATGAGTAAGTACATGTTTTACTACTACTTTTTAGAATTCAGGTAGTAAGAGCGAATAACTTTAATTGAACCAGATCTGATTTCGTTTTGGTAGTTTTATTCTTTTAAATTTGTATACATTACTGAATATTATAATTTTATTGTAGATAACTCGCATTAAATTATATAAATAAACAAAATTGGTAGTATATAAGAAAACAAAAAGGTTACGCATGCATCAGAGGAAACGAATTAGTTGTTCTCCGTGCCTTTATTAATTATACACATTCTATTCTTATGCTTCACAATTACGTCAAGCTTTTCATTATCGTTGCTGCTGTCGCTATCCCAACAACTATACATTCTCCAATGCGTGTGATCTATTATTGTAAAATCCTCTTGCTGTTCGATATGTTTCATAAAAGATACTAAACGTAATAACTCCTTATCCCAACCGTCATTTTGGTAATAATAAGGTTCAACACGTATACCATTCTGTGGATTCTAGTAGAAGTTAATATTTTGATCGTCACATATGATGGTGTTGCGACAATTAAATTCGTGATATATTGATCAAACGTTCCGCAATGGCTTAACCTGTAAAGCGACAATAATTGTTCGTAATAAAAATTATACTACTTTTTACGACTTACCCGATAGCCTTTGTTTATTATCCAGACAGACACCATCGCCCTAAAGTCCATGTAGAATAGAATCTTGTATTTTGAACTAGTCAGCATTTCTAGGGCGTTTAGTTTATTTTCTAACATATCCTTTTTACTAGCCGACAAAATGCCAATTTCAAACTCTTCGTAAATTTGTTCCAAAATGTATGTAAGAATGGTCTCGTGGACAGCAATATATTGGGTGCTCTATAATCGAATATAGCTTTATCCACGTCTAAAATGACAAGCTGCTTTCCTGGTCTTGGTTTCCACAGTCTTCTGCAGCCCAAGGCCTCTACTTTATCCTTATTTAAAGAAGAGACGGACTGAATTTCTATACGAACCAACTTATGGAGAGTCCTCTTGGCTTGGTTTGTAGTTTTTATAGATAATATGTGGAAACGGTTAGTGACTTAAAACAAAGTCCGAGTCAAAACTCATCTCACCCAATGAGTAACTACCTTGATCGGCGTTTTCTGAACCATAAATATGTACGGCAAGAGTTTACCAAGAAAAGAAAACATCAAAATCAAATGTGGATTACCAATGATAGGAAGATTAAAAATATTTTGGTCGGCTGGTTTTACGCCGGTTGCTACGAAAATTCTGCGTTTCAGGTCGAACACGTTATCTTCTTTTTCAGTGCCAATTTTGAAATGTATCTGATTCCATTCAACTTTCAGTTTCTTCCAAGAACTTGAGATACACTGCCTAAATTCGTCGACAACTTTTAATGTAAACTCTGCATTTAAATGTAGTCGTTGTAAAATGCGATCTTCGTCGTCTGCATATCCTAAAATAACATGGAATATGTAAGAAACCGCGAATTCAATATAAAAATATGTCACCTGATTGTCCGAGGTTTACTAAACTTTGTCGGGAAGGTTTCACTTTAATTAAATCGTAACTCAAACATTTAAAATCTAAGAAAGTTTCTTCTTCGACATCGATTTGAAATACAGTTCTTTGAAACTCGACGTTTAATTTAAACAAAGATCTTTGATGTTTAACGCCACATCTGATTTTTATTCTCTACGTACCGTCCCCATTTAAACGTAGATATTTGATTTTACAATCTTTTTTTTATATTTCCTAAAAATTGAAAGAAAATCATTCAAAAAATACAGTAAATGCAAGCAAGACTCTGACGTTACTTGGCAACACCTTTTCAGAGATTTTCAACCGCGACTGTTTCAGCCCAATCGCTTTATAAAGGTAACACTTGAAATAGAAAACACTGTCTTCGTCTTTCACATTAATTTTATACAAAACTCTTTTCCAAACAACAATTACTTCTGTAGAAGAATTCATTTCGCGTTAATATTTGCACATGACATACGTTTCTGACACTTTTAAGAACATTAATACAACGGCAACTAGGATATTTAATTAATGTTATGGTAAAATCGACACTTGTAAAAAATAACTTGCAAAATTTACAAACGGATTCCTCGAGCGGGAATAAAATACATTAAAATTTTACTCGTAACAGAGTTATAGTCTCATAAAGGATGGCTATAAAATCTCTACTCTTAACAGTATTTTGGATACCATTTAGAGTATAGGGTGCAGACCTCGAGGAAATCGTTTCGGATAAAGGTCCAACCTTTTCTTAGAGTCCATCTGAAAATAATAAATTAGTGGTGGCACGTGCAACTGTTACATATAATTATTTTGCAACAACCAGCCAAGACATGCGGGTGGGTAGGGCCCACGCGATCAGTATTGTTCAGTATAATGTAACACGTTTCTATTCTTTTGTCAAAACTACGACAACAGAGCAATCCAACCTTAACACTGCATTTCTTCAGTTGCAAACGAGACTTGAAGAGTTAAAACTTCGCTTAAAGTTATTTAACTTGTAGATTTTTTTCTATAGAAATGGGTATTTTCGCTTTTCCAAGTAAAACGGTTTCCATCGTAGGATTTTGTACTATAAAGATCATAATGTGAATTGATTATTCTTCGTTATTTTAAAAGTTATTGGAAGGTGTTTTCAAAAGAGCTGACGTGTCTAATGTGAATCCAGATATGGAATTTTTTATTTTATATTTTAGCATTTCCCAGTAAAAGTACTTTAAACGTGTGTGCTTCTTCAGTATTTTATAATTATCAGCGAGTTGGTTCAAAACGAATACTCTGGTTTACGATGCAATAATTGGACATCGAGTCTATCATACGCAGTACGTTAAGGTACCAATAACGTATGACCAATAACCGTTTTCGGAAAAATGTTATTGATTTGCAAGTGGGCTAACAAATGTTTAATTTCTGCAACGACTCAAAATGTTCTTATTTAAATTATAACTCTACTTTTAACGTAGTACGTATGAAACCTAGCCAGGTGATAATTTACTCAAACATTGAATCTGGCTAAGAAATATAAAAGCTGTAGGCATTTACAAAAGAGTGTAATTTTGTGTGAAGTTCCCTGCAATTAAATATAAAGTACTTATGCTTTCAAATTCGGAAAATAAATTTAAAATATTTTCTAATAAAACCGCATTTATGACTAGAATACTCAACATCAATTCGGAAACGACTGTGGATGTTCTGTAGAACCCCTATAAAATGAAACTTCTGGTAAACAGGAACTTCTGAAGAATCTAGATTTTGAAAGCATAAATATTTACTTTCACTTTACTTGCCGGATTCATATGTTCTACGTTAAAACTGTCGTCATAAATAATTTTAATACGATACTAAATTTAAATAAGAGACCATAGGTCGCAGTAGTGTAGCTTGGTGCATTTAGAGACGTTACAGGAAATAAACGTTTGTTAACCCACTTAAAAATCTACAAAATTTTTCCTGAAAGGTTAGTGGTACATAAGTTAAAGTATGTACTATAATAGACTTGATGTCCAAAACACACCGTAAACAAGAGGGGTCGTTTGGAAACAACTCGTTGCTAATTTTTATAATATTGAAGATACTTTTTACGTTTCAAATACTTTTACTGGAGAATGCAAAAATTTAAAATAAAAAGCTCTGCATTTTCATTGGACACATCGGTTTCTTTGAAAACAATTTCGAATAATTTATGAAATAATGGAAAATAGCAACAAACGTTACCGAATTGATAGTAAAAAACCTACGATGGAAACCCTTTTATTTGGATATGCGAAAATACTCCTTTTTATACAAAAGGGACGTTAAAAACTTTCAGCAAAAACTTGAAGGTCTCCAAGGTTCGTTTACTCTGTTGCCGTAGTTTCGACATAAAATGTGTTACATTCTACTGAACAATACTGATCGCGTAGCCTCTCCCCACTAGCATGTCTTGGCCGGTTCTTGAAAAATTATTATGTGTATCAGTTACACGTGCCACCAATTTATCATTTTAAGATGGGCGCTAAGAAAATGTTGGACCTTTATTCAAAACGATTTCCTCGAGGTCTGAAACCTATACTCTAAATGGTATCCGAAATATTGTTAAGAGTAGATATTTTATAGCCATCCTTTATGAGCCTATAACTCTGGTACGAGTTAAATTTTAATGTAAGTGCATAGGAATTTGTATTTTATTCCCGCTCGAGGAATCCGTTTGTAAATTTTGCAAGTTATTTTTTACAAGTGCCGATTTTACCATAACATTAATTAAATATCCTAGTTGCCGTTGTATTAATTTTCTTAAAAGTGTCAGAAACGTATGTCATGTGCAAATATTAACGCGAAATGAATTCTTCCGCAGAAATAATTGTTGTTTGCAAAAAAATTTTGTACAAAATTAATGTGAAAGACGAAGAAAGTGTTTTCGATTTGAAATTTCATATTTATAAAGCGACTGGGCTGAAACCGTCGGGGTTGAAAATCTCCGAAATAGTTTTGCCAAGTAACCTCAAAGTTTTGCTTGCATTTTTTGAATGATCTTTTTTCAATTTTCAGGAAATATAAAAGAAAACGATTGTAAAATCAAATATCTACGTTTAAATGGGGATGGTACATTGAGAATTAAAAGCAGATGTGGTATTAAACATCAAAGATCTTTGTTTAAATTAAACGTTGAATTCGAAAGAACTTTATTTCAAATCGACATTGGAGAGCAAGACACCTTCTGAGATTTGAAATGTTTGATTTACGATTTAACTAAAGTGAAACCTTCGCGACAAAGTATACTAAACCTCGGACCATCAGGTAACTTTTATTTTTATACTTAATTCGCCGTTTCATACAGATTTCGTGTTATTTAAGGACATGTAGACGACGAAGATCGTATTTTACAACAATTCCATTTAAATGCCGAATTTACATTGAAAGTTATCGACGAATTTAGCCGGTGTATCGCAAGTTCTTGGAAGAAACTGAAAGTTGAATGGAATCAGATACATTTCAAAATTGGCACTGAAAAAGAAGATAACGTGT
Organism: Agrypnus murinus; assembly: GCA_929113105.1. Lineage (NCBI taxonomy): Eukaryota > Metazoa > Arthropoda > Insecta > Coleoptera > Elateridae > Agrypnus > Agrypnus murinus. Next base: position 6,455,792 of record OV816023.1, on the reverse strand, counting down.
TCGATCTGAAACGCAGAATTTTCGTAGCAACCGGCGTAAAACCAGCCGACCAAAATATTTTTAATCTTCCTATCATTGGTAATCCACATTTGATTTTGATGTTTTCTTTCCTTGGTATACTCCTGCTGTGCATGTTTATGTTTTAGAAAACGCCGATCAAGGTAGTTTTCCATTGGGTGAGATCAATCTAGAATCGGACTTTGTTTTAAGAGTCACTAACAGTTTTCACTTATTATCTACAAAAACTACAAATCATGCCAAGAGGTCTCGCCACAAGTTGCTTCGTATTGAAATTCAGCCCTTCTCTTCCTTAAATAATGATAAAGAGGCTTTAGGCTGCAGAAGGCTGTACAAACCACGACCAGGAAAGAAGCTTGTCATTTTAGACGTGGATAAAACTATATTCGATTATATGCACCCAACAATTTGCTGTCCACAAGACCATTCTTACATACATTTCTGGAGCAAATTTACAGAGTTTGAAATTGGCATCTGGTCGGCTACTAAAAGAGATATGTTAGAAAATAAACTAAACGTCCTAGAAATGCCGACTAGTTCAAAATACAATATTTTATTCTACATGGACCTAAGGGCGATGGACTCTGTCTGGATAGTAAACAAAGGCAATCGGGTAAGTCGTAAAGAGCAGTATAATTTTTATTACGAACAATGTTGTCGCTTTACAGGTCAAGCCATTGCGGAACGTTTGGTCGATATATCACGAATTCAATTGTCGCAATACCATCATATGTGACGATAAAAATGTTAACTTCTACTTGAATCCACAGAATGGTATACGTGTTGAACCTTATCATTACCAAAATCACGGTTGGGATAACGAGTTATTACGTTTATTATCTTATCTGAAAGATATCGAACAACAAGATGATTTTACAATAATAGATACACACAATGGAGAACGTATGTTTGTTGGGATAGCGACAGCAGCAACAATAATGAAAAGCTTGACGTAATTGTGAAGAAGACTGATAATGGCGCGGAGAACAACTAATTTGTTTTCTCTCATACGCGTAACCGTTTTGTTTTTTGATATACTCCCAATCTTGTTTATTTATGGTTTAATGAGAGTTATCTACAATAAAATTATAATATTCGGTAATGTACACAAATATAAAAGAATAATAAAACTACTAAAACGCAATCAAATTCTTGTTCAATTGATGTTAATTGAACCCTTGTTATTATGTCGAAATTCTAAAAAGTAATAGTAAAACATTGGCTCATGTGAATAAAATGTAGCAAATGCGTTTCCTACTGTTGATAAAAGATAGATGTATTTTGTAATCAATAAGAATATAAAAGATATATGTATAAGTAAAAGCTTTTCCTACATTTTATTCACATAAAATATATTAGTACAAGATAAGTAAGACAATTACTTAAAAGGAAACTGTGTGTTCTGTATAGTTGATACGTTCTGGTTGCCTGTTTAATAAACTTTCAAAACACTTCCAAATCAAAAGCTACAAATCAGATTGTTGCAAAGGTACTTCAATCCAGCAAATAGCATAAATAAATATGAAGAAATTTTTTACACATGTAGACATGGTGCACACCTAAAGGTAGATATGCATAAGCTGTTAAAATGGATAGGTTTTGGCAGTTTGTTTAATCTAATTCAATCTTTTGGGAGAAAACGCACTCAAACTAAAAGCCTTAAATCAGGTGTTTTCAAACGTGCTGTCATGTTCCTTACATTTCACTAAATTTTAAAAGATGCTGTACACCTAAAGTTAAAAACAGTATGTTCTAGTAGATAGGCTACGGCAGTTCGTTTTATGAACTACCAAAGCACAGCCGAAACGAAGGCCTTAAGGGGCTTGCAGACTTGTACACTTTTGTTGCGCCATTTTCCGTAGTGCAACTACAAAATTGCATGTTGTGTCCACACATAACCAAAAATAAGTCCAAGGTTACGCCAGAAATGAATGGCGCAACTTAAAAGTGTCAACGGCAATTTTTAAAGTTGCAAGGGTATTCACACACAATGCTCCACTTTTGGTGCGCCACTCTTCATAAACTCAAGCTGCAACTTTTAATAGAGGGCTACAATTTTACTGTTTAGTTCTTGGTTTACTGCGAATACGATAAAAAGGCCGTTCTTCATTTTGATTTAAATACCACAAGATTATAATGTAGATAATCAAATTTTTTTTACTTAAAAGTAAAAATACATAGTTATGTCTACTATCTTTTCCATTTATTTTAGTTAATTCATTTTATCATTTACTAATTTATTTTAATCAATTCTAATGTTTTTTTTAGGAGGTACACGCTAAAGAGTTTTTATTTGTTTATATTTTATATTTAACTTTGAAAAACACATACTTAAAAAATGTAGTGAATGTTACTCAAAATTGAAATCACTATGGAAATTTAAAGAAATACTACCAGCGGATGTCGAATGGAATTTAGCTAACCCACTTATCTTAAGTCGACTAGACTATTGCAGCTCAGTGTATTACAATTTTCTCACTGGTTATATGAAGAATAGATTGCAAATTCTTCAAAATAGTTGTTTGCGTTTTGCTTACAACATTAATCGTAGGCAACATGTAACTCCTCATTATAATTTGCTAAACATTTTAAAATTAGAGTATAGGTTTATTTTTCTATATGGCAATATGATCTTTAATATACTGCAATCAAAAGAACCGCCTTAGCTATATAATTTATTAATTAGACGTTCAACAGTTCATTCAGTTGGTCTGAGAAATGTAAAATTTTTTACGATTCCTCAATATAAAACCAGCAAATTTGAATCATGTTTTATATACAGGGTTTCTATAAAAGATTGTCCGGTCTAGTGGTTTATGAATTGTGCCTCCTGCTCTCTATAGTGGACAGAAATAAATTAATGCTTATGCAACCAATTAAACAGTTTTAATAAAAGATTAAGGTACTTCATAAACTGGATAATGTAACGAGAAAAAAATTAAATAGAAACAATAACTACAAAAACTGTTCAAAATGTTCACCATTATTCTCTAAACACAACACAACTATTCTTTTTTACTTTCAAATATGTTTCTTAGCATATTTTGATTAATTTGTCGACAACACCTTACAATTTCTTCTTGCATTTCCTCCACCGTGTTCAGCTCCCGTTCGAAAATTCTGTCTTTCAGATAACCGAAAATTGAAAAATCTAGGGGCGTTAGGTCAGGAGACCGTGGCGGAAATTCAGAGTTCGTTCCAATACTAATTAATCTGTTTCCAAAAAATTCTTGTAAATAAGCTAACGTTGCTCCCGCAGTATGTGCTCTAGCTCCATCGTGTTGGAAATAACCATGTTGCAATTCTTGATCATCAAGCTGATTAATAAAAGGTTCTAAGAGTTCATTCCGGTATCTTTCTGCATTTATATTTCCGTTGAAAAAAATAGGTCCATAAAGCCGTCTTCTAGATACCGCTAGCAACACGCTAACTTTTAATGGATGCAAAGGTGTTTCAATAAACTGGTGCGGATTTTCGGAGCACCAGTATCTACAGTTTTGGGAATTAACGTATCCCGATACATGAAACCATGCTTCATCGCTGAAAAAGCTTATATCCAACAATTCATTATTATTCATGGTATTCTGAAACCAATTGCAGTAAGCTACACGTTGCGGAGGATCTATAGGTAACAGTTGCTGGAGAGTTTTTATTTTATAAGGATATTTGTTTAGTCGTTTTCTCACAATTTTGTGAACCGTGCTTAAAGGTACTCCTGACTGTCGAGACAGTCTGGGTAGAGACAGTCGAGGATTGTCTTCAATTCTTTCTCGTATATCTTCAACAACCTCTTCGCTGACCTGGGGCCTTCCAGTCGATTTCCCTTTTTGTACGCTGCCTGTTTCTGTAAACTTAATAACAATTCTGCCAATATGTTTTTTTAAAGAAGCTTCCTGTATTTCAACCTCCGGATATTTGTCTAGAAACTCGTTCATACAAGCTTCTGTGGAATGCTTCCACTCACCATTTACGAGCTCCCCGTTTCGATAGTAGGACATAATTATGAAAGTGTTCTGCTCTACTGTATAAACCATTTTTTGAAAAGTGTTTTTTATTTATGATAATGTCACAGTTGACAGACAAATAATTTGACTAATTTTTTTATGTAGAGAGCGGCAAAACGAATATTTCCAATGCACACTTTGACGACAGTCTTTTATATACAGCAGAAACGCTGTATATAGCACCAAAATTGTATAATAATTATTATTGTTTGTTTAGCAGTTCTACCTTAAATCGATTTAAGCCTTACCTTAATAAAGAATTATTAACGTTTACTGTCTCCAGCCTTACTTTGTGGAACTCCATAATCATGAAATATAATATAAATACAAAGATTAATTAAAGGTTCACAAGTTTTATTAATATCTTAATATTGTTTCGACACTTTGTGTCATTATCAAAGGTAGATAAGATTGATAAACAAAAACGTTGCTAAGGATAAATGCATACAGAAAATAGGTAACTAGATACAATACATAACAAAAACTAAATATCTAACACTTCTAATAAAGGAGAATTACTAAGCTCAGTTTGTTCATTCATTAAAGATAATAAGATTGTGTCATTTGATAATGACACAAAGTGTCGAAACAATATTGTCAGGTTAAGATATTAATAAAACTTGTGAAACTTTAATTAATCTTTGTATTTATATTATATTTCATAAGAATTATTAAGTTTACAATCTCGCAACACTTTGTAATTATACATTATTTAACAAATGTAATGGAAAAGTGAAAAACGGCACTGCCGATCTTTTTCCTATTGGACGTGTCTACTGTTTTAATTTAATTAATTAGAATCATTGTTTTTATTATTTTTGTTATTCACTATTATATGCACCTTTGTTACTTTTATTTGCATTGTATTATCTTTCCTTTTTTTCTGAGACATTCAATAAAAATTATTTATTATTATTATTATTATTATCTTTCTGCACAGGAATTATCCCGGGTACATCGCTCATCTTGACACGAAAAAACATTTCAGTTTAGCCCATGTTCAAGAATTTTCTTACTATGTGGCAGGTCCCTAATATTGCAGCTTTCTGCATTGCGGAGAGTAACCACATAGGAAGTTCTGCTTGCCTTTGGAATATGGAGAAGCGCTTGCTAACAATACCCTCTACAGAGATAACCATTGGAATAATCGTAATTGTTTCCAAATGCCATAAACGTTTAAGTTCAATGGACAGTTCTTCATATTTATTTATTTTTTCAGCTTCTGTAGATGTTACATTTGTGCTAAGAGGGATGGCCACGTCTATAATTTGTCCTGTTTTGTTTTCTTTATCAATTATGACAAGATCAGGTCTGTTATACCGTATCGTTCTATCGGTAATGATAGGTCGATCCCAGTATAACAAAGTTTTCTCATTTTCCAAAATAGCCGATGGTTCGTATTTGTAATAGGGCGGTAAGACTTTTGCTAATCCTTTATGTATGGCAATATGTCTGTGTATGATTTTCGCAACTTGATTATGACGACCGAGGTAAGCGTTACTTGCCATCTGCGAGCAGCCAGCTGTTATATGCTCAATAGTCTCCCCTATTGAATTACACTTTCTACACTTATCATCTACGTTCATCTTTAGCACATAATGTTCATAGTTGCGAGTCTTTAATATTTTGTCTTGGATTGAGGTAATAAATCCTTCAGTTTCTGTATGAAGTTCTCCTCTTTTAAGCCACACTAAAGAGTTTTCTTTGTCTATGTTAGTATCGTTAAGCATTTTTGGATACTTGCCATGCAAAATCTTATCTTTCCAGTTTTGAACAACGTCCGATTTGTTTGGTATATCCAAAGGAGCATTAATCGATGATAAGTTTAATGGTGAAAAGGCTTTATCGGCATTTACTATTTGTTGTATAAGTGGTTGATCGTGGTTATGGAAGTATTCTCGCATTTTTTTAATTTGCTTTTTACATAACGTAAAAATATTAATCAATCCTCTGCCTCCTTCTGATCTGGATAAGTAAAGGCGTTCCACTGCTGAATGAGGGTGCAAACATCGAAACTTAGTCATTAATCTTCTTGTAAGTCTATCAAGTTCATGCAGGTCCGTATTACTCCATTTAACAACACCAAAGCTGTACGTAAGAGAGGGTACTGCCCACATGTTTATGGCTAATGTTAAGTTTCTAGCGTTAAGTTTCGAATTTAACAGTTTGGTTAGCCTGTATTTGTATTTTTCAACCAATTCTTTCTTAATTTGCGAATGGTTGACTGCTCGTGATTGCTGAATTCCAAGGTACTTGTAGGTTTGTTCATTTGGAATTGTTTTTATGTCGAGTATCGCTCTTGGGTTTTCTTGAAGTACACCTCTTTTAAAGTGTAGTTTGGCACATTTATCTATCCCAAAATGCATGCCAATATCATGGGAATAAAGTTCAGTAACTTTGATTAAGGTATGAAGTTGTTGTTCAGTTTCAGCGTATAATTTCAAGTCGTCCATAAACGCAAGATGAGTTAATTTTGTTTGTTGGTTGATATTAATTTTAAAACCTGCTCTGGATTTGTTTAGGAGTAACGAGAGTGGATTTAAAGCGAGGCAGAACCAAAGGGGACTGAAGCAGTCTCCTTGAAAAATTCCACAACGCACAGGAATTTGACCAACTTTTGTATTTTTAATTAATAAATTAATACTCCAGGATTTCATCAGGCCCGTTAATAATTCTGTTATTTTGGGATCAATTTTATACAGCTGTAAGATCTTTAGTAACCAATTATGAGGAACAGAATCAAACGCTTTTGCGTAATCTATGTAGCATACATGCAGATTTCTCTTCTTTACAATTGCAGTTCTGGTTGCTATTGTATCTATTACTAGCTGCTCTTTGCAACCATATCCATTGCGAGCACACCCCTTTTGTGCATCATCTATTAAATTGTTATTGATACAGTGTGCATATACTTTCTCATTGATTAAAGCTGTTAACAGTTTATATATTACCGACAAGCACGTAATAGGTCTATAGTTTTTAGGGTCTCTGATGTCTCCTTTTTTATAAATTAAATAAGTATTGCCTTGCGTAAGGTAATTAGGGATTGTATGAGGTTCGAGTATTATTTTGTTAAATGCTCGAGCAAGAGGTTCATGGGTAGCCGGGAGATACTTTAGCCAGTAATTGTGTATGGAGTCTGGACCTGGAGATTTCCAGTTAATTGTTTTCTTAATAATTGTTCTTATGTGTTCAGTTGAGACTTGTCCAAACTCCATTTCGGGAATAGTACCGAGATAATTTTCCAGCGTTTTTAGCCACACATTGTTGAAATCTGCATGTTTTGTATCCCAAACCGTTTTCCAGAACTGTTCAAAACTCTTGTAATCAATATCATTATTGTTAATTTGATTACGTTCACCTTGTATCAGATTTTCGAGAAACCGTTTTGGAGAACTTTGGAAGTTAATGTTTTGTTGTTTACGTTTATGTGTTAAATTATACCTTTTCAGACGAGCACCTTTTGCTTTAGCTTTTTGCCGTAATAAGTCTCTATATTCTACTAGCTGTTTTTCCCAATCTGGTTGCAGCTGATTTATTTTATTCTTTGAACATATTGATTTTATTTTATAAACTACCTTGTTAGTCCTAATTCCTTTTTGATATTCAGCAATGAGATCGGCTTCAGATCTTAATTTATTAATGTCATTTTCCAGACGCTTTCGCCATGCTAGTTCTTGTTGCCCATTACATTTAAATCTACCTTGCGTTATTTTTATTATTATTATTATTATTATTATTATTATTATTATTATTATTATTATTATTATTATAATTAAATTTCCATTACAATTTAAACTTGAGAGAAATAGCTGTCAGTTTTGTAAAGGCGCATTTTAAGTTATTCTAAAGATTAACCATTTGCTTAATTCTTAGTTAATGCTTAATGGAAAATGAATTTCAAAAAAGATTTTTACATTTTCTCACAATACAATACTGTTTTTGAAAATAAGAATTTGTTTAATATTTGGAAATTAGTACTGAGCCTGAAGAATTTAGAAATCTCTATGAAAATATAATTCTGACGCACAAAAATCAGTTGTTAATTAATTAAACTAATGTCTCAATAATTTATATTCTTAATAATTAAATAACTAGTAAATATGTAACGTGATTTATTAAAGCAAATAATTTTTTACAGGTAAAGTTGCGCTAAAGCAAATATTGCGCCACTTTATATAACCAACACGTCGGTACATTTTTATATTGCGCAACTTCAGCAGCTATAGCTGCTCACACATAGCAATTTTAAAAGTGTACGCAACTTGAAAAGTGGCGTGCAACTTTGAAAAATTGCGCAGTTTTTTAACTTGCAGCGATATTCACACATCGCAACTTGCCAGTTTACCACACTTGCGCCATTTTTCAGATTGCGCAATACGAAAAGTGTACAAGTCTGCAAGCACTTTTAATTCCGATGCTTGCACTGCAATTTGGCAATCTGCAGGACTACTATCCATTTTTTTCTATAGTCCTCTAACTTTGAAAGCGTATTGCTCGTAAACTACTGAACCAAATTTATATTTTATATATTTATATTTTAATTTTATTATTAAATTTTAAAAACAAGCAAATAGTAAATTTATTTCTACATACTACAGTAAAATATTATATTTCTAAGTGGTATACTTTTGTTTTTATGGGACGATACGTAATAAAATGTACCCATTTTTAGGAACAATTTCGTTTAAAGTGAATCAAATTTTCATAAATTATAGAAACTGCCTACTGTATATTTATATAAGAGTCCTTTACTGAATTTTCTGGAATTTAATTTATAAAAACAAGTCCTAAAAACGATTACATTTTTTGGGTACTTTTAACTACGCTGCAGGACAGCCTTAAGGTACACTAAATATCCTACTACATTTCTTAAAATAACGAAACCATTATTTTTGTAATTTTGGAAAATACGTTTGAAACTGATTGCTTAATCGTCGCGTAATACAACATGCGTACAAAAATTCTTTATAGATAGCATGTTTGTTAAGTTTTACCGAAGTTTTTTGCAGCTTTAGAGTACACTCAATTTCCTACAACATATGTAAAACTTACGAAGACGTTATTTTTTTTAACTTAGAAAGGTACGTTTGAAAAGAATGCTTACATCTTCTGCGTGATACAACATAAGCACAAAAATTCTTTGCGCACGATTATCAAATTTTATCAACAATTTCCTGCAACATATGAAAATTACATCCTCCTAATCTTTCCAACTTTGTAAAATACCTTTGAAACTGAATACTCAATTCAAAAGTATTTTTCAACGCTACAAATAATAACGTCCTCGTAGTTTTCACATATCTTGTAAAAAGTTTGCAAAGAAGCCATTCATAAAAAATTTTAGTCTACTACGCGAACGATGTAAGTATTCAGTTTCAAATGTATTCTTAAATCAAATGTAAGTTTCAAAAAACAATGTCCTTGTAAATTTCACATATGTTGTAGGAAATCTAGTGTACTTTAAGACTGTTATAACAAAAATTTTGGTAAAAGTTGGCAAACATACCATCTACAAAGAATTTCTGTACGCATGATGTATTACGCGACGATGCAAGAAGCATTCGGATCCAATCGTATTTTCCAAAGTTAGAAAAAATAAGGTGCTTCTAATTTTTCCATGTATTGTAGAAAATTTAGTGTACTTATAATGCTGTTATAAAAAAAACCTCGATAAAAGTTGGAAAACATGCCATCCATAAAGAATTTGTTTTCGTATGTTGTAAGCATGTAATTTCAAAATTATTTTTCCAAGTTACAAAAATTACATTTTCATAATCTTCATATATATATATTGTAGGAAATTTAGTGTATTTTAAAGCTGTGATAGAAAAGCTTCAATAAAACTTGCCATCTATAAAAAATGTTTGTGCGCATATTGTACTACGCGATGATGTAAGCATTCAGCTTCAACTGTACTTTGCAAAAAATAGTTGCTCGTAATTCTCACATATATTGTAGGGGATTTAATGTACCTTAAGGCTGTAATAAAAAAAACTTCGATAAAAGTTGGCAAACATTCCATCCATAAAGAATTTTTGTGCGCATGTTGTATTATGCGACGATGTAAACATTTTTTGAAGTTATAAAAAGTAACGCACTTAAAGTAAATTTAGTGGAGGGTAAGGCTGTGATAAAACATGTTCAATAAAACTTGGCAAGCATGCTTTCCATAAAATGTTTACGAGGCATTATAGCATTACATGCTATGTTCCTTGAATAGGTAACTTCTTTATAAAAATATTGAGAAATTAAAATAATAAATTTATGAATGTGATGTATTGGTAACGTAATAAAGGTTTGTGTTGAACCAGAAAAATTACAATTTAAAGTTTATTAGATCACAGACATCATCACACACACAGATCATATTTCACACTTTTGGTGTTATATCTATTACGCTAGACAAAATCCTTTTTAAAAGGTTGAAAATAACAAACCTAAGTTAAGCTGAAATAAAACCTACAATAAGGTATTTACATTGTTTATACTAGACTTTACTAGTAATAGATGTACTAAAATAGATGGTAATCATTGTGCGTATAATAAATTGTCGTATATATTATTCACGATAAAGAAATATGAATCATAAAATTATTGTTAACTGACCTATGCTTTCGATGTAGAGGTGTTTTTTAATTATTACCAGTGTTCCCTTTATTCGTCTTGTTTTCTCCAGATTTGAGTGAATTCCATAGTATTACAAACAAGAATACAATCAGTACACCGAGGCACATAATACCAAAACATTTTTCCTTACAGTAAGCGTATTCGGTATCACTCTCCGTCTGCCTTCTCGTCCTCGTCTTCATTTTCATCTTTTCAGTATCGGGCAAGACAAGGATCTACAAATAAAGGTGATTCAGATTCCAAAAATAATTTATCATATCATTGGTACCTCGTCATAATTACATTGACTTATCCCACCTTCCTGCGCAGTCTGTTCTTCAACCTGTAGATTTGAAACAAATATTTACAAAAGTGTATGTGCTATGAGGAAATTGTTACCTTAGCATCGTTTATATTACAAGAAGTATCAGTAGTCACGTCAATAGAAAAACAAACATCGTCCAGTTCAATTTCTTCGAAAACTTGTCCTTGATCAATAGATGTTTTCAATCCAACCTAATTAACACATTTTTATTAAACTATGATAGAACGGTTGTTCATAGTTACATACCTTCTCAAGAAGGGTTTCACGGTTTATAGAAGATACAGGAGCAGTTTTGACAGTATCCTGGCATAAAGGATTATTATCAAATTCATCGATGTCTAAAACGACACTTCCTGCGTCCGTATCCATGCTGAACTTTTATGATAACTACTGTAAGCACTATAAGCACAAGCAGGTGTTGATTCACTGACTAACTAGTAAGCAATAATATCAAAACCTAACGTTCTTAATGGTTTAGCGTTGGATGGTGGGGATAGCTGCGTTTTTACTGTTGAAATGTAGTCATTTCCTACGCCATACTTCGAGCTCGTAGTAGACTGACGGATCTAGTCTTTTCCAGGTGGATCTTCAGATTTAAAAAATGTAAAAACTAAAAGAATTCAGATTAGTAATAAATTCGAAGCAAATTTTTTTAAGGTTAAATAGATTGATAATTTAATGTCTACTTTTATCTAAAATAAAAAGTTTCAATAAAAACAGACATATATATATATATATATATATATATATATATATATATATATATATATATATATATATATATATATATATTTTAAATTATCCCCCTCCCCCCATTAAATTATTATATTAAATTTACGAGTAAAACTTTATTATTTCTGAATTAATGAGTTGAGAACAATTATTTATAAACATGAATAAGTTTATTCCAGACGAGGACAATTCTGTCGAAGTTATATGTTAATTTCCAAATTTGTACTATGGCTAAAGGTTGAAGCTTCCATCTGCATATTCTTTTCTCCCAGGATTTTTGTAGCTACTTTATTTTCAACCGACGGCGACGTTTTAATGTATCCTTCAACTACCGTATTACATTTCCAGCCACCATGTCTTTTTACTGTTAACATGGCCGTCCCTAAGTTTGCAATGACATTTAGAAGCAGTGTCCGGTGTAGTCTTTTACATTTGGTAATTTTAAAGAAGAAGCGATGTTTTTCGGCATGCCACTAATCGTGTTAATAGCAACAGGCTGTTTTGTACCTTTTTGTGATCGGTATTATGTGAACACAAGTGCTACGTAATTTGAACTATTTATACTAAATTGATTCCATCTATGCCTCCAGAAGTTATAACAAATTCACGCGAAATGTTAGTCTTTGTTTTAGGTTCTATGAAGCAAGAAACGTGTTATTCGTCCTTCACGTTTTTCACCTGCATGTACTTAAGCGAGTTGCTCCTTCCTACACGACCTACCAAAATCAGAACTACCTGTAAATTATTTTTTTAAATGAATTCGTGATTGAATTGGTCATTTACCTTTGTTAGTAACCACTTTTCATCTTTAGCTTCTTGTAAAAACTTGGTTAGATTTTGTTTGGTAGTTAAAATGCTTGATTTCTTGGATTTATATTCCTTCGAATTTTTTTTTGAGAAATGCAACCAGTAGAATATATTTACTGATATCCACATTTTTCTTTATAGTTGTCATCGTTCAGATATTTGAATAATACGCCCAAGGCTTGAAGATTTATGACGTTTGAACAAATTATACAAATAATCTAACAGCACTTTTTCATTCGCCTTACTGTTTGATTGATGTCCGACAGGAGGCGTTCATACTCGCTCATGATTATATCTACTCGTTTTCCCCAAATTCTTTACCATAAAACAAAGGGAAAATTACAAAACCCGTAATATTTAAAACGCTATTTGACATACAGATTGCCTGATTGCTATGGGTTCGATACTATGCTGCTCTAATTTTAAATTAAAAATGTTATGATGTTCATCACTGTTTATTAAAACAGTGTTAGGCCTTATTATTGAATAAGGCCTACTAACATACTCATGCTCCTATTCGACTTTGGCTAACGTCCTCGTCGTGCAGGCTTCTGGCATTCGTATGTTAATAATGCCTTTATCCCACTAATAACATAAATAACTAATAAGTGATCTTCATTTAACTCTTCGCATGTACTCGTTACTTCTGACCATGGTAAAGATAGATAAAACTGTGTATCATCTGCCTATAAGTGGCAGTTGACATGTTCTAGGTGAGCATGAGAATTTGACGTATAAAGAACAAATCATGTAGGACGCAATTTGGAACTTTATGGGGCCCTTAAGTTTAACGATAAAAAATTGTGACTGTTGGTTTTTATACAGGGTGTAACTAATATAACTAGAAATATCGTAATGGAGGTAGCTGTAATGATTTAGAACATATTTTCCTTATCAACATGTTGTCGTTTCCAGCTAGTTTTCGAGAAACCCCTCCATTACGAGGTTTCTAGTTATATTAGTTACACCCTGTATATTATAGCTTGTTAGCTTGTTGGTGACTTATTAAACAGTTTTTAAGAAACTCTACAGTCTCGGGTGAGATTCCGTAAAAATGTAGCATGGAGAATAGATTACGGTTTAAGGTCACAAATGCTTTTGAAAAACCTAATAATACAAGAATAGTAGTGTATTTTTATCAAAGGCATGTATTATATCGTCTGTATTAGGGATCAATTGGATCAGTTTGATTTGCTAAGATTGTTTATGAAATTGGAAGAAGGGAAACTACTTTCAAATCTTTGAACTCTTTTGGGTTACTTACTTTGTTCAACAGGACAGTAAATGCCTTTCTTTAGTCGGAGGGTATAACAAACTCGTGTCATGTCAAAATAAATCAGAATGCTTTCTATTGTAAAGACGACGATTGATAAAGAGGAAATTTTCCATGGATGATTTTATAAATGTTCGTTTTGTTACTAGGTGCAATGCTAAAAAATCCGTTGATTTAGCCAGAGCTGAGATTTCTAAGTTGAAGGAATTCTTAACACCATATTTGCGTTCCAAACGTTGTATTTTTTTGCACTAGTACGAATTATACCTTTACTACCAAGGGTTACGGCTACGAACCGTTTAGTTCGGGGTTACGTGTCGTCTTTCTTCGTTTAATTGGGAATATTTCTAATGTTTTCAGTACTACTCTCGAGATTCTTGTATCCTACATCAGGCCGTGATATAAAAAGTGAAACTATTTGGCCTTGAAGAGAGAAAACTAAGAGGCTAGAAGATTTATGTTGTTTCTCCGAGAATAAATTATTCAATTTTGTCACGTATCTGCAAAGGTTGTTTTTCAAGCCATCGGTAAAGATACCGATTTATTGTGTAAATTAAGGCCCATAGTAAGGCCCATAGAAAAAAAGAAGGAGAATCTCAGGTTTTGAGATTAGCGAATTAATAGTGCAAATAGATACACGTAAGCATAAAAAATCCGAAATTTGAGACTTGCCATTCATAAGAAAAATTACTGAAAATCAGGAATTTGAGCGGAACCATTAAACATTTTGTAACGGACATTGCTTGTATTTGCACAACTTGAGCGAGAAAAAAATACCAAAACGTTAGGGTTGTTTTGGAATCCAAATTTTGATTGTTTTGAGTTGAAAGAAAGGTGAGAACTTGAAATTAATAACGAAGCGGGTAGTTTTATCTGAAATAAGACTGGTTGGTGAGGTTATAATTAGAGCAAAGTAAAGCAAGAATTATGGCGATCAGGGTTGGAGTGTGATGCAGAAATAAGCGGCGATTTGAAAGAATATTGGATTAATTTCCGACAAGATTTGCTTGCAATAAACAACTTTAAAATACCAAAGCATATAGCGAATCCTGAAATTATAAATACTACATGATAACTACATGGGATTGGAGATGCCTCCGAGAGAGCATACGGCGCCTGTGTGTATTTACGTTGCGTCAATAAAGGTGGAGATGTAAAAGTAACATCTATAGCGTCCAAAGCACGAGTTGAGCAGCTTAAAAGCAAACAATTCCTGGATTGGAATTATGCGCCGCGGTTCTCTTAGCAAACATAATGAATAATACACAAGACTAAATATAAAATAGTGAGCATGAGCAACTTCCGAATAGCTTGTACTAACATAGAAGTACAGAGTTAGAGAAAGTTGCAAAAATAAACCTTCCGTGTTAAACTTTTTGCTGACTTCTATACAAAAAGTTTAACGTTGGAAGAACACAATAAAGATAACACAAAATAGTTCTCTGACAACTTAATGCAAAGGATTTTGAATCCTAAACAAGACTAAATATAAAATAGTGAGAATGAGCAACTTCCGAATAGCTTGCACTGACACAAAAGTACAGAGTTAGAAAAAGTTGCAAAAATAAAATTTTCGTGTTAAAGTTTTTGCTGACTTAGACGCAAAAAGTTTTTCGTTGGAAAAACAGAACAAAGATAATCAAAAATATTTCACTGACAACTTAACGCAAAGGATTTGGATTCCCAAACAAGACTAAATTTAAAATAGTGAGAATAAGCAGCTTACAAATAGCTTTTACTGAATTACAAGTAAATAGCTAGCAAAACCTGCAAAAATTAAACTTTCCGTGTTAAAGTTTTTGCTGACTTCTACGCAAAAAGTTTAACGTTGGAAGAACACAACAAATATAACAAAAACTATTTAAGGGACAGCTTGTCGCAAAAGATTTTGAATCTCGGCAAAGTAAAATTAAATAGAATGAGTAGGCAGTTCACCAATGGCTTATACTGTTTTAAAAGGATAGAGCTAGAAAAAGCTGCAAGAGCAAACCTTCCGTATTAAAGTTTTTGCTGACTTCTATGCAAAAAGTTTAACGTTGGAAGAACACAACAAAGATAATAAAAAATATTTCGCTGAAAACTTAAGACAAAGGATTTTGTATCCCAAACAAGACTAAATTTAAAATAGTGAGAATAAGCAGCTTTCAAATAGCTTTTACTGAATTAGAAGTAAATAGTTAGCCAAAGCTGCAAAATTAAACCTTCCGTGTTAAAGTTTTTGCTGACTTCTACGCAAAAAGTTTAACGTTGGAAGAACACAACAAAGATAACAACAAATATTACACTGGCAACTTAACGCAAAGGATTTTGAATCCTAAACAAGACTAAATATAAAATAGTGTGAATGAGCAACTTCCGAATAGCTTGCACTGACACAAAAGTACAAAGTTAGAAAAAGTTGCAAAAATAAACCTTCCGTGTTAAAGCTTTTGCTGATTTCTACGCAAAAAGTTTAACGTTGGAAGAACCAACAAATATAACAAAAACTATTTAAGGGACAGCTTGTCGGCAATGATTTTGAATCTTGGACAAAGTAAAATTAAATAGCATGAATAGGCAGTTCATCACTGCTTTATACAGTTTTAAAAGTATAGAGCTAGAAAAAGCTGCAAGAGCAAACCTTCCGTGTTAAAGTTTTTGCTGACTTCTATGCTAAATGTTTAACGTTGGAAGAACACAACAAAGATAACACAAAATAGTTCACTGACAACTTAACGCAAAGGATTTTGTATCCTAATAAAGACTAAATATAAAATAGTGAGAATATGCCGCTTCCGAATAGCTTGTACTGACATAGAAGTACAGAGTTAGAAAAAGTTGCAAAAATAAACCATCTGTGTTAGAGTTTTTGCTTACTTCTGTGCAAAAAGTTTATCGTGGGAAGAGCACAACAAAGATAACACAAAATAGTTCACTGACAACTTAACGCAAAGGATTTTGAATCCTAAACAAGACTAAATATAAAATAGTTAGAATAAGCAGCTTCCGAATAGCTTGTACTAACATAAAAGTACAGAGTTGTAAAACGTTGCAAAAAATAAACCTTCCGTGTTAAAGTGTTTGCTGAATTCGACGCAAAAATTTTAACGTTGGCAGAACACAACAAAGATAACAAAAAATATTTCACTGACAACTTAACGCAAAGGATTTTGAATCCCAAACAAGACTACATTTAAAATAGTTAGAATAAGCAGCTTTCAAAAAGCTTTTACTGAATTAGAAGTAAATAGTTAGCCAAAGCTGCAAAATTAAACCTTCCGTGTTAAAGTTTTTGCTGACTTCTACGCAAAAAGTTTAACGTTGGAAGAACACAACAAAGATAACACAAAATAGTTCACTGACAACTTAACGCAAAGGATTTTGAATCCTAAACAAGACTAAATATAAAATAGTGTGAATGAGCAACTTCCGAATAGCTTGCACTGACACAAATGTACAAAGTTAGAAAAAGTTGCAAAAATAAACCTTCCGTGTTAAAGCTTTTGCTGATTTCTACGCAAAAAGTTTAACGTTGGAAGAACCAACAAATATAACAAAAACTATTTAAGGGACAGCTTGTCGGCAATGATTTTGAATCTTGGACAAAGTAAAATTAAATAGAATAAATAGGCAGTTCACCACTGCTTTATACTGTTTTAAAAGTATAGAGCTAGAAAAAGCTGCAAGAGCAAACCTTCCGTGTTAAAGTTTTTGCTGACTTCTATGCTAAATGTTTAACGTTGGAAGAACACAACAAAGATAACACAAAATAGTTCACTGACAACTTAACGCAAAGGATTTTGTATCCTAATAAAGACTAAATATAAAATAGTGAGAATAAGCCGCTTTCGAATAGCTTGTACTGTCATAGAAGTACAGAGTTAGAAAAAGTTGCTAAAATAAACCATCTGTATTAGAGTTTTTGCTTACATCTGTGCAAAAAGTTTAACGTTGGAACAGCAAAACAAAGATAACACAAAATAGTTCACTGACAACTTAACGCAAGGATTTCGAATCCTAAACAAGACTAAATATCAAAAAGTTAGAATAAGCAACTTCCGAATAGCTTGTACTGACTCAGAAGTACAGAGTTAGAAAAAGTTGCAAAAATAAACCTTCCGTGTTAAAGTGTTTGCTGACTTCGACGCAAAAAGTTTAACGTTGGAAGAACACAACAAAGATAACAAAAAATATTTCACTGACAACTTAACGCAAAGGATTTTGAATCCCAAACAAGACTACATTTAAAATAGTTAGAATAAGCAGCTTTCAAATAGCTTTTACTGAAATAGAAGTAAATAGTAAGCCAAAGCTGCATAATTAAACCTTACGTGTTAAAGTTTTTGCTGACTTCTACGCAAAAAGTTTAACGTTGGAAGAACACAACAAAGATAACAACAAATATTTCACTGGCAACTTAACGCAAATGATTTTGAATCCTAAACAAGACTAAATATAAAATAGTGAGAATGAGCTACTTCCGAATAGCTTGCACTGACACAAAAATACAGAGTTAGAAAAAGTTGCAAAAAATAAACCTTCCGTGTAAAAGTTTTTAATGACTTCGAAGCAAAAAGTTTAACGTTGGAAGAACACTACAAATATAATAAAAAATATTTCGCTGAGAACTTAACGCTAAAGATTTTGATTCCCAAACAAGACTAAATTTAAAATAGTGAGAATAAGCAGCTTTCAAATAGCTTTTACTGAATTAGAAGTAAATAGTTAGCCAAAGCTGCAAAATTAAACCTTCCGTGTTAAAGTTTTTGCTGACTTCTACGCAAAAAGTTTAACGTTGGAAGAACACAAAAAAGATAACAAATATTTCACTGACAACTTAACGCAAAGGATTTTGAATCCTAAACAATACTAAATATAAAATAGTGAGAATGAGCAACTTCCGAATAGCTTGCACTGACACAAAAGTACAGAGTTAGAAAAAGTTGCAAAAATAAACCTTCCGTGTTAAAGTTTTTGCTGACTTCAACCCAAAAGTTTAACGTTGGAAGAACACAACAAATATACAAAAAACTATTTAAGGGCAAGCTTGTCGCAAAAGATTTTGAATCTTGGACAAAGTAAAATTAAGTAGAATGAATAGGCAGTTCACCAATGGCTTATACTGTTTTAAAAGGATAGAGCTAGAAAAAGCTGCAAGAGCAAACCTTCCGTGTTGAAGTTTTTGCTGACTTCTATGCAAAAAGTTTAACGTTGGAAGAACACAACAAAAATAACAAAAAATAATTCATTGACAACATAACGCAAAGGATTTCGTATCCCAAACAAGACCAAATGTAAAATAATAAGAATAATCAGCTTCCGAATAGCTTGTACAGATATAGAAGTACAGAGTTAGGGAAAGTTGCAAAAATAAACCTTCCGTGTTAAAGTTTTTGCTGACTTCTACGCAAAACTTTAACGTTGGAAGAACACAACAAATATAAAAAAAACTATTTAAGGGACAGCTTGTCGCAAAAGATTTTGAATCTTGGACAAAGTAAAATTAAGTAGAATGAATAGGCAGTTCACCACTGGTTTATACTGTTTTAAAAGTATAGAGCTAGAAAAAGCTGCAAGAGCAAACCTTCCGTGTTAAAGTTTTTGCTGACTTCTATGCTAAGTGTTTAACGTTGGAAGAACACAACAAAGATATAACAAAATAGATCAATGACAACTTAACGCAAAGGATTTTGAATCCTAAACAATACTAAATATAAAATAGTGAGAATGAGCAACTTCCGAATAGCTTGCACTGACACAAAAGTACAGAGTTAGAAAAAGTTGCAAAAATAAACCTTCCGTGTTAAAGTTTTTGCTGACTTCAACCCAAAAGTTTAACGTTGGAAGAACACAACAAATATACAAAAAACTATTTAAGGGCAAGCTTGTCGCAAAAGATTTTGAATCTTGGACAAAGTAAAATTAAGTAGAATGAATAGGCAGTTCACCAATGGCTTATACTGTTTTAAAAGGATAGAGCTAGAAAAAGCTGCAAGAGCAAACCTTCCGTGTTGAAGTTTTTGCTGACTTCTATGCAAAAAGTTTAACGTTGGAAGAACACAACAAAAATAACAAAAAATAATTCATTGACAACATAACGCAAAGGATTTCGTATCCCAAACAAGACCAAATGTAAAATAATAAGAATAATCAGCTTCCGAATAGCTTGTACAGATATAGAAGTACAGAGTTAGGGAAAGTTGCAAAAATAAACCTTCCGTGTTAAAGTTTTTGCTGACTTCTACGCAAAACTTTAACGTTGGAAGAACACAACAAATATAAAAAAAACTATTTAAGGGACAGCTTGTCACAAAAGATTTTGAATCTTGGACAAAGTAAAATTAAGTAGAATGAATAGGCAGTTCACCACTGGTTTATACTGTTTTAAAAGTATAGAGCTAGAAAAAGCTGCAAGAGCAAACCTTCCGTGTTAAAGTTTTTGCTGACTTCTATGCTAAGTGTTTAACGTTGGAAGAACACAACAAAGATATAACAAAATAGATCAATGACAACTTAACGCAAAGGATTTTGTATCCTAATAAAGACTAAATATAAAATAGTGAGAATAAGCCGCTTCCGAATAGCTTGTACTGACATAGAAGTACAGAGTTAGAAAAAGTTGCAAAAATAAACCATCTGTGTTAGAGTTTTTGCTTACTTCTGTGCAAAAAGTTTAACGTTCGAAGAGCACAACAAAGATAACACAAAATAGTTCACTGACAACTTAACGCAAGGATTTCGAATCCTAAACAAGACTAAATATCAAAAAGTTAGAATAAGCAACTTCCGAATAGCTTGTACTGACTCAGAAGTACAGAGTTAGAAAAAGTTGCAAAAATAAACCTTCCGTGTTAAAGTGTTTGCTGACTTCGACGCAAAAAGTTTAACGTTGGAAGAACACAACAAAGATAACAAAAAATATTTCACTGACAACTTAACGCAAAGGATTTTGAATCCCAAACAAGACTACATTTAAAATAGTTAGAATAAGCAGCTTTCAAATAGCTTTTACTGAAATAGAAGTAAATAGTAAGCCAAAGCTGCATAATTAAACCTTCCGTGTTAAAGTTTTTGCTGACTTCTACGCAAAAAGTTTAACGTTGGAAGAACACAACAAAGATAACAACAAATATTTCACTGGCAACTTAACGCAAATGATTTTGAATCCTAAACAAGACTAAATATAAAATAGTGTGAATGAGCTACTTCCGAATAGCTTGCACTGACACAAAAGTACAGAGTTAGAAAAAGTTGCAAAAAATAAACCTTCCGTGTAAAAGTTTTTAATGACTTCGAAGCAAAAAGTTTAACGTTGGAAGAACACTACAAATATAATAAAAAATATTTCGCTGAGAACTTAACGCTAAAGATTTTGATTCCCAAACAAGACTAAATTTAAAATAGTGAGAATAAGCAGCTTTCAAATAGCTTTTACTGAATTAGAAGTAAATAGTTAGCCAAAGCTGCAAAATTAAACCTTCCGTGTTGAAGTTTTTGCTGACTTCTACGCAAAAAGTTTAACGTTGGAAGAACACAAAAAAGATAACAAATATTTCACTGACAACTTAACGCAAAGGATTTTGAATCCTAAACAATACTAAATATAAAATAGTGAGAATGAGCAACTTCCGAATAGCTTGCACTGACACAAAAGTACAGAGTTAGAAAAAGTTGCAAAAATAAACCTTCCGTGTTAAAGTTTTTGCTGACTTCAACCCAAAAGTTTAACGTTGGAAGAACACAACAAATATACAAAAAACTATTTAAGGGCAAGCTTGTCGCAAAAGATTTTGAATCTTGGACAAAGTAAAATTAAGTAGAATGAATAGGCAGTTCACCAATGGCTTATACTGTTTTAAAAGGATAGAGCTAGAAAAAGCTGCAAGAGCAAACCTTCCGTGTTGAAGTTTTTGCTGACTTCTATGCAAAAAGTTTAACGTTGGAAGAACACAACAAAAATAAAAAAAACTATTTAAGGGACAGCTTGTCGCAAAAGATTTTGAATCTTGGACAAAGTAAAATTAAGTAGAATGAATAGGCAGTTCACCACTGGTTTATACTGTTTTAAAAGTATAGAGCTAGAAAAAGCTGCAAGAGCAAACCTTCCGTGTTAAAGTTTTTGCTGACTTCTATGCTAAGTGTTTAACGTTGGAAGAACACAACAAAGATATAACAAAATAGATCAATGACAACTTAACGCAAAGGATTTTGTATCCTAATAAAGACTAAATATAAAATAGTGAGAATAAGCCGCTTCCGAATAGCTTGTACTGACATAGAAGTACAGAGTTAGAAAAAGTTGCAAAAATAAACCATCTGTGTTAGAGTTTTTGCTTACTTCTGTGCAAAAAGTTTAACGTTCGAAGAGCACAACAAAGATAACACAAAATAGTTCACTGACAACTTAACGCAAAGGATTTTGAATCCTAAACAAGACTAAATATAAAATAGTTAGAATAAGCAGCTTCCGAATAGCTTGTACTAACATAAAAGTACAGAGTTGTAAAACGTTGCAAAAAATAAACCTTCCGTGTTAAAGTGTTTGCTGAATGCGACGCAAAAATTTTAACGTCGGCAGAACACAACAAAGATAACAAAAAATATTTCACTGACAACTTAACGCAAAGGATTTTGAATCCCAAACAAGACTACATTTAAAATAGTTAGAATAAGCAGCTTTCAAATAGCTTTTACTGAATTAGAAGTAAATAGTTAGCCAAAGCTGCAAAATTAAACCTTCCGTGTTAAAGTTTTTGCTGACTTCTACGCAAAAAGTTTAACTTTGGAAGAACACAACAAAGATAACAACAAATATTTCACTGACAACGTAACGCAAAGGATTTTGAATCCTAAACAAGACTTCATATAAAATAGTGAAAATTAGCAACTTCCGAATAGCTTGCACTAACACAAAAGTACAGAGTTAAAAAAAGTTGCAAAAAATAAACCTTCCGTGTAAAAGTTTTTACTGACTTTGAAGCAAAAAGTTTAACGTTGGAAGAACACAACAAAGATAATAAAAAATATTTCGCTGACAACTTAACGCAAAGGATTTTGAATCCCAAACAAGACTAAATATAAAATAGTGAAAATAAGCAGCTTCCGAATAGCTTGCACTAACACAAAAGTACAGAGTTAGAAAAAGTTGCAAAAATAAACCTTCCGTGTTAAAGTTTATTTAAAGTTTTTGCTGACTTCTATGCAAAAAGTTTAACGTTGGAAGAACACAACAAAAATACCACAAAATAATTCATTGACATCATAACGCAAAGGATTTCGAATCCCAAACAAGACCAAATGTAAAATAATAAGAATAAGCAGCTTCCGAATAGCTTGTACAGATATAGAAGTACAGAGTTAGAGAAAGTTGCAAAAATAAACCTTCCGTGTTAAAGTTTTTGCTGAATTATACGCAAAAAGTTTAACGTTGGAAGAACACAAAAAAGATAACAAATATTTCACTGACAACTTAACGCAAAGGATTTTGAATTCTAAACAATACTAAATATAAAATAGTGAGAATGAGCAACTTCCGAATAGCTTGCACTGACACAAAAGTACAGAGTTAGAAAAAGTTGCAAAAATAAACCTTCCGTGTTAAAGTTTTTGCTGACTTCAACCCAAAAGTTTAACGTTGGAAGAACACAAAAAATATACAAAAAACTATTTAAGGGCAAGCTTGTCGCAAAAGATTTTGAATCTTGGACAAAGTAAAATTAAGTAGAATGAATAGGCAGTTCACCAATGGCTTATACTGTTTTAAAAGGATAGAGCTAGAAAAAGCTGCAAGAGCAAACCTTCCGTGTTGAAGTTTTTGCTGACTTCTATGCAAAAAGTTTAACGTTGGAAGAACACAACAAAAATACCACAAAATAATTCATTGACAACATAACGCAAAGGATTTCGTATCCCAAACAAGACCAAATGTAAAATAATAAGAATAATCAGCTTCCGAATAGCTTGTACAGATATAGAAGTACAGAGTTAGAAAAAGTTGCAAAAATAAACCTTCCGTGTTAAAGTTTTTGCTGAATTATACGCAAAAAGTTTAACATTGGAAGAACACAATAAATATAACAAAAACTATTTAAGGGACATCTTGACGCAAAAGATTTTGAATCTCGGACAAAGTAAAATTAAGTAGAATGAATAGGCAGTTCACCAATGGCTTATACTGTTTTAATAGGATAGAGCTAGAAAAAGCTGCAAGAGCAAACCTTCCATGTTGAAGTTTCTGCTGACTTCTATGCAAAAAGTTTAACGTTGGAAGAACACAACAAAAATACCACAAAATAATTCATTGACAACATAACGCAAAGGATTTCGAATCCCAAACAAGACCAAATTTAAATAATAAGAATAAGCAGCTTCCGAATAGCTTGTACAGATATAGAAGTACTGAGTTAGGGAAAGTTGCAAAAATAAACCTTCCGTGTTAAAGTTTTTGCTGAATTATACGCAAAAAGTTTAACGTTGGAAGAACACAAAAAAGATAACAACAAATATTTCACTGACAACTTAACGCAAAGGATTTTGAATTCTAAACAATACTAAATATAAAATAGTGAGAATGAGCAACTTCCGAATAGCTTGCACTGACACAAAAGTACAGAGTTAGAAAAAGTTGCAAAAATAAACCTTCCGTGTTAAAGTTTTTGCTGACTTCAACCCAAAAGTTTAACGTTGGAAGAACACAAAAAATATACAAAAAACTATTTAAGGGCAAGCTTGTCGCAAAAGATTTTGAATCTTGTACAAAGTAAAATTAAGTAGAATGAATAGGCAGTTCACCAATGGCTTATACTGTTTTAAAAGGATAGAGCTAGAAAAAGCTGCAAGAGCAAACCTTCCGTGTTGAAGTTTTTGCTGACTTCTATGCAAAAAGTTTAACGTTGGAAGAACACAACAAAAATACCACAAAATAATTCATTGACAACATAACGCAAAGGATTTCGTATCCCAAACAAGACCAAATGTAAAATAATAAGAATAATCAGCTTCCGAATAGCTTGTACAGATATAGAAGTACAGAGTTAGAAAAAGTTGCAAAAATAAACCTTCCGTGTTAAAGTTTTTGCTGAATTATACGCAAAAAGTTTAACATTGGAAGAACACAATAAATATAACAAAAACTATTTAAGGGACAGCTTGACGCAAAAGATTTTGAATCTCGGACAAAGTAAAATTAAGTAGAATGAATAGGCAGTTCACCAATGGCTTATACTGTTTTAAAAGGATAGAGCTAGAAAAAGCTGCAAGAGCAAACCTTCCGTGTTGAAGTTTTTGCTGACTTCTATGCAAAAAGTTTTACGTTGGAAGAACACAACAAAAATACCACAAAATAATTCATTGACAACATAACGCAAAGGATTTCGAATCCCAAACAAGACCAAATGTAAAATAATAAGAATAAGCAGCTTCCGAATAGCTTGTAGAGATATAGAAGTACAGAGTTAGGGAAAGTTGCAAAAATAAACCTTCCGTGTGAAAGTTTTTGCTGACTTCTATGCAAAAAGTTTAACGTTGGAAGAACACAACAATTATAACAAAAACTATTTAAGGGACAGCTTGTCGCAAATGATTTAGAATCTTGAACAAAGTAAAATTAAGTAGAATGAATAGGCAGTTCACCAATGGCTTATACTGTTTTAAAAGGATAGAGCTAGAAAAAGCTGCAAGAGCAAACCTTCCGTGTTGAAGTTTCTGCTGACTTCTATGCAAAAAGTTTAACGTTGGAAGAACACAACAAAAATACCACAAAATAATTCATTGACAACATAACGCAAAGGATTTCGAATCCCAAACAAGACCAAATTTAAATAATAAGAATAAGCAGCTTCTGTATAGCTTGTACTGATATAGAACAACAGAGTTAGGGAAAGTTGCAAAAATAAACCTTCCGTGTTAAAGCTTTTGCTGATTTCTAAGCAAAAGTTTAACGTTGGAAGAACACAACAAATATAACAAAAACTATTTAAGGGACAGCTTGTCGGCAATGATTTTGAATCTTGTACAAAGTAAAAGTAAATAGAATGAATAGGCAGTTCACCACTGGTTTATACTGTTTTAAAAGTATAGAGCTAGAAAAAGCTGCAAGAGCAAACCTTCCGTGTTAAAGTTTTTGCTGACTTCTATGCTAAATGTTTAACGTTGGAAGAACACAACAAAGATAACACAACATAGTTCACTGACAACTTAACGCAAAGGATTTTGTATCCTAATAAAGACTAAATATAAAATAGTGAGAATAAGCCGCTTTCGAATAGCTTGTACTGTTATAGAAGTACAGAGTTAGAAAAAGTTGCAACAATAAACCATCTGTATTAGAGTTTTGGCTTACATCTGTGCAAAAAGTTTAACATTGGAACAGCACAACAAAGATAACACAAAATAGTTCACTGAGCAATGAGCAACTTCCGAATAGCTTGCACTGACACAAAAGTACAGAGTTAGAAAAAGTTGCAAAAATAAACCTTCCGTGTTAAAGTTTTTGCTGACTTCAACCCAAAAGTTTAACGTTGGAAGAACACAACAAATATACAAAAAACTATTTAAGGGCAAGCTTGTCGCAAAAGATTTTGAATCTTGGACAAAGTAAAATTAAGTAGAATGAATAGGCAGTTCACCAATGGCTTATACTGTTTTAAAAGGATAGAGCTAGAAAAAGCTGCAAGAGCAAACCTTCCGTGTTGAAGTTTTTGCTGACTTCTATGCAAAAAGTTTAACGTTGGAAGAACACAACAAAAATAACAAAAAATAATTCATTGACAACATAACGCAAAGGATTTCGTATCCCAAACAAGACCAAATGTAAAATAATAAGAATAATCAGCTCCGAATAGCTTGTACAGATATAGAAGTACAGAGTTAGGGAAAGTTGCAAAAATAAACCTTCCGTGTTAAAGTTTTTGCTGACTTCTACGCAAAACTTTAACGTTGGAAGAACACAACAAATATAAAAAAAACTATTCAAGGGACAGCTTGTCGCAAAAGATTTTGAATCTTGGACAAAGTAAAATTAAGTAGAATGAATAGGCAGTTCACCACTGGTTTATACTGTTTTAAAAGTATAGAGCTAGAAAAAGCTGCAAGAGCAAACCTTCCGTGTTAAAGTTTTTGCTGACTTCTATGCTAAGTGTTTAACGTTGGAAGAACACAACAAAGATATAACAAAATAGATCAATGACAACTTAACGCAAAGGATTTTGTATCCTAATAAAGACTAAATATAAAATAGTGAGAATAAGCCGCTTCCGAATAGCTTGTACTGACATAGAAGTACAGAGTTAGAAAAAGTTGCAAAAATAAACCATCTGTGTTAGAGTTTTTGCTTACTTCTGTGCAAAAAGTTTAACGTTCGAAGAGCACAACAAAGATAACACAAAATAGTTCACTGACAACTTAACGCAAAGGATTTTGAATCCTAAACAAGACTAAATATAAAATAGTTAGAATAAGCAGCTTCCGAATAGCTTGTACTAACATAAAAGTACAGAGTTGTAAAACGTTGCAAAAAATAAACCTTCCGTGTTAAAGTGTTTGCTGAATGCGACGCAAAAATTTTAACGTCGGCAGAACACAACAAAGATAACAAAAAATATTTCACTGACAACTTAACGCAAAGGATTTTGAATCCCAAACAAGACTACATTTAAAATAGTTAGAATAAGCAGCTTTCAAATAGCTTTTACTGAATTAGAAGTAAATAGTTAGCCAAAGCTGCAAAATTAAACCTTCCGTGTTAAAGTTTTTGCTGACTTCTACGCAAAAAGTTTAACTTTGGAAGAACACAACAAAGATAACAACAAATATTTCACTGACAACGTAACGCAAAGGATTTTGAATCCTAAACAAGACTTCATATAAAATAGTGAAAATTAGCAACTTCCGAATAGCTTGCACTAACACAAAAGTACAGAGTTAAAAAAAGTTGCAAAAAATAAACCTTCCGTGTAAAAGTTTTTACTGACTTTGAAGCAAAAAGTTTAACGTTGGAAGAACACAACAAAGATAATAAAAAATATTTCGCTGACAACTTAACGCAAAGGATTTTGAATCCCAAACAAGACTAAATATAAAATAGTGAAAATAAGCAGCTTCCGAATAGCTTGCACTAACACAAAAGTACAGAGTTAGAAAAAGTTGCAAAAATAAACCTTCCGTGTTAAAGTTTATTTAAAGTTTTTGCTGACTTCTATGCAAAAAGTTTAACGTTGGAAGAACACAACAAAAATACCACAAAATAATTCATTGACATCATAACGCAAAGGATTTCGAATCCCAAACAAGACCAAATGTAAAATAATAAGAATAAGCAGCTTCCGAATAGCTTGTACAGATATAGAAGTACAGAGTTAGAGAAAGTTGCAAAAATAAACCTTCCGTGTTAAAGTTTTTGCTGAATTATACGCAAAAAGTTTAACGTTGGAAGAACACAAAAAAGATAACAAATATTTCACTGACAACTTAACGCAAAGGATTTTGAATTCTAAACAATACTAAATATAAAATAGTGAGAATGAGCAACTTCCGAATAGCTTGCACTGACACAAAAGTACAGAGTTAGAAAAAGTTGCAAAAATAAACCTTCCGTGTTAAAGTTTTTGCTGACTTCAACCCAAAAGTTTAACGTTGGAAGAACACAAAAAATATACAAAAAACTATTTAAGGGCAAGCTTGTCGCAAAAGATTTTGAATCTTGGACAAAGTAAAATTAAGTAGAATGAATAGGCAGTTCACCAATGGCTTATACTGTTTTAAAAGGATAGAGCTAGAAAAAGCTGCAAGAGCAAACCTTCCGTGTTGAAGTTTTTGCTGACTTCTATGCAAAAAGTTTAACGTTGGAAGAACACAACAAAAATACCACAAAATAATTCATTGACAACATAACGCAAAGGATTTCGTATCCCAAACAAGACCAAATGTAAAATAATAAGAATAATCAGCTTCCGAATAGCTTGTACAGATATAGAAGTACAGAGTTAGAAAAAGTTGCAAAAATAAACCTTCCGTGTTAAAGTTTTTGCTGAATTATACGCAAAAAGTTTAACATTGGAAGAACACAATAAATATAACAAAAACTATTTAAGGGACATCTTGACGCAAAAGATTTTGAATCTCGGACAAAGTAAAATTAAGTAGAATGAATAGGCAGTTCACCAATGGCTTATACTGTTTTAATAGGATAGAGCTAGAAAAAGCTGCAAGAGCAAACCTTCCATGTTGAAGTTTCTGCTGACTTCTATGCAAAAAGTTTAACGTTGGAAGAACACAACAAAAATACCACAAAATAATTCATTGACAACATAACGCAAAGGATTTCGAATCCCAAACAAGACCAAATTTAAATAATAAGAATAAGCAGCTTCCGAATAGCTTGTACAGATATAGAAGTACTGAGTTAGGGAAAGTTGCAAAAATAAACCTTCCGTGTTAAAGTTTTTGCTGAATTATACGCAAAAAGTTTAACGTTGGAAGAACACAAAAAAGATAACAACAAATATTTCACTGACAACTTAACGCAAAGGATTTTGAATTCTAAACAATACTAAATATAAAATAGTGAGAATGAGCAACTTCCGAATAGCTTGCACTGACACAAAAGTACAGAGTTAGAAAAAGTTGCAAAAATAAACCTTCCGTGTTAAAGTTTTTGCTGACTTCAACCCAAAAGTTTAACGTTGGAAGAACACAAAAAATATACAAAAAACTATTTAAGGGCAAGCTTGTCGCAAAAGATTTTGAATCTTGTACAAAGTAAAATTAAGTAGAATGAATAGGCAGTTCACCAATGGCTTATACTGTTTTAAAAGGATAGAGCTAGAAAAAGCTGCAAGAGCAAACCTTCCGTGTTGAAGTTTTTGCTGACTTCTATGCAAAAAGTTTTACGTTGGAAGAACACAACAAAAATACCACAAAATAATTCATTGACAACATAACGCAAAGGATTTCGAATCCCAAACAAGACCAAATGTAAAATAATAAGAATAAGCAGCTTCCGAATAGCTTGTAGAGATATAGAAGTACAGAGTTAGGGAAAGTTGCAAAAATAAACCTTCCGTGTGAAAGTTTTTGCTGACTTCTATGCAAAAAGTTTAACGTTGGAAGAACACAACAATTATAACAAAAACTATTTAAGGGACAGCTTGTCGCAAATGATTTAGAATCTTAAACAAAGTAAAATTAAGTAGAATGAATAGGCAGTTCACCAATGGCTTATACTGTTTTAAAAGGATAGAGCTAGAAAAAGCTGCAAGAGCAAACCTTCCGTGTTGAAGTTTCTGCTGACTTCTATGCAAAAAGTTTAACGTTGGAAGAACACAACAAAAATACCACAAAATAATTCATTGACAACATAACGCAAAGGATTTCGAATCCCAAACAAGACCAAATTTAAATAATAAGAATAAGCAGCTTCCGAATAGCTTGTACAGATATAGAAGTACTGAGTTAGGGAAAGTTGCAAAAATAAACCTTCCGTGTTAAAGTTTTTGCTGACTTCTACGCAAAAAGTTTAACGTTGGTAGAACACCACAAAGATAACAAAATATAATTCACTGACAACTTATCGTAAAGGATTTTGAATCCCAAACAAGACCAAATGCAAAATAATAAGAATAAGCAGCTTCTGTATAGCTTGTACTGATATAGAACAACAGAGTTAGGGAAAGTTGCAAAAATAAACCTTCCGTGTTAAAGCTTTTGCTGATTTCTAAGCAAAAGTTTAACGTTGGAAGAACACAACAAATATAACAAAAACTATTTAAGGGACAGCTTGTCGGCAATGATTTTGAATCTTGTACAAAGTAAAAGTAAATAGAATGAATAGGCAGTTCACCACTGGTTTATACTGTTTTAAAAGTATAGAGCTAGAAAAAGCTGCAAGAGCAAACCTTCCGTGTTAAAGTTTGTGCTGACTTCTATGCTAAATGTTTAACGTTGGAAGAACACAACAAAGATAACACAACATAGTTCACTGACAACTTAACGCAAAGGATTTTGTATCCTAATAAAGACTAAATATAAAATAGTGAGAATAAGCCGCTTTCGAATAGCTTGTACTGTTATAGAAGTACAGAGTTAGAAAAAGTTGCAACAATAAACCATCTGTATTAGAGTTTTGGCTTACATCTGTGCAAAAAGTTTAACATTGGAACAGCACAACAAAGATAACACAAAATAGTTCACTGACAACTTAACGCAAGGATTTCGAATCCTAAACAAGACTAAATATCAAAAAGTTAGAATAAGCAACTTCCGAATAGCTTGTACTGACTCAGAAGTACAGAGTTAGAAAAAGTTGCAAAAATAAACCTTCCGTGTTAAAGTGTTTGCTGACTTCGACGCAAAAAGTTTAACGTTGGAAGAACACAACAAAGATAACAACAAATATTTCACTGGCAACTTAACGCAAAGGATTTTGAATCCCAAACAAGACTAAATTTAAAATAGTGAGAATAAGCAGCTTTCAAATAGCTTTTACTGAATTAGAAGTAAATAGTTAGCCAAAGCTGCAAAATTAAACCTTCCGTGTTAAAGTTTTTGCTGACTTCTACGCAAAAAGTTTAACGTTGGAAGAACACAACAAAGATAACAACAAATATTACACTGGCAACTTAACGCAAAGGATTTTGAATCCTAAACAAGACTAAATATAAAATAGTGTGAATGAGCAACTTCCGAATAGCTTGCACTGACACAAAAGTACAAAGTTAGAAAAAGTTGCAAAAATAAACCTTCCGTGTTAAAGCTTTTGCTGATTTCTACGCAAAAAGTATAACGTTGGAAGAACCAACAAATATAACAAAAACTATTTAAGGGACAGTTTGTCGGCAATGATTTTGAATCTTGGACAAAGTAAAATTAAATAGAATAAATAGGCAGTTCACCACTGCTTTATACTGTTTTAAAAGTATAGAGCTAGAAAAAGCTGCAAGAGCAAACCTTCCGTGTTAAAGTTTTTGCTGACTTCTATGCTAAATGTTTAACGTTGGAAGAACACAACAAAGCTAACACAAAATAGTTCACTGACAACTTAACGCAAAGGATTTCGAATCCTAAACAAGACTAAATATCAAAAAGTTAGAATAAGCAACTTCCGAATAGCTTGTACTGACTCAAAAGTACAGAGTTAGAAAAAGTTGCAAAAATAAACCTTCCGTGTTAAAGTGTTTGCTGACTTCGACGCAAAAAGTTTAACGTTGGAAGAACACAACAAAGATAACAAAAAATATTTCACTGACAACTTAACGCAAAGGATTTTGAATCCCAAACAAGACTAAATTTAAAATAGTGAGAATAAGCAGCTTTCAAATAGCTTTTACTGAATTAGAAGTAAATAGTTAGCCAAAGCTGCAAAATTAAACCTTCCGTGTTAAAGTTTTTGCTGACTTCTACGCAAAAAGTTTAACGTTGGAAGAACACAACAAAGATAACAACAAATATTACACTGGCAACTTAACGCAAAGGATTTTGAATCCTAAACAAGACTAAATATAAAATAGTGTGAATGAGCAACTTCCGAATAGCTTGCACTGACACAAAAGTACAAAGTTAGAAAAAGTTGCAAAAATAAACCTTCCGTGTTAAAGCTTTTGCTGATTTCTACGCAAAAAGTTTAACGTTGGAAGAACCAACAAATATAACAAAAACTATTTAAGGGACAGCTTGTCGGCAATGATTTTGAATCTTGGACAAAGTAAAATTAAATAGAATGAATAGGCAGTTCACCACTGCTTTATACTGTTTTAAAAGTATAGAGCTAGAAAAAGCTGCAAGAGCAAACCTTCCGTGTTAAAGTTTTTGCTGACTTCTATGCTAAATGTTTAACGTTGGAAGAACACAACAAAGATAACACAAAATAGTTCACTGACAACTTAACGCAAAGGATTTTGTATCCTAATAAAGACTAAATGTAAAATAGTGAGAATAAGCCGCTTCCGAATAGCTTGTACTGTCTTAGAAGTACAGAGTTAGAAAAAGTTGCAAAAATAAACCATCTGTATTAGAGTTTTTGCTTACATCTGTGCAAAAAGTTTAACGTTGGAACAGCACAACAAAGATAACACAAAATAGTTCACTGACAACTTAACGCAAGGATTTCGAATCCTATACAAGACTAAATATCAAAAAGTTAGAATAAGCAACTTCCGAATAGCTTGTACTGACTCAAAAGTACAGAGTTAGAAAAAGTTGCAAAAATAAACCTTCTGTGTTAAAGTGTTTGCTGACTTCGACGCAAAAAGTTTAACGTTGGAAGAACACTACAAATATAATAAAAAATATTTCGCTGAGAACTTAACGCTAAGGATTTTGATTCCCAAACAAGACTAAATTTAAAATAGTGAGAATAAGCAGCTTTCAAATAGCTTTTACTGAATTAGAAGTAAATAGTTAGCCAAAGCTGCAAAATTAAACCTTCCGTGTTAAAGTTTTTGCTGACTTCTACGCAAAAAGTTTAACGTTGGAAGAACACAAAAAAGATAACAACAAATATTTCACTGACAACTTAACGCAAAGGATTTTGAATCCTAAACAATACTAAATATAAAATAGTGAGAATGAGCAACTTCCGAATAGCTTGCACTGACACAAAAGTACAGAGTTAGAAAAAGTTGCAAAAATAAACCTTCCGTGTTAAAGTTTTTGCTGACTTCAACCCAAAAGTTTAACGTTGGAAGAACACAACAAATATACAAAAAACTATTTAAGGGCAAGCTTGTCGCAAAAGATTTTGAATCTTGGACAAAGTAAAATTAAGTAGAATGAATAGGCAGTTCACCACTGGTTTATACTGTTTTAAAAGTATAGAGCTAGAAAAAGCTGCAAGAGCAAACCTTCCGTGTTAAAGTTTTTGCTGACTTCTATGCTAAATGTTTAACGTTGGAAGAACACAACAAAGATAACACAAAATAGTTCACTGACAACTTAACGCAAAGGATTTTGTATCCTAATAAAGACTAAATATAAAATAGTGAGAATAAGCCGCTTCCGAATAGCTTGTACTGTCTTAGAAGTACAGAGTTCGAAAAAGTTGCAAAAATAAACCATCTGTATTAGAGTTTTTGCTTACATCTGTGCAAAAAGTTTAACGTTGGAACAGCACAACAAAGATAACACAAAATATTTCACTGACAACTTAACGCAAGGATTTCGAATCCTAAACAAGACTAAATATCAAAAAGTTAGAATAAGCAACTTCCGAATAGCTTGTACTGACTCAAAAGTACAGAGTTAGAAAAAGTTGCAAAAATAAACCTTCCGTGTTAAAGTGTTTGCTGACTTCGACGCAAAAAGTTTAACGTTGGAAGAACACAACAAAGATAACAAAAAATATTTCACTGACAACTTAACGCAAAGGATTTTGAATCCTAAACAAGACTAAATTTAAAATAGTGAGAATAAG
The DNA here is from genome assembly GCA_929113105.1 of Agrypnus murinus. NCBI lineage: Eukaryota > Metazoa > Arthropoda > Insecta > Coleoptera > Elateridae > Agrypnus > Agrypnus murinus. Next base: position 6,421,641 of record OV816023.1, on the reverse strand, counting down.
CAGCTTTCAAATAGCTTTTACTGAATTAGAAGTAAATAGTTAGCCAAAGCTGCAAAATTAAACCTTCCGTGTTAAAGTTTTTGCTGACTTCTACGCAAAAAGTTTAACGTTGGAAGAACACAACAAAGATAACAACAAATATTACACTGGCAACTTAACGCAAAGGATTTTGAATCCTAAACAAGACTAAATATAAAATAGTGTGAATGAGCAACTTCCGAATAGCTTGCACTGACACAAAAGTACAAAGTTAGAAAAAGTTGCAAAAATAAACCTTCCGTGTTAAAGCTTTTGCTGATTTCTACGCAAAAAGTATAACGTTGGAAGAACCAACAAATATAACAAAAACTATTTAAGGGACAGTTTGTCGGCAATGATTTTGAATCTTGGACAAAGTAAAATTAAATAGAATAAATAGGCAGTTCACCACTGCTTTATACTGTTTTAAAAGTATAGAGCTAGAAAAAGCTGCAAGAGCAAACCTTCCGTGTTAAAGTTTTTGCTGACTTCTATGCTAAATGTTTAACGTTGGAAGAACACAACAAAGCTAACACAAAATAGTTCACTGACAACTTAACGCAAAGGATTTCGAATCCTAAACAAGACTAAATATCAAAAAGTTAGAATAAGCAACTTCCGAATAGCTTGTACTGACTCAAAAGTACAGAGTTAGAAAAAGTTGCAAAAATAAACCTTCCGTGTTAAAGCTTTTGCTGATTTCTACGCAAAAAGTATAACGTTGGAAGAACCAACAAATATAACAAAAACTATTTAAGGGACAGTTTGTCGGCAATGATTTTGAATCTTGGACAAAGTAAAATTAAATAGAATAAATAGGCAGTTCACCACTGCTTTATACTGTTTTAAAAGTATAGAGCTAGAAAAAGCTGCAAGAGCAAACCTTCCGTGTTAAAGTTTTTGCTGACTTCTATGCTAAATGTTTAACGTTGGAAGAACACAACAAAGCTAACACAAAATAGTTCACTGACAACTTAACGCAAAGGATTTCGAATCCTAAACAAGACTAAATATCAAAAAGTTAGAATAAGCAACTTCCGAATAGCTTGTACTGACTCAAAAGTACAGAGTTAGAAAAAGTTGCAAAAATAAACCTTCCGTGTTAAAGCTTTTGCTGATTTCTACGCAAAAAGTATAACGTTGGAAGAACCAACAAATATAACAAAAACTATTTAAGGGACAGTTTGTCGGCAATGATTTTGAATCTTGGACAAAGTAAAATTAAATAGAATAAATAGGCAGTTCACCACTGCTTTATACTGTTTTAAAAGTATAGAGCTAGAAAAAGCTGCAAGAGCAAACCTTCCGTGTTAAAGTTTTTGCTGACTTCTATGCTAAATGTTTAACGTTGGAAGAACACAACAAAGCTAACACAAAATAGTTCACTGACAACTTAACGCAAAGGATTTCGAATCCTAAACAAGACTAAATATCAAAAAGTTAGAATAAGCAACTTCCGAATAGCTTGTACTGACTCAGAAGTACAGAGTTAGAAAAAGTTGCAAAAATAAACCTTCCGTGTTAAAGTGTTTGCTGACTTCGACGCAAAAAGTTTAACGTTGGAAGAACACAAAAAAGATAACAACAAATATTTCACTGACAACTTAACGCAAAGGATTTTGAATCCTAAACAAGACTAAATTTAAAATAGTGAGAATAAGCAGCTTTCAAATAGCTTTTACTGAATTAGAAGTAAATAGTTAGCCAAAGCTGCAAAATTAAACCTTCCGTGTTAAAGTTTTTGCTGACTTCTACGCAAAAAGTTTAACGTTGGAAGAACACAACAAAGATAACAACAAATATTACACTGGCAACTTAACGCAAAGGATTTTGAATCCTAAACAAGACTAAATATAAAATAGTGTGAATGAGCAACTTCCGAATAGCTTGCACTGACACAAAAGTACAAAGTTAGAAAAAGTTGCAAAAATAAACCTTCCGTGTTAAAGCTTTTGCTGATTTCTACGCAAAAAGTTTAACGTTGGAAGAACCAACAAATATAACAAAAACTATTTAAGGGACAGCTTGTCGGCAATGATTTTGAATCTTGGACAAAGTAAAATTAAATAGAATGAATAGGCAGTTCACCACTGCTTTATACTGTTTTAAAAGTATAGAGCTAGAAAAAGCTGCAAGAGCAAACCTTCCGTGTTAAAGTTTTTGCTGACTTCTATGCTAAATGTTTAACGTTGGAAGAACACAACAAAGATAACACAAAATAGTTCACTGACAACTTAACGCAAAGGATTTTGTATCCTAATAAAAACTAAATATAAAATAGTGAGAATAAGCCGCTTCCGAATAGCTTGTACTGTCTTAGAAGTACAGAGTTCGAAAAAGTTGCAAAAATAAACCATCTGTATTAGAGTTTTTGCTTACATCTGTGCAAAAAGTTTAACGTTGGAACAGCACAACAAAGATAACACAAAATATTTCACTGACAACTTAACGCAAGGATTTTGAATCCCAAACAAGACTAAATTTAAAATAGTGAGAATAAGCAGCTTTCAAATAGCTTTTACTGAATTAGAAGTAAATAGTTAGCCAAAGCTGCAAAATTAAACCTTCCGTGTTAAAGTTTTTGCTGACTTCTACGCAAAAAGTTTAACGTTGGAAGAACACAACAAAGATAACAACAAATATTACACTGGCAACTTAACGCAAAGGATTTTGAATCCTAAACAAGACTAAATATAAAATAGTGTGAATGAGCAACTTCCGAATAGCTTGCACTGACACAAAAGTACAAAGTTAGAAAAAGTTGCAAAAATAAACCTTCCGTGTTAAAGCTTTTGCTGATTTCTACGCAAAAAGTATAACGTTGGAAGAACCAACAAATATAACAAAAACTATTTAAGGGACAGTTTGTCGGCAATGATTTTGAATCTTGGACAAAGTAAAATTAAATAGAATAAATAGGCAGTTCACCACTGCTTTATACTGTTTTAAAAGTATAGAGCTAGAAAAAGCTGCAAGAGCAAACCTTCCGTGTTAAAGTTTTTGCTGACTTCTATGCTAAATGTTTAACGTTGGAAGAACACAACAAAGCTAACACAAAATAGTTCACTGACAACTTAACGCAAAGGATTTCGAATCCTAAACAAGACTAAATATCAAAAAGTTAGAATAAGCAACTTCCGAATAGCTTGTACTGACTCAGAAGTACAGAGTTAGAAAAAGTTGCAAAAATAAACCTTCCGTGTTAAAGTGTTTGCTGACTTCGACGCAAAAAGTTTAACGTTGGAAGAACACAAAAAAGATAACAACAAATATTTCACTGACAACTTAACGCAAAGGATTTTGAATCCTAAACAAGACTAAATTTAAAATAGTGAGAATAAGCAGCTTTCAAATAGCTTTTACTGAATTAGAAGTAAATAGTTAGCCAAAGCTGCAAAATTAAACCTTCCGTGTTAAAGTTTTTGCTGACTTCTACGCAAAAAGTTTAACGTTGGAAGATCACAACAAAGATAACAACAAATATTACACTGGCAACTTAACGCAAAGGATTTTGAATCCCAAACAAGACTAAATTTAAAATAGTGAGAATAAGCAGCTTTCAAATAGCTTTTACTGAATTAGAAGTAAATAGTTATCCAAAGCTGCAAAATTAAACCTTCCGTGTTAAAGTTTTTGCTGACTTCTACGCAAAAAGTTTAACGTTGGAAGAACACAACAAAGATAACAACAAATATTACACTGGCAACTTAACGCAAAGGATTTTGAATCCTAAACAAGACTAAATATAAAATAGTGTGAATGAGCAACTTCCGAATAGCTTGCACTGACACAAAAGTACAAAGTTAGAAAAAGTTGCAAAAATAAACCTTCCGTGTTAAAGCTTTTGCTGATTTCTACGCAAAAAGTATAACGTTGGAAGAACCAACAAATATAACAAAACTATTTAAGGGACAGTTTGTCGGCAATGATTTTGAATCTTGGACAAAGTAAAATTAAATAGAATAAATAGGCAGTTCACCACTGCTTTATACTGTTTTAAAAGTATAGAGCTAGAAAAAGCTGCAAGAGCAAACCTTCCGTGTTAAAGTTTTTGCTGACTTCTATGCTAAATGTTTAACGTTGGAAGAACACAACAAAGCTAACACAAAATAGTTCACTGACAACTTAACGCAAAGGATTTCGAATCCTAAACAAGACTAAATATCAAAAAGTTAGAATAAGCAACTTCCGAGTAGCTTGTACTGACTCAGAAGTACAGAGTTAGAAAAAGTTGCAAAAATAAACCTTCCGTGTTAAAGTGTTTGCTGACTTCGACGCAAAAAGTTTAACGTTGGAAGAACACAACAAAGATAACAACAAATATTTCACTGGCAACTTAACGCAAAGGATTTTGAATCCCAAACAAGACTAAATTTAAAATAGTGAGAATAAGCAGCTTTCAAATAGCTTTTACTGAATTAGAAGTAAATAGTTAGCCAAAGCTGCAAAATTAAACCTTCCGTGTTAAAGTTTTTGCTGACTTCTACGCAAAAAGTTTAACGTTGGAAGAACACAACAAAGATAACAACAAATATTACACTGGCAACTTAACGCAAAGGATTTTGAATCCTAAACAAGACTAAATATAAAATAGTGTGAATGAGCAACTTCCGAATAGCTTGCACTGACACAAAAGTACAAAGTTAGAAAAAGTTGCAAAAATAAACCTTCCGTGTTAAAGCTTTTGCTGATTTCTAGGCAAAAAGTTTAACGTTGGAAGAACCAACAAATATAACAAAAACTATTTAAGGGACAGCTTGTCGGCAATGATTTTGAATCTTGGACAAAGTAAAATTAAATAGAATGAATAGGCAGTTCACCACTGCTTTATACTGTTTTAAAAGTATAGAGCTAGAAAAAGCTGCAAGAGCAAACCTTCCGTGTTAAAGTTTTTGCTGACTTCTATGCTAAATGTTTAACGTTGGAAGAACACAACAAAGATAACACAAAATAGTTCACTGACAACTTAACGCAAAGGATTTTGTATCCTAATAAAGACTAAATGTAAAATAGTGAGAATAAGCCGCTTCCGAATAGCTTGTACTGTCTTAGAAGTACAGAGTTAGAAAAAGTTGCAAAAATAAACCATCTGTATTAGAGTTTTTGCTTACATCTGTGCAAAAAGTTTAACGTTGGAACAGCACAACAAAGATAACACAAAATAGTTCACTGACAACTTAACGCAAGGATTTCGAATCCTATACAAGACTAAATATCAAAAAGTTAGAATAAGCAACTTCCGAATAGCTTGTACTGACTCAAAAGTACAGAGTTAGAAAAAGTTGCAAAAATAAACCTTCTGTGTTAAAGTGTTTGCTGACTTCGACGCAAAAAGTTTAACGTTGGAAGAACACTACAAATATAATAAAAAATATTTCGCTGAGAACTTAACGCTAAGGATTTTGATTCCCAAACAAGACTAAATTTAAAATAGTGAGAATAAGCAGCTTTCAAATAGCTTTTACTGAATTAGAAGTAAATAGTTAGCCAAAGCTGCAAAATTAAACCTTCCGTGTTAAAGTTTTTGCTGACTTCTACGCAAAAAGTTTAACGTTGGAAGAACACAAAAAAGATAACAACAAATATTTCACTGACAACTTAACGCAAAGGATTTTGAATCCTAAACAATACTAAATATAAAATAGTGAGAATGAGCAACTTCCGAATAGCTTGCACTGACACAAAAGTACAGAGTTAGAAAAAGTTGCAAAAATAAACCTTCCGTGTTAAAGTTTTTGCTGACTTCAACCCAAAAGTTTAACGTTGGAAGAACACAACAAATATACAAAAAACTATTTAAGGGCAAGCTTGTCGCAAAAGATTTTGAATCTTGGACAAAGTAAAATTAAGTAGAATGAATAGGCAGTTCACCACTGGTTTATACTGTTTTAAAAGTATATAGCTAGAAAAAGCTGCAAGAGCAAACCTTCCGTGTTAAAGTTTTTGCTGACTTCTATGCTAAATGTTTAACGTTGGAAGAACACAACAAAGATAACACAAAATAGTTCACTGACAACTTAACGCAAAGGATTTTGTATCCTAATAAAGACTAAATATAAAATAGTGAGAATAAGCCGCTTCCGAATAGCTTGTACTGTCTTAGAAGTACAGAGTTCGAAAAAGTTGCAAAAATAAACCATCTGTATTAGAGTTTTTGCTTACATCTGTGCAAAAAGTTTAACGTTGGAACAGCACAACAAAGATAACACAAAATATTTCACTGACAACTTAACGCAAGGATTTCGAATCCTAAACAAGACTAAATATCAAAAAGTTAGAATAAGCAACTTCCGAATAGCTTGTACTGACTCAAAAGTACAGAGTTAGAAAAAGTTGCAAAAATAAACCTTCCGTGTTAAAGTGTTTGCTGACTTCGACGCAAAAAGTTTAACGTTGGAAGAACACAACAAAGATAACAAAAAATATTTCACTGACAACTTAACGCAAAGGATTTTGAATCCTAAACAAGACTAAATTTAAAATAGTGAGAATAAGCAGCTTTCAAATAGCTTTTACTGAATTAGAAGTAAATAGTTAGCCAAAGCTGCAAAATTAAACCTTCCGTGTTAAAGTTTTTGCTGACTTCTACGCAAAAAGTTTAACGTTGGAAGAACACAACAAAGATAACAACAAATATTACACTGGCAACTTAACGCAAAGGATTTTGAATCCCAAACAAGACTAAATTTAAAATAGTGAGAATAAGCAGCTTTCAAATAGCTTTTACTGAATTAGAAGTAAATAGTTAGCCAAAGCTGCAAAATTAAACCTTCCGTGTTAAAGTTTTTGCTGACTTCTACGCAAAAAGTTTAACGTTGGAAGAACACAACAAAGATAACAACAAATATTACACTGGCAACTTAACGCAAAGGATTTTGAATCCTAAACAAGACTAAATATAAAATAGTGTGAATGAGCAACTTCCGAATAGCTTGCACTGACACAAAAGTACAAAGTTAGAAAAAGTTGCAAAAATAAACCTTCCGTGTTAAAGCTTTTGCTGATTTCTACGCAAAAAGTATAACGTTGGAAGAACCAACAAATATAACAAAACTATTTAAGGGACAGTTTGTCGGCAATGATTTTGAATCTTGGACAAAGTAAAATTAAATAGAATAAATAGGCAGTTCACCACTGCTTTATACTGTTTTAAAAGTATAGAGCTAGAAAAAGCTGCAAGAGCAAACCTTCCGTGTTAAAGTTTTTGCTGACTTCTATGCTAAATGTTTAACGTTGGAAGAACACAACAAAGCTAACACAAAATAGTTCACTGACAACTTAACGCAAAGGATTTCGAATCCTAAACAAGACTAAATATCAAAAAGTTAGAATAAGCAACTTCCGAATAGCTTGTACTGACTCAGAAGTACAGAGTTAGAAAAAGTTGCAAAAATAAACCTTCCGTGTTAAAGTGTTTGCTGACTTCGACGCAAAAAGTTTAACGTTGGAAGAACACAACAAAGATAACAACAAATATTTCACTGGCAACTTAACGCAAAGGATTTTGAATCCCAAACAAGACTAAATTTAAAATAGTGAGAATAAGCAGCTTTCAAATAGCTTTTACTGAATTAGAAGTAAATAGTTAGCCAAAGCTGCAAAATTAAACCTTCCGTGTTAAAGTTTTTGCTGACTTCTACGCAAAAAGTTTAACGTTGGAAGAACACAACAAAGATAACAACAAATATTACACTGGCAACTTAACGCAAAGGATTTTGAATCCTAAACAAGACTAAATATAAAATAGTGTGAATGAGCAACTTCCGAATAGCTTGCACTGACACAAAAGTACAAAGTTAGAAAAAGTTGCAAAAATAAACCTTCCGTGTTAAAGCTTTTGCTGATTTCTACGCAAAAAGTATAACGTTGGAAGAACCAACAAATATAACAAAAACTATTTAAGGGACAGTTTGTCGGCAATGATTTTGAATCTTGGACAAAGTAAAATTAAATAGAATAAATAGGCAGTTCACCACTGCTTTATACTGTTTTAAAAGTATAGAGCTAGAAAAAGCTGCAAGAGCAAACCTTCCGTGTTAAAGTTTTTGCTGACTTCTATGCTAAATGTTTAACGTTGGAAGAACACAACAAAGCTAACACAAAATAGTTCACTGACAACTTAACGCAAAGGATTTCGAATCCTAAACAAGACTAAATATCAAAAAGTTAGAATAAGCAACTTCCGAATAGCTTGTACTGACTCAAAAGTACAGAGTTAGAAAAAGTTGCAAAAATAAACCTTCCGTGTTAAAGTGTTTGCTGACTTCGACGCAAAAAGTTTAACGTTGGAAGAACACAACAAAGATAACAAAAAATATTTCACTGACAACTTAACGCAAAGGATTTTGAATCCCAAACAAGACTAAATTTAAAATAGTGAGAATAAGCAGCTTTCAAATAGCTTTTACTGAATTAGAAGTAAATAGTTAGCCAAAGCTGCAAAATTAAACCTTCCGTGTTAAAGTTTTTGCTGACTTCTACGCAAAAAGTTTAACGTTGGAAGAACACAACAAAGATAACAACAAATATTACACTGGCAACTTAACGCAAAGGATTTTGAATCCTAAACAAGACTAAATATAAAATAGTGTGAATGAGCAACTTCCGAATAGCTTGCACTGACACAAAAGTACAAAGTTAGAAAAAGTTGCAAAAATAAACCTTCCGTGTTAAAGCTTTTGCTGATTTCTACGCAAAAAGTTTAACGTTGGAAGAACCAACAAATATAACAAAAACTATTTAAGGGACAGCTTGTCGGCAATGATTTTGAATCTTGGACAAAGTAAAATTAAATAGAATGAATAGGCAGTTCACCACTGCTTTATACTGTTTTAAAAGTATAGAGCTAGAAAAAGCTGCAAGAGCAAACCTTCCGTGTTAAAGTTTTTGCTGACTTCTATGCTAAATGTTTAACGTTGGAAGAACACAACAAAGATAACACAAAATAGTTCACTGACAACTTAACGCAAAGGATTTTGTATCCTAATAAAAACTAAATATAAAATAGTGAGAATAAGCCGCTTCCGAATAGCTTGTACTGTCTTAGAAGTACAGAGTTCGAAAAAGTTGCAAAAATAAACCATCTGTATTAGAGTTTTTGCTTACATCTGTGCAAAAAGTTTAACGTTGGAACAGCACAACAAAGATAACACAAAATATTTCACTGACAACTTAACGCAAGGATTTTGAATCCCAAACAAGACTAAATTTAAAATAGTGAGAATAAGCAGCTTTCAAATAGCTTTTACTGAATTAGAAGTAAATAGTTAGCCAAAGCTGCAAAATTAAACCTTCCGTGTTAAAGTTTTTGCTGACTTCTACGCAAAAAGTTTAACGTTGGAAGAACACAACAAAGATAACAACAAATATTACACTGGCAACTTAACGCAAAGGATTTTGAATCCTAAACAAGACTAAATATAAAATAGTGTGAATGAGCAACTTCCGAATAGCTTGCACTGACACAAAAGTACAAAGTTAGAAAAAGTTGCAAAAATAAACCTTCCGTGTTAAAGCTTTTGCTGATTTCTACGCAAAAAGTATAACGTTGGAAGAACCAACAAATATAACAAAAACTATTTAAGGGACAGTTTGTCGGCAATGATTTTGAATCTTGGACAAAGTAAAATTAAATAGAATAAATAGGCAGTTCACCACTGCTTTATACTGTTTTAAAAGTATAGAGCTAGAAAAAGCTGCAAGAGCAAACCTTCCGTGTTAAAGTTTTTGCTGACTTCTATGCTAAATGTTTAACGTTGGAAGAACACAACAAAGCTAACACAAAATAGTTCACTGACAACTTAACGCAAAGGATTTCGAATCCTAAACAAGACTAAATATCAAAAAGTTAGAATAAGCAACTTCCGAATAGCTTGTACTGACTCAGAAGTACAGAGTTAGAAAAAGTTGCAAAAATAAACCTTCCGTGTTAAAGTGTTTGCTGACTTCGACGCAAAAAGTTTAACGTTGGAAGAACACAAAAAAGATAACAACAAATATTTCACTGACAACTTAACGCAAAGGATTTTGAATCCTAAACAAGACTAAATTTAAAATAGTGAGAATAAGCAGCTTTCAAATAGCTTTTACTGAATTAGAAGTAAATAGTTAGCCAAAGCTGCAAAATTAAACCTTCCGTGTTAAAGTTTTTGCTGACTTCTACGCAAAAAGTTTAACGTTGGAAGAACACAACAAAGATAACAACAAATATTACACTGGCAACTTAACGCAAAGGATTTTGAATCCCAAACAAGACTAAATTTAAAATAGTGAGAATAAGCAGCTTTCAAATAGCTTTTACTGAATTAGAAGTAAATAGTTATCCAAAGCTGCAAAATTAAACCTTCCGTGTTAAAGTTTTTGCTGACTTCTACGCAAAAAGTTTAACGTTGGAAGAACACAACAAAGATAACAACAAATATTACACTGGCAACTTAACGCAAAGGATTTTGAATCCTAAACAAGACTAAATATAAAATAGTGTGAATGAGCAACTTCCGAATAGCTTGCACTGACACAAAAGTACAAAGTTAGAAAAAGTTGCAAAAATAAACCTTCCGTGTTAAAGCTTTTGCTGATTTCTACGCAAAAAGTATAACGTTGGAAGAACCAACAAATATAACAAAACTATTTAAGGGACAGTTTGTCGGCAATGATTTTGAATCTTGGACAAAGTAAAATTAAATAGAATAAATAGGCAGTTCACCACTGCTTTATACTGTTTTAAAAGTATAGAGCTAGAAAAAGCTGCAAGAGCAAACCTTCCGTGTTAAAGTTTTTGCTGACTTCTATGCTAAATGTTTAACGTTGGAAGAACACAACAAAGCTAACACAAAATAGTTCACTGACAACTTAACGCAAAGGATTTCGAATCCTAAACAAGACTAAATATCAAAAAGTTAGAATAAGCAACTTCCGAGTAGCTTGTACTGACTCAGAAGTACAGAGTTAGAAAAAGTTGCAAAAATAAACCTTCCGTGTTAAAGTGTTTGCTGACTTCGACGCAAAAAGTTTAACGTTGGAAGAACACAACAAAGATAACAACAAATATTTCACTGGCAACTTAACGCAAAGGATTTTGAATCCCAAACAAGACTAAATTTAAAATAGTGAGAATAAGCAGCTTTCAAATAGCTTTTACTGAATTAGAAGTAAATAGTTAGCCAAAGCTGCAAAATTAAACCTTCCGTGTTAAAGTTTTTGCTGACTTCTACGCAAAAAGTTTAACGTTGGAAGAACACAACAAAGATAACAACAAATATTACACTGGCAACTTAACGCAAAGGATTTTGAATCCTAAACAAGACTAAATATAAAATAGTGTGAATGAGCAACTTCCGAATAGCTTGCACTGACACAAAAGTACAAAGTTAGAAAAAGTTGCAAAAATAAACCTTCCGTGTTAAAGCTTTTGCTGATTTCTACGCAAAAAGTATAACGTTGGAAGAACCAACAAATATAACAAAAACTATTTAAGGGACAGTTTGTCGGCAATGATTTTGAATCTTGGACAAAGTAAAATTAAATAGAATAAATAGGCAGTTCACCACTGCTTTATACTGTTTTAAAAGTATAGAGCTAGAAAAAGCTGCAAGAGCAAACCTTCCGTGTTAAAGTTTTTGCTGACTTCTATGCTAAATGTTTAACGTTGGAAGAACACAACAAAGCTAACACAAAATAGTTCACTGACAACTTAACGCAAAGGATTTCGAATCCTAAACAAGACTAAATATCAAAAAGTTAGAATAAGCAACTTCCGAATAGCTTGTACTGACTCAGAAGTACAGAGTTAGAAAAAGTTGCAAAAATAAACCTTCCGTGTTAAAGTGTTTGCTGACTTCGACGCAAAAAGTTTAACGTTGGAAGAACACAAAAAAGATAACAACAAATATTTCACTGACAACTTAACGCAAAGGATTTTGAATCCTAAACAAGACTAAATTTAAAATAGTGAGAATAAGCAGCTTTCAAATAGCTTTTACTGAATTAGAAGTAAATAGTTAGCCAAAGCTGCAAAATTAAACCTTCCGTGTTAAAGTTTTTGCTGACTTCTACGCAAAAAGTTTAACGTTGGAAGAACACAACAAAGATAACAACAAATATTACACTGGCAACTTAACGCAAAGGATTTTGAATCCCAAACAAGACTAAATTTAAAATAGTGATAATAAGCAGCTTTCAAATAGCTTTTACTGAATTAGAAGTAAATAGTTAGCCAAAGCTGCAAAATTAAACCTTCCGTGTTAAAGTTTTTGCTGACTTCTACGCAAAAAGTTTAACGTTGGAAGAACACAACAAAGATAACAACAAATATTACACTGGCAACTTAACGCAAAGGATTTTGAATCCTAAACAAGACTAAATATAAAATAGTGTGAATGAGCAACTTCCGAATAGCTTGCACTGACACAAAAGTACAAAGTTAGAAAAAGTTGCAAAAATAAACCTTCCGTGTTAAAGCTTTTGCTGATTTCTACGCAAAAAGTATAACGTTGGAAGAACCAACAAATATAACAAAACTATTTAAGGGACAGTTTGTCGGCAATGATTTTGAATCTTGGACAAAGTAAAATTAAATAGAATAAATAGGCAGTTCACCACTGCTTTATACTGTTTTAAAAGTATAGAGCTAGAAAAAGCTGCAAGAGCAAACCTTCCGTGTTAAAGTTTTTGCTGACTTCTATGCTAAATGTTTAACGTTGGAAGAACACAACAAAGCTAACACAAAATAGTTCACTGACAACTTAACGCAAAGGATTTCGAATCCTAAACAAGACTAAATATCAAAAAGTTAGAATAAGCAACTTCCGAGTAGCTTGTACTGACTCAGAAGTACAGAGTTAGAAAAAGTTGCAAAAATAAACCTTCCGTGTTAAAGTGTTTGCTGACTTCGACGCAAAAAGTTTAACGTTGGAAGAACACAACAAAGATAACAACAAATATTTCACTGGCAACTTAACGCAAAGGATTTTGAATCCCAAACAAGACTAAATTTAAAATAGTGAGAATAAGCAGCTTTCAAATAGCTTTTACTGAATTAGAAGTAAATAGTTAGCCAAAGCTGCAAAATTAAACCTTCCGTGTTAAAGTTTTTGCTGACTTCTACGCAAAAAGTTTAACGTTGGAAGAACACAACAAAGATAACAACAAATATTACACTGGCAACTTAACGCAAAGGATATTGAATCCTAAACAAGACTAAATATAAAATAGTGTGAATGAGCAACTTCCGAATAGCTTGCACTGACACAAAAGTACAAAGTTAGAAAAAGTTGCAAAAATAAACCTTCCGTGTTAAAGCTTTTGCTGATTTCTACGCAAAAAGTATAACGTTGGAAGAACCAACAAATATAACAAAAACTATTTAAGGGACAGTTTGTCGGCAATGATTTTGAATCTTGGACAAAGTAAAATTAAATAGAATAAATAGGCAGTTCACCACTGCTTTATACTGTTTTAAAAGTATAGAGCTAGAAAAAGCTGCAAGAGCAAACCTTCCGTGTTAAAGTTTTTGCTGACTTCTATGCTAAATGTTTAACGTTGGAAGAACACAACAAAGCTAACACAAAATAGTTCACTGACAACTTAACGTAAAGGATTTCGAATCCTAAACAAGACTAAATATCAAAAAGTTAGAATAAGCAACTTCCGAATAGCTTGTACTGACTCAAAAGTACAGAGTTAGAAAAAGTTGCAAAAATAAACCTTCCGTGTTAAAGTGTTTGCTGACTTCGACGCAAAAAGTTTAACGTTGGAAGAACACAACAAAGATAACAAAAAATATTTCACTGACAACTTAACGCAAAGGATTTTGAATCCCAAACAAGACTAAATTTAAAATAGTGAGAATAAGCAGCTTTCAAATAGCTTTTACTGAATTAGAAGTAAATAGTTAGCCAAAGCTGCAAAATTAAACCTTCCGTGTTAAAGTTTTTGCTGACTTCTACGCAAAAAGTTTAACGTTGGAAGAACACAACAAAGATAACAACAAATATTACACTGGCAACTTAACGCAAAGGATTTTGAATCCTAAACAAGACTAAATATAAAATAGTGTGAATGAGCAACTTCCGAATAGCTTGCACTGACACAAAAGTACAAAGTTAGAAAAAGTTGCAAAAATAAACCTTCCGTGTTAAAGCTTTTGCTGATTTCTACGCAAAAAGTTTAACGTTGGAAGAACCAACAAATATAACAAAAACTATTTAAGGGACAGCTTGTCGGCAATGATTTTGAATCTTGGACAAAGTAAAATTAAATAGAATGAATAGGCAGTTCACCACTGCTTTATACTGTTTTAAAAGTATAGAGCTAGAAAAAGCTGCAAGAGCAAACCTTCCGTGTTAAAGTTTTTGCTGACTTCTATGCTAAATGTTTAACGTTGGAAGAACACAACAAAGATAACACAAAATAGTTCACTGACAACTTAACGCAAAGGATTTTGTATCCTAATAAAGACTAAATGTAAAATAGTGAGAATAAGCCGCTTCCGAATAGCTTGTACTGTCTTAGAAGTACAGAGTTAGAAAAAGTTGCAAAAATAAACCATCTGTATTAGAGTTTTTGCTTACATCTGTGCAAAAAGTTTAACGTTGGAACAGCACAACAAAGATAACACAAAATAGTTCACTGACAACTTAACGCAAGGATTTCGAATCCTATACAAGACTAAATATCAAAAAGTTAGAATAAGCAACTTCCGAATAGCTTGTACTGACTCAAAAGTACAGAGTTAGAAAAAGTTGCAAAAATAAACCTTCTGTGTTAAAGTGTTTGCTGACTTCGACGCAAAAAGTTTAACGTTGGAAGAACACTACAAATATAATAAAAAATATTTCGCTGAGAACTTAACGCTAAGGATTTTGATTCCCAAACAAGACTAAATTTAAAATAGTGAGAATAAGCAGCTTTCAAATAGCTTTTAATGAATTAGAAGTAAATAGTTAGCCAAAGCTGCAAAATTAAACCTTCCGTGTTAAAGTTTTTGCTGACTTCTACGCAAAAAGTTTAACGTTGGAAGAACACAAAAAAGATAACAACAAATATTTCACTGACAACTTAACGCAAAGGATTTTGAATCCTAAACAATACTAAATATAAAATAGTGAGAATGAGCAACTTCCGAATAGCTTGCACTGACACAAAAGTACAGAGTTAGAAAAAGTTGCAAAAATAAACCTTCCGTGTTAAAGTTTTTGCTGACTTCAACCCAAAAGTTTAACGTTGGAAGAACACAACAAATATACAAAAAACTATTTAAGGGCAAGCTTGTCGCAAAAGATTTTGAATCTTGGACAAAGTAAAATTAAGTAGAATGAATAGGCAGTTCACCACTGGTTTATACTGTTTTAAAAGTATAGAGCTAGAAAAGCTGCAAGAGCAAACCTTCCGTGTTAAAGTTTTTGCTGACTTCTATGCTAAATGTTTAACGTTGGAAGAACACAACAAAGATAACACAAAATAGTTCACTGACAACTTAACGCAAAGGATTTTGTATCCTAATAAAGACTAAATATAAAATAGTGAGAATAAGCCGCTTCCGAATAGCTTGTACTGTCTTAGAAGTACAGAGTTCGAAAAAGTTGCAAAAATAAACCATCTGTATTAGAGTTTTTGCTTACATCTGTGCAAAAAGTTTAACGTTGGAACAGCACAACAAAGATAACACAAAATATTTCACTGACAACTTAACGCAAGGATTTCGAATCCTAAACAAGACTAAATATCAAAAAGTTAGAATAAGCAACTTCCGAATAGCTTGTACTGACTCAAAAGTACAGAGTTAGAAAAAGTTGCAAAAATAAACCTTCCGTGTTAAAGTGTTTGCTGACTTCGACGCAAAAAGTTTAACGTTGGAAGAACACAACAAAGATAACAAAAAATATTTCACTGACAACTTAACGCAAAGGATTTTGAATCCCAAACAAGACTAAATTTAAAATAGTGAGAATAAGCAGCTTTCAAATAGCTTTTACTGAATTAGAAGTAAATAGTTAGCCAAAGCTGCAAAATTAAACCTTCCGTGTTAAAGTTTTTGCTGACTTCTACGCAAAAAGTTTAACGTTGGAAGAACACAACAAAGATAACAACAAATATTACACTGGCAACTTAACGCAAAGGATTTTGAATCCCAAACAAGACTAAATTTAAAATAGTGAGAATAAGCAGCTTTCAAATAGCTTTTACTGAATTAGAAGTAAATAGTTAGCCAAAGCTGCAAAATTAAACCTTCCGTGTTAAAGTTTTTGCTGACTTCTACGCAAAAAGTTTAACGTTGGAAGAACACAACAAAGATAACAACAAATATTACACTGGCAACTTAACGCAAAGGATTTTGAATCCCAAACAAGACTAAATTTAAAATAGTGAGAATAAGCAGCTTTCAAATAGCTTTTACTGAATTAGAAGTAAATAGTTAGCCAAAGCTGCAAAATTAAACCTTCCGTGTTAAAGTTTTTGCTGACTTCTACGCAAAAAGTTTAACGTTGGAAGAACACAACAAAGATAACAACAAATATTACACTGGCAACTTAACGCAAAGGATTTTGAATCCTAAACAAGACTAAATATAAAATAGTGTGAATGAGCAACTTCCGAATAGCTTGCACTGACACAAAAGTACAAAGTTAGAAAAAGTTGCAAAAATAAACCTTCCGTGTTAAAGCTTTTGCTGATTTCTACGCAAAAAGTATAACGTTGGAAGAACCAACAAATATAACAAAACTATTTAAGGGACAGTTTGTCGGCAATGATTTTGAATCTTGGACAAAGTAAAATTAAATAGAATAAATAGGCAGTTCACCACTGCTTTATACTGTTTTAAAAGTATAGAGCTAGAAAAAGCTGCAAGAGCAAACCTTCCGTGTTAAAGTTTTTGCTGACTTCTATGCTAAATGTTTAACGTTGGAAGAACACAACAAAGCTAACACAAAATAGTTCACTGACAACTTAACGCAAAGGATTTCGAATCCTAAACAAGACTAAATATCAAAAAGTTAGAATAAGCAACTTCCGAATAGCTTGTACTGACTCAGAAGTACAGAGTTAGAAAAAGTTGCAAAAATAAACCTTCCGTGTTAAAGTGTTTGCTGACTTCGACGCAAAAAGTTTAACGTTGGAAGAACACAACAAAGATAACAACAAATATTTCACTGGCAACTTAACGCAAAGGATTTTGAATCCCAAACAAGACTAAATTTAAAATAGTGAGAATAAGCAGCTTTCAAATAGCTTTTACTGAATTAGAAGTAAATAGTTAGCCAAAGCTGCAAAATTAAACCTTCCGTGTTAAAGTTTTTGCTGACTTCTACGCAAAAAGTTTAACGTTGGAAGAACACAACAAAGATAACAACAAATATTACACTGGCAACTTAACGCAAAGGATTTTGAATCCTAAACAAGACTAAATATAAAATAGTGTGAATGAGCAACTTCCGAATAGCTTGCACTGACACAAAAGTACAAAGTTAGAAAAAGTTGCAAAAATAAACCTTCCGTGTTAAAGCTTTTGCTGATTTCTACGCAAAAAGTATAACGTTGGAAGAACCAACAAATATAACAAAAACTATTTAAGGGACAGTTTGTCGGCAATGATTTTGAATCTTGGACAAAGTAAAATTAAATAGAATAAATAGGCAGTTCACCACTGCTTTATACTGTTTTAAAAGTATAGAGCTAGAAAAAGCTGCAAGAGCAAACCTTCCGTGTTAAAGTTTTTGCTGACTTCTATGCTAAATGTTTAACGTTGGAAGAACACAACAAAGCTAACACAAAATAGTTCACTGACAACTTAACGCAAAGGATTTCGAATCCTAAACAAGACTAAATATCAAAAAGTTAGAATAAGCAACTTCCGAATAGCTTGTACTGACTCAAAAGTACAGAGTTAGAAAAAGTTGCAAAAATAAACCTTCCGTGTTAAAGTGTTTGCTGACTTCGACGCAAAAAGTTTAACGTTGGAAGAACACAACAAAGATAACAAAAAATATTTCACTGACAACTTAACGCAAAGGATTTTGAATCCCAAACAAGACTAAATTTAAAATAGTGAGAATAAGCAGCTTTCAAATAGCTTTTACTGAATTAGAAGTAAATAGTTAGCCAAAGCTGCAAAATTAAACCTTCCGTGTTAAAGTTTTTGCTGACTTCTACGCAAAAAGTTTAACGTTGGAAGAACACAACAAAGATAACAACAAATATTACACTGGCAACTTAACGCAAAGGATTTTGAATCCTAAACAAGACTAAATATAAAATAGTGTGAATGAGCAACTTCCGAATAGCTTGCACTGACACAAAAGTACAAAGTTAGAAAAAGTTGCAAAAATAAACCTTCCGTGTTAAAGCTTTTGCTGATTTCTACGCAAAAAGTTTAACGTTGGAAGAACCAACAAATATAACAAAAACTATTTAAGGGACAGCTTGTCGGCAATGATTTTGAATCTTGGACAAAGTAAAATTAAATAGAATGAATAGGCAGTTCACCACTGCTTTATACTGTTTTAAAAGTATAGAGCTAGAAAAAGCTGCAAGAGCAAACCTTCCGTGTTAAAGTTTTTGCTGACTTCTATGCTAAATGTTTAACGTTGGAAGAACACAACAAAGATAACACAAAATAGTTCACTGACAACTTAACGCAAAGGATTTTGTATCCTAATAAAGACTAAATATAAAATAGTGAGAATAAGCCGCTTCCGAATAGCTTGTACTGTCTTAGAAGTACAGAGTTCGAAAAAGTTGCAAAAATAAACCATCTGTATTAGAGTTTTTGCTTACATCTGTGCAAAAAGTTTAACGTTGGAACAGCACAACAAAGATAACACAAAATATTTCACTGACAACTTAACGCAAGGATTTCGAATCCTAAACAAGACTAAATATCAAAAAGTTAGAATAAGCAACTTTCAAATAGCTTTTACTGAATTAGAAGTAAATAGTTAGCCAAAGCTGCAAAATTAAACCTTCCGTGTTAAAGTTTTTGCTGACTTCTACGCAAAAAGTTTAACGTTGGAAGAACACAACAAAGATAACAACAAATATTACACTGGCAACTTAACGCAAAGGATTTTGAATCCTAAACAAGACTAAATATAAAATAGTGTGAATGAGCAACTTCCGAATAGCTTGCACTGACACAAAAGTACAAAGTTAGAAAAAGTTGCAAAAATAAACCTTCCGTGTTAAAGCTTTTGCTGATTTCTACGCAAAAAGTTTAACGTTGGAAGAACCAACAAATATAACAAAAACTATTTAAGGGACAGCTTGTCGGCAATGATTTTGAATCTTGGACAAAGTAAAATTAAATAGAATGAATAGGCAGTTCACCACTGCTTTATACTGTTTTAAAAGTATAGAGCTAGAAAAAGCTGCAAGAGCAAACCTTCCGTGTTAAAGTTTTTGCTGACTTCTATGCAAAAAGTTTAACGTTGGAAGAACACAACAAAAATAACAAAAAATAATTCATTGACAACATAACGCAAAGGATTTCGTATCCCAAACAAGACCAAATGTAAAATAATAAGAATAATCAGCTTCCGAATAGCTTGTACAGATATAGAAGTACAGAGTTAGGGAAAGTTGCAAAAATAAACCTTCCGTGTTAAAGTTTTTGCTGACTTCTACGCAAAACTTTAACGTTGGAAGAACACAACAAATATAAAAAAAACTATTTAAGGGACAGCTTGTCGCAAAAGATTTTGAATCTTGGACAAAGTAAAATTAAGTAGAATGAATAGGCAGTTCACCACTGGTTTATACTGTTTTAAAAGTATAGAGCTAGAAAAAGCTGCAAGAGCAAACCTTCCGTGTTAAAGTTTTTGCTGACTTCTACGCAAAAAGTTTAACTTTGGAAGAACACAACAAATATTTCACTGACAACGTAACGCAAAGGATTTTGAATCCTAAACAAGACTTCATATAAAATAGTGAAAATAAGCAGCTTGCACTAACACAAAAGTACAGAGTTAGAAAAAGTTGCAAAAATAAACCTTCCGTGTTAAAGTTTTTGCTGAATTATACGCAAAAAGTTTAACATTGGAAGAACACAATAAATATAACAAAAACTATTTAAGGGACAGCTTGACGCAAAAGATTTTGAATCTCGGACAAAGTAAAATTAAGTAGAATGAATAGGCAGTTCACCAATGGCTTATACTGTTTTAAAAGGATAGAGCTAGAAAAAGCTGCAAGAGCAAACCTTCCGTGTTGAAGTTTTTGCTGACTTCTATGCAAAAAGTTTTACGTTGGAAGAACACAACAAAAATACCACAAAATAATTCATTGACAACATAACGCAAAGGATTTCGAATCCCAAACAAGACCAAATGTAAAATAATAAGAATAAGCAGCTTCCGAATAGCTTGTAGAGATATAGAAGTACAGAGTTAGGGAAAGTTGCAAAAATAAACCTTCCGTGTGAAAGTTTTTGCTGACTTCTATGCAAAAAGTTTAACGTTGGAAGAACACAACAATTATAACAAAAACTATTTAAGGGACAGCTTGTCGCAAATGATTTAGAATCTTGAACAAAGTAAAATTAAATAGAATGAATAGGCAGTTCACCAATGGCTTATACTGTTTTAAAAGGATAGAGCTAGAAAAAGCTGCAAGAGCAAACCTTCCGTGTTGAAGTTTTTGCTGACTTCTATGCAAAAAGTTTAACGTTGGAAGAACACAACAAAAATACCACAAAATAATTCATTGACAACATAACGCAAAGGATTTCGAATCCCAAACAAGACCAAATGTAAAATAATAAGAATAAGCAGCTTCCGAATAGCTTGTACAGATATAGAAGTACAGAGTTAGGGAAAGTTGCAAAAATAAACCTTCCGTGTTAAAGTTTTTGCTGAATTATACGCAAAAAGTTTAACATTGGAAGAACACAATAAATATAACAAAAACTATTTAAGGGACAGCTTGACGCAAAAGATTTTGAATCTCGGACAAAGTAAAATTAAGTAGAATGAATAGGCAGTTCACCAATGGCTTATACTGTTTTAAAAGGATAGAGCTAGAAAAAGCTGCAAGAGCAAACCTTCCGAGTTGAAGTTTTTGCTGACTTCTATGCAAAAAGTTTAACGTTGGAAGAACACAACAAAAATACCACAAAATAATTCATTGACAACATAACGCAAAGGATTTCGAATTCCAAACAAGACCAAATTTAAATAATAAGAATAAGCAGCTTCCGAATAGCTTGTACAGATATAGAAGTACTGAGTTAGGGAAAGTTGCAAAAATAAACCTTCCGTGTTAAAGTTTTTGCTGACTTCTACGCAAAACTTTAACGTTGGAAGAACACAACAAATATAAAAAAAACTATTTAAGGGACAGCTTGTCGCAAAAGATTTTGAATCTTGGACAAAGTAAAATTAAGTAGAATGAATAGGCAGTTCACCACTGGTTTATACTGTTTTAAAAGTATAGAGCTAGAAAAAGCTGCAAGAGCAAACCTTCCGTGTTAAAGTTTTTGCTGACTTCTATGCTAAATGTTTAACGTTGGAAGAACACAACAAAGATAACACAAAATAGTTCACTGACAACTTAACGCAAAGGATTTTGTATCCTAATAAAGACTAAATGTAAAATAGTGAGAATAAGCCGCTTCCGAATAGCTTGTACTGTCTTAGAAGTACAGAGTTAGAAAAAGTTGCAAAAATAAACCATCTGTATTAGAGTTTTTGCTTACATCTGTGCAAAAAGTTTAACGTTGGAACAGCACAACAAAGATAACACAAAATAGTTCACTGACAACTTAACGCAAGGATTTCGAATCCTATACAAGACTAAATATCAAAAAGTTAGAATAAGCAACTTCCGAATAGCTTGTACTGACTCAAAAGTACAGAGTTAGAAAAAGTTGCTAAAATAAACCTTCTGTGTTAAAGTGTTTGCTGACTTCGACGCAAAAAGTTTAACGTTGGAAGAACACAACAAAGATAACAAAAAATATTTCACTGACAACTTAACGCAAAGGATTTTGAATCCCAAACAAGACTAAATTTAAGATAGTGAGAATAAGCAGCTTTCAAATAGCTTTTACTGAATTAGAAGTAAATTGTTAGCCAAAGCTGCAAAATTAAACCTTCCGTGTTAAAGTTTTTGCTGACTTCTACGCAAAAAGTTTAACCTTGGAAGAACACAACAAAGATAACAACAAATATTACACTGGCAACTTAACGCAAAGGATTTTGAATCCTAAACAAGACTAAATATAAAATAGTGTGAATGAGCAACTTCCGAATAGCTTGCACTGACACAAAAGTACAAAGTTAGAAAAAGTTGCAAAAATAAACCTTCCGTGTTAAAGCTTTTGCTGATTTCTACGCAAAAAGTTTAACGTTGGAAGAACCAACAAATATAACAAAAACTATTTAAGGGACAGCTTGTCGGCAATGATTTTGAATCTTGGACAAAGTAAAATTAAATAGAATGAATAGGCAGTTCACCACTGCTTTATACTGTTTTAAAAGTATAGAGCTAGAAAAAGCTGCAAGAGCAAACCTTCCGTGTTAAAGTTTTTGCTGACTTCTATGCTAAATGTTTAACGTTGGAAGAACACAACAAAGATAACACAAAATAGTTCACTGACAACTTAACGCAAAGGATTTTGTATCCTAATAAAGACTAAATGTAAAATAGTGAGAATAAGCCGCTTCCGAATAGCTTGTACTGTCTTAGAAGTACAGAGTTAGAAAAAGTTGCAAAAATAAACCATCTGTATTAGAGTTTTTGCTTACATCTGTGCAAAAAGTTTAACGTTGGAACAGCACAACAAAGATAACACAAAATAGTTCACTGACAACTTAACGCAAGGATTTCGAATCCTATACAAGACTAAATATAAAATAGTGTGAATGAGCTACTTCCGAATAGCTTGCACTGACAAAAAAGTACAGAGTTAGAAAAAGTTGCAAAAATAAACCTTCCGTGTTAAAGCTTTTGCTGATTTCTAGGCAAAAAGTTTAACGTTGGAAGAACCAACAAATATAACAAAAACTATTTAAGGGACAGCTTGTCGGCAATGATTTTGAATCTTGGACAAAGTAAAATTAAATAGAATGAATAGGCAGTTCACCACTGCTTTATACTGTTTTAAAAGTATAGAGCTAGAAAAAGCTGCAAGAGCAAACCTTCCGTGTTAAAGTTTTTGCTGACTTCTATGCTAAATGTTTAACGTTGGAAGAACACAACAAAGATAACACAAAATAGTTCACTGACAACTTAACGCAAAGGATTTTGTATCCTAATAAAGACTAAATGTAAAATAGTGAGAATAAGCCGCTTCCGAATAGCTTGTACTGTCTTAGAAGTACAGAGTTAGAAAAAGTTGCAAAAATAAACCATCTGTATTAGAGTTTTTGCTTACATCTGTGCAAAAAGTTTAACGTTGGAACAGCACAACAAAGATAACACAAAATAGTTCACTGACAACTTAACGCAAGGATTTCGAATCCTATACAAGACTAAATATAAAATAGTGTGAATGAGCTACTTCCGAATAGCTTGCACTGACAAAAAAGTACAGAGTTAGAAAAAGTTGCAAAAATAAACCTTCCGTGTTAAAGCTTTTGCTGATTTCTACGCAAAAAGTTTAACGTTGGAAGAACCAACAAATATAACAAAAACTATTTAAGGGACAGCTTGTCGGCATTGATTTTGAATCTTGGACAAAGTAAAATTAAATAGAATGAATAGGCAGTTCACCACTGCTTTATACTGTTTTAAAAGTATAGAGCTAGAAAAAGCTGCAAGAGCAAACCTTCCGTGTTAAAGTTTTTGCTGACTTCTATGCTAAATGTTTAACGTTGGAAGAACACAACAAAGATAACACAAAATAGTTCACTGACAACTTAACGCAATGATTTCGAATCCTATACAAGACTAAATATCAAAAAGTTAGAATAAGCAACTTCCGAATAGCTTGTACTGACTCAAAAGTACAGAGTTAGAAAAAGTTGCAAAAATAAACCTTCTGTGTTAAAGTGTTTGCTGACTTCGACGCAAAAAGTTTAACGTTGGAAGAACACAACAAAGATAACAAAAAATATTTCACTGACAACTTAACGCAAAGGATTTTGAATCCCAAACAAGACTAAATTTAAAATAGTGAGAATAAGCAGCTTTCAAATAGCTTTTACTGAATTAGAAGTAAATTGTTAGCCAAAGCTGCAAAATTAAACCTTCCGTGTTAAAGTTTTTGCTGACTTCTACGCAAAAAGTTTAACGTTGGAAGAACACAACAAAGATAACAACAAATATTACACTGGCAACTTAACGCAAAGGATTTTGAATCCTAAACAAGACTAAATATAAAATAGTGTGAATGAGCAACTTCCGAATAGCTTGCACTGACACAAAAGTACAAAGTTAGAAAAAGTTGCAAAAATAAACCTTCCGTGTTAAAGCTTTTGCTGATTTCTACGCAAAAAGTTTAACGTTGGAAGAACCAACAAATATAACAAAAACTATTTAAGGGGCAGCTTGTCGGCAATGATTTTGAATCTTGGACAAAGTAAAATTAAATAGAATAAATAGGCAGTTCACCACTGCTTTATACTGTTTTAAAAGTATAGAGCTAGAAAAAGCTGCAAGAGCAAACCTTCCGTGTTAAAGTTTTTGCTGACTTCTATGCTAAATGTTTAACGTTGGAAGAACACAACAAAGATAACACAAAATAGTTCACTGACAACTTAACGCAAAGGATTTTGTATCCTAATAAAGACTAAATGTAAAATAGTGAGAATAAGCCGCTTCCGAATAGCTTGTACTGTCTTAGAAGTACAGAGTTAGAAAAAGTTGCAAAAATAAACCATCTGTATTAGAGTTTTTGCTTACATCTGTGCAAAAAGTTTAACGTTGGAACAGCACAACAAAGATAACACAAAATAGTTCACTGACAACTTAACGCAAGGATTTCGAATCCTATACAAGACTAAATATAAAATAGTGTGAATGAGCTACTTCCGAATAGCTTGCACTGACAAAAAAGTACAGAGTTAGAAAAAGTTGCAAAAATAAACCTTCCGTGTTAAAGCTTTTGCTGATTTCTAGGCAAAAAGTTTAACGTTGGAAGAACCAACAAATATAACAAAAACTATTTAAGGGACAGCTTGTCGGCAATGATTTTGAATCTTGCACAAAGTAAAATTAAATAGAATGAATAGGCAGTTCACCACTGCTTTATACTGTTTTAAAAGTATAGAGCTAGAAAAAGCTGCAAGAGCAAACCTTCCGTGTTAAAGTTTTTGCTGACTTCTATGCTAAATGTTTAACGTTGGAAGAACACAACAAAGATAACACAAAATAGTTCACTGACAACTTAACGCAAAGGATTTTGTATCCTAATAAAGACTAAATGTAAAATAGTGAGAATAAGCCGCTTCCGAATAGCTTGTACTGTCTTAGAAGTACAGAGTTAGAAAAAGTTGCAAAAATAAACCATCTGTATTAGAGTTTTTGCTTACATCTGTGCAAAAAGTTTAACGTTGGAACAGCACAACAAAGATAACACAAAATAGTTCACTGACAACTTAACGCAAGGATTTCGAATCCTATACAAGACTAAATATAAAATAGTGTGAATGAGCTACTTCCGAATAGCTTGCACTGACAAAAAAGTACAGAGTTAGAAAAAGTTGCAAAAATAAACCTTCCGTGTTAAAGCTTTTGCTGATTTCTACGCAAAAAGTTTAACGTTGGAAGAACCAACAAATATAACAAAAACTATTTAAGGGACAGCTTGTCGGCAATGATTTTGAATCTTGGACAAAGTAAAATTAAATAGAATGAATAGGCAGTTCACCACTGCTTTATACTGTTTTAAAAGTATAGAGCTAGAAAAAGCTGCAAGAGCAAACCTTCCGTGTTAAAGTTTTTGCTGACTTCTATGCTAAATGTTTAACGTTGGAAGAACACAACAAAGATAACACAAAATAGTTCACTGACAACTTAACGCAAGGATTTCGAATCCTATACAAGACTAAATATCAAAAAGTTAGAATAAGCAACTTCCGAATAGCTTGTACTGACTCAAAAGTACAGAGTTAGAAAAAGTTGCAAAAATAAACCTTCTGTGTTAAAGTGTTTGCTGACTTTGACGCAAAAAGTTTAACGTTGGAAGAACACAACAAAGATAACAAAAAATATTTCACTGACAACTTAACGCAAAGGATTTTGAATCCCAAACAAGACTAAATTTAAAATAGTGAGAATAAGCAGCTTTCAAATAGCTTTTACTGAATTAGAAGTAAATTGTTAGCCAAAGCTGCAAAATTAAACCTTCCGTGTTAAAGTTTTTGCTGACTTCTACGCAAAAAGTTTAACGTTGGAAGAACACAACAAAGATAACAACAAATATTACACTGGCAACTTAACGCAAAGGATTTTGAATCCTAAACAAGACTAAATATAAAATAGTGTGAATGAGCAACTTCCGAATAGCTTGCACTGACACAAAAGTACAAAGTTAGAAAAAGTTGCAAAAATAAACC
Source organism: Agrypnus murinus (assembly GCA_929113105.1). NCBI lineage: Eukaryota > Metazoa > Arthropoda > Insecta > Coleoptera > Elateridae > Agrypnus > Agrypnus murinus. The sequence goes on along the minus strand of OV816023.1, from coordinate 6,395,131 downwards.
TTCCGTGTTAAAGCTTTTGCTGATTTCTACGCAAAAAGTATAACGTTGGAAGAACCAACAAATATAACAAAAACTATTTAAGGGACAGCTTGTCGGCAATGATTTTGAATCTTGGACAAAGTAAAATTAAATAGAATGAATAGGCAGTTCACCACTGCTTTATACTGTTTTAAAAGTATAGAGCTAGAAAAAGCTGCAAGAGCAAACCTTCCGTGTTAAAGTTTTTGCTGACTTCTACGCAAAAAGTTTAACGTTGGTAGAACACCACAAAGATAACAAAATATAATTCACTGACAACTTATCGCAAAGGATTTTGAATCCCAACCAAGACCAAATGCAAAATAATAAGAATAAGCAGCTTCTGTATAGCTTGTACTGATATAGAACTACAGAGTTAGGGAAATTTGCAAAAATAAACCTTCCGTGTTAAAGCTTTTGCTGATTTCTACGCAAAAAGTTTAACGTTGGAAGAACCAACAATATAACAAAAACTATTTAAGGACAGCATGTCGGCAATGATTTTGAATCTTGGACAAAGTAAAATTAAATAGAATGAATAGGCAGTTCACCACTGCTTTATACTGTTTTAAAAGTATAGAGCTAGAAAAAGCTGCAAGAGCAAACCTTCCGTGTTAAAGTTTTTGCTGACTTCTATGCTAAATGTTTAACGTTGGAAGAACACAACAAAGATAACACAAAATAGTTCACTGACAACTTAACGCAAAGGATTTTGAATCCTAAACAAGACTAAATATAAAATAGTGTGAATGAGCAACTTCCGAATAGCTTGCACTGACACAAAAGTACAAAGTTAGAAAAAGTTGCAAAAATAAACCTTCCGTGTTAAAGCTTTTGCTGATTTCTACGCAAAAAGTTTAACGTTGGAAGAACCAACAAATATAACAAAAACTATTTAAGGGACAGCTTGTCGGCAATGATTTTGAATCTTGGACAAAGTAAAATTAAATAGAATGAATAGGCAGTTCACCACTGCTTTATACTGTTTTAAAAGTATAGAGCTAGAAAAAGCTGCAAGAGCAAACCTTCCGTGTTAAAGTTTTTGCTGACTTCTATGCTAAATGTTTAACGTTGGAAGAACACAACAAAGATAACACAAAATAGTTCACTGACAACTTAACGCAAAGGATTTTGTATCCTAATAAAGACTAAATGTAAAATAGTGAGAATAAGCCGCTTCCGAATAGCTTGTACTGTCTTAGAAGTACAGAGTTAGAAAAAGTTGCAAAAATAAACCATCTGTATTAGAGTTTTTGCTTACATCTGTGCAAAAAGTTTAACGTTGGAACAGCACAACAAAGATAACACAAAATATTTCACTGACAACTTAACGCAAGGATTTCGAATCCTATACAAGACTAAATATCAAAAAGTTAGAATAAGCAACTTCCGAATAGCTTGTACTGACTCAAAAGTACAGAGTTAGAAAAAGTTGCAAAAATAAACCTTCTGTGTTAAAGTGTTTGCTGACTTCGACGCAAAAAGTTTAACGTTGGAAGAACACAACAAAGATAACAAAAAATATTTCACTGACAACTTAACGCAAAGGATTTTGAATCCCAAACAAGACTAAATTTAAAATAGTGAGAATAAGCAGCTTTCAAATAGCTTTTACTGAATTAGAAGTAAATAGTTAGCCAAACCTGCAAAATTAAACCTTCCGTGTTAAAGTTTTTGCTGACTTCTACGCAAAAAGTTTAACGTTGGAAGAACACAACAAAGATAACAACAAATATTACACTGGCAACTTAACGCAAAGGATTTTGAATCCTAAACAAGACTAAATATAAAATAGTGTGAATGAGCAACTTCCGAATAGCTTGCACTGACACAAAAGTACAAAGTTAGAAAAAGTTGCAAAAATAAACCTTCCGTGTTAAAGCTTTTGCTGATTTCTACGCAAAAAGTATAACGTTGGATGAACCAACAAATATAACAAAAACTATTTAAGGGACAGCTTGTCGGCAATGATTTTGAATCTTGGACAAAGTAAAATTAAATAGAATAAATAGGCAGTTCACCACTGCTTTATACTGTTTTAAAAGTATAGAGCTAGAAAAAGCTGCAAGAGCAAACCTTCCGTGTTAAAGTTTTTGCTTACTTCTATGCTAAATGTTTAACGTTGGAAGAACAAAACAAAGATAACACAAAATTGTTCACTGACAACTTAACGCAAAGGATTTTGTATCCTAATAAAGACTAAATATAAAATAGTGAGATAAGCCGCTTCCGAATAGCTTGTACTGTCATAGAAGTACAGAGTAAAAAAAGTTGCAAAAATAAACCATCTGTATTAGAGTTTTTGCTTACATCTGTGCAAAAAATTTAACGTTGGAACAGCACAACAAAGATAACACAAAATAGTTCACTGACAACTTAACGCAAGGATTTCGAATCCTAAACAAGACTAAATATCAAAAAGTTAGAATAAGCAACTTCCGAATAATTTGTACTGACTCAAAAGTACAGAGTTAGAAAAAGTTGCAAAAATAAACCTTCCGTGTTAAAGTGTTTGCTGACTTCGACGCAAAAAGTTTAACGTTGGAAGAACACAACAAATATAACAAAAACTATTTAAGGGACAGCTTGTCGCAAATATTTTGAATCTCGGACAAAGTAAAATTGAATAGAATGAATAGACAGTTCACCAATGTCTTATACTGTTTTAAAAGGATAGAGCTAGATAAAGCTGCAAGTTCCGTGTTAAAGCTTTTTGCTGACATTATAATAAAATATCGTTTATTATTTGTAGTAGTAGTAGTTAAATTATTTATTTTTAATAGAATAGTGTTACATGTAATTAGTATATGTACATTGTTTTCTTAGCAACTAAATTCAAAAATAAAGTACGGGCGCGGTATATTTATAAAGTTAATTCGAGGTCGCCACTTGCTGGGTTTTGATAAAGGCTAGAGGAATTTCGAATATCAGAAAGGCGACCAGATAAGATTTCTCAAAAATGGTCACAAGTTAAAATTACGGTTTACAGAAGGTTATCCAAATTATTGTTTTAACCCAAATAACAACTAGGTATGTTCAAAATATGCTAATTAAGAATATATAAACTAATATTTATATAAAAATTATATTAGGGTTGTAAGGGATACCAAGAGATACGCAAAGGAAATATAAACGGCGTTGTTCTGGTTATCACTTGCTGGCTCGCTTCCGTACCGGGCTCCCGTTTCGATTCTGAGCTATGGGACTCAATTCTGCCTACCTTTGAGGCTCAGGGTGATCCCCAATCGTCCACTCCAGTGGAGTTTATGTGGCAAGGGCAGCAGACGTCGCCGATACCTAGAATAGTATGATTAATTAAAGATAAAGGTCAGTGTAGATTCTTATACTTACATCTTAAGAAATCCTCTTGCTGTAAAGGCTGATATGTATGGCAGACCATGGCCACTCAAGATTTAGAGCTGTGAATGTAATGCAGTTTATTTGTATTATTTTAAGTGTTGGTTTATTGGTTATTTATATTAATATAATTGTTGATTAATCAATATTACCGTTGTAAACGTTTTGGATCCAAACCGTGTTATTATTTATGGACAGTTGCCTCAAAAGTAACCTGAAAACCAAGCCTTTGATTTATATGTTTCTAATTGATATTATTAAAGTTACTTACCTACCTTCACATTTTGAAAAGAAAAACTGGTGGTCGCGTTTAATAAGTTCAATGACGCCTGCCACCCTTTCGGGTACCTACTCAAAGTTTTTGAATTTAAAGGCTCAAATGTAGGCAACTTTTCACACACGTCCTACTTACTGTTATTCGCATTCTTATGTTATAATTTGTTGTGTCACTAAAGATTTGTTTTTACCTTGTTGTTATTCCTAAATTTATTTATATTTAATTAAATGCATGAATTATTTTTTCGACTTTCTTTGAAACCCACGACCCCCACTGTCTAATAAGCTAGCAGGCAAGTGAAATCTAAAAGATAAGGTTACAACATCTACGCAAAAAGTTAACACAACAAATATAACAAAATCTGTTTAAGGGACAGCTTGTCGCAAAGAATTTTGTATCTCAAAAGTAAAATCAAATAGAAAGAATAGGCAGCTCACCAATGGCTTATACTGTTTTAAAAGGATAGAGCTAGAAAAAGCAGCAAAAAGAAACCTTCCGTGTTAAAGCTTTTTGCTGACATCTACGCAAAAAGTTTAAGGTTGGAAGAACACAACCAATATAACAAAAACTATTTAAGAGGCAGCTTGTCGCAACAGATTTTGAATCTCAGACAAAGTATCGAGTGTTTTTTTTAAATTTGACGTCGAAGGAGGCTATGGGTAGTTGATTGTGAACGGATCTTGATCGTATTAATAAATGTCATTGTCAAAACGTTCAAATCAAACCTGGCAACCTCTGAGCAATTTTTAATTAAAATTACAAAAGTGAGGTAGATGTCATTTTCTGGTTTATTCGCAATCGACTATTCACAGCCTACGTTGACGTCAAATTTAAAAAACACTAGATATAATCAAATAGAAGTAATAGGCGGTTTACCAATGGCTTGTACTATTTTAAAAGCACAAAGCTAGAAAAAGCTGCAAGAATAAACCTTCCGTGTTAAGTTTTTTCTAACTTTTACGCAAAAAGTTTAACGTTGGAAGAACACAACAAACATAACCAAAGATATTGAAGTGGTACCTTGATACAAAGGGATTTGAATGACATACACAGTATAATTGTATCAAAATAATAGACAGCTCCCCAATGGTTTATACTGATATAAAAGTATAGAGTTAGAAAAAGCTGCAAAAATAACCTTCCGTGTTAAAGTTTTTGCTGACCTTTACGCATAAAGTTTAACGTTGGAAGAACACAACAAATATAACAAAAACTATTTACGTGGCAGTTTGACGTCAAAGATTTTGAATCTCAGTCTGAGTAAAATCAATAAGACAGAATAGGTAGCTCACCAATGGCTTGTACTGATTTAAAAGTATAGAGCTTGAAATAGCTGCAAAAATAACCTTCCGTGTTAAAGTTTTTGCTGACTTCTACGTCAAAAGTTTAACGTTGGAAGAACACAACAAATATAACAAAAACTATTTACGTGGCAGTTTGACGTAAAGGATTTTGAATCTCGGAGCTGAGTAAAATCAATTAGTAGGAATAGACAGCTCACCAATGGCTTGTTCTGAGTTAAAAGCACAGAGCTAGAAAAAGCTGCAAAAAAACCTTCCGTGTTAAAGTTTTTTCTGACTTCTACACAAAAAGTTTAACATCGGAAGAACACACCAAATATAACAAAAAATATTTCAATGACAGCTTGACGCAAAGTATTTTGAATCCCAGACAAAAATAAATTAATGTAGAGAGAATAAGCAGTTTTCTGCTTATGTCTAAGAAAAGATTTAGAAAAAGCTAGCTAGCGAAAAGTTTAAGCTACCGCTTTAAAGATTTTGCTAGCTTCTATGCAAAAGGCGTTTAGGTCCAAGTGTGGCTAAAAAACTAACCGCACGTTCAAAAATTCTAAACAAGATCACATTGGCTTTATTTATATTGTGAATAACTACACCTAATTTAAAAATGGTATTATAAAGCGGCTATTTAGACAGTGAATGCGGTGCATAAATCTTAACTGCACGACTAATAATCGTTTTTTCCATAAATAATATATGAAGTGATAACTTTGGTTTTAAATTAATATTCTACAAACGTTAAAACGCGCTTACCTAAGACGTTTTGAAAAAGGATGCGTATTAATTGTATTATTTCACATTTTTTACATGAATAATTAATTTTATAGAAACTGTAGAATATTTTTCCAAAATTTTAAGAAAACTGTATATTTAGTATATAAACTATGTCTGTTTTTTTATAGGTTTTTTTAGTACAACGTAAAAACTATCCATTCAATATGTTTAAAATGGTTATTTACAATATAAATAGAACCTATTGTATTTTGTTTATTATTTTTTAAATACCTTTAATTTTTTATTTGGTACACTACTTGAACCCTAAGATACATCAAAAATTAAAAAAAAACAATGGGTCCTTTTCATATTGTGAATAATTATACCAAATATCAAAAATAATTGTACTAAAAAAAACTATAAAAAAGGTTTTCTGGCAATAATTTAAGCACATACATGCAATTTTATTAAAATTTTGGAAAATATTCCAAATACTATGCAATTTAAGTTACAGCATTGGTAGTGTAGGGGCTAACGTGCAGGTCTCTCACCCAAGCGGCCCGGGTTCGACTGCCGGTATCAGTAAGGTTTTATGCAGTTTTCCTTAGCTGTAACACAAATGACGTCCTTAAAGTTAGCGAAGCCCTTACGCCAGAAGAACAGGAAAGCATATGGGAGATTAAAAGCTAATTAAATAGTGTAAATAATTTGTTATTATTTAAAGAGTTTAAATTATTTAAATTGTTATTAAATTAAAGATTAATGACAAATAAAATTTAAAAAAAAGTCTTGCTTGTAACGGGGTTCGACCTTGCATTCCACGAGCCCGTGCGGTTTAGCAAGCCGAACGTTAACCATTGAACCACGGAGGCAAGTCGCGTCGACTTTTCAGTTTTCTGCTTTTAAATTATGTTTTGCAAATAAATCATGAATTTATAATTTCTGAAGAATTGGGATTGTTATTAGGGATAATATTTTTGAAAATATTACCCTTAATAACAATCCCAATTCATATTGATCTTATCTATCGATTGCAACTATTAATTTCACCGACTTTTAATCGAGAACGAACTATTTGGCATATTTCAGATTTCCCATACTAATCCCCTATAGCAAATGTTACAACGAACACGGTGTATAAACGTAGTATAAACTATAAAAAGTACCTTTCTAATATAAAATATGTGATAAGAATGTAGCAAAATGCATTAACAATACATTTCACAGCTAAAAACAAATCTGACATTGATGATGGAGAAGATAATATATTCTTGACCGATCCAGATGAGACAGTAATTGAACAAGATTGCATTCTGGATTATTTAAGTCAACCCAATTGTATTTTGAAAATTGGTGGGATAGAGTCAAGTGATTTCTCATCTATCGACTCCACTTTGTCCATATCAAAAGACCATCTAGTATGGAAGTAAAAGAATGGCTCAGGTGCAATGAAACTTTTACGAATAAAGACTTCCCAGTACTTTCTGAAAATGCTGGAAATCCTTCGGAAAATCCCCAAGATGTCCCTAAGAACTTTGAAATTCTTAACATGAACGCAGAAGGCCTTCAAATAAAACTTCTATTGCTTAATTTATAAATGGAAAGGTATCTATAATACATAATTAATTATTATACATTAAACTAATTACTTTATGCATTAATAATAATAATAATGTATAAGCGAATTGTGGATAAATGTTAGAATAAAATTATTTTCAGATTTTAAAGGATTTTCTCCTGAGCAACATATATTTGAGGAATATGAAAAAAATAAATTCTAAGCAATAGAACTAGAAAAGAATTGGTCAACCTAACAGTTAGAAAATACTTTCAGCTACCGAAAAGGCAATGATTTTACATTGATTTCCTTTTTACATTGACATGATTTCCCAAGATTTTTGGACCCGCCAGGACTTGTAGGTTCACATTTTGTTTAACCTTATAACATTTACTATAAATAAACATATATTTTTAGATTGAACAAGACTTCAACCTGCTTTATCCGGAAGCAAATAATTTTCTTACTGAATTCGAAAACACAGTGAACAAAATTCTTGGCGTATATTTCCTACCCGCTCCCAAATATAGAAGGTATTAAGGAATCTGATTAACAAAGCAGTAAATAAACAAATAGATATCTGTTTTAGCATGGGACAAAAATACAAGAGCAAGACTTTCCATTGTCCACATGTTGCCTTCTACTGCAAAAGGTCGAAAATTAAGTAGTTCAAGGGATACCCTGCAGTCTCTATTTGACAAATTGGTAGTGTTTCCTTCGGTAAGTATATAACAAGATAAAAACATCATTTTGTTTTAAGTTATTATTTATTATGTTTTCATCTATATTTTATGGTTTACTAAAAGATAACAAAATGTCTGTGACTTCTACATATCTGCATATTTGGAAAATATTTGAATTTAGGTATAAGATGAAACCTCTTTAGAAGTTCAAAAATTAAACTTTCTAGGTTGGTGATCCTTTGGAAGCAGTTGTTAAAACCAATTTGAGTAACCAACCTTACCTTATTGCCATTGGCTCTAACAAGGCGGCAATTCATGACTATAAGATCGTTGTCGACAAGTTTTTGGAAACAGGCCATGCTTCCATTTTAGAATCATTCGACTTCCTTTTTAAAGTTCATTTTGTGTTTAAGATTAAGTTTGATAATGGACTATAGAAACTTTTTTTACATTTATGCAAAGTTACTTTTATAATATAGATAAGGAAAACGTTCATTACACTACTAAAATGAGAGAGTTAATGCACAGGCTTAGTAATTTTGAATAATTAACTTCTGTAATAATAATAATTGACAAACAAATAAATGACGTACAGATAAAGTTTTGGGAATATTTTCTCGTACTTTATAATACCTTATACAATGGAATTTAAGTGTTTTAAATGTTCTCGGACATTTCTAGGATTATCAAAATTGTTTCAGCATAATATTTTGGCAATTTCAAGGTTCTCGTGAACATCTTGCAATCATCAATGTTTTTCCACATTTCACACTTTTTGTGGTTACAAAAAACATTTAATAAAATGCATTGTAAACCTAATGTTATTACATTGCCATTTGCCCGAAATAAGAATAGTGTTAAAAGCACAGGTGTTATTGATACACATAATGATAACAATACTGATGTTGCCACACATGATATTACGGCCAATCAAAATAACAGAAGTACCAATGAACCAGAAACTATAGATACTGCAGAACAGAAACTTCCTGATTTCAGCCATGCAGAAAACATTAAAACATGTGTTTCTAACATACATATTCAGATAATTTATTTTATTTCAAAGTTAATGTCTATAGAAATGCCCATTTCCACAACAATTACAGTAGTCGAAAGTGTTGACGAGTCATTCAACAGCATTTTTGATGAGATTCGTTGCTTTTTACCTAAAAATGATCATGACAGTAATATTTTATTTAAAAGAGTTATTTCTTCTATTGGAAATTTTAATACTCAGCACAAAATCAAAAAGGTATTTTCTGATTCGATTGTTACACCTGTTGAGATAGCAGTGGGTGTAAGAACTGATCAAGTCTTCCACAAAATGAGTAATATTTATATTGAAAAAAATGTTACAGATACTTTTACGTACATCTCTATTCTTAATATTTTATCTACATTACTGAAAAATAAGAATATGCAAAAATATTTCACCAAAGATTATATATCCCTTATAAAAAGCAACCATTTAGAAACAATTCTTGATTGCGAAACACAGAAATAATCCATTTTTCCAGGAATATCCAAATGCAATTTAAATCCAGCTATATTTTGATAAATTTGAATGTACTGCTCCTTTAAGTTCAAAAACGGTCATTCATAAAATTGGTCCACTATATTTTATTATAAGACATAACATTAAGGTGGGGGTGTTGTGAACAGAACTCAATAAGATCTACAACTTCTATAGTATACTTCTATACTGCTATAGTGACTTTTCCTCCAAAGTAATTAGGGGGCCAATATTTGAGAAATTGTGTTTTTACATGCTATTCGCCTATGTAAAAAAATCGATAATAAACCCTATATACTATAATATACAATTAAAACATTTGTCTATTAGATATTCTATAATATTTACATATTTACATTGGATTATTTAAAATGTGCTATTGGTTTCATAATGATCTAGGTCAACAAGGCTAATATGATGGTGTTTTTATTATTTTTTCCTATGCATTTACACTGCAAAAAATGAATAAAATAGCATTATATTAGCCTTGCTGTCCTAGATCATTAGAAATCAATGGTACTTATATTTTGCTTTTGTTTTGAAAGAAAACTTAATATTTCCTATTACTTACCATATACAATTATACATACATGTTTAAACCTTGTACTTACCTAGTACCTAAACATTGCCTCATATTGATTTCTTCTTCTCTATAATATTGACTCTCAATACGTTTTGTTGATGTTTTAACTTATGCTTATTTTTTTATGGTATATTATTTGTTAAATCATTGTTTGCATGTTTATACTACCTTTTATATTTTATTGTCGAAGAATCTGTTTATATATTTATTACGGTGGTTCTGATTTGAGTCATGTTGGAATTTCGGTTTTGCCGGTTGTCATTTGATTCCAAAAAAAAACCTGAAAATTCTAAGGTCAATACAAACTTCCTATCTCGATTCTAATCATTCCCAGTAACGAGGAGAAGTTTCCCATTTAAAATGCACTCTTTTTTCAATTCTTATGTATATATTTGATCACTGGGACTAATTTTTGAGACAAAATTTTTAAATAGATTTTTTTTTGGAATTAACAGTGTTCGATGAAGTGATTTAGGTAAAAAAAATTATATGGGGCGTTCGGTTTTTTCCAAGGATTTTTACAACTAAATTCAAAATAATGCATCATTCAATTTAGAGTTGAAGTGATGTAGAATGTCCCATATAATTTTTTTTACCTAAATTATCGATGCCCGTTAATTCCATAAAGTTAATTTTCAAATTCTTTGTCAACAATTTGTCCCAGTGATCAAAAATATGCATAAGAATTGAAAAAGCGTGTATTTTAAATGGGAAAACTTCTCCTAGTTACAGCGAATGATTAGAATAGAGATAGGAAGTTCGTATTGATCTTATTAATTGTTGGCGTTACCAAAGACGTTGTTTATATTTAAAAAACTAGGAATTTTTATAAAAACCTTTACTAAATTTGTAAAAGTCAAACAGAGATATGAAATCTTAAATTCAAATGTTTTTGTTGTGATTGTTACCTACATGAAAACCAAAAGTCTGATATCATATGTCATCTAAAGAATAAGTTAATTTTATCTAAGAAATTTCTGCAGAAGTCAGCACAAAAGAACTCGTGGATCACGCAGCCAGAAACTACGTTGCAAATACTCATGTTATTTGTGGTGTTGCACTTACTCGTACGCAAACATATATAGTTTTGGCCTAATGATCCAAATTACTAGTGAACGTAACGCCGGCTCCAATTGCAAAGTAAACATAGGCGGACGTTATAAACTATAATGCCCACTTATAATGCCCTGATTGTTATGAACGTGTTTATATAGTTCGTAACTCAGTATAAACAGCAAACAATATGTAAGTGGAACATAAATAACATTTACACTTAAATAAATGAATTTAACCAACACAGTTGGTTCTTTTTCCATTAAAAAAATTTTTCTTACCATTATAGGTAATAATTTTTACACTAAAAGAATGGAAAATTAACACTCAGTTCTTGCATTTTTTACACTAAAAAATGTTTTATAACCACAACAGATTGTAATTTTGACACTTAAAACATGTAAGTCGAACACCCACTTTATACACTCTTTACACACAAGAAACGTTTTCTCAACAATAATGTTTGTCATTTTTACACTCGTTAGTGTCTTTTTCATTTCTGTATCGTGTAATATAGGTATAAGGAATCCATGACTTTAACCTGCATTGAAGGTTAAAGTTGTTATATATTTTACCACTTTTAAGACCAATGTTATTTACACTTACATTTATCTGTGTGGATAAATAGGAACCACTATGGTTGTTATTACCACTTATTATGAAAGGTAGTTGAAGTGCCCGCGTTCAGGTCCAAGTGTACCCAAAAAACGTGTGTTGTTTGTTTAATAAATAATATAATAATGTGATAACTTGGTTTTAAGTTCATAGTCTAGGAATGTTAAAAACTTGCTTACCTAACTTGTTTTGGAAAATTTTTTAATTAAATTATTTCACGTGTTATACGTAAAAAATTAATTTTGAAGATACTGTACATTCAAAATTAATCAAAATAATACCACTTAAGTTTCATAGTATTTGAACTATTTTCCCAAAATTTTAAGAAAATCGTATGTCTAGGGACTAAACTATTACCTCCTTTTTGCCAAAAAAAAGATTACTTTCGGAGACTTTTGGCTCGTTTGTAACGGGTTAAAATTTTAGATTCATTTTAAATACATGACGAACCTTAGGGACGCTTCTGTCTAAAGCGTTCTCACGCAGATGAACTCGTTTTTGTAATAAAAATACAAACTGCTTTCTTGACGGAATGATACGTCTAAAATGCATTTAATTTAAATTTATGTTACCTTGTACGTGCTTATTTTCGTTTTTGATCAATAGATTCTTAGAAAATATATATCAAAAAGGAGCAGTCTGAAATATTTTTAAATATCAGGTTTCATGCTACAAAGCAAGTAAGTTTTCGATCCTGCAAATGGCCATGGAATGTTCGAGAAGGTATTCTCTCGAACACTTCCGCTGTACATCGAAATATTTATCGCAAATTGCCTTAAAGTACTTGATAGCCTTATATATGAATATCAACATACGATAAACAATACAATATTTGTTTTCAAAGAAAAAGGTTAGCTTCTGATATGATATTTCTACAAACATTTACAATCTGTATAATACAAAAATAATTTGCAAACAGATAAAATCAAAGTGCGAGCATTATCTAGACAAAGAAAGAGGTGAATACTAGTACATTTAAGCATACACAACACCTGCCTGAATCTAATTATCAACAATTTTCTTTTAACCATACAATTTGAATAAAGTATTATAACTTTATTAGCATTAAATTTGATTATTAATATTAAATATTCCTAGCTTTAGATGGGACTTCCTTCGAGATACACGTAATTTACTTCTGTGTGATAGCTGCGTCTTAATTTTTTTCCCCAACACCGGGGTGACGGACAACCAACGACGACCCAAGCAATTGCCTACAACAAACTTTATCCAAAATACTCCCCTACCTCATAGGGTAAATTCCATTCCATAGAACTAATAAAGTTAGTTAGTTAAGTTAGATACATTTAATTGCTTACATGCTAAAAATACTAATTACTACCTACCGCCATATTTAATCTGTAAGTACAGGTATAAATCAATTTAGTTTACATCTAATAAAATTACAACATTTACGCTTAAACTCGCTATTAATTTTTGAATTCTTAACATCCTGTGGCAGTTCAGTATATAATTTTAACCCCTTATAGAATACATTATTTTGTGATGATGATTTTATATGAAAAGGTAATCTAAACTTATTAATATTTGAGTGTTATATTCATGGTATTCCCTGTTATACGTCATGAATTTTGACATGTAATGTGGTAACTGCCCGTTCATTATTCTAAAAATTAAGAAAAGTGTTTTATAATAAATCCTTTGCTTTATGGTAAAAAAATTTAGCATGTCCAGCATAAGGGATATTCTAGTTCCTCTGTTACAACTGAAAATAATCCTCATAGCTCTGTGCAATTTTTGAAGTCTTTGCATATTAGTTTCCTTTATTAGGAATAGAATCGAGGCGCAATATTCAAAATGTGGAGCAATAATACTCTTATAGTTATACTAATATTCTAGACCATATGTTAGTTTATTGCTTAATCTACCTAAAAAACCTATCTTTTTAGCTGTCTTCTTTACAACATAATCTACATGTTTGCTAAATTTTAGTCTATTATCTATCATAATTCCTATTTACCCCATCCGTTAAATTATAGCATACCTTGTTTGATATTATCATAGCTTTAGTTTTTGAAGTACTAAGTTTTAGTTTATTGAGTTTTAACCAACTTGTTATATTTATCATGTCTGAATTTGCCTTTTGTATCGCTAGTTTAACATCTATGTCCGATGCTGTTATTAAGGTATCATCTGCAAAAAGATTTATATCACAGGCATTAAGTTGCGCGTCTATATCATTGATATAAAGTATAAATAGTAATGGACCTAAGATTGACCATTGCGGTACCCCCAGATTGCATTGTTTTTTGGATGAACTGAGTTCATTAAACTTGATAATTTGATGTCTATTAGTTAAATAACTTCTTAACCATCTATTGGCTGAACCTTTCCCATATCTTTCCATTTTTCTTAATAAGTTATCCCTATCAATTGTTTCAAATGCTCTTTTTAGGTCCAAGAAGACAGCAACTATTTTTTTATTTTTATCCATTTGTTCCTTCCTTTTTGCTATGATCATATTTAATGATGTTTCACAAGAGTGATGTTTTCTGAAACCTGATTGGTATTCCAAAAGCAATTTATTATTTTCAAGATAATCTACCAATTGAATTTTAACAATTTTCTCCATAATTTTTTCTAATGTAGGTAACATATTTACTGGTCTATACTCATCGCATTTATTAGTCCCTGCAATTTTCGGCACTGGAATAACTGTAGCCGTTTTCCAATTCTGCGGAAATTTTGAAGTTTCAAATGATCTGTTGATTATGTTTACCAACACGTCTCCTATAATAGGCATCGAATCTTTAATTATATTTATTGTGATCCCGTCCGTCGAATTTTTATTTTTTTACTGCTAATGACTTTTTGAAGATCTTGAACTGAAATTGGAGAAAAGTTTAAAAACCGCCTCACAGTTTCTTCCTATATTATTGAAATCGATGAAACTATTGCTGCTAATACTCGCATGAATTTGTTCAATGCTACTAATAAAATAATCGTTAAAGTTTTCAGAAATTTCTTCCAACAGTACAACACTATCACAGTAAAATTAAAGATTTTTCTCTTCAAAGAAGAAAATGTGTCGTTTTCTCTTCTACTAACCGCGCCGTCATACGAATAAATACATAAAAATAATGGAAACAAAGTTTAAAGCGTGACAAATACTAATATGATTAAGTTATTTAATTTAATTAATTTTGATCGATATAATCCGAATCTTTTTTTACTTGGGGATTCGGATTAAGAATTGTAATGACTTCGAGTAAGTTGCGCTTATATTCCTTATTATTTCTCCAAACCTTAATTTCTTTACAATCTTACAACTACCTTATGCTAAGATATTGTTATAGATAAATATATGACTCATATTACTTACTGCTGTATTGAGATTAGTTATTTTCCATTAAAGTGGAAAGAAGCAATTGGCCTACCATTACCAAAAGTCAATAATACTAATTCATATTCTGACATACGAATAATAATTATATTGCCATGTATCTCTAAAATATTAAAAAAGTATTATATAAACAAACATGACTTTTCTATTCGCAACGATATTTTACCTAAATGTCAATCGGGTTTTCGAGCAGGTTTTAGTAGCGTTGACTCTCTTGCTACTGTTATTGATGAGATCATCCATGCTACAGATAAGAAAGAAATCACTGCCCTTATACTACTCGATTTTTCGAAAGCATTCGATACCATCAGCCATTCCCTTCTTTGTGCTAAGCTTCAATATTATGGTTTCGGAAACACCGCTGTTTAATTAATAAACTCTTACTTATTAAACAACAGAAGTTTGAAAACAAAAGTTGATAATCAAACCTCTGGCACATTCAAAATCAGTTCTGGTGCCCCGCAAGGTTCGGTTCTAAGATCTCTGTTTTTTTATTATGTACACCTCTGATATTTTAAAATCAGTAAAGTATTGCAAAGTGCAAACCTTCGCAGACGATACTCATATTTATAAATCATTTACCTTTGCCAGTAGGGTGCAAGCTTTTGAGAACATCAATAATGATTTAAATTCAGTCAAAGAACTTTAACTACAACATAATTAAATAAAACTAATGCGGATAAGTCAAAACTTTTACTTTTTGGTAATAAAAGCTACATTACTGCTCCAGATTTTGATCTCAATATAAGGATTGATAATGAGTAATGACCTGTTACCGATGCTGCAAGAAATCTGGGTATTGTTTTGGACACAAAATTGCGTTTCAAGTCTCATGTTAATAATAATAATACACGTCTAAGAGCAACTTTCTTATCTCTAACAATAATAATTAAGCAATATATATATATATATATACAGTACAAATTACGCTGTATCAAAGAATTCATTAATTGTATACGGCTCTATGTTCACTAAATACTTGCAAACATCTCTTTTAAATTTTTTCAAAGTTTCTATAGTTTTTATTTCATTTGATAGTTTAATGAAAAATTTTATACTGGCATAACAAGGACTCTTCTCATACATACAGATTATGAATAGGATAATTATAATTTTGTTTCCATCTTGTATTGTGATCATGTTGTGATTCATATTGGACAAAGTTGTTATATTCAAAATTAAATATTAAACATTTGTATATATACATTCCAACCACAGTTAACATGTTATATCTTTTAAAGAAACTTCTACAGGATATTCAAACGGGATGTCAAATAGAACCCTTATCGCCTGTTTTTGTAGAATTAACATTTTATTAATGTTAATTTCGGTTGTTCCACCCCAAAATAAAATCCCATATTTTAGTTTTGAAATAAAACAAGAATAATAAACTGTTTTTAATAAATTGCTTAAAAAACGTACTCATCGTTAAAGCTTCTTTATGCTAATCGAGATATTTTAAGTTTTGGTAAAAAAAAGTTACTATCGGAATCATTAGTGCTATCACATTTAATTATTGTAATTTTATTTACTCTCCTTGCTTAGATCTGCAGGACAAAAATCGCATCCAAAAAATGCAAAATTGGTGCTGCAGATTTATATACAATTTACGACGCTATGATCACGTTTCTTACTATATTAAAGAATTAGGATGGTTAAGAATGGATAACCGTTGGAAATATCAGCTACGCACCTATACTTATGCCCTCTGTAAATCCATTCATTCTGCTAATCTTCTTTCTTCGAAATTGGTGTCCAGGTCTGAAATGCACTCTGTAAATATTCGAAATACAAATAGGTTAACAATGCCACGTCATACGACTGCTTTGTTTCGGAGAGTATTTACTTACAATGCGGTTTTGTTATATAAAACAATTCCAGCTGATATTAAATGCTTGAATTTATATAGATACAGGGTTTCAATAAAAAATTATTTCTTAGATTTACAATAAATATTGACTTACATAATTTTTTTTAATCCAATTTTGTTTTTCTGTGCATGTTTCCTGCATATATAAGAAAAACAATTACGTTTATATTATTTAGTAAGTTAATTCTTTATTTTATTGATGGTCTCCCGGTTAAATAGAGTAGCCTTTAGTTAGATTTCGCCAGGAGAATTACATCTTATATATATATATTTTTTGAAATTACAGAATTCATTACTTTTTATTTTGTTTTATGCTTATTTATTTTAATAAAAGCGATTATTATTATTATTATCTATAAGCTACAGAAATCAGTACCTTACCCCTGAATAATAATTTGTCATCAGAAAGAGATCTTTTGCCGGAGCAGAAAGTGCAGTAAGTATCGTTCTTTGTTTTCGGTATGTAATTTGTTTAGAGTAAATTAATTTTATAAATCTAAATTTTGCAAACTTTTTATGCACTTTTATGTACGTTATATGAAGTTATTTTAATTAACTACTTATTTAATAATAACAATCACTTTCTACATGCTTAACAACGAAAACCACAACGAATGAAATAAAGCTCCATTGTAAAGATCACAAACCTAACCTTTTAATCTACTATATAAACCTAAAAACGTTCGCTTCTGCTGTTGCGCTACAGGGTCATATACATGTAATATAACGTTAAGATACATAATAGGACCCTAAGTTCTCTAAAAGAAGTCAAAGTTCCATGTTTCAAATAGGCCAAATTTGACCACGCCTGTCGGACTTGCAAGACATGCAAAGAGAAGTTATACAAGGTACTATAGCTATTGATATGTGGTTGAACCCGTAATTTTATACAAAAAAATACATTTAGATCAGGCTGTGAACGTATTATCTTTAGCTTGCTTTTCTTACTGTTCTTACATAGTTAAGTAGGATAACTCGAATTTTGAAGTACGAAGATGAAGGGAATGTAACAAACTTTGACTGGCACTACCTAATCGGGTAGACGCAGCAGCAGAAAAAGGTAAAGTTATAGTTAGTTAATTAGTGCTGTCATTTGTAGAGTTTATTATTGTGGTGTTATTTACCTTTAAATAATTTTATGAAATTATTGAATTTATTAAACTGGCTAGCTGAAAATAAAAATTGAAACACCACAGTATTTCTTTACCCAGTCTTGCTACTTTTATTTTCAGCATCAAACAATCTAGAACGCCAGTGAATGAACTTACCTATTTACACACCTTAAAAACAATTTACCCCAAAAACACCTGGACTTTATAATAACTACAATTTAACACCTAAAGAAAAACTTACCAATAAGTTTGATGAAGAACGTCTTGATAAAATATCTTTGTATCAAGGTTCTGATACATTTAAACAACTTAAACTAGGAAAAAATCATAAACAATTCTAGTGCTTTCTACAAAAACTCAGCTAACTGTAATGAAACATAGGACAAAATGCAGAAAACATACATTTCTATGTTGAAGTTAGGACGTTAAGTCAAAGGAGAAAAACTATTTAATCAGATTTACAAACAAGTTAATTCTAACATTATAAAATTTTAGCTAATGATCATTTCATTTGTTTTCAGGTAAAACGTAACCTGAGACTGGTCAACAGAAGCCCATTCCTATCTGCGGTAATCTACATATGTGAAATGAAAATTATTTCTATAAAAATAGCTGATACTATATCCTATATTTTGTTAATTAGTTCTTTAATACATGTAATTCTCTAAGCTTAACATGTTTATTATAAGATTCTATATTGAATTGTTAATTTAGCAAGTTTGGTTATGTATGCACAAAAACCCGTGATCTTCCGTAATTTTATGAATAACCTAGCATGTGAAATGTTTTAACAGGAATAAACTACCCTTTTGTAACGTACAGAAATTAGAAGATTTAATTTTATAAATTTGAATAAGCATTTAATAAAAATAATACTACTACGGCCCTGTATAGTAATCTATATTGAATTGTTAATTTAGCAAGTTTGGTTATGTATGCACGAAAACCCGTGATCTTCCGTAATTTTAAGAATAACCTAGCATGTGAAATGTTTTAACAGGAATAAACTACCTTTTTGTAACGTACAGAAATTAGAAGATTTAACTTTATAAATTTCAATAAGCATTTAATAAAAATAATCCTACTACGTCCCTGTATAGTAATCTATATTGAATTGTTAATTTAGCAAGTTTGGTTATGTATGCACGAAAACCCGTGATCTTCCGTAATTTTAAGAATAACCTAGCATGTGCAATGTTTTAACAGGAATAAACTA
Source organism: Agrypnus murinus (assembly GCA_929113105.1). Classification (NCBI taxonomy): domain Eukaryota; kingdom Metazoa; phylum Arthropoda; class Insecta; order Coleoptera; family Elateridae; genus Agrypnus; species Agrypnus murinus. The sequence goes on along the minus strand of OV816023.1, from coordinate 6,375,900 downwards.
CCTTTTTGTAACGTACAGAAATTAGAAGATTTAATTTTATAAATTTCAATAAGCATTTAATACAAATAATCCTACTACGGCCCTGTATAGTAATCTATATTGAATTGTTAATTTAGCAAGTTTGGTTATGTATGCACGAAAACCCGTGATCTTCCGTAATTTTAAGAATAACCTAGCATGTGAAATGTTTTAACAGGAATAAACTACCTTTTTGTAACGTACAGAAATTAGAAGATTTAATTTTATAAATTTCAATAAGCATTTAATACAAATAATCCTACTACGGCCCTGTATAGTAATCTATATTGAATTGTTAATTTAGCAAGTTTGGTTATGTATGCACGAAAACCCGTGATCTTCGTAATTTTAAGAATAACCTAGCATGTGAAATGTTTTAACAGGAATAAACTACCTTTTTGTAACGTACAGAAATTAGAAGATTTAATTTTATAAATTTCAATAAGCATTTAATAAAAATAATCCTACTACGGCCCTGTATAGTAATGAAATGATCTGTTGAATTGAAAATGAAATGTGAAATTGAAAATAAGAAATGTGTATTTGAAGATATCAGACGACAGCTGCAGTCAAACTTGTAAACAGTTTAACTTAATAGGATAAAGTTAATCAATTTTGATTATGTAACCTAAGTTAAGTACTATTTGGTGTTATAGTTTTAAGTTTTTCATGTCCATAAAGGACTCCTTTTTTGTCTGTATAATATAATCTAATCATAACGAACATCAACCTTTGCTAGACGCAATAACTGTTGGCGAATTCACACTTATTTATTCTTAATAAATATTGTTTTAAATGATAACATTTGAATATTATACACGGCACAACCAACTGATTTTGTCATACCTAAAAGTTCTTTAAATAAAATAATAAAATTTACTCTATTCGAGACAAACTTTTGAACATCAACTATAATATAACGAAGGTCGATTTCGAATCAGATGGGTGACGCTCAACGTAATAATCCTTATTTAGAATTCCCTAATTCCTGATTGCAATTTAAAAAGATACTTTGGAAGCTAGCACCCAAGATCCTGTAGGTTTTTACAGTTTTTAGTGACAAGCGGTTTGAACAAAAAATGTTTTTTTTGTTATTGCACTTTATTGTTAAAATTAGGAACATTTTTTTGAACAAGACAATGTCTACATATGAAAAGTGTTAATTTAGCGAAAATATTGACTGTATCTCTATTAATAAACAAGAAAACATAGTTCGTTAGTTTTTCATATAAGTCTCTGTTTAAGGATGTTGGTGCTACACGAGCTTAGTACACTCGTGAAATGTTGCTTTAATGATGTTTGCCTTACATTAGCTGTCAACCTTTACCTAATACGAAAACCTGACAATAAAATCGTTCCACAGATAGGTATTAGCGATCAATTACGGTGTACACCTATATGTATGTTAGGCTATTATTAGAAATCTTCTATAAAATTACAACAGCTGATAACACTATTTCTGATAATTACTGATAATAACCTTAGAATGCACGAGATTTTTATGTCAAAGTTCAATAAAAAATTTAAAAAGTACTCTGTATCATGTGTACATAAGAGAGGCTAATTCAAAAGCATGTATATGTTTAAATTTTAGCTGTGAGATATATAGAAAAATATTCAACACCAGAGGAACCAGAACCATCATCACCACGTATTTGGTGCTGCATATATGTGTTTACCTTACTTATTATAGTTTTCAAAATCCCTCCAAAAATATTTGAAAGATGCAAACTTTTTAGACATTAGACTAGTAGCCATAACTTGAAGGTAGGATAACTTCTAAAGAAATCTTTAAAAAGTGACAGAAAATGACCATATATTTAAAATATGCATATGTATATGTATTAATTATGTTATTTTAGATGAAGTTAATTTTTATTAAGTTGATTAATGATTTACATTAAATTATATTTGCAAATTCATATACAAAAATTTTATCGCCTCGGCTGGGAATCGAACCCAGGACTCTCCACGGTCTAGGTGGTATCTCTACTAACTGAGCTACCGAGAACGACTATATAACCTGGGTTCGATTCCCAGCCGAGGCGATAACATTTTTCTATATGTTTTATATATAAACTTCCTGTAATAAAAGGTAAATAGCACCAGCACCGCCCTTTGGATTTTGAGGAACCGGGCACAAATATCAAGTAGGGTCCCCAGTAAATAAAAAAGTATTGATTAAAATAAGGTAGCTGGCCGACCTTAGGGACGCTTCTGGAGACCACCATCTGATGATTCATTTAACCTGCCCTACTGACTTACAAAGTCATGCACAATTACAAATCAAAGCTAACGAAGAAGTCGACACTTACGCAATTATTTATTAACCAAAATAATGAAGTCACAATCTCACTGCCACTCTTTAACAACTGTGAATTTTTGGCGCACAAACAAATATGTACCCTAAGAGTTCTTACAAATTTGCCTTTCTTGGCAGGGGGTTGGACTGTTGGAGCATAACTAATTGCTTACAAAAATGAATCTTCTATTTTTAGTTTTGTTATGCAACGTAACAACGTATCTATTAGTATAGCTATAAAAGTAAATTAATTTTAGACACGTTTTATCTCCTAATTTTTGTCGTCGCTGTTAACGACAATGTACGAATCAAAGAATGTACATACTTTATTTTATTAGCGGTTAAGGGAACACAATTAATAAACAACTGTTTTATTCGTAAGTTTTTATTATGCAACGTTAAGCACTATGTCCTCACGTCGCCAACATAATTATACTAAAGACTGTGTAGTGTGTAAAAAATATTAATTCCAACATTACTATTAGCTATAATAAGAAAAAACTCCTGAAAAGGAATATAATAAAAATATACATTATAGGTAAATTCCAATACATTTTTAAATACTTTGTTAAGGTTTTTCTCTTATTACTTAAATATTTCCTAAGTTAATTAATTAAAAAAAATGTCCCGTATGGTGTGTACTTTTGGGTAAGCGCTGTATCTATATTCGTAAAATATTGTTCTATTTATATGTTGGCAGAACCTAGGGCAACTTTTATTAGCTAAATGTTAGGTTTATATTGCTGATCTATAGTGTTACAAAGCATAACCTCGCTACTACAGTTGCAGAATATTCTTCTGTCAATGTTGGGGCAATGTGGGGTTAACTCCACTGCATAAACATTTTATATAGGTTTCACCGCCAGTGTTGTAAAGCATTTATTGCACATCCATTGGTACAATGTTCTTCTAACAATGTTGGCAAGACGTGAAGTAACTTTCATTGAATATACAATGGGATTTAATTTCAACGCTAACGATGGAAAGCATACCGTACATTTATGTTGGCAAAATATGGGTTTGAGAATATCTTCAAGGTGTCATCGCATGTTGGCTTGTAAACATATATCCAATATATTTCCCATATGTAAACAAATATGTGGAATCTCCAACGTTGATAAGTTATATAATAGTTATTGTCAGAACAGTAACACCTTTAGCCAACATATTATGTTTATAATATGTTGCCACAACGTTTGTACAATATTTTGTGCTCCTTGGGTAGTACCTAAAACCTAACACCTTAGTCGCAACTCTAGTTTTATAGGCAAGTTTTGTATGCTTTTATTTATTTTGTAGAATTTCTAATTTTACAGATTGGCTAGCCCGGAAGTGGAGGTTTTGTTTGAAATGTGAAAGATATATTGTTGCAATGAAGGAAGATGAATGACATCACTCTCTGCTCCAATTGAATTTGCGTTTATTGTTGACAAAGCGGCTTGAGTTCCATAGAAGAGGGCAAAATAGGAAACTGCGTAACTCCAAGTTCGCGTAAGTCGGGGTATTACTGTATTTATTGCATTTAAAAATAATCAAATAAAAGTATTAGGCTACACTGGATGGTTATGGTAAGTACGCATGCATTTTAGCGCGAACAGACCTGATTTGTTATAAAAAATACAGCTTTGCATTTTTCAGTTTACAATAAATAGGATTTTCATTTACGTTTGTATTTAAAAAAAGTCCATTAGTCTTAAATTATCATCAATTGAAATGAAAGACGTTAAATGGTTAGCGCATTTTTGGGCGGTTATGAATTGTTCGTTGCCTAAAAATACAGTAAATGGAATGCTTTGAGATGATTATTTTAAAATTCAACATAGATCATATTGCAGTTTAATTTAATAGCACTATATAGTAATATATAAAATTATTTAATACAATTTTAAATCGTCGTTTAATTTTTGAAAAATACTACTAAGTTGGTATTTCATTACTTTCTTGAACCGAATAGTGATTATCTTTCTGCTGGAAATAATTTGGGCTCTTTCATGGTTATCCTCAATGTTAGATAATAAATATTATGATTTATTTTTTTTTTCGTTTGAGATACAAATACATATTTGAGTTAGTTAAAATTCTGAAACGTATACACATATAAGAGCATTATGAAGCTAAATATAAATCTTATTATCACAAGGAAAATAACGATTAGCCAGCTGCGAGATAAAACACCGCCAACGTATGCAGTTTACAGAAACCATTATCAATAGGTTAATTATACTCATTTATATTATGTTTCTAAACAGTATCTTAATGTCTTTACCCATTAGCTTGATTATGCTCATATATTTTTGTCTTTTACGACTACAGAATAGTATATAAACACCGCAACTTGATAGCATAAATCAGTTCGAGTTGCAACTACGTTCGGAGCGTAGAAACTGGCATCCAGGGATGTTGTTTACCTCGCTTTTCGAACTTCGACACTCAGATGCCTTAGAAACTGGTATCCGGGATACTGTTTACCTAGGTTTTCTGAGTATCAGTGCCAGTTTAATGTTAAAATTGTATAACAGTATTTAAGTTACTATGCAAGTGCATATTGTGTAATGACCAACGAATAAATATCTTATCATACTTAACAGTAAATTGTGTTCATTCTGTAAATTGGACTACGTCTTCTGTGTTTTTAAATAAAGTATTATTTTAAAAACACTTCTCAACGTCAAAAAAGTTAATTAGTTGTTTTTTTTATTTTGAGGTCATTGTAGGTGTTGGGTAATAAATATTTCATAACAACCTGTTTTGTTATTCTTATCAGGTACTCCCATAATTTTTAGTGTAAACCATTCAGTAATTAATTTCACCTCGAAGAGTATAGTTGATTGCAATATCTAAAGTGATCTAGTTGGTGATTAATGTTAGTAAGACAACTACTACTTAATTGGTAAGTTAGCTCACGAGTATTTTGTTCATCTTTTAGGGAATGACTTGAGAGTGAGTTCTTTGATTTAATGAGAATGTAAGTTATGTTATGTCTATTTTATTCAGGGACCACACCCTTAGGGCTGGATAATATCATAAGACTCCTTCTTGTTTTTATTGCAATTATTCTGGAATGCTTTTAAATTTCTGGGCCTAATTAATATTTCTTGGTGTTTGTGTTGATCTAGCATGTTTATCTGATCGAAAAGGCAACGTTCAGTGCTTTGCTGGACAGCATGCGTGGTCCATACTTTATTTGTTCGAAAAGGTACGTTCGGTGTTCTATCGAGTCTCTTTGTCAGGAGTCGATGCTTATTTGTTCGAAAAAGCAGCGTTCAGTGCTAATTTAACTCAACCTAAAATGTGATGTTATATGTATTTACTTCATTAATCTGACATGAGACAGTCTTTTGCTGATTGTATTATTCTCTAAGATTTTCTTATTTTATGAGCAATAGCAGACAAGTTATTATTTTTTAGTTACTATAGAATAAAACATAGAGAACTTATTAAGTGGTGAATGAGCGAGTGATCTTATATCAATCTTCTCATTCTTCTCCTTTTTCAAGGAGCTCCTTTTGGGATTCGGCAACGTACTCAGGATTATATCTTATTTTACGGTGTTTATATAATACCAAGACCCCGTACAACGAACGAATAATCCGACTAGGAAAAGTGTTCGTTTACGCAACAAGTCGTTTAGTTAATTAACTATTTAATTTTATTAATCTCTTCTAAAGCTATCCTTACATCCTTTATAAAACTTTACTCCAAAACGTAAGATTCCAGAAAAATTTTATTTTAAATTGTACTTGCAACTTGTTCTCATTTATTCGTTTAAATAATGATAAAGCAATCAAAATGAATTTAAATATAGAAATATATCCTAACTCCAAATATATTTTTTCAATAATAGATTAATTATTACAATTCTTTTTATAATATCAAAGAAAAGAAAAATATAAAATTATGTGTATAGTATGAGAAACTGGTTAGTATACAATTAATTACAATACGTTTTCATGCATATATAAAATGATGTTTGAATTAAATCTTCGAAATAAAAAAGAAAAATAAGTAATCGTCTTTAATAAAATAACGTATTTTACGTATATTAAAAGGGACAAAATTTAACCCTTGTATAAAAGTCAAACTATAAGTGATTTAATCATTGTTATTCACATATGAATGGTTTAGATGGTGGATAGTACGGATATTCCATGCGGTGATCAATATATTATTATAGTACAATACTGAAGGTACTGAAATTGGAAATTGTAATGGTTCTAATAAAATGATTTATTAAGTTTAAGGAGTACACAGTTAAGTACTCTAACAATTGCTTCAAAAAATGGAGAAAAATCAACACAAAAAGGTATGAAATAAAGTTGAATAACAGCTTAACTGTCAAAACAATTGTCAAGTAGATTATAATAAACTTGTGAAACTTACTAGTCTTTTATTTTGTTTATTTTATGATTATGGACTTTAGCCATGTAAGGCTAGAAACAATAGCCAAAAATAAAAAGATGTATGTTTCGACTAACAATAAAAGTACGAAAGTGTTTTTTCTTCTGTATTAATTGGAATCTTGTGGCTAATCAGCCCATTGGACATTGTGAAGTAAAAATTAATTAATTAGCATTTTGGCCAATCGAGTTTATTTATTAGATTTAAATTATTAATCAGTTACTTTTAAATTTATCTTCCTCATTTGACAGGCTCAAGAATCCAATATCGCCCTGAGATAAGTTTTTCATGAATATTTGTTTACATTCATTTCTTTATTTCTTTGAAATATAAGTTTTTAATGTCAGCTAATTGCGTAGTCTTGAAGTTAGGTAAGGATTTACGTAACTTATTTATATGAGTCATGCTTTATTAAAGCTCATTATAAAGTGTATTTTTTAATCATTAATAAAAGGGAAAGTTTATTTTCAAGATGATTAAGACTAATAATAAGAAAAATTTAACTTCTTATCCTAAATTTTATAAAAATTTCTTTATTTAATTTCTACGAGCTAGTGGCATTTATTCGTACTCTAAAACTATACTTTAGAAAACTTTGAATAATTTAATTTTTATTAATAATAATTGAATAATTTTAAAGCAGGATCGTCGGGCAATATGATAGCCATTCGAACTAATGACCTCAGTCCACGTGAGTGACTACACATGTCATTGTAACAGCTACTTTTTTGCTTTTAAGAAATTACATCACATTATATAAAGTAGAAACGTTTTAAATATAGTTTTATTAATTAAATTCAATACAGCTTTTATTAAAAGGATAAAGTTTAATAATAAAAACCAGTTGAGGATTTGACAAAACATTGACATAAATCTTAATTGAGCAGTGTACAATTCCTTTTTAAAATCAAAGTTACTAATTAATTTAAAAATGCTACACTATGATCAATACACTTTTATTAAAAGGATAAAAGTTAGTAATAAAAACCAGTTGAGGATTTGACAAAACATTGACATAAATCTTAATTGAGCAGTGTACAATTCCTTTTTAAAATCAAAGTTACTAATTAATTTTAAAATGCTACACTATGATCAATACACTTTTATTAAAAGGATAAAATTTAGTAATAAAAACCAGTTGAGGATTTGACAAAACATTGACATAAATCTTAATTGAGCAGTGTACAATTCCTTTTTAAAATCAAAGTTACTAATTAATTTAAAAATGCTACACTATGATCAATACACTTTTATTAAAAGGATAAAATTTAGTAATAAAAACCAGTTGAGGATTTGACAAAACATTGACATAAATCATAATTGAGCAGTGTACAATTCCTTTTTAAAATCAAAGTTACTAATTAATTTAAAAATGCTACACTATGATCAATACAGCTTTTATTAAAAGGATCAAATTTAATAATAAAAACCAGTTGAGGATTTGACAAAACATTGACATACATCTTAATTGAGCAGTGTACAATTCCTTTTTAAAATCAAAGTTACTAATTAATTTAAAAATGCTACACTATGATCAATACAGCTTTTATTAAAAGGATAAAATTTAATAATAAAAACCAGTTGAGGATTTGACAAAACATTGACATAAATCTTAATTGAGCAGTGTACAATTCCTTTTTAAAATCAAAGTTACTAATTAATTTAAAAATGCTACACTATGATCAATACACTTTTATTAAAAGGATAAAATTTAGTAATAAAAACCAGTTGAGGATTTGACAAAACATTGACATAAATCTTAATTGAGCAGTGTACAATTCCTTTTTAAAATCAAAGTTACTAATTAATTTAAAAATGCTACACTATGATCAATACACTTTTATTAAAAGGATAAAATTTAGTAATAAAAACCAGTTGAGGATTTGACAAAACATTGACATAAATCTTAATTGAGCAGTGTACAATTCCTTTTTAAAATCAAAGTTACTAATTAATTTAAAAATGCTACACTATGATCAATACACTTTTATTAAAAGGATAAAATTTAGTAATAAAAACCAGTTGAGGATTTGACAAAACATTGACATAAATCTTAATTGAGCAGTGTACAATTCCTTTTTAAAATCAAAGTTACTAATTAATTTAAAAATGCTACATTATGATCAATACAGCTTTTATTAAAAGGATAAAATTTAATAATAAAAACCAGTTGAGGATTTGACAAAACATTGACATAAATCTTAATTGAGCAGTGTACAATTCCTTTTTAAAATCAAAGTTACTAATTAATTTAAAAATGCTACACTATGATCAATACAGCTTTTATTAAAAGGATAAAATTTAATAATAAAAACCAGTTGAGGATTTGACAAAACATTGACATAAATCTTAATTGAGCAGTGTACAATTCCTTTTTAAAATCAAAGTTACTAATTAATTTAAAAATGCTACACTATGATAAATGATATACTATAATATACTTTAACAAAATATTTACTTTATAATAAGCATATACAGTTCAACTTTTAGTAGAAGACATATGTACGTATGCTTATTCTACGCAGACAGAGAAAGATATAAAAGCAGCGATGCCAGAATCCGAAGAAGCGATCCAGAAGAATGGAATTCCCTCCGGTTAGCTAATTATACCTTACTACACCGTAGAATATATTGTCATGATATTTCATAATGAAACAAGGAGAATGCAGTTATATTATAATATTAGCCAGTTTTATGAAATTTAGGTATTAAACATTAAATGGGTTGCATAGCCGCACTTTTAAAATTATGGTTTTTGATAATATTTTTCTTAATAGAGAGTAAACCTAGTTTATTAAAACAAACACGCACACCAGAATACTTAAGTAGGTAATGAATAAGTGGAAAGCTTGATTTTGGTGTGAAAAGGGCATTTTGGAGCGAATAATTAAGTCAGTACATGGTTTTAAGTATTTGTATATTGTATTGTATTGTAAGGTTAATCTGATTTGTTCGTACAAGTGTTATACATCATTAGAATCAAAATTCTATAAGATTATTTAATTAGTTTTAGCATTATTAAAAAAATTTTTAAATAACTTGGTTAAGCTAAATGTGGAAATTGTCAAGTCTTTTGTTTTTATCAAAAATTTATTTGTTTTACTCGATTCATATATAAGGATGGCCATTTTTTCACAAGATGCTCTTGCAATTCCATCTTTCAAAGAGAGCACAACCTTTTCGGGTACATGAAAAAGTTTTTGGTTATGTTTTAAAATAAAATGTAAACAAATCAATGTCAAATATTTGAGGTTAGTGTTATTTATAGAGAAACGTCAACGTGTTAAAATTTAAAAAAAGGGATTTTAAATGAAAGTGTCTAATTAGCAAGTGGTTCAAGTTAAACAAGTGTTTAATTTATTCCTCGATTAAGAGAAAAAAACTTTTTACAATCGTCATTTATGTCTATATCCAATATATTAAATCTCCCCATATGAATATCATATTAATATGTATGCTATGGTCAGACATGCTTGCTGATTTCGTTATCTCGTTACACTAGTTTTTATCTAAGTAAAATGGTTTAAAACAATGCAATTTTTTATCTTACATTTGAATAGCAGTTAGCAGTAGAATAAATGTTTAATATTAAACAGTATGAAAAGTAATTTGCATAATAAAAATATAAATACACAAATACAACTGCCCTCGTACATATGTCTAATAAAATATACAAATGTTATATACAGTACTTATCTAATAATTACTGATACCGTTTACATTTAATACTTTTAAATGGAGAATATTTGACAAATACATAATTAGTAATTAAACACAACCAGCACAGTGCATTTGCGATGAGCTTTTACGTAACCAATTTTATAGTTCATATAAGAAATTAGAGGAATTTCTACCACAAACCATTCTAACAGTTAATGGAAGTTCTCTTAATATACAAATAACTTCAAAACAATCTTTTCCCAAAAGTATTTCACCGTTGACTTCTAAAAGCTCATCTCCAGATTTCAGATTGCCATACCTACCAACAGGTAATTCTGGTACAATAACTCCTATATAATGATGTGGTATCTCGTGTCCATTTTTCATTTCAACTATTTCTTCCACACTTATACCTAAATCTCCCTGATCCCAAAATTTTGTAAATTGGGCCACCACAATTTCTGCGCCTGGGCTCACCTTTTTTAACCATTGATTCTTAATCTCTGCTTCAACTGCTGGAGTTAAGTCAGACATCCTAAATCTTTTCTGTTGATTTTCAACCGTTCGACGATGCAATTCTTCTTGTGTTAATAAAAATCTGAAGTTAAGGAGAAAATACATAAAATATATTGTAAATTAAAACACCCATCATAATCTTGTAGAGCAGTAAAATTAGTGGTGGACCATGGAAATTGGTATTAATAATACATATAATAATACGCGAATACGTACTGTTTAGAAGACCTATGAGTAACGAGTTAAAAAAGGTACGGTATCCACTAACTTGAGAAGGAGTCGGTTAAAAAAAAGACTACTAAATAATTTTGCTTCGACAGGTTTTATGTAAAAGATGGCAAAGCTTTCTATTGATCCTAGATTTTTCAATAGCGGATTTTTGTTTTATTTAGCAGCAGTCTTATAGTTTCCGAGTTATGGCATCAAGAATGTCAGGATTTTTCATAAGAAATGCACAGAATAAGAATCTTATAAATGGTGATGGTTGATAAAAATAAGTCTTCATTTACAGTCCGCATTAGAATTCTCCTAGGTCTACTAGATTTAGAGACGGTATAGTCAACTTTTACACAAAAAGATATAAAAGTTGTGTCCACATGACAAGCTAGATGTTATCATAGAGAATGCTCTATTTTTGGTTATAAATTAATACTACTATTAATAAGTAACTTTTATAGTACACAAGGATAACTAAAAAGATTGCCAAACATGGAGTATTTTCTATGATTGATGATAAGCTTGCCATCAATATCGATGAAACTGTTACTTTATCGTACCCACAACTTTTAAGTCTTATTATATTGGTAAAGGTTTTATGCAATACACATAAGAAATAAAATAGTTGACTACCGCGTTACTAAACCTAATAGACATGAGAATTGTAATACCGCCATGTAAATCAGCACTTGTTACCAGAAATAGAAAAAATACTCGTATGTTGATTTTTTGCTTATATCTACTGAGCTATGAATTTTTTTACATCCAAAAGTTGTTTTGACATTTTATTAAATTGTGTAAGTATTGTGTAAATAAATTATTTGCATATCCATCCCATTTACAAGATCTTTATTCCATATACATATTTCGTATAGGAAATCATAAGCCTAGGCCTATAACAGCCTACATTTTTGATGATATACTACCAAACTATAAGTCGCAGTTAAATAAAACAAAAATCAGCTTGTGAAAAATTTCACAAGCAATAAGAATCTTTGTTGAATTTTTTTGCATAAACCTGTCAAGATCAAATTCTATAGAAATTGTCATCTTAACCACAGTTTTTCGCCCCGATGATGGCTCAAACAGCATGTTTAACATCCAGGCGTGTTACGCGAACATCTATGCCAATTTCCTGCTTCCTACTAATTTTGTCATATATTAATTCTTATTGTAGTGTACAATTACATTAGAACCACAATGTATACACAAACAATGTCAAACTGTAAGTTTAAAGTAAAAATCAGTTATATTAGTAAAGAATTAATTAGTAAGAAAAGTTAGAATTGTTGTAAGCTATATTACATGTAATAATAATACATAATAATGCAATAGATGTAAACTATAACAACACTGAAACTAGGCATAGTGGTGGAGCTGGCTGCTATAGAAATTTAAAAATAAAAAAGTTCTCTCTTTCTCTTTGTTTTTCTCCCTCTCTCACACACACTCTCTCACTCACTCACAAATCAACTCAGCATGTAAACTAATAAATATTTCTACAAAATATAGTTTTGTGTGTTCAAACAAAGAATTCAATTCCTAAGAAATTAACAACATCTATACCTCAAGTATGGCCCTGATGATAATATCCGATGATAATAATACAACGCAGGTGTTCATAGTTCCGGCCTGTTAATTATTCCGGGTGTTGATATTAAAACAGATGTTGCAAATAAACATGGCATTTATTTTTTACTCCTAACTGTAATTAGTAATTACCAGGCTTAGAATTTGGGTGCATAATTTACAATAGCGTATTTACGCTGACTGTACTTTTAGAGTAGAGTAGCTCCTAACAGCTTGAGACAGCATGTTAGTGGAATAATCCGAAGCTGGACGAGGTGAAATCTCCTTGGTCGTGTGATACGTCCCTCACATCCTCCTTGGAGATGGAGCCGACGGGTGGGCACTTTTATCGCTCCGGCACTAGCGTGGACAGCTAGTAGAGTATGGATAGTATCTCGCTCCTACCAGTGAGTTACTGGTAGCATTGTAAAGTGCAGCCAATGCGCGTCAATTGAACGTAATCTCAATTCATGCTTCGGCATGTTTAAAAGGCGGGAAGGAACTCCCCAAAGTTCAGAATAAGACATAAAATCAAATACCTAAAGTGCACTATTGTATAAATTAAAGGTAATAGGCTATACGTTAACTGTAGAAGGGACTAAATGCACCTTTCAGCAGACAGTAAGCCTCACGATGTACTTTTAGATAGCCTGGCATTCTCACGTTTTTTATTAAACATGTGATAGATAAGTATGTGTAATTTTATAAAAATCGACGTTCTGCACAACATATTTAATTTACAATTTATGGCTCAAGTTAACATTAGTGTATTCATTATAAACGTCGTAAATTTTTTTTTAATTGTTAAATAGATTTGATTAATAAACCTTCTTTTCTACAACTGTTTATATTTATCTTTTTTGTGAATAAGATTCTATAAATTATATTACAATTAAAAGTTTATTTACGTATTTTTGTTTCTATTTTATTAAAATTTTTGGGCATATTTGTTTTGTGGTGAACGACGTTTCTTGCAGTCTTTTTATGTAAATGAAAATCTCGATATTTCAAGAACGTTGATCGTAGAGATCTGTGGTAAAAACCGTTGTATTGTTCAGACTTTGAACTACTGCTTTTGTTGTTAGAAGCATAAGCTTTGTAAGATGCTTCGTTATGGATGTGTAATTTAAGCCCGAAGTTTAACACCTTTTTGCTAAATTTTCGCTATTTAGAGTTCCACATTTCCAGGAAAGGGAAAGTTTCAGGGATTGTATTTTCTAAAAAGGCACACAGTTAAGAAGAGTTTGTTTAAAATATTTGAAATTTCAAACTTCACTGTTTTGGTGTTTACGGGCCTCTGAAATTCTTGTTTTCTCCATTTTTGGGCAACTTGGAAACTCAATATCTCTGATAGGTGTGGATGGATTTTTTGCAAATCAAGCAATATATGCTGGAAAACTGTGGTAAGAATCTTAACTTTGACATGATGTAAGACCAGAGTTATGCTCATGTTAGCTCACACAATTTATACGAGTTGGGAGGAAAGTCGACCACGGAAGAAAATACAATGAAAAAGTATCCTTATTATATTAATACCTTTAGTTATCACTGCAAGGACTTTTACCAATAGCATATGACTATGTAATAATAACAATAATAATGATTTTACTTTCCCAAACCAATGTTAGCATTAGAATAAAGTACTAGTTGGTTTCATAATGATCTATTTTATTCATTCTTTCAATGTAAATGCATAGGATAAAATAATAAAAAATAGCAACATATTAGCCTTACTGTCCTAGAGCATTATGAAATCAATGGTACATTTACTCAGTAATACTATTGTAAATACTTTACATTTCTACTTTTCTGGGCATAACTCTCATTACGCTAATATCAAAGTTAAGTTTTTTACATAATTTGCCATCATATATTGGTTCATTTGACCTAATATATAAAAAAATCCATCCATGCCCATCAAAGATATTGAGTCCAAAGTTGCTCAAAAATGAAAAAAACAGAATTTAAAAAATCCATAAATACCAAAATAGTGAAGTTTCAGATTTCCAATATTTTAAAAATTTTAGTCCTCCCAAGAAAATCCTAAATTCGCCACTGGTCTCTTTGACCAACCGTTCTTGAGATATCCAGATTTTCGTTTAAATAAAAAACTGCAAGAAACGTCGTTCACCATGAAACAAATATGGCTGCCATATTTAAACCAAAAGGAATAAAAATAAATTACTAGTGTTTCGAACTACTAATATTTAGATGTGATAACACACAAAAAACTTTTTGAGGTGTTCCAGCAACCACTTGGAAAATATTTATGTTTCACCGCATTTCCCGATCTGAGCGTCAATTTCTAACCCATAAAGGTTAGTTTTTTATTTTACCGTCGCTATTTTATTATTTTATATTGTCAAGATTTAAAAAATCATTCAAATTCGAGTTGTTTCAACCGGTTCCGAGATAACGTTCTCTTTTGCCTAGAGCTCCTCCACTATGTGGTTAGACAATATTAATTACAATTAACATTAATAGTAATTGGGCCAATTCCTATCGTACGCAATTCAAAAATAAATTGTTGCTTGACATTTAAAGATAATTTTTATATTTTACACAGAATATTCCTAATACATTGACATTTCAAAAATAGCAAAATAAATTTTGCAAGCCTTGGTATAATTGTGGCGGCCATTTTTATTCGGCTCTGCACAACATTTTTGACCGAAATCGCAAATTACGGAAAATTTAATAGTTTCTTTACTATTAAAGCTATAGTGTTCGAATACTAAAGGAAATTTCTAATTTCCTTATTAAAGATTACCGGTTTTTTAATAATGCCCGAGATCTTTGATTTTTATTCAAGTTTGTAATTGTTGTAACTGGAGATAAATTGAATGAATTGCAAACTAAATTTGCTGTATCCAATTCGTCAGATGGATCACAAACGTTCTCAGTTACCATTTCTCATGATTTTCGTTCAATACCAAATAATTTAGAAATAGATGTAGGACATAATGACTGACCTGTAACCCTTTATTTTAATAAATTTTGTTTATCTTGAGTTAAATCGCTTACATTACATAATTTCTCCGATACAGATTCATAATCATATTAATGGCATTCTTATTTGAGACACACACCCCATATTGATTTGTCACACACATTTGGCATATTTATCAGTCAATAATCAAATAATATAATGTGGCTGCATTAAATGTACTGTTCTTAATAACAATAACTAAACAGGCTACAAAAACAATGATTTAAACAAGTACTGACAGGAATTATCCTGCCGCCATCAAAAAATAATATAAATACATCTCAAAAATAATTAAATTAGTTGCATTCATATTACTATTCCCGTATCATACATGTAACATCTGAGCCACAACAGCTCATTTGTGGCAGACTCAGACACAAAATTTTGATACAGAAAACATGATACAAATTGAACAGAAAAACTTGTGTTAAATCTTACACTCATAATCAGCTAAATTTTATTTGCTGATACTTATTATTTGCTTACTGTATTATTTATAATTTTTCTAATATATTTATTACTTACAAAATTATTTTAAAGCAACTTGTGTGCACAAGTTTGCAAGTAGTCGTATTTTTGCGTTACTTTGCGGCGGCACAGCTTTAAAACTACTTCAGTCTGCAAATTTAGATTTCAACTGCAGATTTATCCCGAAGACTAAATTTTCGTGTAAAAATATTAGAATTTTAGGACCTGTCCCTTTTGTGATATTAGGCTTAAAAAACTGACAATTTTAAGGTTTGAGCTATGTTTAAAGGTCCATAGAAAAAAATACGAGAATCTCACATTTCAAAATTAACGAATTAATAATCCAAATAGACACACGTAAGCATACAAAATTCGAAGTCTGAGACTGTTACCATTCTTACGAAAAATTATGCTGAAAATCAGAAATATGAACGAAACCATTAAACATTTTGTAAGGGTCATTGTCATGCATTTGCACAAGCGATAGCTAAAACTTTAATTATCAGAAACGTAGAGCAATTCATGTCAAAAACAATGATACTTGAACACGATAGTTCTAATAGTAAAGACACTATTAAATTTTCTGTAAATGGCGATTTTGGTCAAAAATGCTGTGCGGAGCCGAAGAAAGATGGCCGCCATAATAATACCAAGGCATGCAAAAAAAAATTTTTTTTGCTATTTTTGAAATGTCAATGTAGTATGAATATTCTATGCAAAATATAAAAAATATCTATAAATGTCAAGCAACAGTTATTGGGTGATCTATAATGGATTGATCCAATTATAATTAACATTTCAACGGTTCAGCAAGATTGGAAAATGTAACAGGTACAAAGCGGATTATTATTATGGAAAGTCTACTACAATATTTTGTAGAATCTGTGAATATTTTTTGTTGTAATAAAATTACCACTTTGTATTTATCAACGCATAAATATTAGATTCCCAAATGGGGTATCCTTGAATTTGGAATTAAGAGAATCACACAATAAGACAAACAGAAATGAACGTTGCAATTAAAAACAGGTGATTTCGTCATCGAAGATTGTACTTATCAAAGCTATCAACATTTATCCCAGATAAAAAAAATCTTTCTTGTTTCTGTTTTATTTCGACTATTCTATACTTTTTAATCGCCCTGTATATCTGTAGAATACGTACTTAAAAAGAAAGAAATTCCTAGAATTGATATATGGTAACTGACATTAACGCAGAAAAATTAAATTAAATTAAAATAGAAAAAGTAATTTTGTTATTTTTTTATGAATTAAATTAGGCATAAATGTATAGAAAATTATCTTATGGCAATTAATTACTATACTATTTTGTATTAGTTAGCTAATTGCAGCTCTCATTCATTTTTAATATTCGCAGGTTATTAAATTTATCTTTGTCATTTCAAATCTCTTTTGCATATACGATTTCAATAAAAATAATATAAATCTATTAAAAGAGAAACAGATAAGTAAGCAAAAAGTGTCCTTTTTATACAAAATAATTTAACAAAATTAATTAGTCATATTTGAGTGGTTGGACAAAAAGACAATTAAATTTATATAAATTAAAAATGCAGTTTTTACAAACTTATTAATTATATACGTAAATTTATTATTTTTACAAAAATAAGTAAAGGACTTTTATTCCTAAATAATAATTCTTGAAATTATATTATCTACGTATTTAAAACGATAATAGAATAGCTACATGCATTCTTCTATACTACCTAAGTTTTATCAGCAGATGAATACATGAAGTGAAATAAACAAGTTTGAGGTGTTTTAAACAAGAAAGTGGACGCCGGTGATTCCCCTAAACGCTTCGTCCAATCAGAGAAATTCAAGTATTTCTTCCGACCCCATTGGAAAGATTGCCTGGCGACAGAATAAAGGAGAGGGATGTATTCTCTAAGAGTTTAGGAATGGTCATAACGCGATCAAGACCAGGTAATATGGGTTGCATATCTCGGAATTGTAAATTACTTTTTGGTAGCCACAAGCCTTAAGTCATTCATAGCTTTTTTAAGAATATTTTTTTCCTGAATATGAACACGATAAATATTATTAGCAATAGTTCGAATTGATATTTCATCTTCTGCGACCTATTGAGATACATACAATTTCACTCAAATCGATTGTTTTGCAAAATTTTAAAATTGATTGTTAATTTTTAATATTTTTTGAGATACAAGGTACAATATCTTCCTCACTATTCTTTTTCAATGCGATCTGTGCATGCATTCTAAATGCTGCATGCGGCCTCTAGAATTCCTACCATACACGAAATTTGTTTGAGGTAATAATTACATTGGGCCGTTTCGACATTTTTAAAACGATTTCAAACCACGGTACTATTTGGTTTATTTTCATCTTGAAGCTAAACAGAAAACATTATATTTCTAAATGTAATAGGTAAAAGTAAATGAAAGTCAGATGAAGCAAATTCAGAAATCTAGTAAATACGCAATTAATTATGAAAGCGAACTATTGTCCTTAAAAAAACTTTTAAATTTTTCTTGGAACCCTTTACCTTTTGAAAACGACCGGTTCATACTTCAATATGAATTTTTAAGTAGAAACATTCTGTTTAGGCTTTAAGAAGAATACCTTACCTGTTTATAAATAAGAGGAAATTCCAGATGATTTCGGAGACCCTTTTTGAATATAATTGAATAGAAACTGCAAGTTCACTTAGAAACAATGCTCTGACGAGGTACCATACCAAACTGTACCTTCTTACTGAAAGTAATCCCTTTACCTTAATTGATTGTTTATAGACAGGTTGTAAATAATTTGTATGTGTTTGCAAAGACTGTTTAGTACTTAAAAAAAACTGGTTAAGCAAAACATACGTGCGCAAAGTAACACTCTTGTTCAGAATTATCTTTTTTAACTAATATTTTGCTCAAGAAATTGAAACAAATAAAACCTTAATTCTAAAGTAAAAATTTTAATTGAACACCTTGTATACAAAAGTCTGATGTCTCGAATGATTTTTCCCGGGACTCGAGACAAGAAAAAATAGAGTAGTCCCCGGGAACTTTTTGCCTTCTATCCCCATTGTAATAGTTTCACCTTTTAAAAATCGAAACAGTATTTACTCTTAATGTATACGATCAATAGCTGTGAATAATAATATTAGTTCAACCTTTTAATGGAGACGGTATAGAAAGATTACAACCTCGTGAAATAGTGCATCTATATATTTATTATTGCTCAATCTAAATAAGACGTATACTACGAGTATATTCGAGAATTTTTCTTCAAAATCTGAGTGTAATGCAGTAACGCCATAATACTGCAATAATTGTAATTTGTAGAAGAAATATTAGTTACAAGATAAATTTTGACACAAGCTTAATAAAGTAGATTTAGTGAAGGGACTTACCGTGGTTCGGGCGTCGAAGATATCAATTTGCTGTCCAAAATTGCTTGCTGCATGTGTACATACTTCGGCTTATAAAAATATCGTTTCAGACACAACTTAACGGTATTTCCGATGCCAAGTAACATTCTTACATCTCGATAACTCATTTGTTCTTGCAAGGAAATGCCATTTATTTCCACGATTCGATCATTTACCTGAATTTTACCATTAAGATCTGCTACACCACCCTTTCTAATACGTATAATAAAAATTCCAGAAAGTTTTATTCCACACAAGTGACGGATTATTGTTATACCAAGGCCAGTGGGATTCGATTTCAGTTCCACTATGAATGTTTTCATCTCAGGAACTTCGTTTAAAGAATGTAATGTTGTATATGAAGGTTGATATGGAACATCGGAAGACGACGGAATGACACAGTCATGTTGTGGTTCATCAAATGCCCTTGCATTTTGATAATCATCATTGCTCCGAAAGACTGGCAGATACTGATTTTTAGTTAAGTATCGGTCTAATTCATCAGGATTGCTTAAAAGCTTTACTGGCACTTCAGCGGCAGAAGGACTTAAATATTTATAACCAAATATTGAAAAAGAAAGGCATGATGGACGTGCAACTACTAGTTTGACATACCGACCGCACTGCTGAAGCAACCTTTCAACTTGTTTGGGTCCCATGTTATGCAAATTTACTCCAGATATCTGCAAATTTTTAAAATATCAGAATTAACTATGCAAAATATATTTTAATAGTAGCATTACTTGTAAAATATAATCACCACTTTGCAGTCTACCATCTCTATCTGCTACCCCTCCAGGAACAATAGTTTTAATAACGACACCCATACTATCCATTCTAAGTCTTCCGAGACCTAATTTAGTTCCATCATCAACTAGTTCGATTGCTTCAACTTGAGCCCACTCGGTACTTGATAATGTGTCATAAGCAGTTTTGAAAGCATCGTTAACAGCAGAAAACGATTCGGAAATACTATCGTCTTCTAAACGCCGGACTTGAATTGTTTGGGGAGGAAGCAGAACCTAAACAATATTAATTTAAATAAGATTTGGTAGTTGCATAGTATTACAGACTATAGATTCTATATTTCATGTAGTACAAATCTATGAGTAAAAATTGTAACTTACAATTACAATTTCTTAGGACTTTTCTTCTCATTTTACTACTGCTAGACTAGACAATTTTAATTTTATATGGAAACAAATAACAAAGAGACACAAACCAATACATCCCATATTAATTGTCTTGTACATATTTGAAGGCATAAAACGGTAGATTTAATCTTAGTTTGTCAAAATAAAAAATGTGGTATAAAAGAAAATCCGAATTAGCAATAGTTAAACATACAACATATGCGGTATTGCGTCTAACTAATAATAAATTATAACTAAAAGCTTTATGCTAATGTACGTTATTTTTAAATTGTAAAAAAATTCTGCGGTAACGACTGAAATAGGTCGCTACTTAACATATTCTACAAAAACATCTGAAAAACAGGTTTCGAATTGGGTATGAATTTTCGTTACAAACGGTCAGATGCTATGAAAATTTCGAATGATAATACTGTAGTGAATCAAGAAACGCCGTGCATGTCGAACAATCCAGAGAGCGACTTCCAGATGTTTCGAGAATCCTACACCGTGCCATATAAATGCCGCCATCCCACGAAGATAATATAAAATAAATGAACTTCAGTGGAAATAAATAATTCTGCGTTAAAAATAAATAGTCTCGTACTGTTAAATAAATTAGTTTAAGTTCGTTTAGTGATTAGTCTTCTTGTATTTTAATTAGTCTAGACGTTAGTTATTGTAAATATTGTTCTGTTAAACAATTCACATTAACTCCGAATTTTAATTAAAGGATCGTTATAATACCACAATATGATGTTTACATTATTGGATTGGAAGTCTATTAGTTCACACTAATAATTCTACTAACAGTCAGTTGGAACCCGATACTAAATTCTATCTATTTACATAACTATTTTGGCTAATGAATGATTAAATTTGATGTTGCTACTTCCAGGTGATGTTAAACTGTGCGAATATTGCTTAGTGACTGAAATCCAGTTATCCCTACACAAGAAAATTTTTCACCGTGTCTGGCACCAGACGGCGGTACCTAATCTGTTTAAATGGCTGTGGCTTGCTTAGTAGTTTGTTTAAATAAGATAAAAGCGATGTGGAAACCACAAAAGGATTCTTCACTTTCTTAACAATAACTACTTACTACCTATAACCTGGAAAACAGACCCCAGAAACTATAAAGCTTGTGCGTGAAGGAGGGGTGATTACCGCCAGCCGACTTACAGATGTTATAGGACAAATCCCACATTTGTGTTACAACTAAGAAAAAGAGTGGTATATGCCGGCCATTAAACTGTACTTATGGATAAGTTTCCCTACTCATGGTGAGTTACATGAACTGATTTGAAACAACTTTTTTGTTATCCGCCATTTTTTAACCAGGTAAGTAAATTGATCTAAGTACGATATTCTTGAAATAATTAGGATGTTGTAGTTGGGTCGTAATGAGATGCAAGTACAGATGTATCATCGGTGAAGGTGACTTCATAGTTCCGTTAGTAGTTGATGGGTCTACTGTGTACAAAATGTATACACTGCCCTGAGGAAACACAGAGCTGATTGGCAAAGAGATGGTATCGCTATGCTTTATTTAGAAAAATCTATTCACTCGATACGATGGAAATAAGAATTGAAGAATTTTGTCTGTCACACGGTGAATCTGCACAGCTGCAGCATAATATTCACGAAAATCAAATTGATGTTCAGGTAACAGGTTATTGTCCAACAGTATCGGCTTTAGTCTTTTCGGTAAATGTTTTTCAAATATTTTTGATAATATCGGCAACAACATAGGCGCCGACTATGTGGTGGCTCGAAAGCTGTAGCCCTCATTAAAATAATTTAATTAGGACTGAGCCCTCATTAACATGACTAATATATTTTAGGTAATAACAATTCTAAATTGGAAATCTAACAAAGGGAGTCTACAGTCTACTTGTCCGGCTGGAATATTTTTTCAAGTTTTTTCAAGAAGGCAACAAATTATTTCAATCTTTGATGAAATCCACATGTAGAACTGAAAGATCGTTTTTTTGCATTACGCGGAGTAAAAGCCTATTTGCAACGTACTATGGCGGAAGCAAACTAAAAGAATATAACAGTGTTTAATAGTCACAAAACCATTGCTAAAGAATTAGACATAGAGTCAGTTGCAAAGATCTTGATTGAAAGAAGTGGTGCTCGAAGTTTTGTTCTAAATAGGAACTTACTGTTAGTTCTTACAGGAACTAACTGTTGTTATTAGTATTATTATATTGGGACGTGTCACAAAGCCAGTTGATATAATAAGGTACCGTCACGAATGCGAAAAAGGCAACATTAACGATCTACTTGCCGTCAGAAGGCACTGATGAAAGCCAACGTGTTTGTTAAATCTTGAATATGACACTTTAGCAACAAAAAGGGGTTTGTCTGTCTGTCTTCATTTGCGGATATACGTGACTCACCTGCGTTAAGCTTATAGGTACGACCTCGTATTGGGCAAGGCATTGAGATAAGTACACTTAATTAGCGCGTCACTCTTTCAAGTAGTGCTACCAATTCTCACTGGTGGGAACGACGTTGTCCTCCAGGCTAATGAAGTTATTACGTGCTCACTGGTCGACCCGCCTCCCGAGAGAGTCAATTCACCCATAGCCCAGTATGCGGACATGCCACTGCCACTGCCCGGTAGAGTCCAACCTCAAGTGTGGCTGGACTCGGTCTCGGTGTGCCTAGAATTACCTAGGAGTTGCCACTCCGCCTACCGTAATAAAAGCTTGGCAAGCCTTCGACAGAGCCCCGTCCGACTTTACCTAAAAATAAGGACCCGGCATATACCTGGGCGGTGGGTGGGGTTGTCTAACGGTGAGATAGCCTTGCTGGGGACAGCTGGATGGATCTCGTCCATCAAATACAGAGAATCAAACTTAGCAGACGCCACTCTACAGTCACAACTACACCAGAGAAAGCACCTGGCAAAACGGTTTATCCAAAGACGGTATAAGCTATACGAATTACTCTTCGTGTCCTGGCGTCCAACCGTTCTAGGATCATTTCCAAACTAAGGGACTCCTACGACTAATTCAGCCATAGTGAGAGACAACGCCTTCAAACTGTACAAATACTTCAAATGTTGTTATTACGATATTGCATTTTACAGTGCTGTAACTAGGGCATGGTGAAGAGCAACTGCATTTAGGGCGCAAAATTGTTAATCGAATTCTATTTTTTTCATTATATTTTACTACCATGGCATAAAGTAATTGTTATTTTATTATTAAAAATTATTACAGTAGATGCTAGATTATCCGGGGGCTGTTTAACCTGGTTACCGATTAAGTAGGTTAGTAAAAGATCTAATTTTTTATTACAAAGTGCTTGAGAAATGCTAAACGTTCTGATCGAAATTTCATCGTTTAAAAGAATTTCAATGTGAAATTATTTAAAATATAAAAATGAAAACAATAGCCTCTGCTGAGATCATCGGGGGTCTATTAATGTTTTATATCGACCACAAAAATGTATTATTGTTCATTTAGTTATACAATGTAGATCACAACCGGAAACTAACCAGCCCTCATTAAAATTTTGAAAAGTCGGCGTCTATGGGCAACAGACTTCTTGGTCTACACATCTTGCTTAGGTTTTCCTGGATTTAGTCACTTTCATTTAATAAAGATTGATAAAGAGTAGGATTAAGAAGAGAGATATGGAATATATAAATGTGATAAACCTATTTTAAGTAACTTTTTGAGTTAAGTAAGTTTTTCTGTTGTTGTTAAATCATAACCTTGAACTTTTCTCGCGTTTAGATGTTTAAGATTTGTTGTTGCAACTACACTGAAAAAATAATATAGTTGACGTTTACAATACAAGATAGTTATAAAAAATATGATAGAATTAACTATTAATTAATTAAAACAATCCAAATCGAAATGTTGATGTTGTTACTTTAACAATGCCTTAATAGTTGAACAATTATAATTTCAGCAATTATCAAAACTGTTAAATGAAGTAACTGTCTTGTTGATTATCATTAACTAAAAAATATTGTAACTTACAATTACAACTAAATATACGATATTGTTAGGTTGCCTATACTGCTTTATTAAATTATGCTGATCTTGCAATATTACATCAACTGATATTGTATCAACTATGTAGATGTGATAGAGATATCATGCACAATCGAGGTGGTGATGGTGTATGTATTGGATTGAGCAATGATTTTAAAATAATAAATAAAAAGCATAATAGTTCCTCTTATGAGGCTTTAATTATTAAATTTAAATTCAACTCTATAGTGTATACAATAGTAGCAGCATATATCCCTCCTAATTCTGCTATTGCAGTTTTAGACATTTTACTGAATTTATATTGTCAAATATTGAACTATCAGATGAAGTATTCTTGTATGCAGAGATTTTAATATCTCTGAAACAGAAGGTAGTAAAATAAGTGCAATAAACGAGATAATGGACTATTACACTTAATGTCTATAAACACAGTAGAGAATAGTTACAATAGAAAATTTGTTGTTATATTATGTTCTCACAACACTTCCTATGATGTACAAAGGGCATCAATGCCACTGATAAAAGAGGGTGCTTATCATCCTGCTCTTGTCATTACTTATATCATAAATAGTCCAAAACTTAATAAGTTAGTAAATTTATGTTCACAATTTAACTTTAAGAGGTGTGACTTTCAGCTGTTGTATGCAAATATTCAAAATATTGATTGGCATTTGTTATTATCTACTAAAAATGTGAATCTTGCGGTTGATATATTTTATAATCAAATTAAGAAAGTTTTTGAAGCTTGTATTCCTACATATTAAAAAAGTACTCCAAAATATCCTAAATGGTTTAATCCTAATATTATCCAGAGTATTAAAATAAAAAAATATTACAGAAGACATGGTTGGAGTGATCTATTTAAGAATGAACGAAGTAATTTGGAAAAATTAATTAAATCAGCGTTTAATGAATATCTTGAGGGTACCGAGGATAATATCCAGTCAAATACAAATTTTTACGATTATGTCCTAAAGTTTCCCTGTTTAAAACAGCCTCTGGGTTATATATTGGTAAGTATAGTTTTCCATTCTAATGTATGTTGAAAATTAATATTGCCATTACGTCTTTAGATCGAAAATGATTTTAAACAACAATTTAGAGAATTTGAATATAAGTTACTTGCAAAATTTCCAACATTTTCTGAAAAGATATTGAAGAAAGCTCAGAAAAATTCGGACCTAACTGTGCAACAATTACTGGCAGAAAATTATATTGTTTCTGATAATAAAGGTATTTAATTGTCTATTTCAAGAAATTTATGTATATTTTTCATGATGTTATTTATTTCAGAACAACATGCCATAGTTCTTCTTGTGCTATCATATTTGATTTCCACAACAAGCTTAATAAAAGTTGAAGGAAAGACTAAGAAATTATCATGGAAGCCTTCAAAATGTGAAGTGCAGGAAAGTTTCATAGCACATGTTAAAACCATAATTGAAGTTTCAACCGTTTCTAGAAAGAAGACAAACTAAATATTTTGATTTGCACCAAACTTGCCAGCCGGTAATTATAACTGTAGGGCATTCTTTAACAAACTACCAAGTTTTACTCAGCATTGAGCCACTGACATTTAAAGTTGACAATATTGAAGCTGTGGATGTGACATTTAAATTTTTCCATGTTCTGTGTTTAAAATACCCCATAGAATGTGAACATATTTGGTACCTTCTCCAGAAGCACATTTATGAATTAAATACAAAATGGAATAAAACTTATACTGCTGTGGAACAATTTTTATCAGACTTAGGTCAAAAATAAATACAACTTATTTTTGATTTTAATTACAGTTACTTCTAAGTGTAATATTTGTATTACTTATTTTTTATAATGAAGTGTTTTATTTGTTTTAAGATTTTAACCACTTCTCAAATATATTGTCATTTAAGATTAATTCATGATTGTCGGATTGAACCTTTTCGCTGTATTGAAAATAATTGTTTGAGAACATTCTTAATAATGAGAAGTTTAAAAAATCACATTAAAAATAATCATAGTGAGGATGTTGTTACAATTTCTACTTCTACTAAAGTAGAAATACAAGCCAAAACAGCATTGGTTAGTTCCAACAATCATTCTTTTAACGATTCTACTATGGTAGTAACGGAAAATAATAATTATGAAACATATTTCAGGGAGCATATTTTTCAGTTTAAAAGAAAAACGTTGTTACTTCAATCCAGTCTGTATAATAATAATGCTATTCCCAGAAAAGAAATTCAGAATTCAATTACAGATTTATTTAATTGTAACAATTTTTCATCTATTTCACAACATTTCTTTCATTGTAGCTGTAGCTCTACAAGTCCTGAATTATGTAAAGCAGTTGACGTTTGTCTTAATAACCCATTTGAGAATTTGGAAACAGAATACAAACGTCCTCAGTATCTTAAGAGATTAAGAGATGTTTTAAAACAATTTTTTTAAATTCCTAATATTTATAATGAAACTAAATCATATGTTAATAGATTATCACTTGACAGTTCTTATTTACAAAATTTCATTCAAGGTAAAATATTGAAAGAGAAATCGAATAAAAGTTCTACTAATCTACGTTTACCTTTATTTGTTTATTTTGATGACTTTACTATAGGCAATGTTTTAGGATTACATACAAATTCTCAGAAAATAAGGGTAGTTTATGTTACACTGGCCTGTTTACCTCCTCAGTATCAATCTGAATTAGACAATATATTCCTTTTTCAACTGTTTGTCATGTGATAGAAGTGCAATTGGTAATAACATATTTCAATATATATAATTGAAGAACTTAATTTTTTAAGTCAAACTGGTATTAACGTTGATGTAAATGGAAAAACTGAAACAATATTCTTTGACTTAGGTCTGTTAATTGGAGATAATTTAGGTTTAAATTCTATGTTAGGTTTTGAAGAATCATTTAAGTTCGAATTATTTTTGCCGTGTTTGTAAAACTGCAAAACATTTAACATATTCCCAATATTTTGAAGATATCACAAGTCTAAGAACAGAGGTTAACTATAATGAGGACATTCTGCAAAATAATAGTTCTTAAACAGGAATAAAAGAGAATTGTGTTTTTAATCAACTAGCTGGATTTCATGTATGTCACAATTTCAGTGTTGACATTATGCATGATATATGTTATTAGAGGGTGTCTGCAATTACGATTTTGCTTTAATTTTACAATATTTCATACATAAAGCTAAATATTTTCACTAGACACATTAAATAGTATTATAACTACATTTGACATTGGAGAAATCTTTGTCAGCAATAAACCTCTCCCTTTAAACATATCAAAAACATCTTTAAATATGTCAGCTTCTGAAATGCGCTGTTTTCTTTTACTTTTCGGTGTTATCGTTGGTCATTTAATTCCTGAAAATAACCAATACTGGCTATTGAATATAATTTTAAGAAAGATTGCTGATATAGTATTTAATCCTTCAATTAGCTTTGACGACGTTGATGTTCTTAGGGTACTTATATCTGAACTTCTGAACATCATTATATTCACAATAAGGTTTTGAAACAAAATTTAAAGCCTAAACATCATTTTATGATTCACTACCCTAACATAATTTTAAATTCAGGCCCTCTGGTAAATAGTTGATGCATGAGATTTGAAGCAAAACATCGCCCTTTCAAAACATCATCAATCACTTGTTGTTCTAGAAAAAATATTTGCATGACTCTTGCTATTAAGCATCAATTATAATTGGCTCATAGGTTGATTTCCTTAAAGGAAATACCTGATTCTTTAGTTTTAAAACGTGGAAGTGTTAAGTTAATAGAGGATAAAAATAAAGCTCTTAAAATAGGGAATGTTTCACATATTTTACAATGTGTTTCTTGGGTCGAATATCAAAAGATAATCTACAAAGTAAATTGTTTATTTATTAAACAAATTGATTCTTTACTAGTGATGGGAACTTGGGTGTCGAGTGTCGTGATACTGTTCGTCGTCGTGACACTTGAAGTGTCGCGACACTTCGTGTCGAACAGTATCGCTCTTATTAGAGCGTAATTCGAAGTTGCTTGATCATTCTTACAAAGAAATTAAAGGCAGATTTGTTGAACTGGCCAACAATCATTGAATAAGACGTACATATAAAACTATTTTGTTGTAGATTTTTTTCTTTTGTATTAGTATAATATTGACGGTGATAATTTTATCTTGGGTTTTCCGCAAAATAAATTAAAACCCATAATTGAAGTTGAATAAGCTCCTCATGTACCTAATTATTATTTCAGCTTCTTATATTTATACCTTATAATGTATTTTGAAGAAAGACTACTGTCGAAACACGTGTAAATAAATACAATGATCATTAATTTTAATTAATTCAATTTATTTTGCTGAAAACCCAAAATAAAAGTATGTATCATCTTCAATCTTAACAAAAACACGTTCTCGACTAAAGACCAACGTCGTCAGCGAAATTACATTTTTAAATAGTTTTTATAATAAATCCAATTATTATCCAAACGTACGTTTTTCGAATAAAAGAATAATAACAAATTATTTAAATTGTTATTAAATTAAAGATTGAAATAAATAAAGATTATTAAAAGTTTCACAGTTTTATTAAAATATACCTGACAATATTGTTTCGACAGCTATGCTGTCATTATCAAAGGTAATATAATTATAAACAAACACGTCGCTAAGGTAGATACAAAATAGGTAACTAGATAAAATAATAATAATAATAATAAAAATTAATAATAAAAATCATAATTAAACATCTAATACTTCCAGTAACGGAGAATTACTGAGCTCAAGTTGTTCATTCATTAAAGGTACCCTGAGTTTGTGTTTGTATATCTCAAAGGCTTCTAAAATGTCTAATTTGCGTTTGTTATTACAAAAATGTAGGAATTTAATATTATTTTGAGGAGTCATTGTGTGATTTTGTTCTAAAAGGTGTTTGGCGTAATTCGATTTTTCAGGATGTTTATTTTTGTAATGACGTACGTGTTCTTTATATCTTATGTCAAAATTTCGAAGTGTTTGTCCAATATATACCGAACTACAAAAAGAACAATTTAAACGGTAAATGCCCGATTTCATGATATCATGTGTTCTGTCTTTAGCATTAAATAAAAATGAAAAAGTGTTAGTGTTGGTTTTAAATGTTATTTTATAATTGTTGGTTTTTCTTAGTATATGTGCAATTTTTTCTGATATTTTGCCAAAATATGGTATAGATATGTAATTTGTGTCTTCTGTTTGATTGTCAATGGGATATATTCTTTTGATAGCTAACCTATAATCTTTTTGTTTAATTAAAGTGTCAATCATGTTCGGATTATAATGATTTGCATGTGCTAGTTGTTTAATGGTTGATATCTCTTTGCTAAAATCTGATTTTGTTAGTGGAATAGTTAAAGCTCTGTGTACTAATGATCTGTATGCTGCTATTTTATGTGTATTGTGGTGACAAGATTCATTTGGTATTGTTATGTCTGTTTGTGTTGGTTTTCTGTATATGGAAAATTCAAAAAGATTGTCTGCGTTAATCTTGATATTTAAGTCTAGAAAGTTTATAGCCCTGTTTTGTTCTGTTTCTAGTGTAAATTTTATATTAGGATGGATATTGTTTATAAGAATTAAAAATTCATTGATAACCTCAAAAGAACTGTCAAAACAAGCTAAAATGTCATCAACATAACGAAACCAGAAGATAATTCCACCATTCCGTGCAGTTTAGCAAGCCACGGTTGCCATTGAACCACGGAGGCGTCACGTCAACTTTTCAGGTTTCGGCTTTTAAATTAATGTTTTGCAAATAATTCATGAATTTATAATTTTTGAAGATTTGGGATTGTTATTAAGGGTAATATTTTTGGACGGTACGTTAGAATATCTTATCTATCGATTGCAACTATTAATTTCACCGACTTTTATTCGAAAACGAACTATTTGGCATATTTGCGATTTCCCATACTAATTTCCTATAGCAAATGTTAGAACGAACACGGTGTATAAATAATTTAATGTCTTTTAATGTACTTAATGCATAAATATATAACCATAACAGAATTTACTCATGTAATTGTTTTTTAATCCATAGTTTGCTTAAGATTTATGTAGCTATGAATCTTGACTAATAATAAATTTTATTATTTTATTTTGTTTTATACGAGTATCGTATTTCTTTAAAAATATTCTTCTCGTGTGTATTAAAAGGATAGAAATAACTATTGAGTTCATAATAAAAGGTCGACTAAAATCTCTTTCTTTAATTAGAAATATTTAGTATTATGCAGCCAATAATGTCTTTCATTGTGATAAAAAGGTTTTAATGAAATACGATATTATCTGGAACTCCAAACTGCTAAGCTATTTTAGTTTGACTTGTAAGTTACTGTACATGTAGATTTAACCCAAGTAAGGTAGTGGCTTATTTTACTAGAACCCGGGTAAAATCTACCAAAAAAACGGATAACTATAAACAAATAGTTCATTTAGCAAATCAGTTGTTCATTCTTGACCTGAAATCAGGTTAGAACAACAAAAAATCGGTCTACTATAGTATAGTTGTCACTTTATAGTTATATTTTTCTCAGTGTACAATCTTACCAATCCTCAGCATAAGATTCAAACGCTTTTTGAAAGTGTTGAAATGAACAGATTTTATGTGATATTTGGTATTTTATTATAAATTAATGTACTGCTATATGAAAAGGATCTTTTAAATATTATTTCTAATTTATGAGTCGGAATAGATGATAATTTTCTATGTCAAAAGAAAAGTCTGCAACCGGTAAGAAGTTACGAAATATGAGAAATAGAGCTTTTCAAAAGCGCGAATCGTTACCCAAGTTCTTTGGATCATTAGGATAAGAACTTTTTTACTATACGACATGTGTTTATTTTTACAGCTTTCTGCATTAAGATTTATAATTCAATTCGAGTATCTAAAAGTTAGAGATTTCTGAATGTTTTAGGGATGATGCCAGTTGTTGAAAATACTATTGGTATAATATGGACGGAATCCAGTTGCCACATCCCTATTACTTCTTCTTTGAGCTCAATATACTTTTGAAGCTTTTCGGTGGTAGTACTGGTAATGTTATGGCTATTAGCAATTGACACATCTATTAGGTAGGCTTTCTCATTGTTGTTATCTGTTAAAAGAATATCGGGGCGGTTTGTTGTGGACGATTCGATCTGTTGGTATGGATCTATCACAGTCTGTGATTAAAGTTTTCTAATACTGACTCATTTTTTCGAGGTGTCGTTAATGACATTAGAATTTTTAATGTATCTTTTACAGCTGTCAGTGTTGATTATTATTATTTTGCCACTTATTGTCATTTTCATGTACACCTGTTATCTGTTTAAATTATGTGAAAATAACATAAGTTCGATGCACAACCCGTGGCTCCGATAACTACAGACAAAACTTTTGTTTTAAGCCCCAACATTCGTTCATTTGTATTGCTAAATCTTTGTATTTTAGATTTTTTTCTGTCTCCTTAACTAACTATATTGCTGTCACAGAAGATAGAAATATTAATAGTATTGCATTCCTTTTCCTTTATTTCCTTTACCACAATGTCTGGTCTACTGACTCTTATGTTCGGTCAGTTATAATCGGTTGGTTTCGTATATTGTTGGAAAATGCTTGAGCATTTATTTTTGGAGAATATTTCCGGAGCACAAACAAGAAAAATGAGAACAAACCCTCAAACGTGAGCAGGACTGGAGAATATGCCCTTAACTTGCAAATATATACCCAAAATAAGAATAATTTCAAAAGTTCTTGAAATATTCTCAAAATGCTGGAAATACTCGAATGTTCTCCATATTTTCTCTTCTCATTTATAATGCTAGTTGTAGTTAATTTGACTGTTGGGAAGTAACGAGTTGAAAAGTAATGTAATATTACAAAAATTGGAAAATATTAAATTCGTTGATCCGTATTCACATCTCATCATTAAGTTATTAACGTTGTTATTAATTAGCAGTAACGTTAATTAACATGGTGACCAATTCTAGTCTTTTGTCATCTATTAGAATGAGATAAAGCTATCAATCTTTTTTCTTGTTGATTTTAATTAGAACTTTAGTTAGAAATACCTTGAATCATGGCATGTGAATACATCCGTCCCATGATATTTAGATTAGAAGCTCAGTTACGCACCTGTGCGTCTTCGCCGACCGCGGACACTACGCCGACCCTTGAAATAAATTTGCTACTGGACACTTTGCTGAACGCTGACCGCGGTAACAATCGGTAAAGTGTGCGCAAGTAATACATTTTAAGAGCTTTACAAACATTTGTCACTTTAAACAAACCATAAAAAAATTAAATATAAAATTCATATATACTAAAATAGAGATGCTACTGGGTGGTAACCCAAATTTCTTGTCAATTCTTTCAAAGACATACATTGTGCAATATTTTTATAAGCTATGCTTATAAAAATGTCTGTGTTTGGAACACTCGACACCGACAGCACCTACGAGTAGTTCGTGTACATTTTGCGTTTTAATTGAGTATGCGGTTTAAGATCATTTAGTTTCGGTTTTATTCTCGATTTTTAATGTTTTTGTTTATGCTCGTTTGTGACGTTTGTGCTGTATCATTCTGAAAGTTCTCGAGAATCATGTTGAGAACGTTCACGAGCGTGCTTGATTATGCTCCCGACAGCTGCGAGTAACACGTGTACATTTTGCGTGGGTATGAGGTTAAGATCGTTTAATTTCGGTTTTATTCTCGATTTTTAATGTGCTTGTTTATGCTCGTTTGTGCTGTATTATTTTGAAAGTTCTCGAGAATTATTATGAGAACGTTCTTTTGTTACGGTTTTATCATGCGCGAACGTTCTCATCAGCATTTTCAGAACGCTGTTACATTTACGACACTAGCTTCATAAGACTGTTACGTCTTGTTTCGTAATTATTGGTATGGTGTACGTTCATACCACCTCCTTGAAATTCTATCCCTAATTCCCTACAAATACAGTAAGGTTCCCATTTAGTCATTCCTTTCTAGATACTCTTTTGCTGCTAGCTTTGAACATACCGTCATAACATGATCTACGGTTTCTTCTTGTTCTTGACACAAAATCTGGCAAACTCTAAAAAAATTAGAAGTCGAAGAAAATCTTATTAATGATAACTTTAGACTGTGAATCATCCTCCATAACAGAAAAATATAAGCCATAAAATTAAAAGCATGCAGTCCTGAAACAATAAAAATAGATAAAACGTTACAAAATAAATAGAATAGCAATTAAGGACTTTGCCAGAAATGTTTCAACATGTTTTCATTGCTTGGATTATCATGATATTACTCACAATATATAGATTCAGTAGCAGATCTTTTCTTTTGTTGATGTATTTGTTATAAAATAATTGTCGTCTTGATTTCTAAATCAAATTTCAAAACTGACATCAAAACGTAAAAAGATTTTGCGAATTTATAAAGACTTTGGTCCAAAACAATATTCTTTAATTGCTAAAGAAGTTAATACCAATAGATGGACAGTTCTGGACTATACAAAGATTTCTGGAGAATAGTATTCAATAAAAGACGGAAGACCAAAAAGACTGTCATATAAACTACTAAAGAAAAAAGGTACTTAAATGAGTAACCGAAAAGCGATCCTTCTGCATTCAAAATCTTGCAACTGAATGCAAAATAAGCTTCTCATCCATTCAAAGAATTGAACGTAGTAATAGTCTTAAGACATACAAGAAACAGAGAAAGCTGAAAAGAACTGTAAAGCAATTGAATACTGCCATCAGACGATACGAGATTTGTATCAACACAACGGTTTCATTTCCAGTACTGAAAGTTGCAGGATTTTGAACGACGAATTCTAGGTAAAGTATGATTTTTCAACTCTACCTGACCCCCAGTATTTTAATGTAGCAAATAAGGAGAATATTCCTGATGCAGAGAAATATATTTATATCGAGAAATTCGGAAAAGAGGTTTTTAGCTTGGAAGCGTTCTGTCAATGAAGTTGTAAAAGTGTACCTTTTTTCTGAAGAAATCAAATGTAAAATATGGAAGAATGCCTCCAGAAGCCGTTGCTTCTTTTATAAGATGCCATGATGTACCAGTTAGTTTTTGGTCCGATTTAGCTCAGCTTCATTATACAATACCTGTATTAGCTTATAGGCACAGTATTAAAAAGAACAACTTAGACATGTGAATGCAAGAGCAGAAAACAAATATATATAACAAACGTACATAAAACATGAACGCTAGTAATCTCATACAAGGCTATAATCACAAACATCACAATAGATGGGAAAAAGGTGAAGCATATGAAAGTACAGTACTGACATCGATAACAGCATACCAAAGACAGGGAGACTATATCAGTCTTTGAGAAATAGTGGAAATGGAAAAGCTCTAATATAGAAAAAAAATTCTAAATATCGTCACCTCAAAATTTATATTACATAATTCATTTTATTTGTGTGTATTACTAAACCGTAATATTCGTTAGTTACCTCATGTACATTCATGTTTACTCAGGAACTGTAGCTTTGTTTTACTTGTTAAAAATTATATTTCTCGAGAAATTCTTGTAAATTCAGGTGTGCCTCAAGGATCTCATTTGGGGCTAGTACTTTTTAATTTATTCATTAACGATGGCAAAACAGAAATAAACTGTAATTTTCTCTTACATGTTGATATCCGTAGATATGTTGATGACCGTAGATGTTTAATATGTAAAATCTAATATTGAGCGCAGCATTTACAAAGTGATTTGAATGCACTACCACTTTGTTGTTCTACAAATGACATGAAACTTTTTTTCTGAAAAACTCATTAAAAGATTATTTCGTAATAATTCACCAGTTGATACCTCGGTACACAATTAATAGCATAAGTTTGTCCCATGTTGATACTATCACCGATCTAGGTGCTACATTTGACAGAACTTTGTCATTTAGTAATCATATCAAAAAAATATTGTTATGAAAGCCACTAAAATGTTGGGCTTCATAAAGAGAACGACACATTATTGTAAGACGTCAATTCTGTGAAGTTATTATATGTTACATTGGTGAGACCCGTACTAGAGTATTGTTCTCCCGTTTACTTCTTTTCTATATCAAATACTCGGTATTGATTGAACATGTTCCACATAGATTTTTAAAGTATACCTATACATGTTATAAGTTGCATTTAAATGTTGGTTCGAAGTATTAGGTTTTAGAAGATTTGCTAAATTTGAAGAAGTTATCTGTACGCAGATCATGTTATTGATAATTCAGCTCTTGGGAAATTGAATTTTCACGTTCCATCAAGGTTTACTCGTCAACATTCTCTGGTATACTTTGACACATCTAGATCTAATTTTGCTTTCACTAATCCTCTATCTAGAATGTCAAGGTCAACGTAGGGTGTTCCTTATTTTTCAACTTTACTATTTCCTTGGTCTCACCCCCGTAAAAGTTTACATTTAATACAAAAACAACACACTCAAAAATCTGGCTCAATAGCTCAATTCCTTTCCGTGCCGACATGAGCATAAAGATATGGTAAATGGTTTATTTTTTAAATTAGTACTATATTTTTTCCTTTGCTATATTTGTCATATTTTTGACTTAGAATGATCTGAAGAAAAAGAATTAGCAATTTTAACATTTTTAACCTCTAAAAGTAACATCTATTTATACCAAACCAGGTTAAATTACATTAGCTTAATTAAATTAGCTTTTAGATGCAGTACTTATTAATATATACGCACGTATTTAAAAAAAAGGTAAAAATGTACAAACAGGTATAACTGTTTTAATGTGTCTATTTTACAGTTTGGATTTTTTCTTCTGTGTTCTTGAACACATTGAGGGATATATTGTCTTTGGTTTTCATCTTTTGTCAACAGGCTATCGTATCTGCCATTATAGCTTCACTGATCTTCCTGCAGAACCAGATGGACGAATTCTTATATTTTCTTTTGTTCATCCCCGTTAAGAAATATTACGGTTAATTCTAGAAGTTCTCTGTAATCATGTCTACATTGAGTTTCTGCTAATTGACTTGGAGTACAATTGAGAATTTCTGTTGTAATATCCTCTAATGCTTCACAGTAGCATATATCTGGACTGGATGTTAGTTGGGGTATTTTATCTTCAAGAATGTCCATCAAAATCAATTTGTAAATGTTATCACGACAAGGAAGATGAAGAAAATGTTTCTGCAACTTATTAAATCTTTCCATATTTGAAGCAGTTGTATCATAGCATAATGCCTGGACTGTCTCTGACCCTGTCTAAAAGGGAAAATATAACTCTTATTTAGAATGTAAAGTATAAGTGATTTATCACAATTTTTATTTTTCTTCTGAAAATGTTTTTGGATGGTGAAAATATGGAAAATATATATGGTTTTGGAAGATGTAAATAAATACAAAGGCAAATATACCAACAATAAAAGAGTAAAAGAGATAGTTTTAATAAAAACTGTTGTATTTAAATGTTCCCGAATAATATAATTTTATGAAAACATTTAAACACAACAGTTTTTCTTAATGCTGTACAAAGAATTAATACAAAATACGCTGTCGATGGTTCGGTGAGGAATAATTGTGGCTAATCAACAGAAAAGACTGGCTCAACTGAGTACAGGTCGGAAAGTTTTTTTCTTCTATTTTAATTGAAATCTGCAGAGAAGATCATTGTAGAGTGGAAAGTAATTAATTAAGCAATTCAATCAATTAAATTTTATTTATTAGATTTCAATTATAATAGCCATTTAGTTTTCAATTTATATTTTATTTATATTTTACAAGAATGAGAATCCACATCGCTCTGACATAAGTTATTCAGAAAATTTTTACTTTCAAGTTATTTGAAAGTTATATTTTGGCGCCCAACTTATTTTATGTAATCTTGAAGTTAGATAAGGACTCGCGTAACGTTTTTATATGACTCTTGCGTTATTAAACCTGTTTTAAAAAGTATTTTAAAATCAAATAAGAATATAGCAAAAAGGGGAAGTTGAAGAGTATTTTCAAAGTTCACTGATAATTAAAGATCTCAAGTTAATTTATTTAATGTATACTATCTAAATGCATGTATTCGCACTTTTAAAGTGCATAAAAATTATTAAAATAATTTAGTTACTTGAATTAGCACAATATCAATAATAATATCACAACCAACGTGGGGCGAATTACTTTTTTTAGTTATACCCCATTTCGCTGCAATTTTTTGCTGTACACAAGTTATTCTTTGTAAAATGCATGTGCTTCTAAGTTATATTGTAAAAAGGGGTTGTTACCGTGTGGCGACATTTTAAACAGAACCTTTATTACTTTATGGACGCCGATGGTGGTCATTTCAAGCATTTAATACGATGAACTAAGTTTACGACCACGTATGGTCAAGGAATGTCGTGTTGTCACTCTACAAATGCTCCAAATGTAAAATTAAAAAATTTCTACCGTTTCCTTGAATTGCATTTTCGCGGGAACTAATAATAATAATTTAAAAAATAAAATACTACTATAAATAAATCAAATTCATTGAGCTTTCAAATGGTATGCTTTTGCCGTCCCATGTCATTTAAAAACTTTAAGATAAGTTTGGAAATGGTTG
Organism: Agrypnus murinus; assembly: GCA_929113105.1. NCBI lineage: Eukaryota > Metazoa > Arthropoda > Insecta > Coleoptera > Elateridae > Agrypnus > Agrypnus murinus. The sequence continues at coordinate 6,337,649 of OV816023.1, read as the reverse complement.
AACGGAAATAGCCGTATGGCATATCCCCCTTCCAAATAAATTTGACGAGTCCGGCCGATTTTCAAAAATTTACGGTTTAGTACCAAACGTCAAAACATAAAAATGAGCTCATTTCGTTTTCGATGAGCCAGTCTGTGCATGAAACTATTAATTTGAGTAAGTATTGTGTAATAACATCATTTTCATATCGATTACTATTTACGGAAAAAATTTAGTTCTTGTTTTCTAGAAATCTTTCACAAGATGACTCGAAGACTCAGGCTCATTGGTTTCTTACATCTATGCCAATTTTCAGCTTCATGCTAATTATTTTTCCTTTATTAATTTATTATTTTGACGTACTATAAATACAATATTTATATGACTCACAATATATGTTGTAAACTATATTATAAGGATTAACACATGGAGAATTTATCAATATAAACATTTTATTTTGTAAGGCTTGTTGTACTACGTGCATATGATTCATATAAATTCCAGTTCATTAATAATTTCATTTTGAATATTTTTAGCATTTTGAGATTTGTTCTTCCTATTTTATAAGGAATAAACTTTACCGTAGGGTACTAAAACTATACAAACGCGGCCATTATTAGTATAATTTCGTTTAGCCATCAATATCACAAGTATTTGTATATAAACTATTAACAATTATGTAATTTACTATGCTTACCTGTTTATTTAAAACTTTATTAGAAGCATTTAAAGAACGCATTTGAGATGAACCTGCAGAAACGGATGTAGAAGGCCCACTCTGTTGATGTAGATTTTGCGTGTTTACTAAAGACTCCTCCAAAGTAGTGTTATTGAAATCCATCCCTGAACTATAAGGATGCTGGTGCAATTGCGAATTTAATACTCTAAATAACTCTGTAATGGTAGCTCTACTTTGAAACATGGGATTGTCTACAAGAGCTTTTAATAAAGTTAAGTTGTGGTTAATAGCTATCTGCATTTGAAGATCATCCAGAGTTTCCACTATTATTCCTATTTCTCTTAATAACTGCGATGCACTAGGTATTCCATCATCTAAATTCATTTTTATTTTGATGACCACACAACAAATTTGTATTTCACAAAGATAGTTAAAACGAATTCAATTGACACTCGACAAATCAGGATTACTAATTGACCACACACTGAACCAACGTGAAACTAAGTACTAACATCGGTGTAGGATTGTGCAGTGACGTATTCAGCCGTGACGTAGTGTCTCAAATCATCAACAATTGCGATAAATAAAAAATAAATGTAAACTGTATGATTCTACAGTCATTTTAATATTTGTTAAATAGTATGTTTGTGTAAGAACACTAAAGAATCAATTAGTGTTACCTTACGGACAGTTTTTTAATATTAGAATTTGTAGAGTAACATTATATCCACAGAATTGATACACTTTTTATGTAAAGACTGAACTTTGTTAATAGTAGCACCTAGAACCATATTGTTGAGCTGCGTTTTTCTAACGTTCATTTAAAATTGTAAATTGACTTGTAAGTGAAAGTCTTTGGCATCTAAAAACACTCAAATACTGTTGTAAGAATGTCATGTTTAGATTAGTGAAGAATAGAATATGTAGGAAGATGCTTTTATGTAAATAAGCCATGTGTTAGTAATACGCAATTGTTATTCGCAAGGTTTATTCTATTTTTCGACCTGTTGTTTCGACAAAGTGTTGTATATCGTTGAATTCAGAATTTAATTTTCTACAAGACTTTAATTAGTTTTGCATTAATGGAAGTTTAAAATTATGAATTTGGCTGTTGTATTTATGATATGTCAAGATTGATTTGTTTTGTTAAAATTTTCATAAAATTCTTTATTTTGTTCTGGTCAAATCATATAAAAAGACGGCCATTTTTTAAATAAATTCTCTTTTTTCATCATTCAAAGGGAGCACACATCTTGTTGAGCTTAAAAAATTTAAGATTATGTTTACAAATGTAAACAAATATCAAATATTGGAGGTTAGAATTATTTTTGAGCACGGCAAAGAGAATTAATTTGAAGTTTATAATATATATAAAATTAAACACAACATGCGCGTAGTGCAATAAATCGGTGTCTAAAGTGCCCAGAAAAAAGCAAATGTTCCTAACATGTTCGAACTATCTTCTCATATAATTTATAAAATGTAATAACCAACATCTTTTTGTTTCTTACGTTACTTTTTTTCTAATGTTTGCTGAGGCTACTTAGATGTGAATGTTAAATATTTTTCTTTAACGTATACTATTGTTTATGTTCATTTTTTAAGGATTTGTGTACTTTTTTGCTAAATTTAAATAAAATATAGCCTGAAATAACTTTGAAAGTGTTATTTATTAATACTTAATCAATTTATGTTATAACCTATACAGACTGGGGTCCCTTAAAGAGCCTTAGGTGCTAATTTTTAAAAGAAAATAATAATTTGGAGATTTTCTTGGAATTAAATTATTACAAGCTTAATAATTAAAATAAAAACGCGAGTTTCTCATATTAGTTAATTTTTTTCTAGTTGAAGAAATATATAGTACCAAAATAAGCAAAAATTATAAACAAATTAGATTTAGCGTACTGCAATGCATGTAGACGAAGTATTATTTTATTGTAAAGTAAGCAAGGTGTAAGTTGTATATGTTTTTGTCATCTTTATGCAAATTATATTTTGTCTGCGCAAATATTTTATTTTTTAAACCCCATACCATAGTAATATTTTAATCACTTAGAAATTTCATGCGTTTTATACCAAGTGACAGACGGAACTCTAATAAGGTGTGGGAAAAATAGATCCTATACATTTATTCTAATAGGTAATAGCTTTTTCTATAAGTATAATTCAGTTACTGTTCTTTTAGATTCCAAATAGTATTTTGCTGTATTTCTCTTTTGCAAAATAAACAAGTTTATACAAGGTGTTTTACAGGGTTACACAGTTTGATTAGTGCATTTCTGATGGTATTTGGAACAAAAAATCTTAATAAAGTTTTTTGATTACAGAAAGTAAAAATTTTAGCAATTTCTAGCCACGTTTTTAGAAAAGTACATGTAAAATTATAAAAGCGTTTATGGTGATACCATTCGTGCCAGCTTTCAAGTTTGAAAGTTTATGCTGCAAAATGCTAAAAATTCAGAGATGAACTTGAAATAACTTCAGGGTCTAATAACAGCCTTAAAATAGATCTGATTTATAAAACAATATCAGAATATCTTATCTAATCTTTTTATTTAGATTTAAAGAATATTTGATTTCCTAATAAGGTATGATGATTGAAAGGTGATTTTTATTAGTGTGGTAGGCTTCGGATTTAATTTTGAAAACATAAAAACCATTCGGCTTTATAAGATAATTACATTACGAATTCTAAGAATCGGCGATACGATGCGGAGAATTTCTAGTAATTATGACGTTTTTTTTTTGACTGCAATAACTAAACATATTAATAATAAGAAACGGAAATTATGTAAATTAATCTTAAATGAAAGTGCTATCTTTAAATTAAATGCGGCGGTTTTTTATCAATTTTATGTAAAATATAAAATACCGTAGAATTTTTCCTAATTTCTCCATTAATGAACTTTATACATAATAATAAGAACGCTTACGTCGTTGATGTCATCGTTACAAAAACCTAACCTTAACCAATATTCCCATTCTTAATGCGACTTTCCGCAATTACCATTTGACTGGCTGACCTCATAAAATTGTATTGTTAATAAAACATTATAATAAGGTTGCAGGATTAGCAACGCAAACACAATAAAACATACATCTTGTTTTGAAGAACATAACAGATCCTACTGTATGTGCTAAAAACATTATACTGTTCCTTATTTGTATTTTTTTTTTCGAAAACTACATGTAGAAAAAACTATTTTAGAGATTTTTTTTAGAGATGGATGTCTAACTACTTGCCGCGTTTGATGTATGAGACACCCTGTATAGATGCAAGTACTAGGTATTACTGGAACACTTGACCTATCCTCATCCGGAATAAATTTATTTAGTATTTAAGTTGAAAAACAACTTTTAGTTGAAGATAAGTTGTAATGATGACTTCTAAATATTTCTAAATTTAAAAGTTCTAGATGGATGTGTGAAATTAATTAAAAAAACAGTTTGCGTTTATATTTTTAATAATTACAAACGCCTTAGATACAATGAAACAATAAAACTTAATGTAGTAGATAAGATTACAATGCAAAAATCTCAGATATTACGAACATCTTAACAAAAAAAACTATGAAAATATTCATTTTCATGATATAATTGATGAGGCAAATCAATGACGAACCACTTTGCACTTTATTTCTTATTACAAAAATAATGTAAAGCCTATTTCAAATTTACCTTTCACTTTTTAAGTTTGTTCTCTATAATTTCCAAAGATAATAGGCTTAGGGTTAGGTTAAGTAAACTATGTGTAGGTTAGTTGTTAGGCATTATAAATAAGTAATTTTATGAAAATATCACCTCACAAAGTAGTACCTCATTCATTTGCTCTCTTGTTTATAATACGAGTATATGTATCATGCGTTTTTTTTTATAAAAATACAAAATACCTAAAGACTAAGGCAGCTAAATAACAAAACTGATAAGCTCTACTCAAAAGTAGAACACAATAACGCACTCACAGACCTCTCGTGGCGGTTGGGCCTCCACATTGGACGACCTGTAGTCCGCACAGTCTTTACAAACATTAAAAAATCGAGATACATGAAAGTATCACAAGTTCTATACATGGAATTATTTGTTAATAAAGTTTTTATTATTTTTTGTTCATGCTTGGATTTTATTTTATGATTTATTATCTCTTCCACGGCAAGCGTCTTTGAAAAACACGCCTGACGCATCCGCTTTTTAAGCCTATAGGCATAAAAAATTACACAGTATGAACCTACATTTACAGCTTTTAAAATAATTTATTAAAAATAAGTTGATGTTATGATACTCAATTTCTTTATTATACGTACTAGCGTCCTGTTCCAACTTGGCACGCGTTTTACGACGCCTTATATAGTTTCATACCAGCTGGTAGGCCATGCACTGTGTTGAGTGCGCTTTCAACCATATCACCTAACTATAAATTACATAGTATATATGATGTTTTATTTACATCAGATACTTGATCTAAATAAATAATTTATTAAAAATGAAGTTATTACTTTAAAAAATGGTCCGTAAGATTGTAAGTAAGTTGAATGTTTACTGAAAACTGTAACATAAAAACGGTTATTGTGAGCTATCTTTTAAAGATAGGTAGATACTGTCTGGACTTTTTTGTAGAACTTTTTCTGCTCAATAATCTTTTTTATCTTGTCCAAATATATGCTTAATGGTTTAGGCAGCATAAGTCAAGAAAGCGCACTCACGAACGCTTTTTCATCGATTTGCTTAGACTAACTAGAATCGTCATTGTTCGGCTTCCTTTTATCAAAGATACTAAAACACTAAACACACCTAAACCTTCTTCGGCAGATGCTCTATATAATAGTGAAAACTACATCAAGATTAGCCAGAACGAACAGACAGACAGGCGCCTAACGGAGACTTTGTTTATTACTAAATATGTAGAGATGATATCAGATTTAATATTATCTCTGCAGAGCAAAAAATTGTTGCGGGGATGCCAAGTTCTTACCGCCACCACTGAATCAGAGGTCTGTGTTTTATATGCATTTCGTAAACTGCACAGCACTTACAATTAGAACAGAAAAATTGTTAAAAGCAATAATACAAAATCATGAAGATACAATGTTTTGAGAATATATAACCCGAAGAAATCTATCTTTGTCCGATTTTAATATTTAACTTTTACGTGAATTATTGCGTATTGGAGTAAAAGTATAAAACGATACTATTCTTTCAAGTTTCTTATCTTCGTCATTTACAATATTGTAGGATCACAGGACCACTTTTGCTTAGAAAATGGAAAAGTAGTAAGTTGGACATAAATCAGATTTCATTGAAGCAGGTTACATATTCTGTTCTTATGAAGTAACAAAATGAATTCTACAGCAGAGGCACATATGTCTTGAAATAATGGTTTGATGCTATGATGCAATCCGGCTCAACCTCAAGTGGTACCAGTTTCGCAACATATTCCTAAAAACATAAAAATTAATTTTTCAGTATTTGAAAATGAAGTAAGAAGATTACCAATTCATAGATGGTAGATTCTAGTCGACCAGGATCAATTGTCAAGAACAGCCCGGAATGAATATGTTTAATAATAAAACCAGAACGAAACTAAAACATAAAAGAGTAGCATTTTTCTAAATTACTTATACTTAATCTATTTCAACATACCGGTATATTAACGTCAGTAAATTCTCTTTCGATTTGCAAACGGTGCATTATACAAAAATAACAATTAGTATTTAATTTTCTTGTTAGTCGTAGTTTATAAATTCCTTCTTCAGCATGCAGAAATCCTTCTAAATAAAGACGGCACTGAAAAATAATTTTAATTTTCTTAACGCATTCATAAATACCTAATAAACTTACATTAAAAGCATCTTGTTCAAAATAAACCATCTGTCCGTAAGTAACTGGACAAAAATTTGGTACCTCTATCCCACTATTTTAGAAAAAAACATTAACAAATAATAGTTAATCTATTTATCTCGATACATACGGTTTAATACAAAAAAAGTTTCGAGCACGTGTTGTGTCGTCCATAGCTGCCGTTATTATCGTATCATTTATAAATGTTTCGGTGATACAAATTCCTCTAATAAATGAAGTAGCTAATGCCAAGAATTTTGGTCGTGGCTTGTTAGAAGCGTCATTATCTGGTTCAAAAAATGATGATAACATTACTTGTTGTCCAAAACGTAGAGTTGTGTCGAAATATGTAAATTGAGGCTGTAGTCTCCAACCAAGCTCCGCTCTGATCAGGTCTCTTACATTTACTATCCTAGTTGGTTCCCTCCCCTAATTAAATCATATAATCGACTTAATCTGTAGATCATTACTCTTTTTTGTTTATCTTATTCTTACCATTTCAATGGCTAGCCAGTGGTGAATTGAGGTGATACTTTTGGATTACCTCTCTATCCTGCAACATTTTCATATTCAGTAATATGTCGTACACATAGTGCTGATTTAAAAATTCAGAATCTACTAGTAACTTATTTCCCCAAACATCAATCCTTGGAATACCTATTGTTTTAAACCTATAGCAGCTAAGCATACTTTTTTTTTGTTTTAAAATTACTGAATTCAATTTTATTTTAGAATAGGAAAAATCAATCAAATACAAGTTAATAACAAAAAATTACTTCTATTGCAAAAAACTTTATCTGTATTGAAGACTAATTGAGTAACGTATGACAACATTTACAATTCAGTATCTTGAAAGAGCTGACAATCACGAAACAATTTCAAACAAGTTTCTACCTTTCATCTGCTACACATCATCCGCAAACTGTACCTATTTGTCTACTGTTAGAAAGTTGCTTGAAGATTGGAAGTTTTATTATAAAACATAAAATTACTACACTACACTAGATATTTCGTTACTGCACTCGAAACGAACAGGGTGTTTTCCATTCTTGGGATCTTTCTCTACATCAATCTATACAGGGTGTAGCTAATATAACTAGAAACCTCGTAACGGGGGGTAGCTGTAATGATTTAAAACATATTTTCCCTATCAACATGTGGTCGCATCCTGTTAAATCTCGAGAAAATCGCATTTTAAATTTAAGTACGCCCATTGTACTTACAATACATTAAAAATACTAAACAAGCAAATATATATTTTTAAATTTATTAAACATTTTTTGCGTGTTTCGTCTTTTTAATGTAATGTGAGTACAAGGTGCGTATTGATAAAGAAAATACGTTTTAAATCATTACAGCTGCCTCCCAATTACGAGGTTTCTAATTATACCAGTTACATCCTGTATAGATTGAGATTCAGAAAGATCCCAAGAATGGAGAAACACCGTGTTCGTTTTGAGTGCAATAAAAAAATATCTAGTCTAGTGTGTTATGCTAGAAATTATCTTGCCTGTGCGAAATTATCTAAGAACTAGCACCAATGACAACGATATCATCGCCTGGTGACTTTTTTCTTCATAAATATTGCAATAGAAAATTACTGTATCCAGGAGTGCATCCAAAGCTAAACAAATTACTCTTTATGACGTACATGACATTACAAAAATCTCAATCGAAAAATTCTTCAAAAAATTTTTTTTTTCTTCTTTTTTTTTCTTTCCACGATTGTACAAAAACAAGACGAAATACAACAAAATATGTTTTAACCTTTTTTTTATAAGAAAATAAATAAAGTTTATATTGTATCTAACCGTCTTCATTTCTATAAACAGTTTTAGGAAATGGGAAAACCAGTTGAGTAGATTTGCTTTAGCTCATTACCCCGGTATTGATCGAGACTTTTAAGGTTAAGGTTTAGTTTAAGGTTAAGTTTAAAGTTAAGTTTTAAGAATAAAATAAATAAAGATTAATAAAAAGTTTCACATTTTTTATTAAATTATAATCTGGCAATATTGTTTCGAAAGCTAAGCTGTCATTATTCAGGGTAATATAAATATAAACAAACACGTCTCTAAGGTAAAGACAAAAATAGGTAACTAGATAAAAAGAAAAAATAATCAGAATTAAATATCTAACACTCCAGTAACGGAGAATTACTGAGCTCAATCTGTTTATTCATTAAAGATACCCTGAGTTTGTGTTTGTATATCTCAAAAGCTTCTAAAATGTCTAATTTGCGTTTGTTATTACAAAAATGTAGGAATTTAATATTATTTTGAGGAGTCATTGTGTGATTTTGTTCTAAAAGGTGTTTGGCATAATTATATTTTTCAGGATGTTTATTTTTGTAATGACGTACGTGTTCTTTATATCTTATGTCAAAATTTCGAAGTGTTTGTCCAATATATGCCGAACTACAGAACAATTAAAACGGTAAATACCCAATGCCTTAAGTTTTCAGGTTAATTAGCAAGCCACAGAGAAACCCTACACTGAAAGAAATTTTGTTGGTGGTATTAAGAAATGACGCTAATTGGTTTCTGTCTATTTTTTTATTAACATGAATCTCTACATAAGCTTACGTTTTGGTGCTAATTATCACCTTCCGAGAAACATAGACTTTAGCTAAATGTGAGTATAATTTACTAATAGGGACCATGTGTATTTGTTTTCTTTAAAGATCTGCCAGAAAACCAATTAACATTATTATTATAAAGAAATATGTGTTAAAGATATATAAAACGTATTAAGAATTATTACACAAAATTAATTTGTAATATTGCACTAGAGATTAATGCTAATAAAAGAGTAGACCAAAACCCATTAGTATCATTTCTTAATTAAGTTACTACGGCCGTGGTCAAATTGGATACAGTTAGTAGTATTGGCAAAATAAGTTTTAGCAATCCTTAACAAAATATTTTGTTGGCTTTACGAAAATCTTTTGTTTCTATTATGCAGATTTGCTCATTTATCTTCATTTTCATTTTATTTTCATTTGCTCATTTTGCTGATTTAAGCTCATTGCCTTCAACAAATCTTTTTTGGTCAAAGACAAAAGTTGATTGTCACGTCGAAAATAGAATTTCTCCAAAATCATTGCTTTATTGTGTAGATAAGATTTTTGTTGGATATTTGATAAATGTTTATCGAGTTGTTCTGCAGTTATATATTATGTTTAAAACGGTGTTTCCTAACCACACATGTATTCCATCACAATGCCCTGGTACTACTCATTTTAAACATAGTATTGTGATTTAGAATCCATTAGTGTTCGAATATCTACAATAACAATACAACGTTTTTGTACAATGTATGTATGCTTGTACATTACTTCATTAACGTTTTACCGCATTTCCAGTGTCGAGGCTCCACAGAAACTCTTAATCAAAATACTCAAATCGAATTTAGAGATTAAATTGTGCTTTTAAACAATCATTTGTAAGATCTCTCCACGTAAATAAAATTACTATTTCTGTTTATCATTTTGTGTATTACATTAAACAATACTCATATCCCAAAAATGGAAAAACGTTTAGTCCCTTTTTTAAAGAAAATCATTTAAATTAGTGCAACTTAAAATAAGTATAGTGGCTCAAGAACCGAAATGATTCCATAGTCCAGTTAGCCGGAGCGGAGTGATAATAACCCCAAGTGGTTGTCATCCCAGGTTCGATTCCAGTTGGCAGATAAATTTAATTTTCTATTTATTTTTACAAAACAAAATTTAAAATAACAATTTTTCTCTTCGATAATATTTAGTTTGCACATAATTTTAATAAATTGTAATTGTGATCGCTATGGCACACTGTTACGTGGACACGAGCAAAAAATAAGTTAAATAGAAATAGTGATCTTTTTTGGATTGGCAACTTAAATAGGTACTTAATTAACGAAAATTATTAAATTTGTGATATATTGTTTCCAGGAAAGTGGCGTGCATCGCACTCCTGATTCAATTACTATATAACTTAAGCATTTATCTTATCAAATTAAGCAGGTCAGTAAAATGCATCAGAAAATGCGAAAAAAAACTGCAATTTATTAAAATTATGCAAAAAACATTTTTAAAGAGTAAGCCTGTTAAATTGTGCTTATTGCAAAAATAATAAATTTTAAATCCACCAGCTTAAATCGAACCTGGGGCGACAGAGATTATTATCACTCCGCTCTGGTTAACTAAGCTGTGGTATCATTTCGCCACACTTATTTTATAAGTAGGTTGTGCTAATGTAGATTATTTTTCTTTAAAAAACAGAGTAAATGTAATTTTTTTCACAATGAGACGGATGCTGTAGTTATAACATAAACTTTAAGCCATCCAATATTTTAATAAAATTCCGCTAGGGTGCAGGTCGATCTTTGGCGCCTGCCAATAATATAATAATACTACGAATCACAGTTAAAGGAAAATATTTGAATTATAAAATAATAGGTTCTTATTTAGAATAAAACACGTTCCTTAGAGCACCACTTCTTTCAATGAAGATATTCGCAATTTACTTATATCTAATTCCTAATCAATGTTTTTAGGCAAGTAGCCTCTTAGTCTGCCTAATGTAGAAAAGAATCTTTCAGCTCTATAGATGTATGTAGGTAATTATTATCAAAAATTTTATGAATTTTAAATGTTTTGCCTTTTGAAAAAAGTACCAAAAAGTATCTTACTTAGATAAATGCATAGATTCCTCTCTTAAGATTTTCAATTTAGAATTTTTATTTCCTAAAATATATGAATCATGTTAATGAGGGCTCAGTCCTCTCTAAATTATTTTAATGAGGGCCACAGCCTTCGAGCCACCACATAGTCGGCGCCTATTAAGATCAAAAAGTTCATTTCAAGATGGTCTACCGCTAAGTGCAGTTTGGCATTGTATACATATAATAACGGTTACACCTTGCGATTTATGTTAATTTGGCGTTTTAAACGAAACATTGAGCCGTTTAATAAACACAATAATAAAGGTTTAATCGCATTTTGTCAAGATAACTCATTGGCATTGGCTGTATATTATACTAACAAGACCTTGATCAGTCTGTTTTTTATCAATTCTACTACATTTTGCGCTAAGTTGCTAAAACAAGTATGTGCCGAAACTACTTACTTACCCCATGTTATACTCGTATTTCAGATAGTTTTCTGTCCCTTGGCGGTGAAGCCATATAGTTTCACGCCACCCTAAGCTGAATTTGGAAAAATTTTCATTCGGTATGAGATAAAAAAAACTGAAAATTCTCCTTAGACTGTCTCATAAAGTCATAATCCTGTTAGCTGTTTTGAATTTTACCGAATAGTCGATTTAGGTTTTGCTTTATTGGTTGTAGATTGTTATCGTAAAGTAAAAATTATCAAAACTAAATTCAATTACACAACAATTACAAAAGTTCTTTATAACCTACTTTGGTTTAAAAGATATCTAATACCTTAATTGACATATGAATGTCTTTTATCATAAAGACTAAATAAGAATTGTACGTAGGTGTTATATGCGATGATAACACATGCGAATGCATAACATAATGAATAAGCTATCTGTATCTGCTACTGTATATTAGTCGACTACAACGAGCAATTCAAATAAAATGAGTTCGATCTCCTGTACATGACTGTACCAACTTTTTGCATTTTCTTAGTATTAAAAGATATTTATAGCGAGTTTATTATAACTTAATAAGGGATTTGTTTACTTTAAAATATAAACACTTTTCTTTATCTTTCATTTCCTTCCTAAGTTTCAAGATTATTATTATTGTTATTATTATTGCGAGAACACCGATAAATGAAAGTATTTTCATACGGTCTATTACAGTTAACAAGCTGCAAATGAAGAAAATAAGTTTTAAAATAAAAAGGAATTCAAGTCACCTAACTAATATAATTTTTTATATTTGCAGTTGTAAACAATTATGATAAAAACCTGCATCATAGCAAACAACATAATCAAAATCTAGTATATTTGATTTTCTGCCGTTCTAAGCCCAAATGGCCTCTCAAGACTAGTCAATTTTGAGATATTTAGGACTTTAATAATATGTTGGTCAGCACAAATTTAAAAATAGAAAAAATCTTTGTGGCTGTGATTAATACTCTCATTGGATCTTAAAGATATTTAGAGTTCATGAATATAAAAAAAAATTAAAAATTAATGTAAAGGAAATAGGACGTATGCTTGAGATGCGTCGCACACTGGCCCAAGATTTAAAAAATGTTATCGAAAAGCATAGCAGTATAATTATTAAACTAATATTACTTAAAACAATGCTGTTTCATGTTTTTGAGGTCGCTAAATCCGGATATGATAGTATTTTTACGTTTTATTTTCGAATTAATAATTGCAAGCTTATTCACAGTTAACTGCATTCCAATTTAATGCGCTGTGCATGTAAAAGCCCACCATGCAAATACCTTTTCAAATACGGTTATAAAACTTGGAGAATGTGTAAGAAATTCCACAGTAATCATATTATAAATATTTTTGTAAAGTAGGTACCTATAGTTATTTTAGTTTCTGCCTTAATTGAAAATACTAACAGCATTTACGGTCAATCCATGCCAAATCATCACAAAAAATGATTTTTTTCAACCCGACCACCTCAGATTTTCGTGAGATTTGTTAGGATGCTCGAGGATATAAAATAACTTACGTATGTAAAGTTATAGTCCTTAGTTAGTGATAGACAGTATTCACATAGCAGGGCTAAAAATATGATATAAAATGTGGTGAACAAAAACAATTCATAACTCTGCTTCTAATTATTGTAGAACTTTCATCTTGGGCTGGTTTTAAAGCTAACAAAAGCATAGTTTTCATAAATGAAAACTTGTTTTATAATAAAAAGGGATCGAAGGGTTTCCCTATGTACAATATTCGTTGCGTGATTACAATTCTTCGGATTTTCGTGAGTGATTATTTAAATAAACACAACCAAACATAACCAGTTGAAAATTCTAAGCCAAGCGCACCTCTCTCCCAGCTTATCCTCCTCTTTTCCGACATATCTTCCTCTCTGGCTTACCCCCCTCCCGCCGGTTTATTCTACATACACACATACGAAAATTCTACCTTAGGAAATGATAAGAATAAAATCAAAAATCGATCTTGTTTAAAAATTCTTTAAAACGTCTATTAGTACATATTTCAAAAACATGACAAAAATAGTGTTGGCAAATTTTCCGAAATTATTTTTTGATAACTTTCCATGGAAATATTTCCGGAAACTTATTGAAATGGCAAACGTCAAAAAAAGTTGATTCCCAAAGTAAGTTCCGTGGAACCCTGGGGTTTCGTGGAAATATTTTGGGGTTCCGCGGGACAATAACGGCCTAATTACTATTTTATTTGTTGGTGCCCTTTGCTATCATATATTTAGGTATGTGAAATAGAAAAACAAAATAGCAATAAACTCAAAATCAAATCAAAAAGAACAAAAATCAGCGTTGTGTTTTAAATGTATTGATTTATTTAATATAAAGTAATTACATGAATAAGTTCCAAGAACAAATACTTATTTATGAACACACAGTATATGTAATCGACAGAGGCTATGTGAATGAAACATTTAAGTATTAGAATTTTCATTAATTTAAATCATTGTATACTATAATATGTTATTATTATTATTATTCCATTTTGTTATTAATACATATGCGGTTTAAAAGAAAAAAATGCGGTTTCAACTAGTGCGGTTTGGTGTAAAGTTTTAGAATCGTGAATAGTTCCAAAAGCTACCAACGGTGGGGACTGAGAGGGCGCTGCAAGTAGATATTCCTTTTCTTGTGTATCAAAATAAATGTTTTATAGTTAAAAATATAAAACTTAATGAGGTACAGATATTAAGTATTGTTGACTAATATACAAAGCGAACATTTCAATATAAAAAAATATCACAAAGTCGGCCCGGAAGAACTCTCAAACGAACTGGAACAAAAATAAGCCTTGTGTTTTAAATATATAGATTGAGTTTTTCATTTCCAGGTTACATGAAGTGATTTTTACCTTGAATATCTAAGAAAGCGTACCTTCAATTTTTTTAGAAATACAATATGTTATACAGTTAGATGCATTCTGTCTTTGGTGTAAGTTTCATTTTGGGAAGTTTTTCGGAACAAAAGTAAAACATTGTTAAATATGGTAGTTAAACACTTCTTACACAAAACATGCATCTGGCAGTTCAGACCAGTGTTGTATCAGGTATTTTTTAGTATATATCCGTGCAGATACCTGCAAATTTTGTCTACTTAAGATACGTATAGCTATGATGTTGTACCTGTACCTGCAGATATTCTTATTTATCTGCAGGTATGATATAATTACTTGCTGCAGGTATTTTACTTTTACTCATATATACCTTTTAGAATATTATAAAATTAATCATTTCTTTTAATAATCAGGTGGATTTGAAGATATATTTTATTTATTTATTTATTTAATCTGTAGACCACAGTTAAGTTACCAATTACGGTCTACAGGATAATCTTAACAAAGTTAAATAAAATTACAGTGCAAATCAAATATGCAATACACAATCCGATAAATTGAAATACCGTAAATTGGGGTTACTCTGATCAATTTTGAAATTCAAAGCTAGATAATTCGCAAAACATATTTTCAAAAATTTTGAAAAAAAAATGTCAATATCGGTTTTTTTCACTCTAGGTGTTGCCCAAAGCTGAAAACTGAGATATTGTCATTTACTGGCAAAATTGTTAATAACTGGGTGATCAACTTTATACTGGATGTGGGGTTACTTTGAAACCCATGCTGTTTTCAGTGGATATCGAAAGCATCCCACACTAGGTCGAACATTAAAAAATAAAATAAAAATTGGTGAACGGGGTTCAAAGTTGTGACACATTTCAAAGTGTGGGGTTACTTTGATCCAACAAAATAAGACTCAATAAATGAAAAATATGCTATAATATCTAATAATGAAAAAAGAAATTATAAAAAAGTCACATTTCATTCACGTTTACATCAAACGGAAACTCCACCCATTCTTCTGTGATTTGAGGGGTGGATAAAAATGCAACAATGTCAGCCTCCTCAATTTCTGATATGTCTCCAGATATCTGTTTAAATCTTCTTTTTCCTCCCAAAGATTTAAAACCGTTCACAAGCAGGGCCGGGGTAAGCTCTGTTATTTGACATACATATTGGTAGGCTTTTTTGCCACGAGCGGTATAAAATTTAGCCAACACAAATTGGTCTACATTACATTCTATATTTTCTTCGGATTCTGGGTCTCTTATTTCACATTCTTCATCTTCATTCTCTTCGTTTGTTTCACTGTCTTGTTCGTCTAGGGCGGCTGCACTCATACCAGGGGCAACATCGAGCCTTTTTTTCTTTCGAGCAGGTCTCTCTGAATTAGTTCCAAAACGTTGTTCTTTTAAAAAAGTTGTTAGAGTACTCTCTATTAAGTCATTGTTGCAGTTGTCCTCCTCTTTTGGAAGACGATTTAGCACTTTTTCTTTATTGAAGGGATAAATCCCACTTGCACAAAAACCGCTTTTCAGATTTCGTTTAACTCCTGAAATCGTTTCTTTAAATTGATGCGTGGGTTTACCTGCGTAGGGTGCCACCTGCTCCATTTTTTCTAGAGCTTTTGATAAAAGACTTGGAAAAGTATCTTTCGGAACAGCTGACATTTTTTGGTTTTGCAGTTTCCAAGTGGTTAATACAGATCTCCAAGCGGTTTTCATTGGGCGAAAGAAAGCCACGTCAAGGGGCTGGCAGAGGTGTGTAGAATTTGGCACTAGGCATACAAAATCTATTTCATTTTCACGGCAAAGTCGCAGAACATCTCCATCTAAATGGGCAGACAAATTGTCACCGATCAAAACTTTTCTTCCTTCTAGTTTTTTAGCATGGGGTAAAAAGCAAGTAACGAACCAATCCCGAAATGTGACTGCATCAATCCATCCACTCGTTGTCCTATTAAATCTGGTGCCTTGAGAACAGCATGACTTCTCACAGCAAGGTGGACCACCAGGTGCTCTTTCTTTCCAAGTATCATATAAATGAAGGCTCTTGTATATGACGTAGGGTGGCAAAAGTGTTCCGTCAGCAGAACCGCAAACCATTATTGTAGTGGCGCTTTTTGAATGGTTCATAGCTTTTTCTGGATATTTTACTCCTCTTCTGTAAATTCCTAGTTTTTTACCCGGATCGTCGCTGAGATTCGATTCATCATAATTAAATAAATTAGACGGTGGGACGTCTTTAATAGTTTTTTCTAAATTGTTGAAATACTCATTTAATGTTTCACGAGATACAGCAGCTCTTAATATTTGTGGCAACACGTTGTGAGTATGAACTCTTATGCCGATTTAATATGGAGTAGGCCCAGTCATTTCCTGGAAGATTGTTATGAAATTTGGTCACTGTTCTCCCTTGTTTTTCTAATAAAGCCTTGGCAAACATTCTTAAATCTAAAATAGAAAGGGGAAACCCCCATTCTCCACATTTCGCGGCGGACTGTAAAATTGCTTCCTCTTCTTTTTGAGAAAATACAGTTGGCGCACCAGGATTCTTCAAAAATTTGCCGTGGTATTTATGGTATTAAGCAAAACTCAAAGAAAATACTCAGCTTAATATTTATGAAGTTTTTACACTTACGAAATTCAACAAAAACACTTACCTCGGTTTGCACTAATTTTTCACACACAAGCGTCGTTTCGTTTTACTGCGTAATTTAACATATTCAGTGTATAGATATCAGAGTTACCAACCTGAAGAAATCATACCTAGATGGCGTTCAGAAACTTCTTAAACTGGAATTTTGTTCCAGAAAGAAGTTTTATCAAAGTAACCCCAAGAATCAAAGTAACCCCGTAAATCAAGTAATTTACGGTACTAAACTAATAGAAAATTTATAATATAAGTTAAAGAAAAATAATAATAATCACCAAATATATCGTAATTCATGCATAAACTAAATAATAAATTGTTTCAAAATGTGACAAGCTTGTGTAAATATGATATGATCCTAAACCACACAAAATATGACATTCAGCGCACTATTTCTATAGTGTACACTTTACATAAATTATATTGATGTCATAGATACAATAATGGTGATAATATGACATACAGTTGTTACACATAGTTGTTACTAACATTACATTCAATTAAATTTAATTTACGTATGGCAAAGAAGTGCAAGTAAGCATGATTTTTTCTAAATTTTCAAATTGGTGTGAAATACATCGATTTTCCTGGAGTATTTATTTGCTAACCTACAAGAAACATATAACGGAGACTTTAACAGTTGATTCGTTCGTGAAACAGGTAAATAAAAAGAGTTGTTATTTCTAGAGGAAGACTTCTCGGTATAAAAAGATTTATTCTTTGAGTAATACTATCACATGATTCAATTTGGTTGGTTAATATTTTGTACAATAAAACTAGAACAATAAATTCTCGTCTAGTTTCTAGTGATTGCATGATGTAGATTTTTAATAAATTACAATAGGAAACAAAGGCTGGGTAAATTCCAGTGGTTTTCAGATCAAGATATCTTATGAACCGATTTTGCACTCTTTCAATTTGAGCAACCTGACTTTGGTAGAAAGGCATCCATATAGCGCAACAAAACTCGACCTTAGATCTAACATAGCTGTTATAAAGAGTAATGAAAGTTTTACAGTTTGTAAAATTATGTGAATTTCTAATAATGTATCCTAAAACTTTGAATGAATCATTTACTGTTTTTTCAATATGATTATTAAATGTCAATTCCTTGTCAAATGTTATTCCTAAGTCTGTTATAGTGTCTTTAAAAGTTAGTGGGACAGCATGCATTTTATACTGAAAGTTAATAGGGGTGTGCTTTTTAGTATAGGTGACTGCACAGCATTTACCCATATTAAAATATAATTTATTTATTTTTTTAAGCTCCAGGCATAAATAGAATCTATGTCCGATATCCATCTGGTTGACTTCCACTATACACTACAAATTGCCATCTGTTATTTAAGTACGATGAAAATGATTTAACTAAGTTTTCTGAAAGACCAAATGCTTTCAATTTATTCAAAAGAAGTGTGTGGTTTACTCTATCAAAAGCCTTAGCAAAATCTGTGTAAATAACATCAATTTGTAATTTTTTTGTCTAGAGCTTCTGATAGATCTTGCGTGATATTTATTAAATTAGATGTTGTTGATCTTTTCGGCATGAATCCGTGTTGTGTATCCGTAATCAGTGGTCTTACATGATCCATTATTTTAGTGTATAGTACAGTTTCAAATATTTTAGAAGCCGTCTGAAGCAGTGATATCGGTCTGTAATTTGGCACATCATTTTTCGAGCCATTTTTATAAATAGGGCATACTTTAGATACTTTCCACTTGTCTGGATAAGTATTGGATGATAAAGTCAGATTAAATGATGTAGCTAATGGAGCAGCAAGGAATTCAGAACACCCCTTATACACATACATGGGTATCTGATCGAAACCAACAGCTTTTTTTGGCTTACAGGAACGTAAGCTGTTTTAACATCATCACTAGAAATTGCTGCTATAGTTAATTGTGATGACATGATTTCTGATAATGAGATGTCTTCATCTCCTATAGTGTTATTATCATCATGTTCCTGTATGTATGCCAGCTGAAAGTTACGAGCAAATCCATTTGCTACCTCCAAACTCGAGTTCAGTCGCAGGCTGTTAAAATGCATATTCTTAACTAAAGAGGCCGATTTAGTTTTCGATTTTATGAATGACCAAAAGGTAGCAGGATCATTTTGTATATTTTGTTCCGCTACTCGACAAAAGTTTCTATGGGAAGTAGTAATATCAACTTTAATCTTTTTCCGGAGAGATCGAAATTCTTCTCTAATTCCTAAATTATTCGGGTTCTTTTTCATGTTACTGTGAAGACGACTCTTCTTTTTAATATCTCTGATTATTTCCTTAGTAAACCATGGAGGATACCTTCCCACAAAGCTCTTAGTTTTGGGTACAGAGGCGTCCAAAGCTAAATAACAAAGTTCATAGAATTTATCCACAGCAACATTTATTTCATTGTAATTACTTAATATTTCCCAATTTATATTTCTTAAATTGTGATACAATGCAACAGAATCAGCTTTTTAAAAATTATATTGCCCACCGGTAATATTATTTGAAAATTTATACTTATCACACTCTATATTGCACTCCAATGCTGGATGATAGTTATCTATAAGTAATAATGGATCGTCCGACTTGTACACTAACACATCAGAGTTGCATAGTATGAAATCCAAAATTCTGTGACATATTCAGAATATGATTATATTGTGTTAAATTATAAAAATTTACAAAGTTTAAAAACTCTCTATGAATATTATTTAAAACAGATGGTTGTAATGGATACAGATTAGGAATATTAAAATCACCTATTATCAAGATTTCACACTCCGCAGTCTTAGGATTAATTTTGTCAAAACTATTATAAAATTCTATATATTCCGTCAGGGTACAAGTAGGAGATAAATATACAACGCAAATGTAAAGATGTTTATGTAAAATTTTAATCTTGAACCAAATGTATTCACAATTAGCTGATGTTACTCGTGTACTGTATCGTCAGGTTTAGCTTTTTCAATACAAAGGTTTTCATCCAGTTTGGTGCACTCTGTACATTTCCATTTTCCCTTTATATCATTTTCAGCGGCTGTAATATTTATACAATTGCAATGGTATTTTTTGATGCATATCATACATTGTATTTTTTGTTGATTAGTAGTAATCTTTAGTGTACAGGCTTGACATATCGCACATCCAGTTCAATAGGGACACAAGTGCAAATAGTTAGAATTTAAAGGAGAGCAGTTTAAAGATTGTTTGATTATTATTTTTAGTTGTTACAGATTGAAATAAGCTTGTAATTTCATCAAACTTCATAATACTGTAACGAGTGCAAGGCCTCGTCTGGTCCAGCCGTCAACGTAGAACATTCGAGAGCGGTAGCGCAATACACCCAACCTTCTAGTGTATTCGATATATACCGGTATGTTCGAGCGACTTCTAGAAGAATTATATGGGGGTATATAAACGACTACGCGGATAAAAGGAGTCAGTCAACAGCAAGTCATTAACTGTGTATTACAAAATAAATAGTGAATATAAATGTTGTATTAGAAATTCATAGTCTGTAAATAATAGTTTTTAATGGTTTATAATCATAGCGTTAATTTATAGTGTATTCATTAGTGTATAGAAATAAATATTTGTTTGTGAATAGACGATTTAAACAGCACTTGTGTTATTATTTGAAAAAGAACGTTACAATACACTAAGTATGTATATCCTTTTTAGGTAGTGCTAAAAAGCAATTTTATAATTTTAACCAAAATGTGAACTTTGTTAGATATGTCCATATTGCACTAATGATGTTCTGTCAAAAAATAAAAATATGTGGCTATATTGCACGCGAGCAGCCAGAAAATGAAAAAGTAATTATGGTTTAAAGAACATTATTGAAAAAGATTGCAATACAAACTAAATACGTAAATTATTTTAAATAAATGTAAGAAAACACAATAATTACACATTATGCAGTTGCATAGTAAGAAAAAAAATATATAAGCAACCATCACATTACTTTTCCAAAAAATTTACAAATTACCTAGTATAACGTTGAAAAGAATGTTTAAAAAAATTCTTTATTCAAAAACACAAAAGACATCTAAGTTAGAGAATGAACAATAAGATATTTATTTGTTGAAATTACACAATATGCACTTGCATAATAACTTAAATACTATTATACAGTGTCAACGTTAAACTGGTACACTGGTTCAGAACCTAGGTAAGTAACATCATTAAATGACAACTTCTAAGGTTCTGAGTGAAGTTATTAGTTCAGAAGCTAGGTAAGCAACATCCCTGGATGCCAGCTTCGAAGCTCTGAACTATCGAAGATTTTAACTCGAACTAATCTGCCCCACAAAGTTGCGGGGTTTATATACCTTTTCGTGTTCCAGATCCTTTGTTAGGTTTCACACACGTGGCGATAACGTTTTACTTCCGTTAGTATTTCGTAGAATGCATTTAGATAAGCATGTCCTTATTGAAGTGGATGTGCGATATATCAGCCATAATTTTATTTTAAATGTACGAAATTTATCGCAGCTAGATCTGCAGAGTTGGTTGCTTATATATTTTTTTTATCGAATTACGCCAAACACCTTTTAGAACAAAATCACACAATGACTCCTCAAAATAATATAAAATTCCTACATTTTTGTAATAACAAACGCAAATTAGACATTTTAGAAGCCTTTGAGATATACAAACACAAACTCAGGGTACCTTTAATGAATGAACAACTTGAGCTCAGTAATTCTCCGTTACTGGAAGTATTAGATATTTAATTATGATTATTATTATTATTTTATCTAGTTACCTATTTTGTATCTACCTTAGCGACGTGTTTGTTTATAATTATATTACCTTTGATAATGACAGCATAGCTGTCGAAACAATATTGTCAGGTTGTATTTTAATAAAACTGTGAAACTTTTAATAATTTTTATTTATTTTATGATTATGGAGCTCCACAAAATAAGGCTGGAAACAATAAACAATACTAAATTAATGTACAACTCTAGCTAAATAATTAAAATTGAAATAAAATTTAAACTTATTGGCGAACTGTATTAGAAAACACAAAGCGCAAGCGGTTATCACGGACAGTACTGCAGAGGTGGCAACTCTGATCTAATACAGTTCGCCAATAAGTTTAAATTTTATTTCAATTTTAATTATTTAGCTAGAGTTGTACATTAATTTAGTATTGTTTATTGTTTCCAGCCTTATTTTGTGGAGCTCCATAATCATAAAATAAATAAAAATTATTAAAAGTTTCACAGTTTTATTAAAATACAACCTGACAATATTGTTTCGACAGCTATGCTGTCATTATCAAAGGTAATATAATTATAAACAAACACGTCGCTAAGGTAGATACAAAATAGGTAACTAGATAAAATAATAATAATAATTATAATTAAATATCTAATACTTCCAGTAACGGAGAATTACTGAGCTCAAGTTGTTCATTCATTAAAGGTACCCTGAGTTTGTGTTTGTATATCTCAAAGGCTTCTAAAATGTCTAATTTGCGTTTGTTATTACAAAAATGTAGGAATTTTATATTATTTTGAGGAGTCATTGTGTGATTTTGTTCTAAAAGGTGTTTGGCGTAATTCGATTTTTCAGGATGTTTATTTTTGTAATGACGTACGTGTTCTTTATATCTTATGTCAAAATTTCGAAGTGTTTGTCCAATATATACCGAACTACAAAAAGAACAATTTAAACGGTAAATGCCCGATTTCATGATATCATGTGTTCTGTCTTTAGCATTAAATAAAAATGAAAAAGTGTTAGTGTTGGTTTTAAATGTTATTTTATAATTGTTGGTTTTTCTTAGTATATGTGCAATTT
This sequence comes from Agrypnus murinus, assembly GCA_929113105.1. Classification (NCBI taxonomy): domain Eukaryota; kingdom Metazoa; phylum Arthropoda; class Insecta; order Coleoptera; family Elateridae; genus Agrypnus; species Agrypnus murinus. Next base: position 6,314,715 of record OV816023.1, on the reverse strand, counting down.
TTTCTGATATTTTGCCAAAATATGGTATAGATATGTAATTTGTGTCTTCTGTTTGATTGTCAGTGGGATATATTCTTTTGATAGCTAACCTATAATCTTTTTGTTTAATTAAAGTGTCAATCATGTTCGGATTATAATGATTTGCATGTGCTAGTTGTTTAATGGTTGATATCTCTTTGCTAAAATCTGATTTTGTTAGTGGAATAGTTAAAGCTCTGTGTACTAATGATCTGTAGGCTGCTATTTTATGTGTATTATGGTGACAAGATTCATTTGGTATTGTTATGTCTGTTTGTGTTGGTTTTCTGTATATGGAAAATTCAAATAGATTGTCTGCGTTAATCTTGATATTTAAGTCTAGAAAGTTTATAGCCCTGTTTTGTTCTGTTTCTAGTTTAAATTTTATATTAGGGTGGATACTGTTTATAAGAATTAAAAATTCATTGATAACCTCAAAAGAACTGTCAAAACAAGCTATAATGTCATCAACATAACGAAACCAGAAGATAATGTGTTTAGAGAGGTTTAATTCAAATATTCGATCTTCAAACTTGTCCATAAATATGTTAGCTAATAGAGGACTTAGAGAATTACCCATAGGTAAACCATCCTTTTGTAAATAAATTATGTTATTAAAAGTGAAATAATTTTGACTTATACAAAGGTCAAATAATTGAATTAACTCTAACCTTTTAACTAATTCTATATTACTATTGGTCAAGAAACTATCTAATAAAGGAATACATTCTTGTGGGGGTATTCTGGAGAACATGTTGCAAATATCAAAACTAACAAGTTTTGAATGTGGTGGAAGATGTATCGTTTGCAGCTTATCTACTAATTCTAATGAATTTCTAACAGAGTATTTCGATTTGTAACCTATCGTGTTAATAATCTGGTTCAGTTTTTTGGATAAAATGTGATTAGGTGCATTGATGTATGATACAACTGGTCTTATTGGCATATTCTGTTTGTGGGTTTTTACTAATCCATATAGTTTAGGTATTTGTGGGTTTTTATTAATGATTTGTTGCTTTTCTAATTCTGAAAAGCAGATATTGCAGTTTTCTAAACCTTGTTTTATTTCTTTTTGGAATTTTGTGGTTGGGTTTTTGTTTAAAGTTTCTAAATTTTCTTTATTAATAAATTCATTAACTTTTTGTATGTAAATATCTTTTGAAAGAATTACCAAAGTGCTACCCTTATCTGCTTTAACAGAAATTAGATTGTTCTCTGTGATTTTCTGTTTTATAGATTGAAGAAGTGATATGTTAGATGTGTTGTACATTTTGTCCTGTTTCAAAGACATCTCTTTTAACAAATTCGAAATTTGGAATTTTGCATAGTTATTATGATCTTTCTTAAGTATAGTTTCGCATTCAACGGCCAAAATTTCTTTAATTTTGTTGGTAAATTTTGGAAAAGCACAAAATTTTAAACCTTTGTTAAGAAATTGTGTTTCTCTGTCATTGAATATTATATTCGACAAGTTTATGAAACGAGGATAAAAGTTTGCAGTGTTCTGACAATTAAGGTTATTTTGTAGTGTACGTTTTTGTTGTACAAGTCGATGAAGTTTATTTTTCTGTGTGGTGTATTTTTTGAATTTAATGTGACTGACGGTTTCTCTAATGTCAAAATCTAATATGTCAAATTGGATATTGTGTAATTTATGAGTAAGTTCTGTATGGAGTACCTTTATATAAACGTGCATATTGTCTCTTATACTAAACCATTTCTTCGATTCTTCTTTGAGCAATCTTCTTTTGGCATTCCTAATCACTTTTTCAGTAATCGAATTCTTGGTTCTGGTAGTGATGTTTATGTAGTTAGGAATAACCTGACGTTTCAGACATTCTTGGTTAAACCAAACATTCTGACTTGCGATTCCGTGTTTGATCATAAGTTTCTTGTATAACCCATCAGAATGTATTCCTTTATTAGATAGTTTCTTGATCAATAGTAATATAGAATTAGTTAAAAGGTTAGAGTTAATTCAATTATTTGACCTTTGTATAAGTCAAAATTATTTCACTTTTAATAACATAATTTATTTACAAAAGGATGGTTTACCTATGGGTAATTCTCTAAGTCCTCTATTAGCTAACATATTTATGGACAAGTTTGAAGATCGAATATTTGAATTACACCTCTCTAAACACATTATCTTCTGGTTTCGTTATGTTGATGACATTTCAGCTTGTTTTGACAGTTCTTTTGAGGTTATCAATGAATTTTTAATTCTTATTAACAATATCCATCCTAATATAAAATTTACACTAGAAACAGAACAAAACAGGGCTATAAACTTTCTAGACTTAAATATCAAGATTAACGCAGACAATCTTTTTGAATTTTCCATATTAATATATTAATATTAACATATTAAATAAATTAATTACAAATAGAAGAAATAGCCATAGTGCATGTCGGCGACTGCAGCCCTTATAGTCTTGCCTTCCATCATTCATCATTATAATGTATAGACAAACCCTTGCATGCCTCCATAGTCCTCGTTTACGAGTTCTACAAGACCGATTTGCTAATTCTTTTTTATAGCCTTTAACTTTTATTTTCTTTAGTTTTTAGATTTTTAAACTCATAAATTTAAAATATCTTATACCTATTTAAAACACAAGGCTTTCGTTTGAGAGTTCTAGTGACCCGATCCGCGCAATTTCAAGTTAAAGGCTTTACACTGTAGATTTGCCATGTCTCTTTAGTTTACTTTAGTTACTTCGCTCACGTGCTTCGTCACGTCTGTGAACTAAACATTGTTCCTTTTTACTTACTTACTACGTCACCAATCCTTTGCTTACAAATCATAATACAAACAATTCTCTGCCGAGTGTCATAGCATTTTCACGAAATTCGATCTGTCTGTCTCGGCTGTCCGTTTTTTTTTTCGATTTTTTTATTTCAGATTCGAATATTTAATGAAAAAATAGAATAGAAATGTCTGAAGACCTAATGCCCTATCCCTTAAGAAACATGAACAAAATCACGAAATAGAAAGTTGGTATATCATGCATATGATAATTCAATGTAGAAATTAATGGAGAGAATGGGAGGAGTCGAGAGAGGAATAAGTCAAAGGGGAGGGATAAGACAAAGAGGGTGATATGTCGGAAGAAGGTAGGATTTTCATGAATGATTATAATCATTCATGAAAATCCGTAGAATTGTAATCACACAACAAAAGTTGTATACAGTGTCTGCCATAAAGTTGGATCCATATGGAATTTTTTTTATTTTGATTTGAAAAAACTTTGTGAGACAATCGCCACTGCTTTCAAAAATATTTGAAATATGTCATGTCAACCCATTTTCATATTCTTTTAATAGGTACGTTGACCCATATTATGTGTAATACAAACATGTCTGCGAATAAAAAAATATTTTCGTATTTTGTTTCCAGTAAATTAAATAAGATATTTTCAAAAATTCGCTGTAAGGTAATTTAGTATTCTATTAGTAGTATTATGTGTTTTGATTATTAGATTATTGTTGCTGATAACCGCGTGCCAGTTGTGTTATTTTTTGGGCATTCTGTAGTGTATTATTTCCAACTATTTTTTATTTTTAAAATAATATTTATTCCCAGAAATACATACTATGTAATAAATAAAGGGTACCGATTTCTAGTGAAAAGCAATAAAATCACACTGTAGATACCGTAAATATTCCTAAGAATTGTGACTAACAATTGGACACAGCTGCATTAGTACTAGAATAATGAAAACAACCCCGCCGACTACTTTTATTTTTATTGCAAACCCACCCCCTTACACTGCAGTTTTTAATAAAATATGATAATAGTATTTACTTATTTTTTAGGCATTGTTTTCATACTATGTAAACAAATTACCATTCATCATGGTCATTCTATTAAAACATAAAAGATAAAGGTTTTACTAATAGAACTGTGTACTACTGTATTTAGATTTTAGACTTCCAATAAAATAAATAATAAATAAAAAATAACAATACCTACTAATGGATAGATTAAATTATCGTCTTTACATAATTATGTTTATTAACAAATAGCAAATCAAATTTAATGATAGCATTAAATGGGTCAGTACTAAAATGATGTAATTTCTGTCTGCGTTTCCTATTAGAATACAGGGGAATCCCCCGGATTAATAGAACCTTTTAAGTTCTTTCAACACCATCCAAAATGAATTTTGCACCGTCTGCATCCTTGTGCTAATTCAACAAATGTCACGTTTTTACTGATGATGGTGTCAATTTTTAAATTGACTTGCAAAATGCTTACATTTAATCCTATTCGACTTAACACCTGACCTACATCAATTATACGTACTTTTCTGAAAACGTCGGTCAAAATTATTAAAAATTTTAACTTTCTCTAATCAAAAAACTTTATTAAGATTTTCTATTCCAAAACCCACCAGAAATGCGCTGGTAAAGTCTGGTGCAGGGGCTATGAGACACCCTGTATATACTCAGATGAAGAAAAAATAAGAAGAAAAAAATGTAAGCTTCTGTACTTTCTCATTGAAAAATCCTCTTTTGGGTGAAATTTATTCCAATCCTCTAGCATGAATATTAAATTGCACTCTTCTATACACAAAATATAAAAGCAATAAATTGATGATGATCTTGATACATTTCTTAAGAAAATATTTTATCCTATGCAATCTACCTGTTAACAATAACACAAAACAACTGATAATATCTCTACAATAACGAAAGTAGATTACACACTTTTATTTAATTTTCCTTGTAAACGGTTTTTAAATAATCCTTTTCTTCGGTGCCTTGGTACTTCCTTTTCAAGTCACAAAATAACACTTGCATTTTTTTGCATAAATATCTAAGTTAACAATTTGAAAACTGCTAAAATGCAATGCTGCTTTCTTATATGTATTTGTAGATAAGTCAACAAGCTCAAAACGAGAAACTTGCTTCCTCTATTACAATTTTCTAAATATGAAAACTTATTCTGGGCAAATTTTACCTACAGCCGGTCTATTTTCTTTGTAAAATAAGTTTCTCAAAATTGCATTATAATTTCTGTTAGTAGATCCTAAATCTAACCAACCGACTAAGATTCTACTTCCGAGTGTAAGTATAAAAAAAATTTAAAACACAGTGTAAAGATGTTACTCACTTGGAACTCCAACTGTACTCCAAAGATACATAAACTTCCTCACTATTAGAACAATCTTACCAAACTACCGAACTCGCGTCGATTGTGCTTAAGACTAACTACGAAACGGTAGGACGTACGACGACGGACGATAGGAGTACCTCTACGTTAATAGCATCATGACTATGGCGATCCTTGGTGGGGATCTTGTGTACGTAAAGGTTTCAAATAGAAAAAATATTGCGCAATAAATTGTCAGATACAAATTTGTAAGTATTTATATTTCATATAAATAGTTATAAAATATGTAATTTTACAGGATTAAGAAGATGGCCTAGCAAGATCGCCTGAAAGGTATAAATATATTAGGGTGTAGTGAAACGAGGCAAATTGTTTTTAAATCAGTTTCGTAATACCTGGAGAAAGTGTCATCATGATGAGTAGGTTTTGACATAAAAATATCAACCCCCTGCGATGACGGTTTTAGGTGCCGCAAACGGCCTGAAGTTCAGCACTTGAAGTGTTAATATAATAAAAAAATGGCTATTTGAATATGACCAAAATCTGTTCGACACGTATTAACATCTGTTCGACCACACCCTTTTGCAGTTAAACCAGAGTAGATATTATAAGAGTCGAAAGTTTGTAGAGAAACCTCAATTCAGAGAGAGATAGAAGAGCGTAATCAATAAGGGCCCATCGTCGATTCTCGGTTACTTTCGGCTCGCATTTAATTTGTTGCGATCCCATTGGACGGGAGCACAGCAATGTCAAAGATGAATGCTTATTTTCATTCATTTATACCTGTCAAGTCAATTCGTTATTCTGTATATGTGTTCTGTGAAAGTGTACCCATAGTGCGACAAACAGTTAATGTGCAGTGTGTTTTTTTGGTGATTATGAGAGTTAAATAAACAAACAATTGAACATTTTGTTACGTTCTAATTTCTCCCTTATTAATTTGTTATTAATAGAATAGAGCAGTTAGTATTTTTAGAGATAATCTTTGTAGAATAGAAATAAAATCTTTGGTAAAGATAAGAAATGCGGTATTGTAAACATTTAGTATTCTTTCTGAATGTTACCGCGGCCTGTGGCCTAGCAATACGCGTTGTACATAAAACCTTTTTGGAGATTGGGAAGTCAGAGAGAGAAAAATGTTTCGATTGTTTTAACGTGGGCGGTTTGCGTTAATTCCTGTTTTTATTAATCACGGGGTGATTAATGGCAATTGAGTAGAGATTGGATAAGTTGGAGCTAATGCAAATATATTAAATTATTCCATTGGAGTTGGGTTAGAATAATTCACACCCGTTTCGGGGATTTCTAGCTCATTTTAAATATTAAATTCCACCGTCTTCTTATTAGAAGATAAATAGACTTTTTCTAATTATGCTAATAATTTAATAACGTCAATCTAATTCTTGTTAATTATTATATCTTAGGCGGTTTTATTTTGGGTTTTATTTAACATTTTTTGCCGTTTTGATTTTCCGTCCTTTCGTTTAAACGGGAAAAATTAAGACCCAAGGGAAGAAACATTATTGATCTTAATGACTGGACCTGGAAAAATTGGTCGAGAGAAACTCTTATGGATTTGGTAAAAATTTAAGAATCAAATAACGAGAAGAGCTGCTGGTACAGAGGTACCAACCCTAGGACCCGCTTCTACATGTTCGTCAAGATAAGTGGTTCTTATCTATTCTCTAACATTTTCAAACGTAGTTGGGTGTGCTTACTTTAATGTTGGTTTCTTTATATTTAACCGTATTTGCATCAATATCGAGACAAATATTTGTATGATAGTTAATCAATATGCAATCAATTAGTTAAGCGATATTTAACTAATATTAAACCATTATATTCAACAGTACTCATCAGATAGATAGAATCTAGGTAGCTAGGGGTTCTTAATTATACTTTTACTTTATAATTAACTTATACTAGATTAAGGTTTGTTTAGTGATTTGGGAATCTTATCTGTAACATAATATCAGCATTTACTTTTTCATATGTAAAAAACCCATAAATCACTTGGCGTTCATTAATAAATGAATTTTTTTTGTTCTGTCTTTAATTATTATGTTTCATTTCGCCGTCCAATGAATTTTTGGTATGTTGAAACCCAGTCCAAATGAGCTAGCGGAGCTGAGGAATTAGTAAGTATTTAGTTTGATTATTTTATTGTACGTAGGGAAATTTTGTTGGTAATAAAGTTTGGCACCCAACCAAAGTTTGGGGCCTTCTGGTCTTGATTTTTTTTGTATTGTTGTAACAGTGGACTGTGATAATTTATTAGGGCATTATTTAATTTATGAAATAATTGTTAGTTAGTTAGATTCTTTATTTCCATCATATATGATGTTATTTAGATACATTTGGTTGCTTACATGCTAAAATACTAATTACTACCTACCGCTATATTTAATCTGTAAGTACAGGTATAAATCAATTTAGTTTACATTACTTCTAATAAAATTACAACAGTTTCGCTTAAATTCTCTATTATTTTTTAAATTTTTAACATCCTGTGGTAGTTCATTATATAATTTTAACCCCTTATAGAATACATTATTTTGTGAGGATGATTTTGTATGCAATGGTAATCTAAATTCATTAATATTTCGAATGTATATTAATATTTCGACATTTAGTGGTCTAAATGTCCGCAACTTAGATTGTATATACGACGTCTAAGTTATACTATTTTTAGATGTTTTAATAAGACTGCAAATCTGCAGCTGCTTAGGGCCTATATCTGATGTCTAAGCTATACTACTTTTAGATATTGTAATAGACTACAAATTTGCATTTGCGTAGACGGAATATCTGACGTCTAAGTTATACTATTTTTAGATGTTCTAATAGACTACAAATTTGCATTTGCATAGACGGTATATCAGACATCATGTTAAAAATAATACGTACAATAATCTGTATAATTTTTATTAAAAAAGTCAAATGGAATCTTAACAGTACTCAATACTTATAAAATACATCAAATTATGTCTGATTTTTTTGGTGTCGTTGGGGTGTCGTCTCACGGTTCCACCTCCTATTATAGCCAGTCTGTTTTTCTGTAAATTAAATATTTCTTATTACAGTATAAAATAAGAATTTTTTACAATCTCAAATATAGAGAGGGTGTTCAAAAAGTAAATATTATTGATATAATAATAACACTTACCTTAGCAAGTTTACAACAATAACTTTTTGCTGTTATATTATAAATGCAAAAACTAGATACCCAAAGCAGCAGAGATACTTCTGGTAGTTCTACAAACGAACTGAGTACCGAACAATAACGGTAATTCAACAATAACTACCCCCTGCCACCATCCAAAGTTCACGAACAGGCCGCATGGCCATCACGTGGGTGCAGGGTTGCAATATTGGGGGTTTATTGAGAAAGGAGATGTCCTTTCTTATTATGTTTATTATTAGAATGTTATTGTTATTTCAATATGAATACAAGTAAAAATACAAACAGGTACCGACAGGCAAATGCCGAGGAGCCGGGGTCGGAAAACCCTGATGTTTTCCAGGAAAAATACTAATCTCCAAACGTCCCTCAGGCAAGGTTAATTGAAAATGTTTGGTGCATGTATGATAATTAAAGTTTGAAAAGACTTCCGCCAACAGAAATATTATATCTGTTATTTTTACTGGAGGCGATTGGAGTGTCGAAATTCTTACTTTAGATAACTTTAAAAAATTAAAATTGAAAAATAAAGATTATCATTCGGATAAGTTCGCTCAGTTCGGATTCATCTAAGTTAGATTGTAAATAGATGGTATATATTTTAGCATGTGTTTTCGGTCAAAAAGTTACATCAATTAGACGCATTTCAGATAACATTAAAAAAAGTTTTTTTATGAAAAATTAACATTATTATCCCTAACAAACTATTTTTAAGCATGGAGGTAAACTTTTTACCAGGTTATTTTTAAGCATAATAATACATTTTTAAAAATTTTAGATAATGTCTATTACATGTCTATAAGATATAGCGTTATAGACAGAATAAATTACTGTGTCTAAACTACATCTATTAGATGTAAGATAGTAGATGTAGATGAAATTTAGATGAGGTAGATTGTAGATAGATGGTCTATAGATCACTATGTGTTTCTTGGGATGTTTGCAACGACACGATGAAACTATCTCAAATTATGTTGTTAGATTAAAAACTTTAGGAACAGAAATTTCAGCAGAAGACATGAAAACAGCATCACCAGCAGAAAAACCGGGATTACAGAAAAAATGCCAGGAATTAGTTTTAAATCAATTCAGAATAGGCGTCAAACGAGACATTATGAAGGAATTAGGACCTTTATTAATGCGTACTCAAAACTTAGATTTAGACAGGGCAGAGGAATTTGCAAAACAATTTGAATTATCCAATATGATGTTAAATTCACGGACAATGTCAGGGAACACAGTAATGTCCATAAATACACTTTCAAAATTAAAGTGTTTATATTGCAATCGTACTAATCACAACGCACAAAATTGTTGGTTTAAACATCGTCCACAAAATTCAAGAAATCAGAATATGCAAACAAATTTTAATAATCCTAACACCTAATATACTATAATTTTTACCCCAAATCAAACAACTACACTAAAGATTATCAACATCAAAGCAATAACAATACACGCCAATTTCATAAAAATATTACCAATAACACACGCATGCACCAAAACCACTCAAATACAAACACTTATAATAATTCACCACTCCACTACAATAAACCACGGAACCGCACCACTACAAATTATAATTTTCAAAACCTTCACAATTTTATAAACAAAGAAATTATAATTCACAGTTGGCTCCACTCGCCAAACCAACGAATTTTCGTAATTATCAATAAACCTATCAAAAACCTGATAATAATTATAAACAATGTACTCACCAAATTAATACAGCTAATGTAGAAAATTTAACTTCATTCAGCTTCGTTAAGGGTTCTTGATGTATAACAAATAGGTTTTCCATCTTGTGATAATACTGAACCTAAGGCATATTTAGATGCATCAGTGGTTAATTCAAAATTTTTATTAAACTCGGGATATTTAAGTAACGGTTCATTAGTTAAAATTTGTTTGCAATGTTCGAAATTTTGAAGAAATTCAGGGGTGTGTACAATTTTACTATCCTTTTTGAGACAAACAGTTAAGAATTTAGTTATTTTAGCAAAGTCTTTAACAAATTTTCTATAATATCCGAATAATCCTAGAAATGATTTTATTTCTGTTTTGGTTTTTGGGGCAGGGAAATTTTTAATGGCTGAAATTTTAGAAGGGTCAGGTTTTATTCCTTCCGAGGTTATTATATGACCAAGATATTTTACGGATTTATGTAAAAATTCGGATTTATCTAATTGAATTTTGATATTTGATTGTCGACATCGATTAAAAACATTTTTTAAGCGGGTTATGTGTTCTTGTAAAGAAGTAGAGTAAATAATAATATCGTCAAGATAAACGAGGCATTGTTGGGGGGTTAGTCCTATGAGAGCATTATTTATAGCTCGTTGAAATGTGGCTGGAGCATTTTTTAATCCAAAGGGAATACGTCGAAATTGAAAGCGGCCCTCTTCAGTCGAAAAAGCTGTTTTTTCGCGGTCTGATTTTTTTATTTTAATCTGGTGGAAACCAGATGCGAGATCTAAAGTCGTGAAGTAGTTGGCTCGACCAAGGTGGTCTAAAACGGTTTCGATTCGTGGTAAAGGGTATTTGTCTTCTATCGTCTGTTCGTTTAATTTACGATAATCGATAACAATGCGCCATTTCTGATGTCCTGAGGCGTCTAATCTCTTAGCAACGACCCAAATTGGAAAATTATATGGACTTTCCGAAGGTTCTATAATTTTGTCATCTAACATTTTACGAATTTGATTGTTTACTTATTCTCGATGCACATGTGGGTATCTATATGTTTTTGTGAATATAGGAACATCAGTGTTGGTTCTAATATGATGTTTGGTTAAATTGGTGGAAGATAAAGGGATATTTGGAGAATAAAAAATATCTTTATACTGATAACAAAGATTGGTTAATAATGTTTGTTCTTCTTCGTTTAGATGGTCAGTTCTTAAATTTGTTTGTAAATTCTCATTAAGAATGGCTTTGATGTTTAATTTGGAATTATGAACGTCTATATTGTTTATTTGTATTGATTCTTCATTATTAGTCTCATATTCATCTAAAATTAATGGGTAGTATATATTTATTTTTTGTATTTCATTAGAAGTGTTTATTACACTAGTTTGAAACCAATTATTATGTAATTTAACTAATGCAGAAGGGATCATGACATGTTTACTAAAATTTAATCTTGGGGTTATTTTTATTCCACTTTTACCAACGGCTGGTAAAGTCACAAACATTTCAGTACGTGGGGGTATTTCAATTTGTTTTATTGGAATTTCGTTATGTTTTAATTTGGAAAAATTGCATTCATTACGCCTTTGGGTTTCCTGTTTAATCATGCATGAATTATAATAAAACGGTATTGTAGTGCTATCGGTTTGGATATGCATCCATTTATAATCAATTCTGGCTGATAAATTGTTAAGTAAATCTGAGCCAATTAAGCCTACGTATTCAGAATGAAAATCGTATAAATAGCAAAGATGAAATCCATCTTCTGAAAAAAGGTTTGGAATAGGTAAATTAGCAACTAAATTATGTCTGGTGGTTCCATGAGAAGTGGTAATTTCAAAGTTAAAATTGTAAACGAAATTAGGGAAATGTTCATTAACTAATTTAGGGGAAATTATGGTTTTAGAGCTACCAGTGTCTATTAGGAGTTTTTGTCCGGTGGACGGAATTATAATATATGGGAGATTAGATTTGGGGTTAATACTAAAGCTTTCAATATTTTCCGAGGCTGTTAATGAAAATTTTCGGCATCTTCATTGTCGTTATTTGAGTATTGATAATAAGAATTTTCCAATTCTTCAGTGGATATTTCTTCTTCGGTTGATTGTTCAAGGTACTGCTCAGGGAACTGTTCAGACCTAGTGATAGAATCTTGATAGTCATATTGGGGGTGTGTCGAAGTTTCAGGTTCATCGTCATCATGATAGAATAATTCTTCGGAGATAAAAGTTCGTTGTGAACCAGCTGGAGTAGGCAAAGTCCTTATATTTTGAGAATTAGCTCGAAATTTATTATGGTTGGTTAATTGTGTAGTGGGAGGTCTTTTTACTATTGTGTTTGCTTCCATAGGTATAGGTTTATTGGTTGGCCTATAATTTTGTTTTGGGGCGAAGACATTTCGATGTTGATGGCTGGTTGGATTGTTTTGCCTATTAAAATTAGGATTAAATTGTCTAGGGACAAATGATTGTGCAGAAGGTTGAGGTTGTATAAAAGGTTAGCAGCTGAAATGTTCGCAGCTGGAAGTAGACTAAAAGAACTCTTGATAGACTTCCCCCACTACGTTTAAACCCCCCTCCCTTTAATTCTCCCCACCATGAATTGATCCATATAAAAATAGGATCTTACCAATTGCAACATTAAGTGAGCTTAATCTATCAGTAAGCATTCAAGAAGTGCGTCACTCTTTACATAAGTAAGTGCATTGTAAATTATATTACTATCTCTGTAAAATGGAAAATTTGGTTAAAGCGTTTGAAGTCGTCAAGAACGTTGCGAGTGGACGAGTATCAAATGCATCTTCAAGTTCATCGCCATCACCGGACAGCAAAGCAAAATTGTCACAGATCCTACCTTTATTAGAAGGGCGACTTTACTATTTGAATAAATCTAAATGTAAAGCGGTAACTATTGGATTGTGTCCCGTAGACCTTTTACCACAAGTGAGAATCTTCGGAATCAGGACTGGTTTAGTTACTTTTACGCTCGAGGAATGGCTTGATGTAGTTCAACAACAATCGCTTATAAAAAGTTTGTTGTACAGCACTGAAATACCGACCAATCCAGTAACTATATCAACGTGTAAGACTATTATGGTCCAAAACATCGAACAAAAGAATGTGTTGAGATTTCGCGAACGTATTGATGGGTCGGAAGTGTGGTTGGAATTTGAAAACGTCATTCAGCTTCTAGAACTACTTCCTCTGCTAGAAATCCGTTTGAAAATCCTTGTAGAGCAAGATTTTGTTCAATTTTATCAAGCTTTATTAACAAGTGTTTAACAATTGAACAAGTGTTATCTGCTTTACCACCGTCCGAGAACGTTGTGTGTGCTTTGGAACTGGTGGCATTGTACCCGGAAAGAATTCAGTGTGACATCGACTTGCAAAACGTTCTTGTATAAATATGTGGATGTATTATAGTTCACAATCGTGGCCTAAGGCTATTGATCTTAAAAGTGCAGTACAGAGAGTGCAGGAAGAGTTACTCGATCTACGCTTTGATGCCGATCACGAAGCGGTCTATGGATTGAGGAAATATTATACCGACGAAGAGTGTAAAAAAGAGTTCTAAAGTTTCAGAAAGGGGTAGACTTGTGTGAATCGTGTTTAGAAGGAAATATCTGTATAGATTGCTTGTTGGATAAATTAAACAAAGAAGGTTTGGAATCATTTACGTCTACAATAGAAGAGTTTGTAGACAACAAAAATGAGCAACCAAAAGAAACGCGTTACGATCAAGGAGGAGAATAATAAAATACATTATTTATTTACGTGGAATTACGCCTACAGACAAGCACGAATATCGTTGTGGATGGAAAGTGTTGTAGATCGGTGTCGGTTTCAAAGACGTATCGAGAAATGTGGTGTAGTGTTAAATAGAATTTTAGATATAGAACATAGAAATAAAATTTATATTGATCGCTTTAGTAAGGTTTGATTGTAATGCATATTATAAGCTGGTTTTGTATCTTATATACTATAGCAAATACCCGGCGCGCTTTGCTACGCTTTATTGAAATTACATGTTTTTACTTTTTGTAATTGTCAAATTACCAAATTTGACAATTGACAAAATATCTATTCACATCAATCTCAGTACCCATTTTTAACTTCCATATATGGGTTTTTCGCTGTTATTTCGGACCACGATGGCCGATCAGAGTCCAATTTGGTCTTATTTTCTATTCTGGGCCAAGACCTTTCCAATGATACCAATTTCATCCAAATCGGTCCAGTGGTTGCGGAGAAAATCGCATACATATATACAGACAGACAGACAATCTTTCCCTTTTATATATATAGATAAAGAAAATGACATATTGAGAAAAAACGTATATTATATAACTTATTTTAAAAATAAACATAAAACACACAAGGATATTTAGAATAATTGAAGCATGTTCTTGCACAGGTAAAGTTCCGATGTTAATGCATCTATACTACTTAATTTACTATATTACGTGCTGCTATATACGAGTTATGGGTGTTATCAAAGCCCAACCACTTGACCAGAACGCGATCCCGACTTTTTTTTAAGACTGTTCCACTAAAAGTATATCTGGATGTTTAGCTATCTGTAATTCCTCCGTGTAGAATCCACCGCGAATTTCTTCACCTTTAACGTCTTCCAAAGTATACGTTGTAGGGTTTGTTAGCCGAACCTTTTTAATCTTAAAAATTTCTTCACTCCAGCTTGGAGTGTAGCCTTTTATGAAAGCTTCTCGGTGCTTACTGATTCGCACGTGATCACCAACTTTAAATTTAGGACTTCGCGGATCTATGGTATTTGGAAATTTAAAGACTGTCTGTAAAATTTTCTTAGCGTTTTTCCGACTAACATCAATAGGTTTAAATCCAGTGGTTCGATGTACTGTTGAGTTATACTTCGCAACTACTTGAGGTAATAACTGTAACCACTTATACGATCCTTGCATTGAAAATTCTTTCCACATCTTATTTTTGAGGGTTCGATTTACACGTTCCACGGGGATTGCTTTCATACTAGAGAACGTGTTATAATGATTTATGTTCAAACTTTGCATTAAGTTGCGAAAATGTGTGTTATAAAATTCCTTTCCCATATCCGTTTGTAAATTTTCCGGAGTACCTCCTGTTGATGTTAATAGCTTTTTCATTGCTTTCGTGACGTCTTCACCGGTTTTTCGTTTAAGTGGACACGCCCAAACACGGTTGCTAAACATATTCAACAATACTAAAATATATCGAAAGCCTTTATTTATTTTAGCATAGGGAATCATTTCCACAAGATCTGCCATGTACAAATCGTTCAAGCCTTTTACGATTACGCGTCTTCTTCGAAATCGTCTACGAGCAGGTTTATGCAATTCTTCAATTATTTGACGTTTTATACTCATTTGGAAAATGCTGGAACACTAATAACAGCTTCAAAAATGAATATGTCCTTTGATCCAGGCTTCTTCGCCTTAAACTTATCCCCTTTCTTCAATGACACTCCGATGAGTGATTCGGCATCGTATAACGTATCGTTTAAAAAGATTTACGCATCTGTGGGATAGTATTTGATTTGTTTAATGCTACCTTTTGTTAGAGGAACGACATACTCAAAGTTGGTGGAGTTCAAAAGTGCATAACCGTTTTCATGATTGTATATTCCCATCATATACAACATTGTCTCGTAGTGCAAATTAGACACGTCTTCTAAAAGAAATTCTTTTGCACGAGCGTCGAGTTTAACTCGGACAGGAGTTTTGTGAAGATGTTTACCGAACTTATCCAGAGTCATCGTTTTGAGGTAATGACGATATATGATGATATGGATGACTAATAAGAGCTTCGAAGTAAAATGGGGCGGCTGTAGACGGATATAGCGACGTACCTCTCGCCTTAATCTTATCGCCTTTTCTCAATACTGTCCAAATTAAGGTGGCAGCATCACCAACTACAACATCGTTTACAAACATAATAAACATAAACTTCTTGTACAGTCCCTTCTGTAAACGGTATTGTGTATTCCCGTTTACTGTTGCTTTCAAATTGTAATAGTTCGGTAGGTCGGAAATAGTAGGTTCGCTCGATTCAGGCTCGGTGTCCACCCACATATACATCATTGTTGTGTACCTTACATTTTGTATATCTTCTAATAGGTACACTTTCGAGCGAGTGTCGAGTTTCACTCGGACAGGGGTTTTGTGAAGATGTTTACCGAATTTATCGAGCGTCATGATTGCACTAACGTTAGCAATATTATGAAACGGATCGATACGCGTGTGATGATTTATTCGATAATTTTAGCAGGTCTCAATTCATCGATAATATATATGATTTCATTAGTGTGTCCGGTGAGACCAGCCGATTTTGAACTTAAAAGGAGTCTCAATCTGTCCACTAATTTATTAGGATCTTTCCAAGGTATAAATTCCACCTGTTTATTATTATAGTTGAGAACGCGCATATCACCACCGACACATTTTGCTAATATGCGAGTTTTCGATCGCGTGACCGGTGTAGTAGGTGTAGACTCGCTTCGGAATCTTGCCCCAGGAGTAGTTAGAAGGGGTCTAATTATATTTGAATATTTCTTTCCGGTTCCGTGTAGCGATGCACCCTCAATGTAACCTCTTTTGGGTAGCATTGGTACGTGTAAGAAGGTCCTTATACTTCTGCAAGTCTGATTGAGTGTATCCAATAGGTGCTTTTTTAAATACTAATTCGTAAAAACCAGGAGTGCCTGTATATTTCAAAATTGTGCCTGAGGGTTTTTTAATAATAAAGTCGTTCTCGTCAAAAGTGAGTACGCAGTTTCCGATTAGGTACTGCTGAGATTCCGGATGGAATCGTACTCCATAATGATGATCGAACTCGTTCTTAGTATCCCTGAACATGTTTTGCATATAAATTTTAACTCTACCAGAAAAGGTCTCATCTATGTAAGTTTGGAATTCCGGATTGAACCCAACAGCAGCAAGTTGTTCTTTCAATTGATCAAATAATAATAATAATAATAATAATAATTACTACAACCCATAACCTTAACCAAGGCCCCAGAAGCTATAAGCTTGTGTGGGAGGGAGGGGGCGATTATTATTATTATGTAGGCCCAATGTGCGGCTGCAACCGACTTATAGATGGAACAGCGCAAATCCCACATTTGTGTTACAGCTAAGGGAAACTGCAGAAAACCTTAACCAGATCTGCCAGCGCCGGGAGTCGAACCCGGGCCGCTTGGGTGAAAGTCCGGCACGCCAGACATTACACTACCAAGGCTGTCTTAATGTTGGAATACCAGATTCTTCCAGGACTTCTGTTTCAAAAACCGAGATATCAGGTGAGGGAACGCTAGTAGTGCGCATTCTTTGGGTGATAGGTGTTGGTTCGGGAGGCATACCTATTCGTCTTGCGGGTGGAAGTCGTCTATAATATTTTGGTGTCGAGGTAGGTATGGGAGAAGAAACTTCCGTTTTTAAGGGTTCTTCTTAGTTAATAATTAAGTTAATAATTCCGTTTTAACTCCGGTTATAAAATCACGCAATGGTTGAGTGATAGGTTGATAGCGGCGTTGTAGTTCCACTTCGGACCGTGCAATTTCAGACTTGAGACTTTTGTATTTCTGTTTAACATGTCGTCGTGCTTTAACCAAGTCTTCTGCTACACGCTTGTCCATGTTTACTAAAACGTTTAGTTCGTGTCTTCGGTATTTATGGTGAAGTAACAGTCGAATCCTTTTCGATAACGTCCCCCATTAAGTGGATAATCTTTGTCGATTACTAAAAAGTCATATTTCTCCTTCCAACAGTGTAAGCACAAGTGTTTAAACGCTTCGAAAGTCATATCCCCGCTAACATGATCGTTAAATATGTGTTTTAAGTTAGTATTATCCTGCTTAAAAACGACAGTGAGATTTGAATTATCTCTTACGAGTTGTTTAGGTATTGCAGAGTATGTCTGACATAAATAAAAACAATCGATGTGTTTATGTCTACCGCAGCAGAAATAATCACGTATGGTGCTTTGACTATCGCAAACTACATCGTCGAAGATAATAACTCAGTTTTGGTTTGCATCCTTAGGTGGTAATATAGTTTCAGAAGAATCGTATTCGAAATAACCGATGGGTAATGATCGAAACAGCTCGCGCAGATATGCGAATTTCGGTTGATAAAGAAATTTACTATAGACATATACGTTTTCGAAGCGTAAACCGCTTGGATGTTCTAGTAAACCTATCATTAGGTTGGTTTTAGCACATCCGGAACTGCCTACTATTATACCGCGTTTGCATCCTGCCCCCAACAATACACTATGTTTAAAAACTTGAACTTCAGGCGTCGGTGAACAATTATCCCGATTTATAATAGACAACCTCTGTCTCTGACGCACCAACTTTAACTGCTCCATGTAGGACACGTTGTGAAAGAGCGTATAAAGGTAAAGGGTATAAATATATAAAGATGTTGGAGCAAGCTTTCAGTCACTCTTCTCCTGTGATAGGAGTAATGTGTTATGAAACGTACTCTGCGAAAATCGGAGAATCGTCAATCAACTCGTAAGGGGAAGGGAGTGATCAGCACTCTCATTAATAAGTTACCGTTAGAATTACATTTACCAGGGTATAACTACTGTGGACCTGGCACCCGTTTACATCAAAGGCTTGCTCGAGGAGACAAAGGAATAAACCCGTTAGATGAATCTTGTAAAGAGCACGACATAGTCTATTCAAAAACTACCGACATTGGTGAACGTCATAAAGCTGATCGTATATCAGTACAGAAGGCGTGGATGAGGTTTCGTTCTAAGGACGCTCGTTTTGGAGAGAGAGCGGCTGCGCTTACTGTGGCCGGCATTATGTCTGGAAAACGAAAATTGGGTATGGGTGTTCGACAATCTAAAGTGAATAGAAGGGGTATTTTAACGTTCAACAACGCTATCAAATTAGCTAGAAAACGTATTGGTGGTAAAGTAAAAAAGCTATCTTTAAAACGTTCTGCACGTCTTGCCCTAGCGGCCTTGAAACGTAAACGTATCATTGCTCCCAAAGGGCGGATTATACCTATCCCTAAACAAGGTGGTTTCCTACCGCTCATTCCTTTATTTGCCGCTCTCGGAGCTATAGGTTCCTTAGGAACGGGAGCAGCTGCGGTTGCCAAAGCAGTGAATTAAGCAAAAGCAGCGAAATCATCTCTCGAAGAAACGAAACGACACAATAAAGCGATATAGCAAGCGCCTGTAGAAAAAGGATTATATTTGAAACCATACAAAAAAGGATTAGGATTGTATTTACGACCTCCAAAAAACTACCCTTAAAGCTACCACACCGAGCACTGACCAATATCGATCTGTGAAAGTACGTAAACAAGTTAAAAATTCCACACTTCAGAGGTATTTTTATGCGAAACGGGTTACCGAAACGTATCCGTAAAAACAAATGTGGAATTGTGAATTTGGATGATATAGATGAGGAAGGTACGCATTGGACATCGTATGTTAAACGTGGTCGAAATATATTATACTTTGATAGTATTGGTCAGTTAAAACCCCCACTAGAACTCGTTCAGTACTTTAAAAGTGATGGTAGCTTAAACGTTAGTCGTTACAACTACGATGCTTTTCAGAAGCTAAATTCGTACAATTGTGGATATTTAGCGCTGAACTTTTTATATGATAACACTCCTTAACATTTCCGCAGTCTTACTGGGAATGTTGAGATGTCTCAAACATTCATCTTCTCCGATAAAACTTCTGTTTTAACGTTTCTTATAACCCTCCCATATATTTGGATGCTAAAAAACAATGGGTTATGCGTTTGACAAATTTCGAGACCTTTAATACTCTTCCGAACGTAACGGATGAAAACAACTTGTTTAAAATCATTTAAAATAATCATCATTGTATCGATTGGAATGAAGGATTCACTCCTCCGTTTATGTTTTCCATAATTCTTAAACGCTTGACTCAGCAGGCGGACACCGTTTACGTGAAGGGGTCTGAAAAGAGCAACTACATTCAACGTTTCGTGTCACAGCAGGTGGTGGAGCTAGAAGAGGAACCAGCTCACCAAGCTATGTCTCCATCATGCTTTTATCATCGTCATTCACTCTTCTATTGTGCATTAAGCAATGTATACTACATAAAACTCATGTAATGGATTGTTCAGAATAAAGTTTTTTTAAATTCGTTAATAGTTTTATTAAAAACAACATATTAATTACAGCATTTATTCATTGGTACTACAAACTAATTTATGATTGATACATGATTACTCACAATTAAACAAAATTTAACATTACACAATTATTTACATTTAACAATTACTATCATTTACTTCCCTAGTCAGATAACGCACCGGGACGCTTGAGGCAGACAGACGTGACGTCACAGTATAGGTATCTCTCTTACATGATTACTCACAATTAAATATATAACAATTACTATCATTTACTTCCCTAGTCAGATAATGCACCAAACCAGCAGGGAACCCGTCAGCAAGGTTGTCACGTGCACGTTGAGTTGCGGCACGCCATTGACTATATGATGTAAAGCACTTACATTTGAAAAGAACAAAATCACATTTATCAGGCAACAAGTTAATAGTATGACGATGTTGGAACAAACCATGTTCTGTACATTCATAATTTTTCATATTTATGAGGTTACCATTTTTTAACAAATAATGGACTTCTATACCTGCACAGGAAGTGTATCGAAAATCATCTTGACTTCGTATAACCACAGTATCCGGAAGTCTCGCTCTTTCGATTAACAAGCCAGTATTGTGAGTCTTATAACTAGAAAACACAATGTCACGATTAGCTGTTGTTACAAGTGCCCAATGATGTTGCCAACCCACTTTGATTGAACCCATTTCGATTGTAACTGAGCAATACGCTACGTTAAAAGCTTTTTAAGCTACATCCCTACCACTTTTGAAGATTCCCACCCGGATTTTATAAACTAGGGAGGTTTACATAATTATTTATATACAGCAGACAAAATTAATACAACATAATACAACATTTAGTTATATTGAATTTATATGCAGTAGACAAACATCAACACATGTTTACATAATTATTTATATACAGTAGACAAACATTGACACACGCTCTTAACATGTTACATTTATTTCATTAATAATAACAAAATTAAATAGAAATTAAATAAAAACAAAATTACAATTCATTCTCTAGCAATTCTATCAATCTACTTAAATCTTGTCTTTGTAAATCGGCATCAATAATTTCCATAAGCATATCTAATTTTTCATTTACCATTTCTGGAACAATATCAACGTGCCCCCAAGCTAAGGTTTTTGTGGTGCCAGGAATCAAATACCGTTTATCATCTACGGCGGAAAGTGCAATCTTGTTTTTCATTTCCGTATATATGTTATGTCGTTCTGTCTTAAAGATAAACATTTTACAGAAAATAACGCTGACTTTATTCTCAACGATATTTTCATAATTTTCGCGCTTTAATACATTTTCTATAACATTTTTTATTCCTTTCGCTTTTTTACACACATCATTTATCGTTTCGCAACAATACGCTTTCGCGCTAGCACCCCAAAAACCTCTTAGGGGAATGCCTATATATTCATCTTTAAATTTACCAAGCACCGATTGATTTGGTGGAATTCCGTGCAAGTTATCATTTTTAAACTTTGAAGTATCAAATCTATCCAAGTGCAGTTTCATGTCTTCATAAAAATTTTCCGTGCATACCTCAATTATTAGGCTGTCTGTGTCCGTATGCATTGGTTCTGCGAATTTCGACGAGGGCGAGAGCTGCTAGAAGACGAAGCAAGACCTGCGAAAGCTGCCTGTTCAGAAAATGTTGTTCGTGTGGCAAGCTTGATTCAGTCCAATCGAAATATTACTTATAGGGAGATTCAGGAGGAAGTGAAGATTGGATCCTGGGCGGTAAATACCATTTTGCATAAACATCTTGGGGTAAGAAAGCTATCAAGCCGTTGGATACCGCATTTACTCTCAGAAAGTCAAAAACAGGCTCGAGTAGACTGGTATAGATTTATGTTGCAAAAATTTGACGGAGGAGCTTCCAAGCAAGTGGCATACATTGTAACTGGTGACGAATCTTGGGTATACAGTTACGACCCTAAAACTAAACAGCAGTCTAGTGTTTGGGTATTCGAAGATGAAGACGTGCCCACAAAAGTAATTCGTGGCAGAAGCGTCAATAAGAAAATGATTGCTGTTTTTTCCGCCGAAGTGGTCTTGTTGCTGTTATTCCACTTGAAGATTGCAGAACTGTTAATAGAATGGTACTGCGAAGTGGCTTTACCACAGATGTTTGCAAAATTACAGACAGGTCGCCAAAGGACCGGTTTGCGTAACATCTTAGTCCATCATGACAACGCATCCTCCCACACTGCTGCCAGAACTTTGGATTTTTTGAAAGATACGGGAGTTCAATTGGTAACTCATCCTCCGTATAGCCCAGATCTGGCGCCGTGCGACGTTTTTTTATTTCCAACTGTTAAGAAAATGATGCGAGGTAAAAGATTTTCCAGCGCAGATGCAGCAGTTTCAAACAGAATTTCAAAGAATTTTTGAGGACCTTTCAGAAAATGAATTTTCCGAATGTTTTAAAAAGTGGTTTCAAAGAATGCACAAGTGTATTAGTCTGAATGGAGATTATTTTGAAAAACAATAAAGATTTTTTGTTAAAAAATGCAATGGTTTTTTTATAACTAACAATTTTCAGCGCAACCCTCGTACGATAATATTCTCCATTAGAAGAATTTTTAATTGTTCCGACGATCTCAAATATTGCATTGACTGCAGCTACAAGAAAAGAAGATATTGAAAAAAGTTTACCGCCCTGTATATCAGATATCGGGTATCACTCACCGAAACCTGCATGGGCCAAACCTTTACCTACTATGGGAATCTTGAGTAGCTCTCCCTTAATTTCATATCCGGTAGTTATGTTTATAAGCTGAAAGTCAACGTTGATACGAAACGTTTCGTTTCCTGCAGGATCGTACCTAAAAAATATTTATTTTTCAATTCATTTCAGTTTCAAGGCTGATTAAACAGTCTAACTTACTTTATTTTCTTGATATTGTAATCGTCTACCCCTTGAATGGTAAAATTCCACGCACTAGCCGTGTAATTTACCATAGAATTCTCTTGAACCACAATCAATTTTTCTATGACAAGCGGATTCAGTGATGGTAATTCAGTTCTTCTACCCCATTTCTCGCAAAAGGTTTTAATGTATTGAAAGCATTAATAAGGTAGTTTTCCAAGTGGGGATCATCACGTGAACATGCATCGATATAAGAAGCTAAAATATAATTTGTTTAATTAATTGAAGAATAATTAATAAAGATGTAGGACACTTACGCAAATCATGTGTGCCATAACTTCTCAGCAAGCCCATCGCAATTATTAATAAATTGAACATATTTTTAAAACAGGTTAGTTAATATCCGCACCTTAACTGGTTTCAACTTCACTGGATTGTGACCTGCACTGATTCGACATCCATATTTATATGTGCTTCGTAAAGACGTAATCGTCTTTTATGGTTATTATTTATTCCTAAAATAAAGTTTCCGTTCAAAACATTAATAGGAGCAATCGCGTTATCAACTTTTTTAATATTAACGTCACGTTTCCATTTTTATTATTCTCATCATCAGTTATATTATAACTATTAAACTTCCCTACTAAAACAGAAAAGTAACATAAACAAGTAAAACGTGAATATGGGAAAAAGACAAAGTAAGGGCCAATTAAACGTCCTATTTCCAAATTATAGGTTCAGCCTATTTTTCTGACCGCATGTTTTGCTAGCTTTAGAGAAAGTTAGCGGAATCCCTATAAAAAATCTAATGCGCTATTAAAAAACAACCTACGGAAAAATAAAGCCTGATTAAATGCCCTGTTTTTGAATATAAGGCTTAGCTGATTTCTTTTAATTAGGAGCTTCAAAAAGTTCTTGGCCATGAAAGGCTTCATGTTTGATGTTTATAAAAATAATATCAAAGAGCCTCCAACGATATTCCAAGGTGATTGTTTTAGAATACCATTCTGATGCTATTAGCAAGAATCACTAAGCCGGACACTATAACCTTTTATTAGGGCATTAAACTTTAACCTAAATTTTAGAGTTTTATATGCCAAGCTTTATAATTACTTCAGAATTTATAAGACTTATGTTTTTAAAACCTAGATGTTGGAGTTTTGAATAATCTCCTACGTCGAACTCATCTTTAAAATACTGTAGGTCCTACGCCTAAGACTCAATTTAAAAAATTATTTTATTGTATATTGCTAAAAATATAAATAAGTCAAATACAATGTGAGGTTAGGAAACAACGTTTAAAATATAGTATAGTTTTTAAATTAAAAGCAATCATGTGTCCAAGTAGTATTTTGTCTATTTAACAAATAGTGGCTGATTCGGGGAGTGGGCATCATTTAAAAACCATCAGAAGCATGGTGCTTTTTTTAGTTTAAACAAAATTGAAAATTTAATTCTCACCGGATTAATTTTTGTTTTTAAATAATTTTGTAGACTTATACAGTAAACGAAGTGATCTCAATACGTGACCAAAAGAGTAACTTGACGCATGTGCGAAAAGAATTCACTTTGCTGAAAACAATAAATAAACCTCATTTAGAAGTGTTCTTTGAAATAAAACATTTTATTTGGATATTTAAGAACCGTATATAGACCAAAATTATTTACGATTTAAATTTTCTGCACATACTAATGGGAATTTTTTCCATTAAAACAGGGAAAATTAATAATTCGTAATAATGAGCCAACACAAGACGTGGGTGACCGATTGACTCACATCATTGGCAACAACTTATATGCGTGCACTGTGAAACATGAAGAGACAATTACGTTTTAATAGTTTAATTTTCACATGAAAATGAGAAATACTTATGGGGTGATTGGTGATCTCTCGCGTCATCCTACAATGCCTCTGGACAGTTGAGCCGTTGAGAGTGAATATTTTGAAACAGGCACATGTCGCAACGAGCACCTTTCACTGATCTTCAAAAATTCAGCAGCACTATCATTGGTAAATAAAACAATAAGAGTAGCAACAATACATGTTGATCATCTGCATTAATAGCTACCTACAGATAATAGACATCAACGCCTAATTGTCACATCACAGTTAAGATTACATATGAAATAAATATTATCACATTGAACATCTGTCATTTGGTTCCTTTTTTCACTACATAACTGACATCCCACCTCATGGTGTCTCTTCTTTTAATTAGTTAGTTTAAATGATTGGCGTTTATACCGAAATTAATTACTTTTTGACGACATAATTGGTAAGTCATTAAGCAACTAAACAGCGATAAAAATAAATATAATTTGCAATTCTAAACAATTGTTACCATTCTAATTATATATTTTAGCTTTGGTAATGAGTCGGTAAACGGCTCGAAACGTCAGCATTCAATTATTAAAATAAACCTAAAAATTGATCCACTAAGGAATTTATTTCTCTATCCTTTCGTTTCCTAAAAGCATTTAAACATAAAATCAAGCTTTATTAAATTTTACCAAACCATATAACCATTTACATTAACAAACTAGTAAATTTGGATAAACAAAGTTACTGATCCACAATTGTTTATGTTTATACATATTTTTCGATATAATTCTCGATGTAAATCTAGATGGGCTTCAAATAAAATATTGAAAGAGCTCGTGCAAGAACTTATGAGTCGTATACCTAGTAAGGTCCGATTATTAGGGTATAGTGCAAGTCAGGAGTATTGAGCAATGTAACGCATTTTGCAATTGCAAGAATAATGTTCCATCCTGAAATAAGTTAAGTTTTAATACCATCTTGGTTTTTAACTACTAAGTTTTGGGTGTCCCAATTTTGATGAGTTCACCCCTTATCTAGCAAGTAAAATTTTAACTAAAACCTATTTTTAGTCGTTTAGACCGAATTCAGATGACGTTGACTGCAATAATCATAAAGATTTTTTTAACTTAGATGACTATTTTTAGCTATCCTGAAAATTTTGGTCAGTGGAGGTAAGGTCCTGTTGCAAAAGTTTTTACTCAGATGTTTATAACAATATTCACATTTGTAAGGGGTGGAGGCTCATTTCAATTAATGACCATTAATTAGAATGATCTAATTCAGTTTACTTGTTATTGTTCTTATAACATTAAATAAATGGTTAATATTAATTATATGGATTGATTTTGCATGATATAAGACATATTGCCTGTTTTAATGGAGGTATATATTAGTTAAGAACTATAGCCAATCTACCAAGACTGGAAGCATATTCGGAAACAGTCACAAAAAGTTAGTCTCAAATCGTTAAAAAATCCTTGGCAATAAAATCACTGTTCCCCAGTGTAATCTAATAAATTGGAGAAAAAAAGAAAATAGCAGGTCTTCATTATAGTAATTTTGAAATAAATATATTCCAAACTAATTTACTGTTTTCAGACGATAAATAAAAATGACAGGCGAAGCAACTCTGATTTAATATAAATCATTCGATATTTCTTTTGGTTGTTTACGTTTACTCTCATTACCATAAATTAAATAAACACCTTTTTTCAAGACGTTGACATTTGACGCTTTTAATTGTTGCATATTATTGCATTAATTATATAAATATACAATTTTGAGTGAATAATTCATGCCTTAAGCAACACTGTCTCAGGATAAAAAAGTCGTTGTCCCTTTCTGCAATTCTAATTAGTAATTGGTATATTCTTTCCAGCCCAGAAATTAACTACTGTTCAATCGTTCAAGTTTCTCGTTAAAAAAGATAGCATTGTAAACCATCAAAAAGTTTATTCTACTTGTACTCCTTTAATTGTAAAATGGCAGTTACAATATGCTACAGATTTATAAGTAAAGCTGAGACTAGACTTCCAAGCACTGAATTTTCTAATTTTTGTACGTGTATCAATTAAAAAAATTGTTACAGACAACTAGAAAGAAATGACTTCAAACAAGCATATCTCATGAATGGGTAAGATGTGGATTTTTTTAAATTTTTGTATTTGATTACTTTGGTTAGGAAAACATTTCCGGATAAGCGAAATTTGTAAAACCGCTTAATTTATTAGAAAAAATTAAATTTAAAAATTTAAACCGAATTTGAACTCCAGCAACTTCCATCAAAGCTATTTGAAATAAAAAAGTAGGTACCACCGAAATGAGAAAAAGCAACATTAACGATCTACTCGCCGTTAGATGGCACCAATAGAAAACCAATGTGTTGAATTTTAAATTTGTACACTATTTTTATTATTACAATTAATTTCACAACAGCATAACATACATTATTATTTTAATTACTAGTTGATAGGCAGACGATATCTAAACTTAAAAAAAGCATTTTTCAAACTGACGTAAGGTGATAGGTAATACAGGAACATGTGTTGGGTAACGTAATATCTCCAAGTAGAGGACTCTAGCATTGCGTTTTAAATTTATTTAAATTTCCAAGATTTTCAAAATTTAATAACTTAAAAATGGTAATTGTTTGATGCATTTCCAAGTAATATTCTAACTAATTTAGTAATAAAACTTATGAAAATGCAACAATTTTCTCGATCAACGACATATGCGTCTTTCCCATTACCTTCATAATTAAAAATTAAACCCCATACGAATTTTCCACGTTTTTTGTCGACAACATAATCGTAGAATTTGTAACTTAATTTATGGAAATAGTGGGGAAATATGATTGATGATAATTAGTGGTAACTTTGAATATAGAAAACAATATTTATATTATCTGGTATAATATAAATTTATGACAAATGTTTTGGAAATTTTGGATGGTTTAAATAGAAAAGAATAAATGGTTTAAATTGGAATAAAGCGCAATTTATGGCCAATTCTTTGGAGCATAATCAACATCTAAATGAGATGGGACCTATATTATTTTTTAAGAAGGAAAAGGGAATTTGTAGCCTGGATCGGTGAAGCTACAATTTCTACTAAATATGTGATCAATTTGGTTTTTATCTATTTCATTAATTAGCTTAATTTGGTTTGATAATAAAAAAACGGATTTAAATATGTTGTGTTACGATAGAATCTATTTGATTTGAATTTGTGACCCGTATTTTAATTTAATAAAAAATTCTAATTTTTTGTATTAATTATCATTATTATTATATATTTTGGACGTTTTGTTTTATTTGTTTTTAAGATCAATTTTTTTGGCTATGCAACAGATAGTTATGATATATTATTTATGAAGTGTCCATCAAGTATAATTGGAAAGTCAATTTAGAAAATAACTAGAAATCATAAAGTTATTTTAATAAAAATTATTTTAGCAAGATTTAATAGAAAGAATTTTGAAAAGTTTTTTTATAAA
Source organism: Agrypnus murinus (assembly GCA_929113105.1). Classification (NCBI taxonomy): domain Eukaryota; kingdom Metazoa; phylum Arthropoda; class Insecta; order Coleoptera; family Elateridae; genus Agrypnus; species Agrypnus murinus. The sequence goes on along the minus strand of OV816023.1, from coordinate 6,286,359 downwards.
TCTGGTTTATGTGTTATTTTTCAAACAGGTACTACTTTATTCGCTCGTCATATTTGTTTGCTATAGTTTACAACCGCTTAGTTAGCCAAGTGATAGTTTGGGTTTTAATTAATAATACGAAAAACTAGTATTTAAAAGTAAAATTACTTACAGTTTCATTGTAAACAAGAGGGGGGTTTCAATCTTTCACGAAGAGATTTCGGTATTTTGCTGACATAGTTTTATAAGGTTTTGCTTTAATTTTAGTATTAATTGTTTATTGCATACTATTTGGAATTCCTAAATCGAAATAAAATTAATGATAATGTGAATATAATGCAAATACTGGACATTTTAGTTAATAAATGAGGAGTTCCTACTATACCAAGCAACGTATTTGATTTTTGAATGATCTAACAAAAATTTCTAAACATTTCTGTGGCTATTTCCCAAAAAATGTTTTTCATGATCATAACATTTAATTAGTACATTTAATTTTGTTACACTAGTCAATATTGTAAGTGCAGTCGATTCATATTTCATAGGTTATACCGTTCCTTATTCAAATTGGCTGTTAATAAACAAAATACTAAATATGGACTTCTCTGTATTATATTTGTGAGACCGGAACTTTGATTGAGTAGCTGTTACGTAACTACAACTAAATTTATGACTTTATAGGTTTAATTACTTCAATTCGGAATATTTTAGTAACTGTGTAGTTGTACATACTATTTATTGGAACTATGTAGTTCCATTACTTCTAAGTAACTTTTAAAGTATGTGGAACGGTATTGCTACTTAGTATAATTACTTTAAAGTCGTTGCAACTTCAAAGTGGTATTATGATTGTAGCAGTAACTTTCCCGAAGCTACTTTACAGTTTTTAAAACTTTAAAGTAGTTCTCAAAGTTGTTCCTGTCACCTGCCTGGAACCATTGCTTAACCCTTTAAAGTAACGGAACCTTACAGTAAGATCGTCAGTAAAACTTTTTTGCTACCCAGGAGAATCACTTTAGAGTAATTTTTCATAAACTACTTCATCTTCATATTTACTTGTAAAATGTTGGAGGCCATTCATCAATTTGCAATTTGTTATGATTGTTATTAGATATTTTACTACATAACCTTCAATAACAAATTCTGCCTTAGGAATTGTTATATATGTAACTTAAAGTTGGCAACATTTATTTGTAGTGATATAACTAGCCAAACCTGGCCCGTCCGACGGCGGCGTCCGTTAGTACTACTAGTCGCCTTGGAGGACACACATCTTGTATAGTGTATGCATTGTGTATGTAATGCTCCCTGCTCACTCAATATTAATAAAGTTAATTAATGACAATAATTGAGTATCTTTTATTTAAACACATAAAAGAACATAACAGAAATAATAGAAAAATGGTTTCTATCATCTGTATCAACTTTTATTAGTATTTTTGTGATATTTTATTAAAGACATTTTTTATTAAAAAATATATTTATAAATATATAAATATATATATATTTATATATTTATATAAAATATACGCGTTGTTATTTTTCGACCTATCATTATCACATTCATCAAAAAAGTTTATAATTTTGGTTTACTGGAATGACAAAATAATCTAACAATTCATCGTTAGTTGTATTATTAAGTACGTATTACAAATAAAATAGTAATCCATTTTGTGACACGATCTCAGCATAAGTATAGAAAAATACAAAATATTTGTTAGTTGCAAGAGTAAGAGAGAGTAATCACGCGACACAATTTGTCAAAGAGAAAACACAAGAAGAGAAGAGAAAAGAAGTTTCACGAAAGTAGCAATTACTACGCCGCCACGTATCTGCTAATACCCAAAAATTGTTCCCGATTTTGGTTCTAGGCACGTAATAAAATCGTAGCAATTACGTGTTTATGACTATTGGCAAAAACTTAATAGTTTCACTAGTAGTTGCTGGTACGTAGAGATCACTAGAAATGCTGCTTGAGTAGCTTCTGCAACCTGGTTTCGAGGTTATGGGTAGTAATCGTTGTTATTATATTATTATATGAGCATATCGAATCTTCTATTATGCCTACAGAGTTTATTTAGTGAAGCCTCTTTTAAATAATAACTCTTTAATAATTTTCATAAAATTTTATTTTTATAGTAAAATCGGGACGTTTCCGTGATTAATTATAATAATAACTATCCATTCTTCCAAATAACTAAGAAGTAATCAAAAATATCACAATAGCCAGTTCCGATGTCCGATATGTCCACCGAAAAATATCTCAAAAAATAACTAGAAAACTTACTAAGCTGAAATTGTACAGGCAGATGGGTCTTACATCAACATGAGTATATTGTAAACCCTAAAAAACCCAAGGGGTCACTCAGTCCTATTAATTTCGTTTAAGCATGAAACAAACACATAGAGCCATATACTGAACTTATCAATCCTTATTCCTATATAAAACCTTACTTTAGAAACACATGGAATTACACAGCTGAACGAGAACAGCTATAATATTAAATATTCTTTGTAATAACAATGGCTAAATAAATTGACACATAATATGATACATAAATAGACAAATGTTCATAAATTATCAAAACAAATTATTGATTAAAATAAAAAACATAAGTGAATATAGTTATGCAAAATCGAAGTAAATAAAGAAATTTATTAAACTTTTTTCCTGCTTGCTGAAATGAATTCAAATCTGTTTATAACCTGACAATAGTATTATAAACGACTTTTATTTCAACAAACCTGTGACATAACAAATAAAAAGTAATTTAAATTTGGCTGTACCAATTAAAAAACTGGACGGAAGCTGGGACGAGGAAAAGCTAACACATTTGCTCAACATCTAGCAAACGTTTTCGTTACACCTCCAGCTCCAGTAAATGAGAACGTTGTGCAAATTGAAGCATTCCTAGATGCACCTTGTCAATTATCACCCCCACTTAAAGCATTCTCACCTAACGAAGTTCTAAAGCAAATCCAGACTACCAAAACTCGCAAAGCTCCCGGATATGACTTAATAGTGGGAGAAATATTACAAAACCTACCCAGAAAAAGCTTAGTTTTCCTCACTACCATTTACAACAGCATTTTAAGATTGTGCCACTTTCCTATCCAGTGGAAGCATGCGCAAGTAATCGTGATTGCCAAGCCTGGGAAACAACCCACACTACCTGAATCCTACAGACCCATAAGCCTCCTACCTTTAATGTCAAAAATCTTTGAAAAACTACTCCTCAAAAGAATTAAAGAAGCCTTAGACTTAGATCTACTAATTCCTCAACACCAATTCGGAGTTCGCGAACATCATTCAACAGTCCAGCAAGGTCATAAAATTGTCAAAATGATCATGGAGACCTTAGAAACCAGAAAAGTCTGTGCAGGCATATTTTTACACATCAAACAAGCATTTGATAAGGTATGGCATAAGGACTTGCTTTATAAACTCAAGTTACTCTTCCCCAACATCGCTGCAGGAGTACCTCAAGGCAGCGTATTAGGGCCACTTCTCTACTTAATCTATACGTCCGACATACCTACCACCGAACACACCGTCATAGCAACATTCGCTGACGATACAGCGCTATTATACATAAGTGACTCAGCAGTGATAGCAGCAGAAAATTTGCAAAGCCACCTGAATTTACTAGAAGAGAATTAAATTAAATTAAATTAATTATGGTGTTTTGCTTTCGTGGGAACTCTGTGAAATTATACCGGGTGTCCCATTATATTTTGACCCTTTATAGACCTATATAACTTTTGAACTTATTGAGATAATGAAATACGGTGTCTTCTATACTAGTCTTCTTATTTTTTAAAGTTTTTTCAGAGTATCCGTCTTTTTACCCACTTCCGGTTTAATCGGAAATGACATAGCGTATTTTCGGAGATATGGCAACTTTGTGATTTCAAATAGAACACCCTGTATGCTTTTTCACAGTTGGAGAGCCCATTATTTCCCCTTTCCGAAAGTGCCATACCTGTCATGGTTATTACACAGGGTGATGGTTTTATAAGCTCTTAAAATGAATACTGCATGTTATTGGAATGCTACGAAAAAAGATATGTCTTTAACAGAATTATCCCCGAGGTGTTAAGTAGAAGCTATTGCAACTTTCTAAAGCAAATGTATCCAAGTTGATGGACGGCATTTTGAACATCTTTTATAACTAACTAATGTTTAGTAATTTGTTTATTTCTTAATTGTTTAATATTTAATAAGTATCCTGTTACCGTGTTGACGTGTTAAAAATCCATATACCGAAGTATAAATTTTTCCTGCCTTTCGTGCTCTGTAACTCCGAAACTATTAATTTTAGAGCTTCATGACCAACGAGACTTTTGATCAGGATGATATAAACTACAACATATCAAAATTCCACCCAATTTGACCGGGATCCAATTTCCGTAAGAAACGTGCGGGGTCCTTTACGTATCTACAGTTAAAGGAGCCCTTTCAGCATGATAACCGGAAATCATATGGGAAATTAAAGGCCAATTCAATGCTCTATTTTCGAATTTAAGACTCAGCTCATTTTCTTAAAACCGCGGGTTTTGCTAGCTCTACAAAAAGTTAGCAACTCGTATCAAAAATTGATGTAGTATGCTGAATTTAAAAAACAACTTATAGAGAATTAAAGGCCAATTAAATGTTAATTAAAGGCCGATGAAATACGGTAGTTTCAAATTTAAAGCTCAGCTTTAAAAACTTAGCGGAACCCTTATCAAATAGCAAATGTAGAATGTACCATTAAAAAATAATTTATAGGGAATTAAAGGCGAATTAAATGTCATATTTAGGCACAATTTTTCAAATTACGATTTCGTTACGTTTAGAAAAAATATTTTTTGGAAATATTGATTAATTATTGGTTACCAAAATTGTCCGCTTTAGCGAATTTAGGATTTACCGCGAGGTAAGTTTATCATTTATTTTTTTTCTGAGAAATCTTTGTAGGTACCTATACCTAGGTCTAGACTACAATTAGACCTATAGCTGCTTAGACCTACTTACACATTAACTCTTCTCTGCCATATGAAGGTTACATTCTTCGTTATACACCGTGACCCATTAAGACATACTCAGACTTTGCCAGTGGTTAGATAACCATTAAAGAAAGAAAATTCCTATATACCATTTTTCTCGTATTTCTATATTTTTGGAGAAAAACGGCATCGAAGTTCAGCCGAATGTTTTCAAATTTAATAGTATGAATGCACATGACACATATTTTAGTTCAAGCAGATATTCAATACTACTAGAATGTGCAAGGATAGCGTAAAGTAATAAAAACGTCTTTATTTTTTTTCGTGTTTTTTTTTAGTTTTAAGTGTTTCGTAGAATAACAACAGATAAACAGAATTAAATAAACAAAGCATGTTGAGAACGACCTCTCGATGGATATTGTTTCAAAAATGGTATTTTTGTTTTGTGTTGTTTCTGATGACTAAGACAATTTCAAATTCTTTTAATAGATACATTAACCCCTATGTGTAATACAATACTGCAGGTTTGTGAATAAAAAATTATAGTACTCGTGATAGGGACACATCTTTTGAGGTCAAGATCAAGGAGATACCCGATACTATTTGGTTTCTCAAATGATAACAAACTGCAAACCCCTTACACTGCAGCTTTTAGTAATAAAACGTATAACAGTACTTGTACTTGACTATGTAAACAAATCCATCAATCATTCAGGGTCGTTGAATTAAAACATCAAAAAAAATAATAAGGTTTTAATAATGAAACATTCTAGAATTCCAATAAAAATAACAATACCTATTGATGGATAGATCAAATTAGCTAAACATGTCTTTACTTAATTAAAACTAATATCTGTTTATTAACGCATACACATCGAATTTAATGATACATTAAATGGGTCAGTATTAAAATAATGTCATTTCTGTCTGCGTTTACTATTAGAATAAAGGGGAATCCCCCGGATTAATAGATCGTTTTGTTTTAACATCTAAAAAATGGAATGTGCGTCGTTTGCATCCTTGTGCTTGTTTAAACAGATGTCACGTTTTTACTGATGGTGTCAATTTCTAAAGATCTTCAAAATTTTCGAAATTTTCAGGTTCATTTAATCAAAAAAAGTTACTAAGGTTTTATGTTTCTAATAACCAGAGAAGCTTATCCTCAAAGTCCGATCATTGAGTACTGAATCACCGTGTATACGCCTCGACGATTACTACACACGATAAGGTTGTGCTGTTGGTTACTGTATCCAGAACCTACATCAGCTTGGGAGATACTACAACTACCGGAATTACTATTGGAGTTCATACGCTTCCAGTTTCAATTTAAAAAAGAACAGAAGGTCAGATCTTTATAACAATCATTTTTTTTCTTGGGTTGATTAACCGTAGATTATTATGGATTGTTATTATTATTAATTACATATATTATTTAAGTTAAGAGCAAGTAGGGATAATAATTATTTTTTTGTGGAATTTTGGAAATACACAACATTTATTTAGTGAAGAAATCATTTCATTTTCTTTATTGTTGTTCAAATTAAGTATAAATGCTGGGGCAGCATCCTAAGACTTACCTAGATAAGTTCAAGTGTATTGACCCTGAGAGGATAAATGTGTGTTCAATGGAATCTAAAGCGGCGCTGTAGTCTATGAAAGTTACAAAAAGTAGGATGCCATATTCATAATGTTTCTCAATTATCTAATATATACATTATGTATGATTATGTAGTATATAATGATCTTTTGTCGAGTAAAATCTTCTGCCTGCCCGTGAAGTTGGTTGTGGTCTAGATTCGTATGTTTGCTACTGTGTACTATTATGTTAGCTATTTAGGTCTGTAGTTTGTAATCTTTTTTGACACACATTGTGTTGCCTTCTAGCTGTCTTAGCTGTTAAACACGACTATTTCAGACATTGCGTAGACTGGTAGATTTGGTAATCACAAGTAGATTGATAGATAGCAAATATTTACTCTTGTTGACTCATCAGATGGTTAAAAAATTCATTTTTGTTTAGTGTCTGAAATAGGGTCGAGTTTGAAATCTTATTTTCATGTTATAACGTCTAATTATTCTACTCTGCGTTTCCAGTGGTATCAATGCAAGGAATTAAATCGATGAATAAACTAAAAAGTTTACATAAAACTTTATTAAGTTGTTAAAAAAATCAAAAGATAACGTGAAAGGGAGAACGAACTATCTATGTCATTTTGTCCCGGTTAGTTTTATTTGAATGTATATTCATTACTTATCGATAAATTGGAATACGATTTTCTTGTTTGATTCTACACTATCCACAATAGTAATCCCGCCCCTGTGTTTGAAGTCTCAATTTTGATCAGAAGATCAAGTCAAGTTACTGCACTCGACCTCGAATGGTTTTTCGAAAACCGGATCAAAATAGACCAGTAAATAGAATGTTAAAAAAGTGACTATGACCACGTGGATGAGATACTAAACAGCAAAACTTTTTGTCGTAGTTATTTTTCTTGGTATCTCGGTTATTGGCATCAGTTTGGATTTGATTGTTTTGTTCAACGTGATTCGTAACCTTATAAGATAAGTACACTTAAATTAGGTAGGTCTTTTGTAATATGTCGTTTAGTGTGGAAAGATGCCTTCTAGCAATCATCTTTCTCGTTTTTGACTGAGTTTTGAAAAAAAAATCACTAGGACTACAATTCCCACGACCATGGTGGAGGTGAAAAATTTCGTCAATTCATTGTAGTTATTTGTACTTTTTTAGTATCTTATTTATTTATGGACCAATTTGGATGTTTTTTATTCGATTCAGTTGATATTTTTTTAGTGTACCATGTACCTGTCATAAACAAATTCTCATCCTGTTTATAAGGAAATAAATAAGTAAAAAATACAGTGTCTGCTTAAATAAACAAAGTATGAACTATTTATATATGTTTAATTTATATTACCTAATAATAATATGGGATACACATATAATATACATAATTGACAATAAATATTCATCTAGATAAAAAAGTAATTGTAAATCTTTCGTCAAATCTCCTCAGGCTAATGGTGTGATCGAGGTAACAGTTTCTGATAAGAAAACGTTTTTGTCAATGATTTCATAAACCTCATTATTCCCTCTTCAACTAAAATGTCAAGAGCGGGTGTTACTGCATCAGTTACCATTTGCTGATTATCATTGATCATTTTATTAGTACTGCTTTCTAAAAATATTAAAACTGAAACTTTAAGAATATACAACTTAAAATCTCCTTTTCCAATCTTACCAAGCATTTCGTTATTATCGAATAAACCATTAAACTTATAACGGCTGCCACGAATCTTCATCTTAACATTAATGTCTCTGATACGATAATATTCTTCATTAGAGGAATTTTTAATTTCTCCGACGATTTCAAACATTGCATTAACTTCAGCTACAACAAAAGAAGATATTTAGAAAAGTTTATCACCCTGTATACCTGAAATCGGGCATCACTCACCGAAATCTGCTTGGCCCAAACCTTTACCTACTATGGGAATATTGAGTAGGTGTCCCTTAATTTCATATCCACCAGTTAAGTTTATAGGCTGAAAATCGACGTTTATACGAAAAGTTTCATTTATTGTAGGATTGTACCTGTAAAATATTTATTTTTCAATTCATTTTAGTTTCAAGGCTGATTAAACAGTCTAACTTACTTTATCTTCTTGATATTGTAATTGTCTACCCCTTGAATGGTAAAATTCCACACACTAACTGTGTAATTTACCATGGAATTCTCTTGGACAACAATAACTTTTTCTATGACAAGCGGATTCAGTGATGGTAGATTCAGCTCTTCTATCCCATTTCTCGCAAAAGGTTTTAACATATCGAAAGCATTAATAAGGCATTTTTCTAAGAGGGGATCATCACGTGAACATGCATCGATATAAGAGGCTAAAATATAATTTTTTTAATTAATTTTAGTATAATTAATAAAGATGCAGGATACTTACGCAAATCATGTGTGCGATAACTTCTCAGCAAGCCCATCGCAATTATTAGTAAATTGAACATATTGTTAAAACTGGTTAATTAATAACTTAGTCCGCAGCTTAACTGGTTTCAACTTGGATTCGGCATCCATATTTATATGTGCTTTGTGTAGACGTAATAGTTTTTTATGGTTATTATTTATTCCTAAAATTAAGTTTCAGCCAAAAACATTAATAAGAGCAATCGCGTTATCATCTTTTTTATTATTAACGTCGCGTTTCCACTTTTATTATTCTCATCATTAGCTATTATAACTATTAAAATTCCACTAAAACGGAAAAGTAACATAAACATAAACAAGTAAAACCTGATTATGTAAAGTATTTCTTCCTAAATGAATGCCGCTACAAATGCGTTCGAGTAAATTTGAACGTCTCCAAAGTTAAGGGAGGTTTTATAGCAGGATAACAGGAAATCATATGGGAAATTAAAGACAAATTAAAGGACAATCAAAAGTCCTATTTTTAAGTTTAAGGCTCAGTCCATTTTTATAAATTGCGGGTTTTGCTAGCTCTGGACTCCTATCAAAAATCTAATGAAAATGCGCAAAAAAACAATTAAAGGATAATTAAATGCACTGTTTTCCAATTTAAGGCTTAGCTGTTTTTTTAATAATAGGTTTTGTTAGCTTTAGAAAAAAGTTAGCGGAGCCCATGTCACTAAGGACATGGCACTATTTAAGTGTAATTTGGCCCTCTGTAGATTTTTCTGCAATTATGACAGAAAGAAGCTCTGTCAGGGGCACACCAAACCTATAACTAGGAGATCGGGGTGGCAAAACCGCTTAAAAACCAAGTCCCGCCACATCTGAGGTTGGATTCGATAGGGTAGTGGCCCCAATCATGGCTCGGTGAAGGAACTTAGAAGGTAGGAAAGAGGACTGGAGGATTCCGATGTACTGACCTAGGTTGGGGAATAGTCCTAATGCTGGATGAGGCACTTGATCCAGTATGAAAGAGAATGGGGGGTGCCGGTGGGTGAGCACGTATTAAGTTAATCGCTCCGATACTAGCCTGGACAGGTAGTAGAGGGTGGATAGGCAACCTCGCTCCGACCAGTGAGCAACTGGGAGCATGTGCCAAGCATATGCGCGCTGATTGAGCGTATCTCAATTACTTCCTTCTGGAAAGAACGTGGGGATTAAGTCTATTGACAGGTGCTCACGTAAAACATTCTTGGATTCAGATACCGAAAGAAGACTTTTTTATCGTTGAGCCAAAGTTCTATGTCTACCGAGTCTGCTTGAAAACTGAGGTCAAAGTCTCAAAAACGGGCTTTATTTAATAATGATTTTTCCGAAGCAAGATACGAAAGAAAATCTAGCAAGAAAAAAGTTTCATTTTTATTTAAAACAAAAATTACACTTAAAAAACAGTGCCGTTAAATCTGCGCAATATTTGAAAATGTCGAAATTATCTAGAAAGGTACCGTCAGCTTAATGCTGCGTTGCACAGAGTGTCTGTTTCCACAGACACTCTGTACAACGTAATCTTAAATCTTTTACAGATTGCAACTCTAACACGCTGAGCGTGGTTGTTCAAAATCATATTATTGAGATATTAGCTCAAAAACTAACTGATTTGATTTGGTCTAATGTACCATTCACGTATGTAGAATAGTTCGGAAAAATCATTATTCAATAATGTTCGTTTTTGAACATTTGAACACTGTGACCTCACTTTTCGAGCTGACCCGGTAGACATAGAACTTTAGGCACAATGATAAAAAAGTCTTGTTTTCGTATCAGCTACAACATATCAAAATTGCAGAAAATTTACAGAGGGCCAAATTACACTTAAATAGTGCCATGTCCTTTAATGTAGCTTGCATAACTGGAAGACATATCCTCAATAGCTCCTGATAAAATGGAGAATTACAGACTAATTCAAGCCTTCAGAATAGAATCCCCCAGAATACATGAATAAAGCAGAACCCAGGTTGCAATTTTCAAGAAGTACGTTCTTGCATTTTCAAAATGTTTTAGCATCGTTATGTTAGCATTGGATGTAAAATAAATGAAAGTGGCTTGAAAATCAGCTATAAATCGTTATTAAGGATTAGCATATAATTATCCATAGGTTACTTATTTCAGTAGTGCATGCTATATTAGATCTCTGACACGGCTTTTTTCTAAAGGTAACGAAACCGTAATTTGAAAAATTGTGCCTTAATATGACATTTAATTAGCCTTTAATTCTCTATCAATTATTATTTTTTAATGGTACATTCTACATTTGCTATTTGGTAAGGGTTCCGCTAAGTTTTTAAAGCCAAGCTTTAACTTTGAAACTACCGCATTTCATCGGCGTTTAATTAACATTTAATTGGCCTTTAATTCTCTATAAGTTGTTTTTTAAATTCAGCATACTACATCAATTTTTGATACGAGTTCTGCTAAGTTTTTGTAGAGCTAGCAAAACCCGCGGTTTTAAGAAAATGAACTGAGTCTTAAATTCGAAAATAGAGCATTGAATTGGCCTTTAATTTCCCATATGATTTCCGGTTATCATGCTGAAAGGGCTCCTTTAACTGTAGATACGTAAAGGACTCCGCACGTTTCTTACGGAAATTGGATCCCGGTCAAATTGGATGGAATTTTGATATGTTGTAGTTCATATCATCCTGATCAAAAGTCTCCTTGGTCATGAAGCTCTAAAATTAATAGTTTCGGAGTTACAGAGCACGAAAGGCAGGAAAAATTCATACTTCGGTATATGGATTTTTAACACGTAAACACGGTAACAGGATACTTATTAAATATTAAACAATTAAGATATAAACAAATTACTAAACATTAGTTAGTTATAAAAGATGTTCAAAATGCCGTCCATCAACTTGGATACATTTGCTTTACAAAGTTGCAATAGCTTCTACTTAACACCTCGGGAATAATTCTGTCAAAGACATATCTTTTTTCGTAGCATTCCAATAACATGCAGTATTCATTTTAAGAGCTTATAAAACCATCACCCTGTGTAATAACCATGACAGGTATGGCACTTTCGGAAAGGGGAAATAATGGGCTCTCCAACTGTGAAAAAGCATACAGGGTGTTCCATTTGAAATCACAAAGTTGCCATATCTCCGAAAATACGCTATGTCATTTCCGATTAAACCGGAAGTGGGAAAAAAGACGGATATTCTGAAAAAACTTTAAAAAATAAGAAGACTAGTATAGAAGATACCGCATTTCATTATCTTCCATAAGTTCAAAAGTTATAAATAGGTCTATAAAGTGTCAAAATGTAATGGGACACCCGGTATAATTTCACAGAATTCGCACGAAAGCAAAATACCATAATTATCTGTGTTAATCGAAGCAAAAACATACAATATACACAAAAAATGACGTTACCAAGGCTGTACGTGTTAAAAATCCATAAACCGAAGTATGATTTTTCCTGCCTTTCCGTGCTCTGTAACTCCGAATCTATTAATTTAATCTATTAAGAGCTTCGTGGCCATGGAGACTTTTGATCAGGATGATATCAAGTACAACATATCAAAATTTCAGCCAATTTGACCGAGATCCAATTTCCGTAAGAAACGTGCGGGGTCCTTTGATAAATTTTTTGAAATTAATCATTTCGAAAACAATTAATGAATTTATGTATTGCAAAATTATGGGTAATAAATCCAATACACACAAGTAAAAAATACCACCTCATAAAATATAAAGTTACAAATTATATTATGGGTTTTGTAGCGGCATGTTACATAGGCAAGAACTCCTGACACGAATAGGCATGAACATTAGTAACAAAACATATGTTTCTATTATAAACATTAGACACATAGAAAGACTAAACAATACCACTTTTACGCGAGCAAACCAATATACAGTATGTATTGTGTACAAAAGCATGCCTAAAGATTTCTGCTTGTTAGTAAATTATTTGGTACTAATAGCATCCATCCATTTAGATAAGATTCATTATTGGGCGAGATATGTAGATGACGTATTTTGCACATGGAAAAGATCGAAGAGGCAATTGTCACATTTTCTAACCTTTAAAAACATTTTTAACCCAAAAATCGAATTCACAATGGAATTGAAAGAAAATAACACACTGAATTTCTTGGATATTGAGGTTGTTAATCGTGATAATTGCTTAATATTAGGTCAAACCAACCCTGGAATATCAAATTATCTAGTATCTATAGTTTGGTACACCATATGGAAACGTTTCCAATGGATAAAGACAATTACACAAAAGAGTTAAGCATTATAATTATTAGGCAGATAGGTAGAAACAACGGCTACAAGGATAACCTAATTGACGGCGTGATTTCAAAGAAAAAGAAAACAATTATAAACAAAACTTGATTAAACATAAAATCACATTTAATTTTTGTAATTTGTAACTGCAACAAATGAAATTTGGTAATCAACCTTCACCACAGTCATTTAATCACTTAACTACTTTCCTTCAAATTCTTGTTTCTACCTTATATCAATAAGAATTTTAAGATGGAATGTGTATTAGCATTGCGCTAAATTATTTGATTCAAATTAGCGCGCCAAAATGTATCTTTTTATGGCACCACCTATTAGTGCTTTAACGAAATTCCAACCAACACTTAGTAAGCTCATTCAAATCTAGCATATTAATATCAAAGCGCGGTACCGACTTTGCCCATACTTGTAGTTATATGTACGCCGGTGTTGTTCTGTATACAATTCCAATAAGAAACTACAAAGTGGGCGTAAATATTTCTCTTGCTATTGATGATAATCAGTAAACATATAAAATAGATCGAATATGAATATCAATAAGCTACATTAATTACTACTCTACATTAATCAATTGGTATTAACTACAACAATTTTCGGAGGTCCTCTTACATAATTGTAAATACAATAATATGAAGAGGAGTATTATGAACTAACAGAATTTACAAAATCTTCTTTCGGAGTATCCGAATAGAAATCTGATACCTCGGGTATATAGGTTTGTTCGTCTGGCCAAAGCCACCCAGATCAAAGATCTAGATGGCAATGGTCTGGCTTATAATAAGTTGTACTTGCGGCAAACTAATGATAATTACGTCGTCAGCACAAGTTGTTACACGAAAGTTTATAACGAACTTTCGCTCACAAGCGTCTATAATTCTATATAGCGCCCAAGATCCCCAATTCCTCCGACATGCGTATTGAAACAAATTCAGGTCTTTGAATCTGTAATAGGGTTGCCAACTGACCTTTTTTCGGAAGGACAGTCCTTCCTTCTAATTAAGAGTGTGTCCTTCGTCCTTTCTTGTTACAGGAAAAGACGGGTTTGGTCCTTATTTGAAACCATCAACGAAAATGATTCAATAGAATATATAAAGTAAATATGCCACAGATTTGAAATATGACAATCTCCATCTGGGCATTTTTTTAAAAGTCAACCGAAAGTCAAAACTTGTTTAAAAATTACGAGTTACGTTTCAAGTATTTTTTTAAGGAAGATGAATAATGAATAAGATGAATAATAAATTGACATCTTTGTAATGCATATACAGTGTTTTAAACGTCTACATAAAAATTTTATTGATTTTCAACATTTGATCGTTTCGCCAAATGTCCTTGTTTTTCCCATTCGATCCAGTGTGTGCCGGTCCACAAATTTACTTTGAAGAGATATTGTGACTTTTGTTCTCGCATTGAATGTGGATTTTCAAGAGCACGACACATCTTGTCAATGAGCTCCTTTTCCTGGACAATCATTTGTAGTGCTTTTCTTCAATACTTCTGACTACTAGAATACTTCTCTATTCTATTCATGCAGTCAAAATTTGTTTCTAGACCTTTTTCTATGCTCTTAGTAGTAGAGTCCATTGTAGCACCTGAAGTCCCAATTTGTATAGCTTGAAATCGATTAATTTTTTTCACACTCTTCATTATTGAAAACATTACGTGAATTTCACTTTTTAATCTTACCTACATCAGTGGATCCAGTTTCTTCTCTTCTTGAAGGTTCTGGTACGTCTAAATGCTTCTGCCTGTCTACTCTTTTAGTTTCATTCTTTTTAATTTTATTTCCTTCTTTCTGTATTCTAAACTCTTTTCACGGGCATTAGGATCGTATCATTGTCTTCTAAGATCTTCATCATTTCTAGTGCATTGGCACCTGTAATGTCAAATAAAGCATCTAGTTCTTCAAAAAAAATTTTCTTTGCATGCAGGAATTACTTTTTTTGTTCTAGTTCTTATCCAATTGATGCCAGGGTGCAAACAATTTTTTTGCCACAGTTTAAATAATCGTGTTGGAGAATTCGTGCCTTTTTCAAATCGCTGATCTACCGCAAGCGCAGCACTTGCATTCAAACAAACTAAACAGGCAGTTACAGAAATATTCTTATGATCCAAAATAAGTATTACCCAGATCAAAGATCTAGATGGCAATGGTCTGGCTTATAAGTTGTTCTTGCGGGAAACTAATGATAATTACGTCGTCAGCACAAGTTGTTACACGAAAGTTTATAACGAACTTTCGCTCACAAGCGTCTATAATTCTATATAGCGCCCAAGATCCCCAATTCCTCCGACATGCGTATTGAAACAAATTCAGGTCTTTGAATCTGTAATAGGGTTGCCAACTGACCTTTTTTTCGGAAGGACAGTCGTCCTTTCTTGTTACAGGAAAAGACGGGTTTTGTCCTTATTTGAAACAATCAACGAAAATGATTCAATAGAATATATAAAGTAAATATGCTACAGATTTGAAATATGACAATCTCCATCTGGCCATTTTTTTAAAAGTCAACCGAAAGTCAAAACTTGTTTAAAAATTACGAGTTACGTTTCAAGTATTTTAGAAGGAAGATGAATAATGAATAAGATGAATAATAAATTGACATCTTTGTAATGTATATACATTGTTTTAAACGTCCACATAAAAAATTTATTGTTTTTAAACATTTGATCGTTTCGCCAAATGTCCATGTTTTTCCCATTTCGATCCAGTGTGTGCCGGTCCACAGATTTACTTTGAAGGGATATTGTGACTTTTGTTCTCGCATTGAATGTGGGTTTTCAAGAGCACGACACATCTTGACAATGAGCTCCTTTTCCAGGACAATAGCAATATACTTTTTTTAAGTAAAACGTAGAAAATGTTGTCATTTTAAAAACTACACTAAAGGAGCAATTGAATCGGTCAAAGCAGAAACTGAATATGTCCCAACCACCTTGTTTTGAGAAAAACAAGAAAAACTGAATTATTCAATGTTGCTTTTATGGACTTTCGTGACTTTTTGGGATATGAAAGAAGGGTATCTATTAGGTAAGATCACATGGTTCAATTTACTTAAAGTTTTGTATTCTAAGAGAAAAAAATGCATATAAAACATGGACATGTTCAGTTTCTGCATTAATTGCAAATAAAATGCAAAGAATACGCAAGACACTATTTTGTGACCAGTGCCGACCTTTGAGGGGGTGCGAGGTCGGGCGCCGTATGAGGGCGCTAGGCTGTTTGGGGTACCGTTTGTAAGTTTGTAAAATCATTAAAATCATTCAATAACAATTACTTTTTAAAGTTAATAAGGGCGCTCTGAAGGACTCTGCCCGAGCGTGCCGAGAGGCCTAAGACCGGCACTGTTTGTGACAAAAGAACAACTGAACTTAATATTAACAAAAGAAATCTGAAAATCCTAAATACAAATAAAAATATTTTTAAACATTGTCTGCTTTCACTGCGCTGTCTTCCTCTTTCTCTTTCATAGGCCATTTTAGGATAAAATTGCTGGTAGGATTCGTCAAATTCTTTCTCAATGTACTTCATAAATCTTTCAGTTTTAGAGAGGTTGTGGAGTCAGTGGGAAATACCTTTAACTGTTTCCTAGGTTGTTCAGTTTTACTTTCTTCTTCGTAAACACTGTTACTAGTTGATTTAGACATTTTTCATAGAGAACTTCCCTCAACAAAATATCACTTGCATGTCAAAACGACGCGACGATGGCTTCATTTGATACCAGCTAAGCTGTTTTTATGTTACTTCAGCGAATCCTAGATATATAAGACATACCGCTACAGAGATTGAACACGTCCTATGTTTCTTCAGTTTCTGTACTATACCATCGCTTTTCTACATTATAGAAAAGCAGGACATGTTATATTTTTGCACCATTCGATCGGGCACCCTTGAATTATGGTGAATTCATGTATAACTCAATTTACACAAAAATTGGACATATTCAGTTTCTGCATTGACCGATTCAATTTTTTAAAATAACTTGCCATTTTATCGTGATAATCTTTTTACAGTATGAAGAGTCTAAGTTAGCTAATAAAAAGAAATTAACTCATGAATCTGCCAAAAATGTTTTTTTATCAGTGGCACTATTAATTTTATTTTGGACTGTGATCAATAACAGGGCTATTCAGGGTTGCGTAACAAAAATTAGAATCTTACGATATGAAATTTTGTAGTTGTGGCACTCGAAAAACTGATCTAAGGTGTCGATTCTCACGAAATTCATAAAAATGCCAATATCTCAAAAACTAGCAATTTTTTACTAAGGTCATATTTGATATTCTTGTCAGTCATGAGCTGGCCTATCAGCCCTCCAAGGGATGACGTTGACTTTTGGGACACCATGTGTATCTAGCATTCTAGCAAGTAAGATTTTAACTAAAACCTAAGTTTACACGTTCAGACCGAGTTCAGGTGACGTTTTTTTACATACATAAATAGATTATTTTTAGCTGTCCTGAAAATTTTACTCGGTAAAGATAAGATCCTATTGCAAACGTGTTTACTCAGATGTTTTTTACAGTTTTACTACAGTTTTACACTTGTAAGGGGAGGAGG
The DNA here is from genome assembly GCA_929113105.1 of Agrypnus murinus. Taxonomy (NCBI): domain Eukaryota; kingdom Metazoa; phylum Arthropoda; class Insecta; order Coleoptera; family Elateridae; genus Agrypnus; species Agrypnus murinus. The sequence goes on along the minus strand of OV816023.1, from coordinate 6,268,578 downwards.
CTCATTCCAATGAATGGTCATTAATTAGAATTATATGTTTGCATATTTACCCGTTTTAATGGAGTATAATTATATTAGGTAAAAAACTATAACCAATCTAGCAAAACTGATGAAATATTATTGATGTTAGTATATATATTATCAGAGATATTACGAAATATCAGCCACAAAAAGTTACCCTCAAATCTTAAAAAATCCTTGACAATAAAAGCACTATTCTTGTGTAATCTAAAAAATAGAAAATAGCAGATCTACATTATAGTATTCTATTTTGAAATTGAAATATATTCGAAACCAATTTACTGTTTTTAAGTATTTAGTGTAATCTACACCAGCTACAGTTTTCTGGAATATGTAGTGTAGTATAAATTTTAATAAATGATAATACATTTCTTTGTTATCTTATTTAATATAATTAATTCGATATTTATTTTGGTTGTTTACGTTTACTCTCATCATCATGAATATTACAAACATCTTTTTTCGAGACGTTGACATTTATGTGCTTTTAATTATTGCATTAATTATAAAAATATAAAATTTTGTGTTAATAACACTGTACAACACAAAAAAGTTCCAGGCTTTTATATAGTTTTTCTATAGCTTTTTGGTATGAAGATCACGATCTGCTATTGGTTTTTTCGGGTCAGGTCAAATACTGTTGTTTCGATGTCATTCGCGTGTCATGCAGCCAACACATACATGTCTCATGAGTCGTAACTCAAACTAGTTTGTCCACGAAGTGATTTCTACCTTACGAATGCAAAACATGAATAGAATAATACAACAGATGAACAGGATTGATAGTTTTGATTTTTTGATGCTTCCTGTCCTACAGTTTTTTGTTTTAGTGCTTGGTACTGTAGTGACTAGTGATTTAGCATGCCTTGATTTAGTATCCAAGGCAACAGATGTAAACAAAGTCAGATATGAATTCATAAATAAGTCAGTCAAACATGCATTCTCTCATCTCCAACATTTCTCTAAATTTGGCTGTTATTTGTATAGTGTTTAACTATTATAGGCTATTGTATAATAAGTGGGTACCCCGACTCGACCTAACGATAGATAAAAACGACAGGCGTGGTAACTATCGTTCATCTGGACTGGTCTAATGCTCTGAGCTCTTTGTGAAGGGTGGTTGCGATTGCGGATTAAGTCTGAATTCATTACGGAGCGATTACCCATGCCTAGCTACCTATCTATCTACTTGGCAAACGCCAGAACTCGAATATTCTTAACTACTGAGTAATTATCTCTGTAACCAGGCAATAAGCTACGGAGCTGCCGGTTCTCATTACCGAAGAATAAAAATTGCACAAAAACGTACTTGATAACCACCAGGTAATAAATCTTGTTACCTGGTAAACGCTAAATTTTGCCTATTCTTAACAGTTGGGTAAAGAGTTAACTGTAACCAGGTAATAAGCTGCAACAATGTCAAGCTCTAGTTACCGAACAACAAAAATTGCACCAAAACTAGTCTATTTATAACAAATGGGTAAAAGGTTCTGTAACCAGGTAATAAACTGCGGCAATGCCAATTCTTGTACCGAAAAACAAAAATTCGCACCAAGACGTGTTTAATCACTACCTAAAGGTAAGGTAAAGGTAAAAGTTTGCCTACCCTTCTCGTGCAATTTAAAAACAAGTTTTATTTGAAAACAAATTGGAATATAACTGAAATTTGACCTGACCCAAAAAAACCATAGCATAGATTCATGATCTGCATCTTAAAAACCTCTAGAAAAAGTGTATTAGAACCTGAAAATTTTTTTAAAGTCAAATTTTGTTGGCTAGTGTAATTAATGCGTTAAACAACACTGTCTCAGGACAAGAAACATGTTGTCCCTTTCTGCAGTTCTAATTAGTGATTGGTATATTCTTTCGTGCTCAACAGTTAGAGTTTGTCTTTAAAAAAAGAAGTTAAAAAAAAAGTTAATTTATGGACATAGTGGGGAAATATGATTTATGGTAATTGGTGGTAACTTTGAATGGAAAACAATATTTATATTATCTGGTATATTATAAATTTATGTCAAATGGTTTTGAAATTTTTGGTGGTTTTTGAAATAAACTATGGAATGGGAATTTAGGTTCTCGGCAAAAACACAATTGATGGCTAATTCTATAGAGCACATAATATGTCTATAAAGCACATAATATACAAAAAGAAAAACAACTCATGAGACAAGAGACATAGATGGAGCCAAAACAGCAGTAAAAGAAGTGGCAGATAGTAAATGGCAAAAAAGGTGGAACACCTAAACAAAAGACAGGTGATATAAAACTATGGGTAGAAAGGAAGCATCGAGAACCTGACTACTATTTGACACAAATATTGACCGGACACGGACGAGTGCAACATTATTTATATAATATCAACAAGGCTAAAACTAGTAGCTGTAGTATCTGTAATAAACACAATACAGCAGAGTACACGCTGTTCACATATGTAAAATGAAGCCTTTCGAGAGGACACGTACAGAAGAGTAGAAAGACCTTAACAGCAGAATATATATATACCCTAACATTTAAATGAAGGATTTAAAATTACCGATATCACGAGGGCAGAATTGTAAAAAGCATCTCAAATCACGCAGTGTCCACCTCATGATCACGTGGTCGACTCGAGAAATGTATCTGATAACAGAAATAACTGATAAACTGGAATGATTCAGTAGCGTCACAAAATGTCCTTTACGAAGGCTAACATTGATGCTTAATGTTGTATTCGATTATAATCAAATACACGTACAAAATAGGGAAAATGAAATTAATTTATACTAGAAGAACAATTATTATTAACGTCCAAGTTTAATTATTTCATTCCACCTATAAAATACTATTTGACTCACAGTTAGGCATATTTTTGTTTTCCATGTAACATGTATGCAAGTAAACGGCAAAAAATATAGATTAAATTAAACATATGAAAGCAAAAATATTGTTATAAACAAAAATTCTTAAGAACTACTATAATAGTTAAGTAATTCCTTTAAAACAGTAACAAATTGTTTATACATTAATTGTTTTATTGAAATTGGTAAATTATTATACAGTACGATTCCTAATATATAAAAAGGATTGCCATCATTTAGTATCAGTTTTATGCACTTAAAAATGTAAATTAACACCAGTTATGATTTTGTGTAGTTATGATTATTGATTGATTCCCTATTTTTTACTTTTAACGATTTATAGTTAAAAGTTTTGCAATTACTTTTCTTTAAATGTATTCATTACCCTATGCCATTTAAAACGTAATGAGATTTTTAATTATAAATCGTTATTAAGGTTGAATAGATACTTCAACGATGATAAATTTACATAATGTTAAAAAGTACTATCCGAACGTACGCTACTGACCTTTTTAAAACGTTTCTAGTAACACGATACTGTGCTTACATTCTTAGCTTATCGTAATGTTCTCACAGCTGATGTGCACGCGCTCATTAAAATCCTTCATTTGCCAGCGAGACTATAGTAGTAACTATTTTGGAATATCGGGAAACTGGGAAGCCGTTGCAATAATGGCGCAACAAATAATAATTGAAAAAGATAGGAAATAGCGATAACGCTCTAATTTAATAAAAAGATCTAATTTTTTGTATTAATTTGTAGTTTTTTAAAGGTTTTGTATTATTTGTTTATAAGACCATTTTCTTGGGTATGCATTAGGTATCTATGATATATTATTTACAGGGCCGTCCTAACATATTTGGCGCCCGTGGGCTACCCATAATAATGCGTCACTCTTCATAAGAAAATACACGGGATGGCTAGCGGGAACAAGGTTACCGGTGAAGTTTTGCAAAAGTTTCAGAACTAGAAAAAAAACAACATTTTACCAATAAACAAATAAAAATATAAAATTAGGTACCTCCATTACATATAAAAGTGCCTAATAATAAATGGTAAATAATAAATTTAATAATGTCCTTAGAAACATTTAATTAGAATACATTTATGTAACCTCAAAAGTTAAACTGAAACATACAGGTAAGTTAAACCGTTACATATCAGGCAAGTTGTTTGTTAGTCCGTAGACGGAAGATGGAATACTGCCTTTTAAGAAATACTGTTCATCTTATGCGTGAAGTTCGCAAGTAAGGGCAAAACTGCCTGGCTGTCCGTAGACGCTCGTCTGTATATCTATACGCTCGTCTGTATATCTATACACATACAGTGTGGTGATCAAGTAAGGAACAAAATTCATAATTACGTTATTTAATGTTTTCAAGCAAAACGCTCGTACAGGTCAATTTAATTTTTTAATTAGCCACCTTATGGCATAAAAATTTTACTTATGACGTCATGTATTTTTGCACAATGAAGTCATCATTGCTTTTTGTAAATGACAATCCCAATTTTTTGCTGGTTATTTAGATGATCCAACTACTTAAATGATGGTGTAAAAAATTGGTTAGATAAAAACCTTAGATAACTATTTTTTTGAGCAAATAACACGCTTAAAAATTTAAACTTGTTTTTGCAAATTATCGTTATCACGTCTTTATCACTTTTGACGGATGAAACAAAAACTAATACCCGTAAATTTGACGTTTTAAAAACAGCACTTGAGTATTTTAGCGAGAGTGTGAAAGAGGCATTTCGCCTCTTTTTTTTAAGTTTAAGTTAAGCTAAGTTAAGCTTAAGTTAAGTTTAAGCTTAAGTTTTTTAAAAGCGAATTCTCTTTGCGGTTAACAAAAAAGGACACGTTTAACTGAACGGGAAATAATAGAAATTTTAATAATGGTTGGATATGGTGATAAGCTAAGAACACATGAGGAAACATGTGAATTATTCAACCAAGAACATCCTGATAGACCGCTTATTGGAAGATGTAAGTAAATTGGTTGCTAAATTTACTGAAACGGGATTCGTCCATGATTTGCCTCGGCAAGGTCGATCTCGAGTAAACGAAGAAACCAGATTAGATGTGTTACTTGAAACTGAGGAAAATCCTCACCATTCTACAAGGCAGCTACCCCTCAATAACAACGTGGACCACTCTTTTGTCGAAGGAGAAATGTCATACTTACAAAGTTCAATTGATTCACGAATTAAACGGGGATGATCCAGACCGCCGCTTGCAGTTTTGCGAAGAACTAATGTTACGCTGCGATGAAGACCCCAATTTTTTAAATAGTATCCTCTTTTCTGACGAACTCACTTTTTGCCTGAATGGGACAGTACATCGTCACAATTGCAGGTATTGGTCAAAAGAAAATCCTCACTGGACTCAAGACTCTCACAGTCAACGCCAAGGAAAATTAAATGTTTGGATTGGAATAATCGGACGGCGTTTAATAGGGCCTTACTTTTTGAAGGAAACCTTACAGCAGCACGTTATTTGGACTTTTTGCGGTTTGATTTAGTGCCAGCTCTGAGAGCTGAGTTTCCAAATGATCACGAAGCAGATGTATCACATCAGGATATTTGGTTTCAACAAGATGGGGCGCCTCCTCACTTTGGAATAAACGTCCGTCAATATCTTGACGCCACATTTCCTGGAAGGTGGATAAGACGTCGAGGAGCAATTGAGTGGCCACCGCGTTCCCCAGACTTGACTCCATTTAAGTTCTCTCAAGTTAAGTTATCTCATTTAAGTAGTTGGACCATCTATAAAAACCAGCAAAAAAATTGGGGTTGTCATTTAAAAAAACCAATGATGACGTCATTGTGCAAAAATGCATGACGCCATAAGTAAAATTTTTATGTCATAAGGTGACTAATTAAAAAATAAAATTGACCTGTCCGAGCGTTTTGCTTGAAAATATTAAATAACGCAATTATGAATTTTGTTCCTTACTTTATCACCACACACTATAATTGCAAGACAGCTGGCTCCGGCGCCCGCGCGGATGTGGACGCGCTGCTCTCCAGCCGTCAAACTGATTTCAGTGCAAGCAAAATTGCCGCCTCAAAAGGCTGGCACCCCGGGGCTATAGCCCATTTAGCCCTGTGGTTAGGATGGCACTGATTATTTATGAAGTATTCATCAAGGATAATTGGAAAGTCTATTTAGAAAATAACTAGAAATCAAAGTTAGTTCAACAAAACTTATTTTAGGCACCGGACAAGATTAAATACAAAGAATTTTGAAAACTTATTTTCCTACGACCCCATACGAAAGTGAACAATAGCAAACGCTACCGATATTAAGAAAGTGAGTCATATAACACGCGTATGTTAGGAACATAACACACGTGTGTGTTATGAAAATACGTCACGCTAAGCAATATCTAGAAAACCATGAATTTTGTTTACATTAAAATGATGACATTAATGTTTAATCCAATTTTGAGAAGCATTTTAACCATTATGTATCTATTCTTTTCTTATAAATATAACTTTAATTAATGTTTAATTAGTTATTTTAGCTATCAAAAAGAAATATCTAATAGATTACAACTAACGTAACCTCACTATAATACATGAAAATTATTGAAGCAAGTTTGCCAAGATTAAAATCAGCGATGCCAAATGGGAGAAAAATAAGAGAATGTCAAATAATTTAGTTAGGCAACCGCTTTCACACCTGGCATTGTGTTATTAGTTGAAGTTATATTTGTTAATTATGGAGAAATGGAGCTATTATTAAATATAAATAAAAAATAAATTATGTGCCTCTGAAATTATTATATTATAAATTCTAATAGTAATTCATTTAATTAATTTTGCTGCTAAACCCAAGGTTTAATTTTATACTATGTTTAAATAAGTTATGAATATATGAGTTTTTAAAATTGAAATTGATATTTAGTAAAAGAATCTATTAAATAAAATGTTAACAAACACCCATTCACTTTAACAATTGTCATAATTCAGCTCCAGAAAAATAAAATTAAGTTGTCAAGATAACTTAATTTTATTTTTCTGGAAATGTTTTGATAGAAATTTCGTTATAATTATTCATATTGTGAAACTAAATTGTTTAAAAAATTAAACTTTATATCCTAAAAATAAATGGCTTAAGAAAATTAGCTTTAAGTGTTCTCTGTTAAACCTAACCATAAAAATTTTGCTTTAAAATCTTCAAAAATTATATTCTTGAAAATTTTAAAAAAACAAGATTTTTTAAACATTTGAAATTTGGGGGGGTCGTAGGAAAAATATTTTACATTACACGTTGGAAAGTAACTTTTCTGCACTCGTGTGATTTCCGCACTCGGCTTACGCCTCGTGCGTCAATTCACACTCGTGCGTACGAAAAGTTTCACTTTCCACACAAGTAATGTAATATACTATTCATAAATCTGGTTTATGTTTTGTTTCTTAAATACTACTATTTCTTTATTCGCTCGTCACAAAGTTAATGTTTAATAAATAAATTTGTTTGGTATAGGTTACAACCGCTTAATTACTGCTAGTTTGGGTTTTTAATTAAAAATACGAAAAACTAGTATTTAAAAGTAAAATTGCTTATAGTTTTATTTTAAACAAGAGGGGGTTTTAATCCTTCACTAATAGATTCCGGTTTTTTCTGGCATAGTGTTATAAGATTTTGCTTTAATTTTGTTATTAATTGTTATTGTTTACTATTTGGAATTCCCAAATCTAAATAAAATTAATAATAATGTGAATATAATGCAAATACTGGACATTTTAGTTAATGACGATGATATCATACTATACCAAGTATTTGATTTCCGAATGATAAAAAAATCTATAAACATTTCTGAGACTATTTCCCATACAAATATTTTTCATGATCATAACATTTAATTGGTACATTTAATTTTGTTAAACTAATCAATATTGTAAGTGCAGTATCATAAGAGTAATTATTACACTTATTAATGTTCGTAATAAAACGCTTGGGCTTGAAATGAAGATAAAGATTTTTGGAAAAGGATCTCAATTTAAAACATTATTGGATAAAATAAAGCAATAATAAGTAATAAATAAACCAAAAATAATTTAATAATAAAATTAACACATAAGACTTAAAAACTTAAAGACGATCTTGAAATGCTTTAATAACATTATTTAATACGTCTGCTGGTATACTCATTTATTCAATTATTCTAACTTGTAAATGGTGAAAATTTTGCGGTCTGTTTGCACACACCACGCGCTTTGGATGACCCCAGAGAAAGAAATCAGGCCATCCCATTTTCTGTAGATACATGTTACTTTGTAAATTAGATTGAATGACAGAAATGGCAGTAACGTAATGTTCAAACGTTTTCATAAGTAGATATTAAGTATCGTATGGATGTCTAGGACTATACATTCTTTTCAATTGAAGTGTTTCATAAACAGTACATGTCCAAATCCAGCATTTCTGAATAAAAAGTATTCAATTTCTTTAAATCGTGAAATAATTACATTGGTGTCCTGTTTGTACATTTGACTATCTAAAGCTAATTTGAATGATAAAATGGCTACATAATTTTGGAATATTTATTGTATAAACTTTCAATTTATGTAATCTTACATTTACGCGATTTTCAAAATTACTGCTTCAATCTGGAACGTTAATCGCATTCAAAAAGGTATCAGAATAAATTAATATTAATTGCTAATCTACTATCCTCCACAATTTTTATTTGCTTTTTGAGTATCATTATATGTATTTGTGACCATACCATTTCATTAGATAACGACTAAGTAGAATCATAACGATATTCCATAAAATTATAAGACAAACCTGTACCTCTTTAATGGAGTAATAAAGTTTTTTGTACCTTATTTAATCATTAGATGATGTTTGTTAATATAAGTTTTTGCAAATCTATTGCGATTTAAATTACAGTTATTAAACGTGTTTAAAGTTTATGTACATACAGCATGTATCTTAATTCACGTTTAAACCATTTACTGCCAATGTTGCGTTAACGCAACACTCCGAATCAGATTTTTTTTAAGTATGTTAAGTCTAATTTATATCTGTTTTTATAAATTCTGTGCGATTTTATAGTATGAAATTAAATGTAGCATACTTTTTCTATTTTAATACAGCTTTTATTTAATCAAAATTACAGCCTGAATTTATTGAATTTTGAATACTATTACATGGGTGACAGAAACATTGTTAAAAAATTACTCTTCCAAATAGAAATTTGAATTTTTATCTAGAATGGTTCTGGAAAGATTAAAAAATGTTACTGTTGATATAAAAAGTCAAAAACATATATAGTTTTGAAAAAAACATGATTTTAAATTAGAGCGTTTCGAAAACGCAACATTGGATTGATGAGTAGCACAAATGTACATACCCTGCATTATTAAAAATTCCTGCATTTCTGGTGTTAAATGGTGAGTGTCTTTCAATCTGTTGTGGTTGCAGTGTTGTTTCTTGTACAAGTAGATATTTGCACACGAAGCAAATTTATATTCGAAAAGGGTATCTGACACAACGCCGACCATGAACACTTTGTCGACCGTGGCCAGCGTAGTGGACTATTTTGGACATTTTGCAGATAAAATAAATAATAAATAAAATAATAAAAATATCAAAAAAAAAATTAATTTGTAGTTTTTCTTTAGTAGTGATTTTAAATGGGTTAAAGGGCTGCACTGCGCCATCAAAAACTAGATTGAAAGTAAAATAATGTTTTCCCTCGTATCATTCGTTCAAGAGTAAAACAAAGTTAAGATTTTTAAAACTGGCAACATCGAATCATTTTTGGTGAGCTTTTTAAATATTTAATCTGAGATACCCATAAATATAAAAAGGGAGGGACTGTAATGTTCTTGTTCTTTGGTTGAGGACCGACGTTATATTTATGAAGATGCGCTTGTATCTTTAAAGGTATAAAAAAAACCTGGTGTTTGACAAATGACAAATGACAATAGCGTTTTTATTATTCTTTATATGTAGTTATTTTACATATGTATGATTACACTTACATATAAATGAAAGTGATTTATTCTAATGTTCTGGCATCCCTAATTATTTTTTTGTCTTATTAACCATTAATTAAATTTGTTATTATGTTAAATTTGTTTAAATTATAGTTTATTGTTGACTATCGATGAGTAAGGAAGTACGGCGACCTAGCTCCGCGACCTGCTTTGTTAACAATATAACAGTGAAGTGCTGATACTGCAACTAAAAGTAGTCCAGAAAACATGACGTCGTGTTTGTTTATTAAGTATAATGACACGTAACGTAAGTAAAAAGCAATTATAAAAATTTAAAAAAAATGCCATCAAATCCTTTTTCAAAAAGCGGGAAGATTATAAGATCTCCCACTAAACAGCTTCAAAATGTACAGCAACAACATCAACATAATGTAACAATACCTCCACAAGGAATTCCCTTACTCGATGTTAATGAACCGCATTTGCATCCATCTTGCGATTCGAAAGAAATATCAATTGAATTAAAAGAGGGAGGTTTCAAAGGAATCTCCGTAGAAAATAAATTAAAAAAAGTTGAGGAGAATGACAGGGTTGAACATATTGTAACGTTCTTTTTCAAATAATAATACAAGTGCTGTTTAAATCGTCTATTCACAAACAAATATTTATTTCTATACACTAATGAATACACTATAAATTAACGCTATGATTATAAAACATTAAAAACTATTATTTACAGACTAGGAATTTCTAATACAACATTTATATTCACTATTTATTTTGTAATACACAGTTAATGACTTGCTGTTGACTGCTCCTTTTCTCCGCGACGTCGACTTTATACCATCCTATAAACGTTCCAGAAATCGCCCGAACATACCATGTATTTCTAGAATACACCAGAATAAACCACGTCTGATTTACATGCTTGTGCGATGCGTCATTTTCTCGAAGGCGGCAGAACACACCACCTGTCGCTCGAAAAGAGGTTCGTTCCTTTTCTCTCTTGTTACACTGCCCCCCTCTTCAAGTCTGTTCTGTCCCAGAACAGGTTTTATGCTCTGGTTCCTGTAGAACGGTTCATGACGATATCGACAGTCTTCTCCTCGACTACACGTTCCATTACGGTAGAAATAACAGTCTACACTCTTCGTTGGCCTTAATGCGTGTTGTGGGTCAAAATTGCAGACGAAGATCTTGACGTCCGTACCTCTAAAGACAACTTCCAGCATGTTTCTAACGATTCTCCAATCCAGCTGGTCCCGCCCACAGGCGAGTTTGGGAACTGCCAATTTGTTAATTCCCCTGGTAAGCAACTCGATCCTCAAATTCCATAGTGCCCTCCACAAGTCGGCGTAACTCGGCTTCTGGTAATAAAACTGCTTGGTTACCAAGTAGTAAATGGATCGGTCATGATCAGGCAAGAGTAAGGATTTACCAACAGAGGGATTTTGTTCTCGAAGTTCATTCAGCCGTCCAAATTTATTTCTAAACACTACTGCGATCCCCCTGGACATACGGAGATCCGCGGAGACACAGTGGGCAATGGAATAATTACCAGGGACCCGGAAGAGATCTTGTTGCATCTCAGTCGTGACTCCGAATCGCGCTTTTCTAGTTCCAGAGAACGCAGCCATAAATTCTCTAAAGGTTGGTTGATCATCTTCAGGCCTTACGGTATTAATAGTCACCTCAGCCTCATCTTTCCGATCCGGGACTGCGTCATTATTTCCCTCATAGTGCGCCAGACGATTGGAGTGTACCACCTTTGGTTTCCCCCTTGGCAATTTCTGGATGCGATAAATCAAGTCATTTATTCGTTTCTTCACCTGGTATGGACCCTCCCAATTTCGCTGTAACTTTGGAGAATAGCCACGACGCCTTTGCGGGTTGTATAACCAGACAAGCTCTCCAGGTTGAAACCCTCCTTCTTGGGCTCTCACATCGTACGTAGCCTTCATCCGGTCACTCGCGATTCGACTATTATTTCGGGTTCGGTCGTGAATATCCTCCAACTTCTTCTTTAAGTTGATGACATAATCATTCCCGGCTACCTCCTGCTCTATAGGTGGAGACCCAAATTCCAGATCACACGGTAACCGTAACTCGCGTCCAAACATTACAGACGCTGGTGACTGACCGGTTGTTTCGTGGACCGATGCACGATAAGCCATCAGGAACAGATGCAGGTATTGGTCCCAGTCTCGTTGATTATCGGAGACGACCTTGGCCAAATATTTGCCCATTGTTCGATTCATGCGTTCTACCATTCCATCGGACTGCGGATGTAACGGTGTGGTCCGAGTCTTGCGAATGCCCAACAATCGACAGACTTCTCCAAAGAGTACAGACTCGAAATTGCGGCCTTGATCCGAATGCAGCTCCATGGGCACTCCGAAGCGACTGAAAAACTCTTTGACTAGTAAGTCAGCAACAGTCGCAGCTTCCTGGTTTGGTAGGGCATATGCTTCTGGCCATTTGGTAAAATAGTCCACCGCCACTAATATGTATTTATTCCCATCGTCGGTTTCGGGAAATGGTCCGGCAATATCTATGGCTATTCTTTCCAGAGGACTACCCACATTGTACTGCCTCATAGGTGCTCTTCGTTTCCCCAAGGGTCCGTTACCAGTGGCACATAGTTCACATTTCCGGCACCACTCCTTCACGTCTTCTTTACAGTTGACCCAATAAAAACGCTCCCTAACTTTCTCCAAAGTCTTTTTCACACCGAAGTGTCCTCCTGAGGCACCGTCATGGAGATGTCGCAATACTGTAGCCACTCGGCTTCTTGGAACCACGAACTGAGACCTAATGGTGGTGCCATCTTCACTCTCCAGTACTCGCTTCAGGAGATCGTCTTCCACCTTCAAGGACTCCCATTGGGCCCAATATGCTTTGAGCGTTCTGTTGAAAGGGCTGACGGCCTCCCAGGCAGGCCTTTCTCCCACGCGCTTCCATTCCAGTACCATTTTTAGTTCGGGATCAGCCTCCTGCTGTCGTTGCAATTCTTCCGGCAACCAATTGTCGTTGACGATGGTAGTCCTTAATACTTGGCAAACCCTCTCTTCCAAACGAGAGCAATGACGGCAATCCGTTGGACAGGGTCTTCTTGAAAGAGCATCGGCATTTCGATGACTAGTGCCCGCTCGATGTTCGGTGTCAAAGTCGTATCCTTGTAATCGTTCGATCCACCTTGCGACCTGGCCTTCAGGATTACGGAATTGTAGAAGCCATTTCAACGCTGCATGGTCCGTCCTCAATAAAAACTTCCGTCCGTACAAGTATTTGTAAAAGTGCTCAACGGACTTCACGACGGCCAATAGTTCTTTTCTGGTCACACAATAATTCCTTTCGGCTTTAGACAAAACCTTACTAAAATATCCGATGACCTTTTCTTGTCCATCCTGTATCTGAGAAAGTACACCCCCAATGGCCAGATTACTTGCATCTGTGTCAAGTATGAATTTCCCTTCTGTCCGTGGATAGCTCAATATTGGTGCGGTTGTCAGGGCACGCTTCAGCTGTTGGAAAGCTGTTTCACACTCTCCGCTCCAAACATACTCGCGTCCATCTTCAGTTAGCCTGGTCAAAGGCTTCGCTATATTGGCAAGCCCAGGAACGAAACGCCTATAGTAGGTACATAACCCAAGAAAACTACGAACTTGGTGTTTATCTTTCGGTGTTGGCCACTCTTGAACTGCACGAATCTTATCGGGGTCGGCTGCCACTCCATTTTGTGATACGACGTGCCCGAGATATTTCACTTCCCTTCTGAATATGTGGCACTTTTTCGGACTCAGTTTCAGATTGGCTCCACGTAGTCTTCGGAACACTTCCTCTAGGTTTTTCAAATGTTCGTTGAATGATTTTCCGACTACAATCACATCATCTAGGTATACCAGGCAGGTCTTCCACGACAGCCCTCTCAGGATGGTCTCCATTAGACGCTCAAAGGTGGCCGGAGCGTTACATAGACCAAAAGGCATAACCGTAAACTGCCATAGTCCGGAACCAATAGTGAACGCGGTCTTCTCCCGGTCTTCAGGTTCCATTTCAACTTGCCAATAACCACTCTTCAAGTCCAAAGTCGAAAACCATCGTGAACCAGACAGGGTATCTAACGTGTCGTCGATGCGTGGTAAAGGATAGCTGTCTTTCTTGGTCACGTTATTAAGCTGCCGATAGTCCACACAAAATCTCGTTGACCCGTCCTTCTTACTGACCAGGACCACCGGTGATGCCCATGGACTGCTGGATGGCTCGATGACCTCTTGTTCTTCCATATCAGTAATAATCTTTTCGGCTTCTGATCGCCTTGCTAGAGGTAGACGCCTCGGCTGCTGACGGACAGGCATAGAGTTGCCTGTATTGATTTTATGTTTTACTATATTTGTTCGTCCCTTCTGGCTATCGTCAAGAGCGAAGATATCTTGGTATCGGTGAACCAAACCCTGTACCTCTTTCACTTCCGTTCTGTTAAGGTCTTCGCACGAACTAGTAACCATACCCACTAATTTTCCACCATGGTCTTTGGGCACTGGTTTTGGAACATCAGCCATACACCTGGCTACTCGAAATACTGGCACACACTGTCCCACAAGGGTACTCTTCTTCAATGTCACCGGATCCACATTAACATTCATAATTCTCACCGGTACTCTCTTTCCAACCTTGATCAGCGCTTTTCCCACCAGTATGCCACTATGGATCTTCTTATCACAAACAGGCTCCATCATTCGCACACATCCTACCCGAAGATCTCCATCCAAACCCGCCTCGACAACCATCTCGCTTTGACCCGGCAATATCACATCTTCAGTCAGCAAAACCCTTACAACCGGATCTTCTCGTGGGTGCAAAGGAAGTTCTTCGTTACCGACCTTCAAAACACCCTCTTTCAAATCCAACGTAAAACCAAATTTTCTCAGGAGGTCCATTCCCAAGATGAAGTCATCAGTGATATCGGCTACCAGCACCTCATGATCACGTTCTTCACTTCCAATGCCAATCTTCATCTTCACCACTCCGCGTGTTGGTATCACTTCACCTGTTGCTGTACGGAGTTGAGTAGTTGTGGGTAACAACTTCATACTTGTTCGTAGAACGTTAGGGCGTATGATGGATTTTGTCGCCCCCGTATCAATGAGCAGTGGAACAATTCGATTCGCAATTTTCCCATCTATGAACAAACTGCTGGTACTATTCCCTGATGTTACGGCATGGACGATGATCTCTGGGGCATCTTTACTAACAGTCAACGTTCGCCCTCTCTTGCCAACCCCTTTTAACTTTTCCGACGGTTGTACTTTTGTTATTTTGGGACAACGCCGTTCTACATGTCCTTGTTCGCCGCAGTTCCAGCAACGGGGCCCTCGAACTTCTTGAGGATTCTTTTTACGGTTCTCTTCCTTCTGAAGAACTCTCATTAATAATTCTTCTAGGCGATCTTTAGAACCTTCATCTTCTTCCAAAACGGTCCGAACACGTCCGTGACCTCGGGACGCTTGTTTTGCAGCTTCAAATTCTAAGGCGTGAGCAAGCGCATCATCAGTTGTTCTTGGTCGTGCCAGCCTCAATGATCGTTGTGTTTCTCCGTCTCTTAACCCATCAATGAAGGTCTGCACAGCCAGTTGTCCCAGAAATGAATCGGGTGCCGTAGGGTACGCCAATCGAACAAGCCGCGCAACATCGGCTTCAAACTCCTGCAGGCTTTCTCCATTCTTCTGGATACGATTCTTCACTTGCGCGTGATACACTTGTTGAAGATGCGCGTCTCCATATCTCATTTCCAATCTAGACACTAACAATTGGTAATCATTTTCCTGTCCTGCTGGGATTGTTTGCAGGACGTTCAACGCGTCTCCACGCAAAGCCACAGTTAAAGAGACGGCCTTTTCCTTGCCTGTCCATCCGTTGGCCCCAGAAGCCGCCTCAAACTGTTTGTAGTAAGTGGACCAAGGTATCTTTCCATCGAACGTGGGTGGTTTTACTTTTATCCCTACGGCAGGACCCCTTTCTTCTTTAATTTGCTTCTTTACTTCATTAAACTCAGAAGTTGAGGGAAACCGTAGTTGCCTCATTCTATCTTCCAACATATCGATTATGTCGTCTTTCTTAGCTGTTGATGGTAATTGCATTTGGGCTATTTTCTCTTCTACCATTTTTATTACCCTATCTTGTTCCGCCAATCTGCCTTCCAATAGCCCTAGCGCGCTGGTATTCTCCAAAAATTCTTCGAAAACTTTTTCTTCTAACACCTTGACGATCATCCCGAGTATGTATCCATTTGGACTCATTTAACGTACATGTGTTATGTTAGGAATAACAGGTACAAATAACAGGCTACTTAACGAGAATTAATAAATTCTTTAGAATGTATCCACAATTAAAGCGCCACGTTACAATCACTGTTAAAATCACATCTGTTATAGGGAAATAAATTTTGTCGCCGATATGACAAAGACGTATTTATTGAATTTTTTGAAATTAAAAAAGAACAGATGTTTTATATGTTATTTTTATCTATCCAACATGTTATAAATAATTTGTAAATTTTACTTTTTAGTAAGTACGTAGTTTAGAATTAGTGCGTATAGACATTAGGGTGGTTCTTATTTGGGTCATGTTGGAATGTCGGTTTTGCCGAGTGCCCATTTGATTCCAAAAAAAAAACTGAAAATTTTAAGACTAATACGAACTTCCTATCTCTATTCTAATCATTCGCTGTAACGAGGAAAAGTTTCCCCATTTAAAATACATGGATTTTTTTTCAATTCTTATGCATATAGTATTTGACCACTGCCACAAATTTTTGAAAATTGATTTTATAGAATTAACGGGTATCGATGCTACTTTTAGGTGAAAAAAGATTATATGGGACATTCTACATCACTTCAACACTGAACGGTGCATTATTTTGAATATATTTGTAAATCGTTGGAAAAAATCGAAAGATCCATATAATTTTTTTTTGTACCTAAAAGTAGCATCGAACACTGTTAATTCCAAAAAAATCAATTTTCAAATTTTTTCTCAACAATTTGTTCCGTTGGTTAAATACACATAAGAAGTGAAAAAAAGTGCATTTTAAATGGGAAACTTCTCCTCGTTTAAGCGAATGATTAGAATAGAGATAGGAAGTTCGTATTGTTCTTAAGATTTTCAGTTTTTTTTAGAATCAAATGGGCACCCGGCAAAACCGAAATTGCAACATGACCCAAAGAAGAACCACCCTAATAAACATATTAGTACCTGTTTTGCCCCGCGTGTTTTGCACCACGTATTATTATTACAATAAAATGGCAAAACGATTGGCAAAAACTACAAAAAATTAGTACGAATATATACAGTGTGTCCCCGGATGGAGTTGACAAGAGGAAAAACATTTATATTATTGATTTCACGACAAAAAGTCATTCTTTTCGACAAAAAGTTCTGCTTGTTGAATAAATAAGTTTACCATCAGAAAATCTAAGATTAAATGTACAGAATGTCCATAAATTAAGATAGCATGAAAATCCTTCAAGAGAGAAGTACCATTTATTGCATTTTAGAGTTTACTGTTAATAGAAAAAATTCCATAAAAACATAAAATTAGTTAAAATACAAAATTTCAAGTTAAATTTAGAAATACTACAAGCATGAATACAGGACGCGATGAATGAAATTAATTTAAATGGACCACAAACCATAAGTAAAGTCTATGGTGAATTTATTAAAAGGATGGAGATATGTGTAGAAGTTGGAGGTGGCCTTGAATAATTTTTGTAGATTTTCTTAATTGATTGAATTTTGTATTGAAACTAAAAAATGCAATAACTGGTACTTCTCTTTTCATGTTATCTTAATTTATGGACATTCTGTATATTTAATCTTAGATTTTCTGATGGTAAACTGACTTATTCCACAAGCAGAACTTTTTATAAAGAATGACTTTTTGTCGTAAAATCAATAATATTTTTTTTTCCTCTTAGCAACTCCATGCGGGGACACATTGTATGTATTAAACTTTATTGAAAAAAATAAAGTATTATTAATTGGCAAAACTAACATGTCAGATAAAACAAAATAATAATTTATGGCAACGATTCGCGCCAGAAACAAGAAAATACTAAAGACTTAGCTAGAGCAAATAAAATAATTTAGATAAACTAATGCAGATTAACACTTGTATGTTATTACTAACGGCATCAAAATCAACGATGTTTAGATTTATCGTTAAATTCAATATAACGTGGATAAAATAACATATGCGTTAAACTAATAACAGCTTGCGAAGGATACGTACTATAAATGTAACAGCTATGCCGTTATAACGTGCTGTTATGCTATAACGTATACGTTAAATGCAGTTCTAATGGATACATACTCGGACTGAAGTCCAACAATTCTTCTTTAAGCCTTCTAGAACTTTCTTCGGACTTTTCTAGTAATTCTTCCTTAAGCAATCTTGTGTTTTCTAGTAAATCTTCTTTAAGCCTTCTAGAATTTTCAAAAACTTTTTGTTCCATCTTTCTAGCATTTTCTTCGGACTTTTCCAGTAGTTCCTCTTTTAACATTCTAGAATTCTCTTCCGACTTTCTAGAACTCTCTTCGTGCTTTTCCAATAGTTCTTCTTTTAGCATTCTAACATTATCTTCGGACTTTCTAGAACTTTCCAGTAACTCTTCTTTCATTTTACTTAACAACAAACTAGTATCAATTGCGGGTCCAGGTATTTCGAAGCGGTAATTTTCAGGATCTTCCTTCTGTTCTAAAAGCCATTCTCTTAGCCGACTTATCAAAACTTCTTTCTTTCCATTACTATCCAAGTCCCTCTCGTCCAATTCCCGTTTTAAATCTATTACTAAGAGATCTTTCAATAGTTTCATCACCATTTTAATCGTTTGTTGAAATTAATTTTAACACTAAAAATTTATTCTCACAGCACTTTATTTAATTATTACGCGATTTTATTTATTTTAGAACACCACACCTGACAACACTGTAACGTTCTTTTTCAAATAATAATACAAGTGCTGTTTAAATCGTCTATTCACAAACAAATATTTATTTCTATACACTAATGAATACACTTATAAATTAACGCTATGATTATAAACCATTATTTACAGACTATGAATTTCTAATACAACATTTATATTCACTATTTATTTTATAATACACAGTTAATGACTTGCTGTTGACTGCTCCTTTTCTCCGCGACGTCGACTTTATACCATCCTATAAACGTTCCAGAAATCGCCCGAACATACCATGTATTTCTAGAATACACCAGAATAAACCACGTCTGATTTACATGCTTGTGCGATGCGTCATTTTCTCGAAGGCGGCAGAACACACCACCTGTCGCTCGAAAAGAGGTTCGTTCCTTTTCTCTCTTGTTACAATATTAAGCTACCGTTGTTCGTTATAACCTTCGATAAAACGGAGGACATCAAAAAAATATTTGAAATACGGTATTTGGCTAAAATGAAAGTCAAAATCGAAGCGTTGAAAGCCAACAAGTTAGTACCTCAATGTAAAAAGTGCCAAAGATTTGGTCACACTCAGAAATACTGACAAGGAAGTCTTGTCTGCGTCAAATGCGCTGGTGGTCACCTCACAGCTGATTGTTCTAAGCCTAGAAATATCCCAGCTAAATGCTCAAATTGTGCTGAAGCACATCCAGCGAGCTACAGAGGATGTGTTATTGCAAAAGAATTACAAAAACGGAAGATGCAGAAAAAACCGCAACCCAGAACATTTAGCACTAAGAAAGTATCTAATGAGATTTCATATGCTAATGCTGTTCAAACTCGTAAGGTCCAACCCTCAAATTCTCAATCTTTGACCACATATGAAGAACATGGTTCCATGCAGCAGATGATGAAACAATTGATGGATATGTTTAATCAGTTTGCTGTTAGACTAGACCGATTAGAAGCCAGAGCCACTGGTGCTATTCCTAAAAAGAAATAATTCATGGATATAACTGACCTACGAATTGGACTCTGGAATGCCAATGGCATTATAAATCATAAACATGAATTAGAATCCTTATCAATCAGAACATTGATGTATGCTTAATTTCAGAAACACATTGTACTAATCAGTCATACCTCAAATTTAGTGGATATCAATGCTATCAATGCATACATCCAAGAAACCAAGCTAAAGGAGGTAGTGCAATCTTAATTAAAAACAATATTAATCATTATGAAGAACGTCACCTTCAATCTGAAGAAATACAACTTACTGTAGTAGGCATCAAATCAACCAAACAAAAATTTAGTTTGGGTGCAGTATACTGTCCACCCAAATATAACCTTAAACGACCGGAATATCTTGAACTTATACATCATATGGGTGAGAGATTCATATTGGGAGGAGACTATAACGCTAAAAATGTAGATTGGGGATCTCGCCTGAGCACAACCAAAGGTAAAGAACTTAGACTGGCAATAGGTGAAACAAGTTGCAATTTTCATTCTACAGGCAAACCCACCTATTGGCCTACAGACTTAAATAAAATACCTGACTTGCTAGATTTTTTTATTACAAGAAAAGTGTCACCAAACTTTGTTGATGTACAGGAAAACTTCGACCTAAACTCTGATCATTCGGCAGTTATTTTAACACTCAGTGAAAGAATAATCAAAAAAGAAACCCAGCCAAGATTAGTTAATAGAACTACTGATTGGAAAAGCTTCAAAATTGACCTTGATAATAATATCAACTTGAATGTCAATCTAAAGTCCAAGGACCAATTGGATAATGAAGCTGAGAAGTTCCTCCGAATCATTCAATCGGCGGCGACTAGCAACACCAAAGAAATTACATATGTCACCAAAGAGAATAATTACCCACTGGAGATTAAAGAATTGGTCAAAGATAAAAGAAAGGCTAGAAGAAAATGGCAGCATTCAAGAAACCCGTTGGATAAAACTATTTTAAATAATAAAACTCAGAGGCTTAAAAGAGAGATTCAGAAGTTGAAAGAGGACTCCATAAGAAGATATCTCATAGACTTGTCTGCAGATGAAACCACGGACTATTCCTTATGGAAAGCCACCAAAAGAATTAGAAGACCTGTTTCATCTATTCCACCAATTAGGAAGGAAGATGGATCATGGGCTCGTAGTAATAAACAAAAAGCTGATGTGTTTGCTGATCACTTAGCCAATATCTTTAAACCAAATCAAATCCAGCCAGATGTATTACTTGAGGACACATTTGATCCAGTTTCAGAAGAAATTATGTTGGTTACGCCGAAAGAACTGGCCAATGAAATTAAAACTAATCTGAATCCTAAAAAAGCCCCTGGTTTTGATCTCATTACTGGAGAAATCTTTAAACAACTGCCGAAGAAAGGAATAGTGATGCTTACTTATCTCTTCAATGCAGCATTTCGTCTCAGATACGTTCCTGATATCTGGAAGGTGGCAGAAGTAATTATGTTACCAAAACCTGGTAAACCAGTAAATGATGTCAAATCATATAGACCTATTTCTCTACTTCCAATTATCTCGAAACTGTTCGAAAAACTACTATTGAAAAGACTGCGGCCTATAATAGAAAACAATAGTTTAATCCCAGATTTTCAGTTTGGATTCCGCCAGAAACACTCCACCATCGATCAAGTGCATCGAATTACTGATGTTATTGAGAGAACTCTTGAAGAAAAATTAGTATGCTCGGCTGTCTTCCTCGATGTTGCCCAGGCTTTCGACAAGGTCTGGCACGATGGTCTAGTCCATAAATTAAAAAGAATGCTACCGAAACAATATGTTGAAGTTTTATCATCATACATATCAGACAGACTATTTCGCATCAAACAAGAAGACGAATATTCAGATCTCAAAGAAATAAGTGCAGGTGTACCATAGGGAAGCGTCCTGGGACCATTACTTTACCTCCTTTACACCAGTGACTTGCCAGAAACAAGAGATGTGACTACCGCAACATTTGCTGACGACACGGCTTTGCTTGCAGTTGGACACAATTCTGAAACCTCTACCGCTAAGCTGCAAAATGCTAGTAACAGAATTCTTGATTGGACAATAAAATGGAAAATAAAACTAAATGAACTTAAATTTATCCATGTCTACTTCACCAATAAAAGGTTGACGGATCCCCCTACGCTTAATATCAACGGTAACATTGTACCTCATGTAAACAACGCTAAGTACCTTGGTATGAACTTGGATGCTAAGCTACACTGGAAGGAACATGTTAAGAAGAAACGGTCTGAACTTGGTATGAAATACAAAGAATGCTATTGGCTCCTTGGTAGAAATTCCAAGCTGTCATTGCACAATAAAATTCTTATTTATAATCAGATTTTAAAACCTATTTGACTTTAAGGAATTCAACTCTGGGGTTGTTCCAAAGATTCCAACATAAAACTAATTCAGACCTTCCAAAACAAAGTGCTGCGTAACATGGTAAATGCTCCATGGTACGTACGCAACCAGG
Organism: Agrypnus murinus; assembly: GCA_929113105.1. Classification (NCBI taxonomy): domain Eukaryota; kingdom Metazoa; phylum Arthropoda; class Insecta; order Coleoptera; family Elateridae; genus Agrypnus; species Agrypnus murinus. The sequence goes on along the minus strand of OV816023.1, from coordinate 6,246,303 downwards.
ACCTCCATCGTGATCTTGGCATCCCAATGGTTCGAGAAGAGATAAAAAGGTTCGCTGGCAAACATCAGGCCAGACTATACTATCACGTCAACGCAGAAGCCCTTCAGCTACTGGATAACCAACATCTTGTCCGAAGACTGAAGAGGACCAAACCGTTTGACCTTGTGTAGTGTTTTGTATAAAAGCAGAGCATTGTGCGCAAGTGAGTAGTATAAGTGTATTTTGCGCAGCCAGTACAAACTAAAGGACATCATTGGATGAACTCTAGCTTATAAATGTTTAGTTATTAAGATTTATCAGATTCAAATTATTGGTTAGTCATTTGTGACTAGTTTTAATATCTCGAACACCATGTAGGTGTTTATTAAGAAAAAAAATTAAATTTGTTGACTTGTTGTACATAATTATTTAAATGATAATTTCGAAGAGGTCTTAGCTAATCAATCTTAGCTAGAAATTGGCTAACCCAGAAAAGTCATTAATATTCTAAATGGGACAAGAACGAGGTTACAATTTTCGAAAATTTAGCAGCAGCGATTATGTTGCGAGACAGTTGCAAAAATTATTTTGGAATAATGGTTAAAGCTGGTTTACTGAAAACAGACATCTACATGCATATCTCATACATTTACTTATGAAATTCTCAGAGAAAAGAATATAAAGTTAAAGTAAATTATGTACAAAAATGATCCTAGCAAGCTCAACAATACAGTTAAATATCAAAATTAACTTTACTGATTGTAAGCATCCGAGGTATGTATAGGTATATCTGAAACGTACTCTGTAAAAATAACTTAAGCAAATACATGCTACGGATAATTGAAATAGGTAAAATAGAAGTATAGAATAGACGATGGTACTGCCACACTATACCTAAAATGTTGCTAGAAGATCCTTTATCGAACATAAAATTAATAATTGTATTAGTCAACCCTGTATAGTAGAATATGGAATCCCCTAAGGTACAGTATTGGGTCCACTGCTGTTGCTCGTTGATGGATGGCAATGATAATGTTTTTGGTACTTGAACGACAAAATTGAAATGGCGTAAAAACTAGAATAGAATGACGCGGAATATTGTTAAAAATTGGTTGGATAACAACCTACTTACATTTAACTCATCGACTACAAACTTTATTGCTTTTTCTAATAATATTACAGGTCAGGGTCAACCCATTTATTCAAGTATCCTGTTTCACGAAGTTTCTTGCAATCTTCATAACTGCTAAATGTTAACTGATAAAATAAATAAAGTTTCTGATATAAAATATTATTACGAGAATGGTCTGAAAAGTTTCCGACCTTAACGTGAAGATGGCAGCACTCGTCAATAAAAGCTAGGGAATGTAGTTGTGCATCTTTTGACAGGCACTCACCAAAATTCAGCCATTTTGGACGCGCAGTTGTTATTTGACAATCGTTTGAGTGAGTCGATGTGAGTGTTTTTGTGAAAATGGAAAAAATCGAGTATCGAGCTGTCATTAAATATTTGTTTTTGAAAGGCAATACGCCTACGCAAATCAAAGATGAGTTGGACTCTGTGTATGGGGACTCTGCGCCACCACAGTGAAATTGTGGGCAGCTGAATTTAAACGTGGCCGTACCAGCTTGGAAGACGATGAACGTTCGGGACGTCCAAAAACTGCAACCACTGACGATAACATCGCTAAAGTTCACCAAATGGTGCTAAACAACCGTCGAATTAAAGTGAGAAAGATAGCAGAGGCTATGAATATGTCCAAAGAACGTGTTTGTCACATATTGAATCAAGATTTAGGCATGAGAAAGCTGTCCGCGCTTTGGGTGCCGCGTTTGCTCACGTTAGACCAAAAACGTGTTCGAATAAACATTTCCAACGCTCTTTTGGCGCAGTTTAGGCACAATAAATCAGAGTTTTGGCGCCGATTAATTACTATTAATGAAACTTGGATACACCATTATACGCCCGAAACAAAAATACAGTCAAAACAGTGGACTGCGAAGGGGGAATCGGCTCCAAAAAAAGCAAAAACTGTTATGTCGGCTGGGAAAGTAATGGCGAGTGTTTTTTGGGATATTCATTGAGTTATCTTAATCGATTATCTTCAAACAGGAAAAACCATTACAGGAGCATACTACGCATCGTTACTTGACAAGCTGTAGGCAGAAATTGCTGAAAAACGGCCACATTTGCAGAAAAAGAAAATCCTGTTTCACCAAGACAATGCACCGTCTCACACCTCCGCGGTTGCCATGGCGAAAATCCACGAATTACGGTTTGAACTGCTTGGCCATCCTCCTTACTCACCAGATCTAGCCCCAAGCGACTTCGTTTTGTTCCCTCATCTAAAAATTGCGCTCGGAGGACAGAGATTTTCGTCAAATGAGGAGGCAATCACCTTCGTGAACAATTATTTTAGAGAAAAACGCCGAGTACTATTTGGACGGGTTAAAGAGATGGGAGCATCGCTGGGAGAAGTGTGTAGACTTACAAGGAGACTATGTAGAAAAATAAAAATAAATTTAAAGAAAAAATGTCTTGTATCTTTGTTAGGTCGGAAAATTTTCAGACCACCCTCGTATGTTATTACTCAAGTGAGATAATTTTTAAATGACAAATTTCGTAAAATCGTATATTAAGCATTAGTAGAATCGCTATTACAATACGGTATCATTTTCTGGGGTAGTACATATAGCACCACCCTTGTTCCCGTTCAGAATGTCTAAAAGCTTATCCTTAGAATTATGTTCATGAAAAATAACTTTCTATCATTTCTTAGGGAAAAAATGATTACCAATACGAAACTAGATTATCAAGCCATAAAGAACTGGAAATTCAATTAAAGAAAGCTACATGTTAACAACAATTTATTACTTTTCTTGGCCCTAAATTGTGTAACAAACTGCCTTTAAATATTAGAAAAATAAATAATACAAAATTATTTATTAAAAGAGTTAAGGTATTCATTAAACAAAATCCTGAAAATTTCTAAGATTGTAACATACAAATAGTATATTAAAGTCCACTGATCGATTTCAAGGGGTGGTACATTGGAATTTTTGAAACTATCTAAGGCTTCCAGGTCGACTCAGTCTGTGGAAATGAGTACCTGGGAAATAATTTCTTGGGATAGTAATAGCTAGTCACTTTACTACCCGTGGGTATGAACAGCTCGAGTAATAGCAGCCTACTCTGTAATGCCCTGATGGGCCTTCATGACCTGTGAAATGGGATTATTACATGTCACAATTAGTTCATTTAACTATTTATATTATATTTACTAATTCTATGATACAAACAACTGTTTTGGTTGTATACCTTCTATTATACTATTACGAGGGGATATCGTAATATTTTAATTATCACCATTGAGCTATCCAGATGTAATTTGGTCAACTCCATCACTTATCCTTACATACTTGATGTGACAAATGTCAGCTATTTCTGTCAACTTGTTTCAGTTTGACAGCCGTTAGATGTCAGTGAAGCACGCTTCATTTGTAAGGTAAGAACGCCTGTCAAATCCATAAACAGTTGGTTGCCATGTATGGTGATGATAGTCCATCATATGATACAGTTGTGAGGTGGAAAAGGAATTTTCAATCTGGGCACATGCCCCTTAAAGTTGATCCTCGACCAAAAAGACCTTCAATAGCGGATGATCTTGAAATCGTGAAGAAAATAAAGGCTCTTGTCCTCCAAGAAAGAAGAATAACCATTGAAATGATCATGCATAAAACTAGTTTTAGTTATGGAAGTGTATGGAGAACCATTCATGAGCAACTGCACATGTCTAAAGTGTCAGCCCGATGGGTTCCTCATTTGGTCACGCCTTCCACAAGCAAACTCGAACTGAACTTTCACAGTGGACGCTGACTATTTTGGAGCAGGATATAGATGATTTCTTTGCGCGTCTCATAACAATAGATGAATGCTGGGTCTACCTGTACGATTCAGAGATCAAATAAATGACTAAGAAGTGGAAACATTCCTCATCCCCCTCCTCCCAAAAAGGTTAAGGTGCAAAAGAGTGCAGTGAAAGTCATGCTGTCTGTTTTTTGGAATTGTCGTGGTGTAATCTTAACCGATTACATTCCGAAGGGTCAGACATTACCAGCGCTTCTTACTGTAATGTTCTACAAACGTTACGAAATGTAGTGAAAGAAAAACGCCGTAGAGTGATCGAAGAAGGAATTCGTCTTTTGGCCGACAATGCACTCACACATTCCGTTCAAGCACCTGTTGTGGAAACGGAGAGATGTAGCTATGAAATTTTCTCCCAACCCCGCTATTCACCTGATCTCGTACCCAGCGAGTTCTTTCTCTTCGCCGAAATGAGGAAACCACCGGAGTCGGCAATTTGATGACGTTGATGATGTCATTATGGAAATGGAACAGTGGTTCTCCAGGCAATCGCAGGACATTTACAATGTTCAGTCGAGGAAGGTCAAGAAACGTTGACAGAAATGTGCAACTTTGCAGGGTGACTACGTAGAGAAGATTTAATTTCAGTATACTATAACTTAACTTTCTTTGTAAATCTGTTCTTGATGATAATTAATAAAAATATTACGATATCTCCTCGCATATCTATGTTATAATGTATTTTTAAACTAACAGGAATAATATTTAGTGCCTTAACATTTAGAATTAACTATATCATAATAAAAGTTTACTACAAAAGTACATATTATTCAGGTTTAAAGTTTTCATTCAATATATTCTAAAGTATCAAGAAATGCTTCATGTAATATATCCAGAATCCGTCGTCTAATATAACCAGCAAACCTTGAAGACCACAACGAAACCCTTCTTTTGACTTTTCGAAATCTTGTTAGCATATTTATTTTTAGGCACCTTATGTTCCGTTTCTGTTGAATTATTCCAATTTCAAAAATTAATGCCAATCCTATAACAGAACAAAATATTGTATAATAAATAAATTTCAAGCTTGTGTACAACACCTGACAATCCATGACCAATAAAAAGCAGATAGAATGCTCCTTGTAACATTTTGATGCTGATAGGTTGCAATTTTTCATTATCTTCAGCAGCTTTAGCCGCTTTTCTCGTTTCTTTCTTAGTTGATGGCATGCCTGCATTATTTGTGTCAGAGTTCACAACAGATTGTTTGCCTAATTTTTCATATTCATTTTCTGTCATTTTTGTTAGAATACCAGCTTCAAATATGGCCATTAATCTAGCAAAATACGAAGCTTAAAGTAAAGTTTAAAAACTGGTTTTGTTGTAGTTACACTTACATTTGATTAAAATTTTCAATGAAAGGGCAACCAATTTGTAAAGCAATTGCAGAATATGCAGTGTTTAGCTTTTCACTCAGATGAAAATTTTTTTCTCCTAAAAAAACGGCACAACAAGAGAATTAATGATTAAGTTTTACTCTTCTTTTGTAATACCAAATCGTTGTATATCAAAATATAAAGTTTCTCTTCCTGCAACAACAGCAACATTCGTTGAATGTTCTACTAACTGTACACCTTCTTCAACTGAATCTATCATAAATGACGCTTGCTTCTTTGTCATCATGTGCCATAACCTCCCATATAGACCTGTACCATTCTAGAAAAGCGACATGCCTTATTTGTAAAAACTGATTAATAATAATACTGTGGAGGTCACAAACTAACCTCTAACAGTCCATAGCTGGAACTGTGTTTTTCAACAAAAAGCTGATAACCTCTAGTTACCATAGCGTGTTCAAGATCGACCAAATTATTAATAGATTTTTCTATAAAAAAAATCTTACTTATAATTAATACTGATAAATAATTGGACTTCAAGATTTAAGATTACTTTCTAAAAGAACATCTTCGCCATCTAAAAACAGCTTAATAAAGATAATTATCTTTTGATATACATATACGCTGGCACCCTACACATAAAATATAACGAGCTTGTTCGGGATATCTGCCCTACTTTGGCAATTGACCAACAAAAGGCGCAACTACGCCGTATAAATTTAAGTGGTCTTTATAACGGCATTGCAGTTAAGACAAAAAGTACATTCTAGCAAGGAAAAACTTGACATAAAAACAGCTTTCTTTTGCTATGAAAACAGCATACTTAAATTCAAGACTCGTAGTACGGAAACCCCATCATAAATACTCAAACTAACTTTTTAGTTTAAAGGAAAACCATTGAATTCTCACAACTTTTAACTGTTTCTAATTCGTTTAATTTGATCTTATCGACTTATTTGAAAAAGTGTTTCAAAAGTTAGGTTGAGGGAGGTTACTTTAGAACGCAGTGCATTTTCTTCTAAAAACACATCGAACACAATAATGATTTTTTTAAAGTAAGTTAAGTTGCATTAATGCATTTCTAGCGAGGAAAACTATAAACAAAAACGCATAAGATAAAGCTGTATTTTGCTATGAAGACAGCGTACCTAAATTCAAGGTTCGTAACATACACCTAATTTCCAAATTTTTAATTTAATGAATTTATTCAAAAAAGGTAAACCACACCACAACGAGCAGAAGCACATCAAAAAATGTAAGTCACCAAAATAAATCAACGGTTAAGAACGTGAACGAACTGGGTGTGCATCCTAACTTTAGTTGTTTTGTTTCAGTGAAACAGTGCACGGACCCAGACTTTTCAGAAAGAGTAGTTTTTGATCTTTTTGCTTTACTCCTTTCTAATTTACCTTACATAATGTTGATTTGCAGAAGTGCTTGACAAATTTCACAATTTCCAGTTTTAAGCAGTGGTTAAGGATCTTGGTGGTCTCCCATAACACCTGAAGGCGTTAATTGAGGGGCGACCGAACGCCAGCGCAGCTTGCGCAAATGAAAAACGCAGAACCGTTCACGACGGGTATCTGTTTAAACCGAATTTCCTCACCTATTAAATAAGTTGGTGAGGGCCGAAATTGCCAACTCCATTTTAAAGCTTTTAATAAGTACAGAACAGACTAGCGAATAAAGCCAGTTCTTCGAACCTTAATCCAGCAAATTCACCAATTCAGGAACAAGACCAGGAAAGTTCACCAAGCCAGAAACAAGAACCAACAGCACAAGGAAATTCACCAAGTGAAGTACAAGAGTCCTCAGCCCAGTCCACACACTGATCTCACAGCTCCAGTACCAGTTAAACAGAAGTTAAATATTGCATTGTACAAAATTTATTTGGAAAGACATTGTAACAAAGAAAAGAGGGTTTATGGTATTAGATTAGGCGATGGAATATACGATAACACAATAGAAAAGTAGTGTCTCTGTTGCCACATAAGTATACCAGGAAGACAAAGGTAACTGTATACATGTTTGTATTTTAGTAATAAAAGCTTTTATAAACAATTTGAAATCTAAGTGGATCTAAGACTAGATAAAAAATGTAATTTTAAATAATACTTACTTTAAGAAAATTACCATTACTGTATAAAATTCTATCAATTCTTGATAGGAATCATGAAGGTGCTATTAATGAGTAAATAATAAAATTTTAAATCTAAACGAACTGAGATTGTAGTCTTTTGCTAGAGCTAGTCAATTTAATTTTCTTATTTGAGCCCAACAATTTAATTAAACTAATTAAGTAGTAGTAAAAGAAATCCTACTATTTCTTGAAATATTGTCTAAAAGCACAATATATTGAGGGCACTCTTTGAGATTCTCACAAGAATTATCAAACTGTAATATTTCGAACCTTTAGATTATGTTTGTTTTATTACTTGTACTTTAGTATTCATACGTTATATTATCGTATATTATATTGTTTTCATACCATCATTTTATTTGCACCCATCGCATGCCACTCTTAATACGACGGCATATACTATTTTATTTATACCTAGATATATACTATATAGTATAGTGCAAGTTTGCTTTAGTACTTTGTTAGTAATTTAATTTAGTATACGCATGTGAGTTACTTGATAACAATAAAGAGAGCCAAATGGAGCATTCTATCGTGGTGGTCGTGTTATCTTTGAAGTGATCCGATTAAGTAGCTACAAAAGTCTCCTGATCGCGTTAGTTTTGCGTTAAAACTGACGTACATAAAGCTAACTGGTACAAAAGAAAGGATGAAAATAATTCTTAATGCTTGATCAGAACGAGATACTGCAGTACTAGCAGTATTTTTATAAAACTTTCCGTTCAAAGATTCAAATTTCGATTTCGGAGTAATGGTCAGAGGGGCCAAAAGTGAAGAAATAATTTTTACGATTAAATGAAGAGGAAATATGATAATGATAGATAACATTTTATACGGACTATAGCAAGATTGAAGAGGCGTACACAGTATAGTACAGTACCAGCATTTGACCATAAACAGTTTCATATGCGTTGACATCTGGTCCTTCGTCCAATAATTGGAATTCTCTATCACGAATGAACGCGTCAAGAACTGTTTCAAAAAATTATATACTGTTTCAAGATGTACGAAAAAAAAAGAAAGCGTACTGAATAAAATAACTGTCTTACTGTTACAACTAACTATTTCACATAAAGCCGAAAGCGTTGGCTTACTATTTTAATACGTCATTTTTTTTTAATAAGGCCGCCCATCTCCCCTCCGAGCAACTCTTCAGAGACTAGCACTGACCAGTTCCTCGAGCCTTTCCCTTACCTCCATACGCCCATCCTACGAAGCCTTGACGACTTATTTGTGGAAAAGTTTGATTTATAACTAATTTTTGGCGGAAAGCTAGGAGAACATTTAACATGTGGTAGATCGCATACAAGTGGATTAAAATTAACAAGGATCAGTTCCCGGCAGCGATCAAAAGGTAATCGAAGCCACCTAGGAACTAAGATCCCAGTCCAAACCCATTCACCTCCATGCAACCCACTCACAATATAATACTATATAAACATAGTCTAGAACACACGTTATGTAGTTGGATTCCAACTTTTAATTTTATTTTTAATTTCAGAAACCGAAGTAAGTTCTTTAAACGGAAATTTATTTAAGACGTTGGGGATGTAATAACTAGACTGAGCCATACCGTAATGATTCTTTATACGAGGAGTTAAATACAATCTTGTTTGAGGTCTGCTATGATAACCATGTTGAGAATGAATTATGTTAAATAATTTCTATCAAAATAAAATTGTAGAATAACTATTGACCTTCTGTACTATAGCAGTTATTCATAATTAGATTAAATGATTCAGGATTTTTAACATCAATTACGATAGACTTCAAAATGTTATTTTGGACCTTCAATAAACTATTAAAGTGGTTATCAGGGACGTGTTAGCGCGTCAGTGTCGATCTATCAAAGTAGAGACGGTCCATTTTTTATATACAAGGTGTCATGAGTTAGAACGCATTAACTTTAAGGGGTGATAGAAGACATCAAAGGGAATAAAAAAGTTTTAATAAATTTTTTTCGATGTTAATAAGCTTTCGAGTAATTTAGAAAAAACCATTGCCATAACTAGCAACCTTGCTTAAGTATAATCGCAGCTGGGTCTTGACCTTGTATTAGAAAATCAAACAAACAAACTGATGATGAAAGCCGTTGTTTAAAAATAATAAACATCCCAAGCAGATTAGTCGGGTGACTAATACTACGAAAATCGTAATCGGCACCGTAAACAAAATTTGTACGTTGTATGTTAAAATCACGCTGATTCATAACAAACCAACTGTAAAACTAAGACAATAATTGATCTACATTTTATATTTATTAATTTCCGGAATATTTTCAAAATTTCTTGACGTATTTGTTTTTTTTATAAAAAAATACTATTTTATGTAAAAAAATTTGATTAAGACACCTAATTAACATAAAATTAAAGATTTTTTAATGTAGCCAGAACGAGGTGTCAGCAAAATCCCTTAACCTAATTACCTAATTTAAATTACATAGATCTTCTCTTTAAAAGGTATTCTCCTATAAAATCATTAAAAAGTGTTATTAGAAGAACAAAGTGCTTTATTGACAAATTATTATTTCAAAGTTCAACAAACTACCAACTCAGTATAATCTCACTCTAATAATAAAAGGGTTTTTTATTACACGCCTACACTACGGGGGAACCAACATCTAAGGTCATCTGTCCCTCATCTAACATGCAACACGAATACACACATACATAGTTGAGGTGACGGAATTTTCCAATTAGAAAAATCCCGCTGCCCCAAGTGGGATTCAAACCCACGATCCTTGGAACACGAGTGATGCACTGACACTCGTCCACCGCCGCCCCTAATAAAAGTGTATTATTTATACAGTTGCGACCAGGCATTGACCCAAATATTCTTCAAAACATGCTTTATGTCAATGTCAAGAAACCCCCACATCAGCATTTTGTGCGAATGTGGAGCAAATTTTATTACAAACTTTACAGGGTGGTCACGTTTCTTAATTGAGTAAAATGAATTTGTAGTTGTAAAAAGAATTCAATTTTACGCGGAAACGACATACGATAGGATAAAACGTTATTAAGGTTTGTTGTTGTGATAGATGAGATGCATCTGCCGACAAAGCGCCATTATTAAAGTACTATTATTAACGCTATTATTATTATTAAGTTGTAACAGACTTTTTTGTTCCTTTTGATGTCTTCTATCACCCCTTAAAAGTAATACGTTTTAATGCCAGACACGCTGTATACCTTTTCGTTAAGCTATCTTTTGACCCAGATCTTCGTATCCCGTCGTCATCATGCCCCTGCTTCTCATAAGCTACAAACAACCAACGAATAGGCCGTTTAAATGTTTGTTAGCTTTTTATTAAGTTAGAAAAACCAATTAATTGATATAAATAAATAAAATGTACCTCTTCCTGGTTTTGCCAACAGAGAAGTCAAATTAGCAGAATACATATCAGCAATTATGTAAGTAGCTGATAATGACAAGATTATAATAAAAAATCTAGATTTATGACTAGAACTCGGTTGTCTTCCAGCTAAAAAAAATTAGTTTAACTACATTTTTAAATAAATTAACAAAATTATGATACTTTGTTTAAAAAATAAACTGACTGTAAACCAGCAACAATCAGAAAATAGTTGCGTATGTGACTGAATCAAAAATCGAGGGTGCCATGTATTTGGTAAAGCAACCAATGCATATAATGTTGGCCCTGAAACTACAACCGTAGCAACAATAGCTGGCCAAACCTGCAAATCAGTTTTATACTGAGCATGCTTCTTATCAATTGGAATTATACATTACATACCTGCCAATGAAATGGTCGAACAAGAGCCAAAGCTTCATTCAAACGGCTTGGAGCGTGAGTTACAAAAGCAACACTATCAGCTAAAGTTAGAAATGAAAATTCCACCACGTTTAAACGTTCTAAGGTTAATGTAACATCACCAAGAAAAAATTCAGCTTCCTGCATGACAATATTAGGTATTAAAATAAAGCACACCAATTGCCAATTATTATGTCAATCTCACTCGTCTACCAAGAAGTCCTAGAACACCTTCGAAAGAGCCATTAGCTAATACTGAAGAACCTTGACTGCGGTCTGGTGGATCAAAGTATTCGTACCTAAAAGCGTGATAAATTTCATATATTCAAAATAAAAATCTATACACTGTTTACGTACTTAAAATTCAATCTCTCTGCCAATAAGGATAATAGCATGTCATCTCTTCCACCTACAACTTCCATGCTATCATTGTCATAACGCACGAAGTGCCATGGTGGTTTCTACATTTAGGTTGATAAAAACAAGAAAATCTAACGAATTCCTTAAAATGACTTACATGTAACACTGGCACTGTAAATACTTTGCCATGAAAGTTTTGAAAGATAGTTTTAGATGAAGGCAATGTCGGGTGATTAAAGAGTCCTCCAATTGAATTCCACCAATTCACCATAGTGAGGTGGTGTTTCCTATGAGAAGTGGCTTGGTTGTAATATAATCTATACCTTCATCCAAAAGACGACTGGTCAATACAGATGTAAGTGAAAGATGTAGAGGTTGAACTTACGTGTTTGGCCTTGGGTTAGTTATTACCACAGTTTTCATCATGTGATGCATGCTTCGTATGAAGAATCTGTTAATTGGTTTGGCGCCCCAATAGAATACTTGAACAAGATTTCTGCGTATAATATTTTGCTGGTAGAGCTGTAATTAGTTCAACATTTATTAAAAGGAATTCAATAAACAGAAAGTATACATAGTTTGATAATCAACCGAGCTTCTAGACCTTCGGAGAGTTTAATAATGTCTAGTATAGGACGCGTCGAAAACATGATATTTAATTTTTCATTCTGGGTATGATCGAATAAATGCAAAATAAATTTAAGTCCAACATTTGATGGCTCATTTTCACCAAACTGCTAGACAGAGTCAGTTCAGGAATCTCTTATTACTCCTACGTCGATTCTGAAAAGTACTTAATAGATGGTGACTCAGACTGTTATTTACAAAGTTTTCATGCCTCCCTTCCTGCCTTCATTGGTTAGCACACTCGTTCTATAATACAATCTAATGAGATTATTAAGATGCTCCATCCATGACTTGTCAAGATCATATGAGAAAATTGCTTGTATCTACTGAACTTGGGAATTCTGCTATTTAGTATTTCAGCGACATATGATTAATTTACCACAAGTATCTTTGGACAACGCTAAATGTGGGTAAAAGCTTCGTAGGACCATTCAATGCAGATATAGATGTATTTCCATAGGTGCTGGGGTATGTATGAATAATTAATGTAGACGGAAGCGTATAAACGTTGATGAATTTGTATTGATAAATTTTACATACCTATATCAAAAGGTAACTCATTAACGTAACTAAGAAGCAAAAACAAAACTTTACGGTTGCTTGGCTTTTAGCCTTAACAACCTTCATTCATTCATTCATTCATTCTGGGCGTGGTCTTCACTCTTCACCCACTGCACTGAAGCTCTAGGCTTATTGTGCCCCAAGAAGTGATTTACTCAATCAGACCTGTATCGCCAAAGTAGTTGAGGATACAGTTGATTGGTGCTGATGCAATTTCGCTCGGTTCAACATACTGAGCCCCGAAATGTTTAAATCTTTTAGCCCCGAGGGCTGAACATTCACATAGGACGTGTAGGGCTGTCTCTTCTTCCTCTTCACATAGCCTACAGGTTGCATCATCGACAATATTCATTATGTTGAGATGTTTATTAAGGCTACAGTGTCCTGTTAATAGTCCTGTTAAAAGCCTTAGTTGTTTCCTGCTCAGTCTCAGCAGTTCCTTTGTTCTCTTACTGGAAGGGGACATCATTAGTATCTTTGACTGCCTGTGCCCCTGTAATTTCTCCCAGTAGGTTTTATGTTTATCTTTCAATAAGTCTTTGATAATCCCTCTTGCGGTTAAATAAGGGATCCCGCATGTAGGTTCAGGACCTATTAATCTCTGTTCGGAAGCTTGTTTTGCAAGTTGATCAGCTTTTTCATTTCCTTCATAACCCTGATGTCCTGGAACGTTGATGAATTTGTATTGATAAATTTTACATACCTATATCAAAAGGTAACTCATTAACGTAACTAAGAAGCAAAAACAAAACTTTACGGTTGCTTGGCTTTTAGCCTTAACAACCTTAGCTTACATCATCTCTGTCGTCAACGACACCTCTATGTTGTGAAATGAAATGAAGAGGACGCCAATTCCTGAGATTGTAGGCCCCGATGAAGCGATTTATTAGAAACCTTAACAATGTTGAAAAGTAGTTTTTCTGGATTTTGATTGAATTACTCAACTGGTTACATTTAAATTGAGCTGTATATAGCGAATTAGAATGATATCCTGTCGGAACCCTTAAGTTATGAAAGTTACAACCTACTTAAATTTTTATCTATCGTTATACAATATAGAGTGAACTTACCTCAATAAGAATATGTTCAGAAAGTTTATGATTACAAAAATATATCGTTGTTAGGTCCAAATAATTAGACAAAGTCCAAAACATAAATGAAATATACTGAAATAAAAGAAAATCGAAAGAAATTCACATTACTTAACCAACAAAGCTTACACTATTCTGTTGATCTATTGTAGTTATATTAAAGAGAACAACAGAAGTATCCTTTATGAGTAATTGACTGATCAATGATTGAATTAAGCTAACATCTGAAATTTGAACCAGAAAATTTAAAACACAAACAAGACTTATTTTAATTTATTTTGTACTTGCCAGTGTTATTATCAAATGCAAAAGCTAATTGATTTAAGGGAAATCCTAAAATAATGTCAACCATTGCTTGCGGTAAATTGCCTCCATATTTTGTAGTGATGTGGTGTGTTTCATTATCTTAAATAAATTTATATATAGTAAAAACGTAAATCAGTTAATAAAAACTTACAAGGATGAAATTTCCATATTTGTCTCGCTGTACAAAATGAAAACATGAAAAGTATCGAACACAATCTGCTTAAGTTCATTGTAAAGCAGTTCATGAACAAAAATCGGTAAGGCTTTATATTGATATTTCGTCTCCTGTCACTTTATGACAAGGAGATCTGAAAAGGGCACGGTATATCACGAAAATGTTATGTTCCAATAAGAATATTTAGTAGGTAGCTTGAATTTCTTAAAAAAATATTTTATGTAGGACTATTCTTTGTACACAGAAGCGTAGTCAATTCTTAAATACACAAAAAACATGAAATGGCATTTAGAAGCTTATTAATGGCGAATTTTATTAATCGGCCCAAGAAATTCCCGGGACTAAAGGAACTGTTTCATACGGATTCGCGACACAAGTTCTTTATTGCTGCAAGGAAAATGCTCTTGAAAATGGAGAAAAGTGGAGAAAACATTATTCTTCACAAATCATTTGTAAATGTAGTTTTACACTTTGATAGTTTAGTAAGAAAGACAGTAGAAGAAAGACAACGATACTACAATAATTGTTGCGGTATGTAGTTTGTCGCAATTTTATCTGTTGGAACCAAATATTGACAAACACTTTTCTAAAAGATATATGAAAAATATGGCTGCCTTATTTAAACCAAAAGTAACAAAAATAAATTAGTTTTGAACTACCAATACATATGTCTGATAACACAAAAAAATTATCTTGTTCTGAGACGATCGAGCAACCAGTGATCAACCACTTGGAGAATTTTTAGGTTTTTTGAGTTTCTTTGCATTTCCCGATCTGAGCGTCAATTTATAATTTATAAAGGTTTTAGTATTTTATATTTACAAGATTTTACAAAAAGAATCATGAAAATCCGAGTAGTTTAACCGATTCCAAGATAATGATCTTTTTTTGTACCTAATACTCCTCCACTATAATTAATAAGTAAAAATGTGGGTTAGATTTTAGGTAATACTACTATAAAATCGTTCCAAGGATTTTATCCCCCTTTTTAAATTTCCACGAATTCATACTAATAGTAGTTAGTAAGTAAAAATTGTAGGTTAAATTCTTTCATAGAATTTACACTACTATAAAATAGTTCGAAGAATTAGTTCACCCTTTTTAAATTTCCACGAATTCATTTTAATAGTAGTTTTTAAGTAAAGGTTTTTCACCATTCCATTCCATTTTTAATTATTAAACTACTATTAATTCTTCTGATTCTACATTCTTCTGATAATACAATGACAGAAATTGCTGTTTGTGAAAGACTTGCCCTTATACGTTTTTATTGTTATGACTTCTTTGAATACATAACCTTCTGATAGCAAAAGTGTCTTTGATATCAGTTCCAGCTTAAGAGGTCTTTTACCATCCCAATTATGAACTATTAAACTACTATTAATTCTTCTGATTCTACATTTCTTCTGATGATACAATGACATCAATTACCGATTGGAAAGGACTTGCTCTTATACATTCTTATTGTTATGACTTCTTTGAATACATAACCTGTGGACAGCAAAAATATGCACGATATCAGTACCTGCTTTAAAGGTTTTTCACCACTCCAATTGTTAATTATTAAACTGCTATTAATAAATATTCTTCTAATAATACAATGACATCAGTTGCTGTTTGGAAACGACTTGCTCTCAGAAACTCTTATTGTTATAACCTCTTTTAATACAGAACCTCCGGATAGCAAGAGTGTGCACGATATTAGTTCCTGCTCAAAAGGTTTCTCACCACTCCGATTGTCAATTATTAACAACTATAATAAATATTCTTCTAATAATACAATGACATCAGTTGCTGTTTGGAAACGATTTGCTCTCATAAACTCTTATTGTTGTAATCTCTTTCAATACATTACCTCCGAATAGCAACATTTTGTGGAATACCAGTTCTGCTTAAAAGATTTTTCACCACTCCAATTGTTAATTATTAAAATACTATTAATAAATATTCTTCTGATAATACAATGACATTCGTTGCTGTTTGGAAAGGATTTGCTCTCATAAATTATTATTTTTATAACAGCATTGAATACATAACCGTTCAATCTGATGAATATTTATTAATAGTATTTTAATAAATAACAATTGGAGTAGTGAAAAACTTTTTAAACAGGAATTGATATCGTGCACAGTTTTGCTAGATGGAGGTTTTATATTTTATGAGGTTATAGCAATAACAATGTATGTGAGCAAGTCCTTTCCAAACGGCAACTTATGTCATTGTATTAGTTATGCATAGAATATTTAATAATGGTAATTTAATAATTAACAATTGGAGTGTTGAAAAACCTTTTAAACAGGAACTGATATTGTGCAGACTTTTGCTAGACAGAGGATTTGTATTTAAAGAGGTTATAAAAGTAAGAATTTATGAAAGCAATTCCTTTCCAAACAGCAATCGATATCAGTGTATCAAGCAAAGAGTATGTATTAGCAGTAGTTGAATAATTAAAAAATGGAATGGTAAAAAACCTCTTAAGCAGGAACTGATTTTGCTAGCCGGAGATTTTGTATTCAAAGAGGTTACGACAATAAGAATTTGTGAGAGCAATTCCTTTTCAAACAGCAACCGATATCAGTATATTATCAGAAGAATATTTATTGCTAGTAGTTTGATAATTGTCAATTATCACTTTTGCTATATGAAAGTTATGTACTGAAAGCAGTTATAAAAATTCAAATATATGAGAGCAAGTCCTTTCCAAACAGAAACTGATGTCATTGTATTAACAGAAGAATATTTATTAATAGTATTTTAATAAATAACAATTGGAGTAGTGAAAAACTTTTTAAACAACAGGAACTATATCGTGCACAGTTTTGCTAGCCGGAGGTTTTATACTTATTATTAATGGTAGTTTAATAATTAATAATTGGAGTGGTAAAAAACCTTTTAAGTAGAAACTGATATCGTGCACACTTTTGCTAACCGAGGGTTAGGCATTCGAAGAAGTTATAACAATAAGAATGTATGAACGCAAGTCCTTTCCAAACAGCAACTGGTGTCATCGTGTCATTGTACTGCCCGAAGAATAATAATCAATAGCGGAGGGTGCATAAGTCAAATCCGGGGCACTCGCAGTGCAACACATGATGATATACTTAATGTGTACATACGATCATGGTAGCGATATATCAGTTTGGATCTTGGGTGGACGGGAGACCACACGACGTTCACCCTTAGAACTGGCCGTCTTCTACCCTATCCTGCTGACGGGCAACGGATGAAGCTGTCAGAATAAAGTGTGTGGTAGAGAAATTCGTGAGAATTCTCGACGGTAACTCTGACCGATCAGGGGGAGCCCTGGTAGATGAGACCGTTGTGGGCGGATTCGAATCTCGCCTAAGGGACAAGGTCATTTATGGTCACCAATGGAACCCGCTGTTTGACCGAGGTCATTTATGGTCACCAAGGAACCCGCTGCATGACCGAGGTCATGTATGGTCACCAAAGGAACCCGCTGTTTGACTGAATCTCTAGTGCGGTGACTAGAAGTGAGGTTATCCCGGTTTTGGGCAATGGGAAACTGCAAGCCGCCAGGTAAATGTGCTTAGGAGCTATCCTGACCACCCTATGATCCGGACTGCAGCCGGGTACAGTGATTGGGAAAAGCTCTGAAAGCCATTACACTTAAGGATAGTTGAAGCGAATACATAGCCTCTCACTATCAAGAGAACTTCACCAAATTCGGGTACGCACAGGGAGTCTATAACGTGTAGACTTAAAAGAAGCTCTGTCGAGGGCCCACCAAACCTAAAGTTGGTAGATCAGGGTGGCAAAACCGCTTAAAAACCAAGTCCTGCCACATTTGAGGTTGGATTCGATCGGGCAGTGGTCCCTCTTGATAACAGCGTCAAGTTGGGGAATAGTCCTATTGCTGGACGAGGTACTTCACCCCGTATGAAAGAGGACGGAAGGGTGCCGGCGGGTGAGCAGCGTGTTAAGTCAACTGCTCGGTCACTATGCGCGACTTAGCTAGTAGAGGATGGATAGGCAACCTCGCTCCTACCAGTGAGTCAATCTGGTAGCAATTGCACGACTGCCGGTTGTGCAACTTGCGCGCTGATTGGGAGTATCACAATCACTTCCTTCTGGAAGGAACGTGGGGGTAAGTTCACACAGGTACCCCACGTAAAACAACCTTGACATTCATACCAGTTTGGATCGGGTGTTCGGGAGACCATACGACGTTCACCCTTAAAACTGGCTGTCTTCTACCCTATCTCGCTGACGGGCAACGAATGAAGCTGTCAGATTAAGTGTGTGGTAGAGAAATTCGTGAGAATTCTTGACGGTAACTCATACCGATCAGGGGGAGCCCTGGTATATGAGACCGGTGTGGGCGCATTCGAATCTAGCCTGGGACAAGGTCACTTATGGTCACCAACGGAACCCGCTGCTTGACCAAGGTCATTTATGGTCACCAAGGAACCCGCTGATTGACAGAGGTCAATTATGGTCACCAACGGAACCCGCTGCTTGACCGAGGTCATTTATGGTCACCAAAGGAACCCGCTGTTTGACTGAATCTTAAGTGCGAAGATTCGAAGTGAGGTTTATCCCGCTTTTGGGCATATGGGAAACTGCAAGCCGCCAGGTAAATGTGCTTAGGAGCTATCCCGACCACCCTATGATCCGGGCTGCAGCCGGGTACACTGATTGGGAGAAGCTCTGAAATCCATTACACTTAAGGAGAGTTGAAGCGAATACATAGCCTCTCACTATCAAGACAACTTCACCAAATACGGGTACACACCGGGAGTCTATAACGTGTAGACTTAAACGAAGCTCTGTCGAGGGCCCACCAAGCCTATAATTGGTAGATCGGGGTGGCAAAACCATTAAAAAACCAAGTCCCGCCACAATTGAGGTTGGATTCGATCGGGCAGTGGTCCCACTTTGCAATAGCGCATAGCTGGGGAATAGTCCTATTACTGGACGAGGTACTTCGGTACTGGCGGGTGAGCAACGTGTTAAGTCAATTGCTCCGGCACTAGTCCCGAGTTAGCTAGTAGAGGGTGGATAGGCAACCTCGCTCCGACCAGTAAGTTGATCTGGTAGCAATTGCTGTGCTGCCTGTTATGCAACTTGCGCGCTGATTGGGCGTATCCCAATCACCTCCTTTTGGAAGGGAATGTGGGGGTAAGTTCACACAGGTACCCCACGTAAAACAACCATGACATTCGATACCAGTTTGTAGTGGGTGGTCGGGAGACCACACGACGTTCACCCATAAAACTGGGTGTCTTCTACCCTATCCTTGTTTCCTCGGAAACTGGGTAATGGATGAAGCTGTCAGATTAAGTGTGTGGTAGAGAAATTCGTGAGAATTCTCGACGGTTACTCATACCGATCAGGGGGAGCCCTGGTATATGAGACTGGTGTGGGCGGATTCGAATCTCGCCTGGGATAAGGTCAATTATGGTCACCAACGGAACCCGCTACTTGACCGAGGTCATTTATGGTCACCAACGGAACCCGCTGCTTGACCGAGGTCATTTATGGTCACCAAAGGAACCCGCTGTTTGACTGAATCTTAAGTGCGGAGAAGCGAAGTGAGGTTTATCCCGCTATTTGGCACATGCGAAACTGCAGGCCGCCAGGTAAATGTGCTTAGGAGCTATCCCGACCACCCTACGATCCGGACTGCAGCTGAGTACAGTGATTGGGAGAAGCTCTGAAAGCCATTACACTTCCTTTTTGAAAACCATTCACTTAAGGAGAGTTGAAGCGAATACATAGCCTCTCATAATCAAGACAACTTCACCTTAACGGGTACACACTGGGAGCCTATAACGTGTAGACTTAAACGAAGCTCTGTCGAGGGCCCACCAAGCCTATATATTGGTAGATCGGGGTGGCAAAACCATTAAAAAACCAAGTCCCTCCACAATTGAGGTTGGATTCGATCGGGCAGTGGCCCCAACCCCTTTCTCGGGGAGGAGCTTGTGAAGGTATGAAATAGGACTGAAGGGCTCTCTCTATTCAACTGAGTTAAGTTGGGGGAATAGTCCTATTGCTGGACGAGGTACTTCACCCCGTATGAAAGAGGACGGGAGGGTACCGGCGGGTGAGCACGTGTTAAGTCAATCGCTCCGGTACTATGACTGGATAGCTAGTAAAGGGTGGATAGGCAACCTCGCTCCGACCAGTGAGCAGACTGGGAGCAATTGCTGTGCTGCCGGCTATGCAACTTGCGCGCTGATTGGGCGTATCCCAATCACTTCCTTCTGGAAGGGAACGTGGGGGTATGTTCACACGGGTACCTCACTTAAAAACATAAATCATACCAGTTTGTCGTGTGCCCCGAGTTTGACATATGCACCCACCGCCACTTATAATAATTACTAATAGTAGTTTAATAATTAACAATTAGAGTGCTGAAAAACCTTTTAAGCAGGTACTGATATCGTACTACACTTTCGCTAGTCGGAGATTTTGTATTCAAAGAGGTTATAACACAAACAATTTATGAAAGCAATTCCTTTCCAAACAGCAATCGTTATCACTGTATTATCAAAATATTATTCATTACTAGTAGTTTAATAATTATCAATTGGAGTAGTAAAAAATGTCTTAAGCAGGAACTGGTATCGTACACACTTTTGCTATGTGAAAGCTATGTATTCAAAGAGGTCATAAAAATTCGAATACATGAAAGCAATTCCTTTCCAACCCGCATCATGTCATGATGCAATGTATTATCAGAAGAATATTTATTAACAGTGTTTTAATAATTAACAATTGGAGTGGCGAAAAATCTTTTAAAGAGGATCTGATATCGTGCACACTTTTGCAATGGGTCGGTTATGTAGGTATTCAAGAGGTTATAATAATAAGAATTTATGAAAGCAAGTCCTTTCCAAACAGCAACTGATGTCATTGATTTCTCCGAAGAATATTTCTTAATAATATTTTAATAATTAACAATTGGAGTACTGAAAAACCTTTTAAGCAGGAAGTGATATAGTGCAAACTTTTGCTATCCGAAAAACCTTTTGAGCAGGAACTAATATCGTGCACACTTTTATTACCCGGGGGTTATGTATTCAAAGAAATCATAGCAATAAGCATATGAGCTCGACATGTTGACAACTCTTAAAGACGACTAAGCGAATTGAATCTAATTATAAACTTATATATATTGTTGTAATAAGTTTGTATTTATATATATTGTTGTAATTACTTTCAAACTTTTAATCGTGCTTTGAAGTAGTCTAATAATAATATTTATCAACAGTAATAGCTTAAATGTGTGTTGGATAAATATAACGGTAATTATTAAATATATTTCTTAAAATTATTTGTTATATCAATAAACAGCTGACAACTTGGCCTTGTATTGGTACTGTGATTGTGATTTTATTCTAAAGAAGTGTTCACATTAGTTTTCTTTTTGAAATTTCAATAACGCTTCTACATTTCGAAAACAAGTCATGTCATCAATTTGTGGAACCTGTAACTGCGAAATAAATGATGTGGATTGCCTTAAATGTGGTATTTGTGAAGGTAGTTTTCATATGAAATGCGTTGGAATAAATCAAACCGAAGGGAGATTATTAAGATCAAAGAAAAATATCAAATGGTTTTGCAATAATTGTTCAAATCATAGTTCTGGAAATATTCTTCAAAATTTGCAAACCTTGGTATTAACATTACAATCTGAAATTAAAGAACTTAAAGCTAAATTAGATGCTAGTAATATTACAAGTAACAATTCTGAAAAATTTATGGAAGAAGTAATTTCCGAAATAAATGACAGAAACAGCCGTAGAAATAATATTATTATTCGTGGAGTTTCTGTAAATAGTGATAACTTAAACACCTCAGATAAAGATAAACAATATCTGATAACGTTGATGGTACCAAATTAAAATATTTTCGTTTAGGCAAGAACACTTCAACTGATATCATTCAATCTCGACCCATTAAAGTTATTAAAATTGAATGAAAGAAATTCAAAAGGAGAAAATCTTATTATTAAATTTATTAATGATACTCCTACAATTATCCAAAAAAACTAAATTCAGCTAGACAGCCCTCATCCTTAAACGATTTACGTATTTATCATCAAAATGTGCGAGGATTAAATACTAAAACCGAACAAATATATACAAGTTCTTTAGAATGTAAGTACGATATTATTACCATAACAGAAACTTGGTTGTCCGCATCAGTACATGATCAGAAAGTGCTGCAAAGCAATTACACTGTATATCGTTCGGATAGGGATCATGAAAAATCTGGTAAATCTAAAGCAGGTGGAGTGTTAATTGGTATTAGTAACGTCTTTAACAGTGAACAAATCATCATTAATACTAATGTTGCTACGATTGAGGTTTTATGTGTTAAAGTTAATCTGAGTTTTTCTTGCATCTATATTATCACATTTTATATTAGTCCTGAAACATCTAGTGCATGTTATGAATCTTTCTTTGATGAAATTTATTCCTTACCTTTCATATATAATAATGTTGTACTAGTTGGAGATATTAATTTAACAAATTTACATAATTACTATAAAGAAAATTTAATTTCTAATCTAAAGATACAAAATTATGTAGATTTTGTTAATATCTTAAATTTAAACCAATTTAACTTTATTTATAATGATATAGGACATCTTCTCGATGTAGTTTTAAGTAATTCAGAATGCTATGTTACAAGAGAAAATTTACCATTAGTAAAAGAGGATGCCCCGCATCCCGCTCTGTCGATAACTTATAAATTATTTAATAGACCACATAAAACTTGTACCCCTAATCTTACAGAACATTATAATTTCAAAAAAGGTAACTATGCCTTATTATATAATCTTTTTTCAAATGTCAATTGGAACTTCTTAAAGGATATTGACGATGTAAATGTTGTAGTTGATAGGTTCTATGAGGTAATATATAATATTTTTGATATATGTATCCCTAAAACTAAAAAAGTTAAGAAAATTTATCCAGTATGGTATAATAACAATATTATATCTAACATTAGGAGAAAGACCTATTATAAAAATCTTTATAACAAATTTAAAAATTCTGAGCATCTAAACACTTATAAGGAACTTAGAAAAACAATAAAAAAGGATATAGCTTATGCTTATAAGAATTATTATATTCACGATACTGAAAATAATATATCAAATTCCAGTAAAGCTTTTTGGTTCTTTATAAATAATAAGAAAAAAAATAACGGTTTTCCATAATCTATGGATCTCAACGATAAGAAATTTAGTGGAGCTAGTGAAATAGCTAATGGTTTTGCTGAGTTCTTTAGCAGTGTCTATACGGATGATGTAATGGCTCAGAATTTCAGCCATGATATTACAAGTTTAGACAGTACAAACATTGAAGTGAAGTTTGTAATAGAAAATGATGTAAAATTTGCAATTAAAAAACTTCAAAACACTAAATCAACAGGCCCAGATGATGTTCCATCATATATAATTAAAGGGTGTGTTGATTTTTTGTAACTCCATTACACTTAATTTTTAATAATTGTTTACGTCATTCAGTATTTCCTTCAAGGTTTAAATGTGCTAAAATTATCCCAATTTTTAAAAAAGGATCTAAATGTAATATTCAGAATTACAGGCCTATTTCTGTTTTAAATGTATTCTCCAAAGTCTTTGAATATTTAATAAACTTGCAAATTAGATCTCAATTAGGTCACAAGATAGCCTTGCAACAGCATGGTTTCATCAGTAAGAGATCAACGGCCACTAACTTGTGTAGTTTTGTTTAAACGGATTCAGAGGCCTTGGAAAATGGATTTCAAGTAGATACTATTTATACAGATTTTGCTAAGGCCTTTGATACCGTCAATCATTCTATCCTAATAAAAAAAATTATGAAGATTGGATTTAGTAAAGCACTAACAATATTTCTAAATTCTTATTTGACAAAAAGATCACAGTATGTTTGTGTTAATGGTCATACTTCTGCTTCTTTTGTGCCATCTTCGGGTGTGCCACAAGGAAGCATATTAGGGCCTTTGCTATTTCTAATATTTATAAATGATATTGTAGATGTTGTTGAGGCATCAAATGTCATGCTTTTTGCTGATGACTTAAAGTTATTTAAAATAATTGATAATGCATCGGATTGTCAACTTTTGCAAAAAGATTTAGATAACCTTCATATGGGGTCCCTAGAAAATAGATTATTTTTTAATATAGATAAGTGTTGTGCTATGTCGTTTAGCAGAAAGCAAAATATTCTTTTGCATCCTTATAATATCAACGACTCTACATTAAGACGAGTAAAAGAATTTGTCGATTTGGGTGTTCACTTTAACTCTAAATTTAACTTTAATACGCATATTGAAAATACTGTTAATGGAGCGCTAAGGCAACTTGGCTTTATATTTAGAAACTCTAAAAATTTTCGACAATTTAAAACAATCTCGACTTTGTATAATTCTTTTGTAAGGACTAAATTAGAGTATTGTGTCGTAGTTTGGAGCCCTTATTATACATGTTATTCTCTCAAAATTGAGAGAATTCAAAAGAAATTACTTAGATACTGCGCGTTTAAATTTAATTTCAAACTGGATGGAGAATCTTACATCCACTATACAGAGTTACTTACTCATTTTGATTTTGTTAAATTATCATCGAGGCGTATATTCATTCAAATAGTTTTTATATATAAATTGATTCATTTCTCTATTGATTGTCCTTTTCTACTTTCAAAATTAGGTTTTTCAGTTCCTGATATAAGAACTCGCAACTACCTTACGTTTACTAATACTTGTCCTAAAACAAATTGTCATAAAAATTCTCCATTAATAGCAAGTACAAATGCTTATAATTCTTTAGACAATAAGTTAGATATTTTCACAGACAATATTAATCAATTTTCCAAAGATCTGTTTACCATAGTAAAGTTATATTAATCATAGGATTAAGTAAGTGTTCTTGGCATGTTACTTACATATTTATATTATATTCCTGTAATTGGGCTGTCTAGCCTGTTGGAATATTTGTAATTAAATAAATAAGAATGCATAAGAGCAAGTCCTTTCCAAAAGGTAGCTGATGTCATTGTCTTATCAGAAGAATACAATCAGAAGAATTAATAGTAGTTTAATAACACAGTGCAACAAATTTCAACTTTTGGTTCATGACATGGGATTTCTCTTCAGGAATGGAAAGATTAGGTGCCAAATAGTAATTCCCCAACGGCATTTTGCTAAGTTAGTTAAAATAAGAGAGTTTTTTAATTTTAAAGTTTGAGAACTATCAGAGTATCGGATTGGCTTGAAAAATTCGGAAACTTATCTAAAAATATAGTTTTCGAGGTGTTTTTGGGCTTGTTTGAAAGGAAATTGAAAGTAGATACAAAAACAAACCTAAGTGAAATTCTTGAAACACCAGGGGTTGTTTTAAAATGCATTTAAAGCGCTAATTTGAAAGGAGAATGTGATAGAGAGGTGGCAGAGGGCGTTCCCTTTTCATAAAAGCTTTTCTCCGATTGTCCCCTATTATACGCAAAAATCCGGACTGAGAGTAATGTTTCTTCATAGAAAAATGAGTTTTTGAATTAAATTCCGTATGAATTTCCATCCATTCCGTAAAGTATGAATCCATGTTTTTTATTTTGTTTTAATTTTATCCAACAAATACAATTTTAACTTTACCTCTACTGTTCTATTTGCTTCCTTTTAGGCGCTGGTTCCTCCCTTTCGCTCTCCCTCCTGAGTTGTATGTCTGAGCTGGATGCGTGGACATCATCTTCGCTGTCACTGTTTTCATTCTTGTCTTCGTTCCTTTCTTCTTCGCTATCCTCAGCGTCTCTCTTTAACCACTAACAAATCCCCTAACATGGCATTCAGTTTTTTGCCTCTGTGCCGAATTTCCATAGGCATTGCAACCTGATGGAATCGCTCTCCATGCTCATCAGACTCTGAAGCTAACTGCTTCTCAAAGTAGTCAAGGTGACTATTAAGGAAATGTATTTTGAGAGACATTGATATCTACAATTCCTCAAATGCCTGTAACATATCAGCTATCAAGTCACGGTAATTTTCGGCACGATGCTTCCCCAAGAAATGAATTCAGATATTGGTCAGAATCCGAGTTTTTCATCAGTTTGCGAATATCAGGCCCATTCAAAACGCCTGTTGAAATCGATTTATTTTCGTTAGTAGTATATAGTTATATTGATTACGTATATTGGCTAGCTGATGAAACAATCCGTCTACCTGCCTAACATTAATTTGAATAATTACTATTAAATATTGAATTCCATCAATATAATCAGAATCGTTTTTTGGTTGCGGATTTTGATGATGTATTCTAATGACTTGCAAACAAATGGCGCCCATAATCCTTATTATTATTACTACAAACCTTATTTTTCTTTACAATCCATACGCTATGGAAATCAGACCTACGCCTTGAAGAATAATTTGACATTAGAGATCTTAAGTCGATGCATTAAAGTACAGTAAGTATCGTTTTTATTGTGAAGTAAACAATTGCAGTAGTATTTGTATTCAGTATTTTGAATTTTATTGGTGTTACAGTTGACATCCATCGCGCGACGTATGTTTTGTTTTTTGAGTATAGTGATTGAGTTATAGGAAGAAAACGTGTTAGTTACAAGCTACTGTTTCAAAAGGATTTGTACACAGATTCTTATTTTTATAACATCTTAGAATACATAAATGCCTGATAGCGAAGGTGTGCACGACTTCAGTTGCTGCTTAAAAGATTTTTCGCTACTCCAATTGTTAATTATTAACTACTATTAATAAGTATCCTTCTAATAGCATAAGTGTTAGAGGACATCAGCTACTGTTTCAAAAGGATTCGCACACATACCTTCTTATTTTTATAGCTCCTTTGCATACATATCACCCTGATAGCATACGTGCGTTGCTGCTTAAGATTCTAACAGCACAACTGTTGGAGGACATCAGTTACTGTTTCAAAGGGATCCGCATACATAAATTCTTATTTTCATAGCCTCTTTGAATACTAACCTTCTAATAGCAAAAGTGTGCACGACATCAGTAGCTGTTTAAAAGGTTTGTCACCACTCCATTTGTTAATTATATTATTAAACTACCATTAGTAAATATTCTTCAGATAACTCGACTGTTGGAGGACATCAGTTGAGATGTGGGAAATTAGTCGAACAGTTTTTGAAACTAGGATTCATACATAATACACCAATATTTAGCGTTCAATTGCCGCCATTTAGCGCTGTTGAAATTAGAATTTGCACCGCCTTAATGTCCAGGCTAGATGAAAGTTCATATATGTAGAGCATTAAGGAGAAAGTGTAACTTTTTTGAAAACTTCGTAGATAGCTTTTATATACGGCGCTAATTAAACACTAATTTTAACTATATCATTTTTATTAATTAACCATTAATTAAACCATTATATATAAACCTTTTTTTTCTATAAAATTGTGCTGCTAACTTCATGTGTAATTATTTTTTAATTACAAGGGCTATTTTTTTTAAATTAAATCAAGGTTTAAGTTAAATTAAGGTCGTGAAATTAAAACCACAGTGAGAATCAGAGGAAGCTTTGCGCAGATGTATTGCGCAGTGTCTCTAGTATGACAGTTGATCGCGTCACGTTGTACATGTCAGTTGCAAGCGCGCAGTGTACACGTAAACATGCCGAGAACAATAGCGTCACACGCCAAATGTGAATTGCGTGCAGTAATTCGATTTCTTCATGCGGAGGGGTGCAACGCAGCTACAATTTACCGACGAATGTGTAATGTGTACGGTGAAACATTCATGAGTGACAGTAAAGTGCGGCAATGGTGCAGGACCTTTGAAGCAGGGCGTACAGACGTTCATGACGCAGGCGGTCAGGGAAGGAAGGGAATGTCAACCAATGAAGATCTCGTTCAGCGAGTGGATCAGGCGATTAGAGACAATCGTCGGTTCACAATTTCTGTGTTGCATGAGTCGTTTCCCGAAATGTCAAGGTCAGCTCTGGACACCATCGTGAGTGGGACACTTCAGTACCGCAAATTGTGTGCGAGATGGGTTCCCAAGATGCTGTCCGACCATCACAAAACACAGCGAATGGGTGCCGCCTTAACGTTTCTCCAGCGCTACCATGATGAAGGAGAAGATTTTTTGGGCAAAATTGTCACAGGCGACGAGACATGGGTTCTTTACGACACGGAAGAAACAAAAGAGCAATCCAAACAGTAGATGCATTCTTCTTCCCCATCAAAACCAAAGAAGTTTAAGCGAACATTTTCCAACAGAAAGTGTATGGCTACTGTGTTCTGGGACCGAAAAGGAGTTCTCTTGGTGGAATTCATGGAACGTGGTACGACCATCACAGCAGCCTCATACGGCGTGACTCTTCAAAATCTACGAAGGGCAATTCAGAACAAGCGAAGAGGAATGTTGTCATCAGGCATTTTTCTTCTTCATGACAACGCTCGGCCCCATACTGCAAATGCAACAAAGAACCTCCTGCAGCGTTTTGGATAGGAAGTATTCGATCACCCTCCATACAGCCCGGACTTAGCTCCTTCCGATTTCCATCTCTTTCCTCGCATGAAAAAGAGCTTAGGAGGACACCATTTTGCTACAGACAATGAGCTACAGACCAGCGTACAAACTTGTCTGAAAGTACAGGCGGCTACCTTCTATGAAGAGGGAATTGAAAAGTTGATACCACGCTACGAAAAATGCCTAAATCGGAACGGCGACTATGTAGAGAAGTAGATGGGAGGTGTACCTAAATGTTACAAACATGTTTGAATTTCACTGTGGTTTTAATTTCACGACCGATCGGACCTTGAAAAAAAATAGCCCTCGTACATATTATTTTAAGGGATTTAACATTTTAACCTTGAGAAGGGCAAGTCTCTAGTTGTGGGCGCTAATTGGCGTAAATTTAGTGCTAAACATTGATCTTCGTATAAAAGGTTTCGGAAGAAAGGTGTAGCCAATTTCACGGTAATAAAAGAGAAATGTAATTCTAATTTTTTTTAATTATTTTAAAAAAATGTTTTTTCTCTGAAAAGGCACTATTTTTTTAAAACTTTAACATCATTGGTGAGCGCAAATTTAAAGGAAGATGATGGTGGTAAAATCTCTATGAAAAAAAAAATAATAAATAAAAAATATAATTGTGTCGGCTAAGGTTACGTGAACTTGGACGCATTGTACTTTCTGTGCTTCAGAGAGCGGTGCAAATCTTAATTTCAACGGTGCTAAATGGCGATAATTTGAGCGCTAAATATTGGTGTATTATGAACGATAGTTTGAACAATGTAAAACTGATTCCTATCGAATATCGGAGCCATAAGCACGCTGAAAGGTTCCACAAACAAAACTTTACGAGGATGGTCTGAAATGTTTCCGACCTTAACGTGAAGATGGCAGCACTCGTCAATAAAAGCTAGGGAATGTAGTTGTACATCTTTTGACAGGTACTCATCAAAATTTCAGCCATTTTGGACGCGCAGTTGTTATTTGACAATCGTTTAAGTGAGTCGATGTGAGTGTTTTTGTGAAAATGGAAAAAATCGAGTATCGAGCTGTCATTAAATATTTGTTTTTGAAAGGCAATACGCCTACGCAAATCAAAGATGAGTTGGACTCTGTGTATGAGGACTCTGCGCCATCATTTACCACAATGAAATTTTGGGCAGCTGAATTTAAACGTGGCCGTACCAGCTTGGGAGGCGATGAACGTTCGGGACGTCCAAAAACTGCAACCACTGACGATAACATCGCTAAAGTTCACCAAATGGTGCTAAACGACCGTTGAATTAAAGTGAGAGAGATAGCAGAGGCTATGAATATGTCCAAAGAACGTGCTTGTCACATATTGAATCAGGATTTACGCATGAGAAAGCTGTCCGCGCGTTGGGTGCCGCGTTTGCTCACGTTAGACCAAAAACGTGTTCGAATGAACATTTTCAACGCTCTGTTGGCGCAGTTTAGGCGCAATAAATCAGGGTTTTGGCGCCGATTAATTACTGTAGATGAAACTTGGATACACCATTATACGCCCGAAACAAAAATACATTCAAAACAGTGGACTGCGAAGGAGGAATCGGCTCCAAAAAAAGCAAAAACTGTCGGCTGGGAAAGTGATGGCGACTATTTTTTGGGATAGTCATGGAGTTATCTTAATCGATTATCTTCAAACAGGAAAAACCATTACAGGAGCATACTACGCATTATTACTTGACAAGCTGAAGGCAGAAATTGCGGAAAAACGGCCACATTTGCAGAAAAAGAAAATCCTGTTTCACCAAGACAATGCGCCGTCTCACACCTCCGCGGTTGCCATGGCGAAAATCCACGAATTACGGTTTGAACTGCTTGACCATCCTCCTTACTCACCAGATCTAGCCCCAAGCGACTTCGTTTTGTTCCCTCATCTAAAAATTGCGCTCGGAGGACAGAGATTTTCGTCAAATGAGGAGGCAATCACCTTCGTGAACAATTATTTTGCAGAGAAAAACGCCGAGTACTATTTGGACGGGTTAAAGAGATGGGAGCATCGCTGGGAGAAGTGTGTAGACTTACAAGGAGACTATGTAGAAAAATCAAAATAAATTTAACGAAAAAATGTCTTGTATCTTTGTTAGGTCGGAAACTTTTCAGACCACCCTCGTAGAAATGGAAAAACGATATGCCAGACAATGGCCATCTAATATGCTGGCAGATCATTGTTGGTTTCTTATGAAAGAATATTCATAATTTATTTACAAACCCCTGTTTTACAGAAACGTTTTTTAAGAAGGAAAGAAATATAATACATTTTAGTCGCATATTGTGACGTAGACAAAGTACATAAAACATAAATGACATATATTTTATTATTATTTTTAGATTCTGCATGCCCTTTTTTAGATGGAATCACCTATTTTCAACCAGTATATAGTGTCATAAAACCTAACGGTGCCTTTAACTTGATGTCGATTGTAGCTATTGTATCAGCTAAAGTGTTTGAGATCGAGATTTAATACTTTATAGCTAGTACTAATAGAAGTATTTTAACAAATACTTTTCAAGAAATCCACAAATCAGAAACCAACCAAACCTCTGCGATAGGAACAGTGGTGTATTTATGAATTTTTTCAGAGGGGTAGGTTCGGTTCGGTTCGGTTTCGGTACATAAATGACCTACTAGCCATTTTTTTCCTCTGACTTTGAAACCGTATTGCTCGCAAACTACTGAACCTAATTAAATATTTTAAAAACAACAAATAGGAAATTCATTCTACATATAACAGTAAAATATTATAGTTCTCAGTGCTATACTTTTGTTTTTATCGGACGATACGTAATAAAAGGTAAAAATCATTAAAAGTAAGTTCAATAATTTTTTCAAAGAAAGTATATGTCATAAAATGAGATTTTTGCAGGGGTTAGAAAGAAACCTTGCGGTTCTCATACTATTAATGTTCAAACAAGAAGATTTTTTATTTCAGATTTATATGAAAAAATAGCGAACTATGTTTCCTTGTTTATTAATAGAGATAACTTCAATATTTTTTTGATAAATCAACAACTTTCCATATGTAAATATTTTCTTTAAAAAAAAATTCCTAACTTTAACAATAAAAGTGCAATAAGAAAAAAAAAATTTTTTTTGAGCAAACTGCTTGTCACTAAAAATCTTTTTTTTGTTACTGCATTTTTATTATTAAAATTAGGAACAATTCTTTGAAGAAGATAATGCCTACGGTAGGCATTATTATGTGTAGGCCCTACACATAAAAAGTGTTGATTTATCGAAAAAAATATAAATATAAATTTTTTCATATAAATCGTAAATAAAACGCTTATTTTGTTTGAAGATTATTATCATAAGAACCGTAAGGTTTCTTTCTAACCTTTATAAAACTCTCATAGATATATGGCATATACTTTTTGAGAAACAAATTATTTAACTTACTTTTACTGAAATTGTCCCTAAAAATGGGTACCTTTTATTACGGGTCGTCCGATAAAAACAAAAGTATAGCACTTAGAAATATAATATTTTACTGTTACGAGGTATGCGCCATAAATTTTTGGCCCGACAGGCTTCTACAGGTGCCAACATGTTCAAAGTCGGTTGCGTCATAGTTGAACATGTAAGAGGCCTACACTATATACGTTACGGCTAGAAGTGTAATAGATTTTAGTAGCCACTCAAGCATCGTGACTAGTGCATGAAAATGTCGTAGCTAACGAAAATTGAGTACCGCACGGTCATTAAATTTTTAACAAAAGAAGGGCACACGTTTAATCAAATCAAACAACGTTTAGATGGCGTTTATGGTGATTTATCTCGTTCATATTCCACTGTAAAAAAATGTGGTCAAAATGTTTCCGTTTAGGGCAAGAATCTCTTGAAGATGATGGTCTGCCAATTGAAGCGGTAACGCCTCAAAATGTTGCAATCATTGAAGAAATGGTATTAGAAGATCGCCCTTTCAAAGTTAGCAGTGATGTCTGACATTTCGGAAACGTGAAAAGTGTTCTCCGAATTCTTCAGGACCATTTAGGTATGAATAAAATTAGTGCAATATGGGTACCGCGTCTTCTTTCTGCTGTTCAACGTCAACGTCGCGTCGAACGTGCGCGCTCGTTTTTAAACTTGTGTGGATACGACCCAAAGCCGATTTTGGAGTCCATTGTCACTGGAAATTAAACATTGGTTCTGTATTATGATCCTGTATCCAAAAGGGAATCGATGGAATGGCGGTGACCCGGTGAATCTCGTCCTAAAAAGACGAAAGTCGTTCAATCGACAAAGAAAGTTGGCAACAATATTCTGGGATTGTGACGACATTTTACTGATTGATTTTAAAGAACGCAATACAACTGTTAACAGTACATATTATGCGTTTTTATTGCATAAATTGAGAAACAATATTCGTGAAAAACGTCGAGGAAAATTGACAAGAGGTGTTCGATTATTACACGACAATGCACCCGTTCATACTGCCGCAATTTCACAAACTGCCATTCGCGAATGCGGCTTTGAAGCATTGTATCACCCACCGTACAGTCCGGATATGGCTCCTAGTGATTATTATTTATTTTCCAATTTAAAGAAAGACCTTAGGGGACGTCGTTTTAAGAACGAGAACAAGTTGCAAGCAGCTGTACAACATTTTGAAGGAAAAACTTTATTTTTTAGGTTATTTTTACAAGCGCATTGAATTATTAATTCCATGTTGTAATAAGTGTATTGACATTAGGGGAGACTATTTTGAAAAATAATAATGATTATATTTTTCATATTTTTAAGTTTATTTTTTCTTATAGCAGCAGGCCGAGAATTTATGGCGCTTACCTCGTATATGTAGAAATAAATTTACTATTTGCTCGTTTTTTAAATATTTAATTTGGTTCAGTAGTCTACGAGCAATCCTTTATCAAAGTCAGAGGCCTGAGGAGAAAAAATGTATAGTACTAAGAAATTCTTAGGGGGCTCCAGCCCGATAGGCCCCCTAAATACACAACTGGATAAATTACAATTACAATAAGACGACAAACTAAAACTGATAGAAAATGGGATAAAATTGAATGAATAGTTACATAATATAGTGAATTTGTTGTATAATTAGCTACTTATTGTTGGCTAAATTTAAAACAAACAAAATAAATGAGAATATTCCACAAAATCATGTTTCTAATGAATCGCACAACATTGTATCGAACAATATAAAAGTTGTTCAGTATCTGATAAATTATCTATTTGTATAGATAAGAAATAGTATGTGAAACTATCTATCAATCACTTGTGTAATAAGTGGTTCATTTGTATTAAGTGTTTACGCTGTGATACATGTATCACAATGAGAGCTGCTTTAATAATTTATGCATTTTTTTTATTACAATTTGCAGGTAAGGTTATAAATTATTTCATACTAAATAAATCGATAATAGAAATTAATTCCTTCACAAACTTAAAAAATACCGCTTGATAAGCTATGTTTTTATTTTTGTTAAATGATATTACGATATTTCATTAATTTTCAGATGTAAACACATGCAGGTGTTTCTTATCTTTATATTTTAAATGTTATTAATTAAAGATAGAAAAAGTAAGATAGAAAAAGTAAGATATTTATAAGTCGCTCTTAAATTTAATTTTACGTAAAATTATTTTTTAAATTTTTGTATAGCATATTTTAATAAATAATAGAGTTATATGCAATATTTCTTTCAGGCCCTGTTTATAATCTGTTAGAATGTTCCGATAGCTCACCCTGTCCCGGCACTGCAACTTGTTCTAATAATATATGTAAATGTCCATTTGGTGAGGTTTTTAATTTGGACTTTACAGCATGCCTCCCAAGTAAGTATACAAAGTTAAATTAGGTAAAGGTTAAGTAGATACTAGAGTGACTAGATAATTAGGGAACATTCTCAAGAACCCTATTACTTTTTGCTATTTAATTCTAACTAAATTTTAAAAGCGCGTTTTAAATTTATTGTATACATTATGCAATATTGTGTATATAAGTGTACAGTTGTATATTTATTTTTTTTATACAAGGCAAACTCTATCATGTTCTGTTTTATTTTCACCTATAAATATATGCACCATTAAAAATAACTTGAAGGGCAATTTAGGATAAGGGGTAGATGTGAGACGCGCTAGTTCACAAAGCACATGTGTGGCCTAACTAGGCATCCGCTGTTTGCACATGCAATACAAAATGCACAATCTACTATACAGGGTGATTCAGAAATAAAGGTAATCCTTTAAATGGTAGGTAGAGGGGAGGCAGTAGAGCTAATTTACCTTGACAAGTATAGGTCAAAAACGAATAGTTTTCCGGAAAATAAATTTTAAAGTTTAATGAATTTTGGATGCAAAAGGAACTGAAGGACAGGACCGGATCCAAAACAACTTTAAAATTAATTTTCTGGAAAACTTCGTTTTTGACCTATACTTGCCAATGTAAATTCGCTCTACTGCCTCCCCTCTACCTACCATTTAAAGGATTACCTTTATTTTTTGAATCACCCTGTATATACACTTATTCAATTTAAAAGCAAATTATGATATAATAATAATAATAACATCAGTGATAAATAATAACATCTATGCTTATTGCGAAAACAAGAATATTTTTGCATTTGCACAAAAAGGGTGCATAGGAGGTGCTCTAGGATGTAAACAGCAATTAGT
This sequence comes from Agrypnus murinus, assembly GCA_929113105.1. Lineage (NCBI taxonomy): Eukaryota > Metazoa > Arthropoda > Insecta > Coleoptera > Elateridae > Agrypnus > Agrypnus murinus. Next base: position 6,210,891 of record OV816023.1, on the reverse strand, counting down.
TGTGGACTCAGTAATTATGAAGCACACTTACAGAAAGAAACGTACGCGTAGCAAGAAACGGGTAGTTTGAGGGTAACATTAAGGGCTAGAGCTTAGATAATATTGGTGAAGTTCACATTCGCAGAGGATTTTTCCAGGGTGATTTCTTGAGTCCTATTTGGTTTTTCCTTGCAAGCAATCCTCTATCAAGTCTTCTCAACATTTCTAGCGCAAGTTATAGATTGCAAGTGATAGATGAAAACACGTACAGCCATCTCTTGTGGATATAGATGATCTAAAGGTATACGCCGAATCCAAACAACTGAAGTCTCTAATCAGTACAACCAAGATCTTTAGCGATGGCATAGGGATGCGCTTCGGTATTGACAAATGTGCTACAGTCCATGTAGTAAGAGCACCTACCCTCACCTACTGAGAAGAAACTATTGAAAATATAGTGTCGCTGCCGCTAGAAATTCCTAGGGATATAACAAAACAAGGATATTTGTCACACTATTGCGAAAAAATAATTTGTGAATAAGTACAAAAGGAGACTCACAAAACTTTTAAGTACAAAACTAAACGGCAAAAACCTATTTAAGGCCATTAATAAATTGGTAATACCAGTACCTAGTTACACATTCGGTATACTTAACTAGAGTGACACATCCGCTGTCTCTGTAAAACTCAGATGTCAATAATGCGACAATACTTTCATAACCACCACCATCTTAAAATCCAAAAAATTGTGGATGCAGCTGATTCTCTTAGCCCGATTAACCTAAACGATCGCGAAGCTGCCATTCATATTCAAAGTAAGAACGATAGAAAAAACTCATAGAAAGAAAAAGTTTTACATGGAAGATACCCACCCAAGTTGACATTTAGTCATTATTCAAGCGAAGTGTGACCTAATTATAAATGTATGCGAGATAAACGCCTCGAGCGGAGCGCCCAGGATTGCAGGTGCAGTATCAAACCCACGGCCACGTGTGTGCATAGCAAGCAGCTGCAATACTGAGAACTGTATCTAATGCATTTTCTATGAATTCCTAGAGGAAGTAGAATGCTATCATCACGTAGGCACAGCCTACGGCCACGTGTGGTCGACTGAAGGATTTTTACGTCCACAGAAAAAGTATATAAAGACCAGAGCTTGGTGGGACAAATCAGTCTGAGTTACGACGAAGCTTGAATGATAGAAACTGTTTACCAGGGTAAATGTTTACCTTCTTTCAAGCCATACTCACCCAGAAAGCCGTAGAAGCCATGGTTACTGTTTATCTCGGCCTTTCTGAACATCATTATTACCAGTTTTAAGTTGAAATTGTATAACAGTATTTAACTGATAAAGCAAGTGCATATTGTGTAAATTCACGACGAATAAATATCTTATTTTACTTAACAGTAAACTGTGTTCATTTTGTAACTTGGGCTCCGTCTTTTGCGTTTTTAAAATAAAGTACCATTTTTAAAAACGCCTTTCTTCGTCAAGAAAAGTTAATTGGCGCAGTCGGTAGGATAGGCAAAAGGACTCAGGACACCGTTTTTCGAAAATTAAAAGCACCGTCGAGTTCCTTGGCTTTTAAGTCTTTATTTGTCTATCGAGTCTGCATCTGGGAACCATCGATTCAAAGGACAAACATCGCCTGAGACCGTAGGCGTTTCCAGAGCATCACCTGTACGTAGCATCGCCGTTTCCAAGGGACAAGCATCACCCGAGGTACGCACAGCTGCTGCAGAAGCCTGACTATTGGAGTCATTCCTGACTATTGGAGTCATTTAACGGCAAAATTTAAGCCAACAATGAAGATAGAGTAAGAAACTAACTATCAATTATTATTGTTAAATGCGCATTGCGCAAACAAATATCAAACAAGTTTACAAATTATATTCAAAAATCAAACAAGATTAATAATTTATTAATTTTAAGTTTAAAACATACTAAACTCTTTAGATTTAAGTTTACGTTGCTTGTAGTAAGCGAGACGGATTGGTGTATCAACTAGTGATACTTAATTTCCAGCCCACTTGCAAGCAATGGGTAGGCACCTTGAATAGGCCCTTACTAACATAAAAATCATTTTTATTAACTTTAGAATATTTCAAACTTTGTTAAAAATTCATAGAATTTTTAATTATTTATTTTTAAAGTGCAAACGATTTACTAATCGTTTAATATTTCACTGCTTTGACATCACGAATTCATTTTCATGATTAATACTGATACGTCATCAGATAGTGAAACTGAATTACCGATTAACAAACCTTTTGTAAGGTCTGCACCACGACCAATAAGTTTACGTCCATCTAAATTATCGATCAGCAAGCAAAGCTATACTACAATGGCACAAGGTAATCAACCTCAAGCACAACCCCAAGTAACACCACCACCTATCCAACAGGGCTGCCCACCTGGCTTTCATACAAGCCTTTTAAATAAAATTCCAACCTATGACGGAAACCCCGTCGAGTTATCCGAATATATTCGAGCTGTAGAAGACATTTTCTACCAATTTTGGGAACGAAACGACCCAACGGCATATATAAATAGACTTTTACTTTCCTCAGCAGGAAACGGATTAAAAGGCCCAGCCTTAGAGGTCGTAACTGGACAAGGATTTGATTCATGGAATTCTTTAAAAGACTCCCTTCTTAGTAATTTTGGAGGCCAACGATCGGAACTAAACATCCGGATCGATCTGTCTCGTATGAAACAATTAGCACGAGAATCTCCCGTAGAATTTTATAATCGAATTAGATCCTTATTAGCCGTTCTAAATTCTAAAATTGCACTAGGCTCAGAAACACCGGCAATAAAAGAATACCAAGCCCGAGATGCTAAAAATTTAGCTATTAAAACCTATTTAGGAGGACTTTCCGAACCTTTTGGAAGTTTCCTTCGTAGTAGAGCACCAAAATCGCTCGAAGTAGCCTTAACTTATATAAAAGAAGAACTGGGCATACGATATTTTCAAAATACACAACAAAATAACTCACAACCTAAATTTTTACCACAACCAGTTCCCCTAAGCAACTCCAATAAACCCCAGCCAACTTTACAACCCCCTCAGTTTAAACCACAACCATACCAGAACGTATTGCCTCAATTAAAGCCTAATTTTAATCCCACTCGTCAATTTAAACCAAATGTTAATAATACAAACCAATTTAAATTTAATCCAGTAACTCAATAGTTCGGAAATAATTCCCGACCTAATGCTTTTGCACCCAAAAGAGATTTTCAACCACAAAATCGGCCAGAATCAATGCAAACTAGTACCACTAAACCGAGACCGATACATCCTAATACATCCTTGAGACCCCTAATCCAAATTTCAATCGAAATATCAATCAACCTAATTTTATTCGACCAAGTCCCCAACCACGAAACTTTCATTCTGAAGAATTATATTCAACAGAATTTCAAGAAGAAATCCCACCTGTTAATCAAATTAACACTGACTTTGAATACGACCACTACGATCCTCATGATAATGAGACCCACGGAGAAGAAGATAACGAAAATTTTCGCGAAGAAGCCTCGGAGAACAATTAAAATCTTTTACATTTAACCCTAAATCGTCTACCCCCTTCATAATTATACCCCGAACAAATGAAAAACTCCGAATAGTCCCAGGGAGTAGCAAAACTATCCTTTCATCCGAATTTGTTTATAAACATTACCCCGAATCCATTTTTGAATATCCTTTTGAAATTACAACCTCTCACGGCATAGCGTATCACAATCAAGTAGCAACAGTTCCTATTTCCCTTTTACTCGATAAAATAGAAGGAAAACATTTAGTATACCTTCTTAATTTTCATTCCAATTATATTGGCATTCTTGGAAATGACTTATTGAAGAAATTAGGAGCAAGCATCAATTTTCGTGGAAATTATATCCAACGGAACGGAAAAACCGTAGTACCATCCTTTTTCAACGAACCATCTCTTAAAGAAACTGTATTAATACAACCATCCTATCTCGAAAATCCCGCTTCAAAGAAATCCAAAATTTTAAATACTTGAAACAACTTAACTTCACAATTTAACCCAACATATATTAATTTTAATCAACGTGAAAATAATTTTCCTTCGCAAAACCTGTCGGAACAACATAAAAATGTTCAACAAAAATCAACTTCAAACAATGTTTATTATAACAACTTTGAAAATATTTTTCATTTCCAAAATTTTCTAACTCATTCAAATAGAGACAACATTGTACCGACGGTAACTCAAGAATCAAATCAAAAGGATCAATCCAATTTAAACGATACAAAAATCATTGTTCCAAAACCAATTCGTGTTAAAACCAATAATATTAATAGCACTAAAACTCAAAAATTACGTAAAGTCGTACAAAGACCAAGAAAACGCAAATCTCCCCAAGAAACAGCTCGAATCGAAGAAGAAAAAACTTAAAACCAAACATAAGGCCCCAATAAATAAAACACTCAAAAACGGTTTCCGTAAAACGAAAAGTAATGCATATACACAAAAATGTAACAATGCTGTTCGTAAACGAAAAGTCAATCACAAGGCAAGTCGACATACTACTAGCATCACAAAAATAAGCGACCGAATGCGACTAATGGAATACCTAAAATTTCAAGATAAAAATAAACAGATAAATCCTATTCCGTTAAATAATAGACGATTTACATATTTAAAACCCAAAATGAAATAATAATCTGACAAACTAAATTTCAAGTAGATGAAAATGACTTGCAAGCAAAGAACCTTGAATACGATTTAAAAACGAAAATACTTTCATATACTCATATTTATTAATATATTAAAGAGATTAACAAAACCCCCTTTTGCAAAATTCAAACTGTACCTATTATAAGAGTCGGATATAGCAAATCTCGGAATATGACCTCTATTTATTATCTAATGAGATGCTAATTAGATGCAACATTAAAATACATTTTAAAGATAAGCTTACGGTAGAGTCTGCACTATTCATACTATCTTTTGCCAATCCATAATAATAAGAATCTTTGTTTTTAAATAAATAACCACTTTTGCAAATATAAGGTCTTTATTCCAATAAAGGCTAGACGTTGTTCAACGTTGTGTTCCTATAATAAGCAGATTGCGTAAAACGTAACACCTTTTAATCATTTGTCAATAATTTATTTATAAATTTGCTACTAGAACAACAATTAAATATTTTCTAAATTAACCTTCTTGGTAGTACCTGCTTTTTCCCCTTTTACGAAGTTTAAAAGTGCATACTGGTATGCAAGTTATATGTTTGTACTATATACAATAAATCTGACCTTGACACAGCGAAATCTATTTTTAACCCTGAGACCATCTGTTTTAAATTTCAAGTTACTCCTACTGGTAATAAGGCATTGTGCAAACTCATTACAATAAAGAGAAAATACAAGAAATTAAATTTACAACCTTCAACTTTGCTTTTAATAAAACCCAAATTGAATTCATATAAACTACCTTATCACGACAAATACATTCAACCACTATTGACGGAAATCGATTAATACAATTTTTTGTTAACCAACAAAATCAAAACGATAAATTTCATGAATTACTACTGGAACATTGTTTACCACAGATTATCACTGCTTCTTTCCGAATGATTCTCTATATAAGGACTTTTCCCATTTTATACTGTCTATCGCAAATGAAAATACCTCCAAATTTCATAAGATGCTTTTCAAAATTTGCTCAACCCTACTATTTAAAATCATTTCATTATAACCTATACCACGTCGAAAATATTAGTCGTTGACGGCGAATTTGATAAACAACCCCTAAAAGTTTTGCTGAACTACATAATCATAAAGATCCATGGACATGACACATATGACATAAGAAATGAACTTACAAAGGCATTGCTGAAAAGACATGCTAATGACCTGATGATCTTTTCAGGACAATCAAGATCCTCTTCTTTACCTGGACTTTCGTTCACTGCGACGTAACGATTCACCAAGTAATCGACAACAATAACCCATTCACATTATTTCTGTTCACAAACAAACTACTTCACAATCCCAAATTCCAAATTGTGCGAAAACAAATTGCTATGGCATCCATCGGAAAATTGCAACCCGATTCAGTCCATGTACCCGAAATTACAAAAATTAACCTATCGCCTATAAATGTTCATCAATTAATCCAGAATCAAGCGAAATTAACAAAGGACAAGTCTCTACACTCGAAACTATCAATCCTATCAGATATAAACCATTACATTTTGGCCCTTTAATTCTCACGCTGATCATGACTATCATAACAATAAGTCTTACCTTCTTTGTATACTACAAACGCAGATTAATTGCCACCAAGAAGTATCAACTAACGTCACCTCTTAAAGAACCCAACAGTGTAACTTTTAACCCAACTTCAAGTCCCCTGTTCCAGTGCAGATCACCTTTAACATGACTATTATTGTTATTATCAATACTAACCTCATACCTAATTATACATTAGTATTATATATATTATCATTACATTATTGCTCTGTTCTATTATTATATTATGTACTCTATACTCCTATTATGTATCTATGTAATCTCCATATACTAAGTACTATTTTATTTACTGTCTTATTATGTATTCTTATTATTATCAGTATATTTGTAAAATAATAATAATAATAATAATAATAATAATAATAATAATAATAATAATGGATGACTTAAAGATGTATGCAGCAAATACAAAACAGCTTCATCAATTAAGTAAAATAGTGGAACAGTTTAGTACCGACATAAGAATGGAATTCGGGCTAGACAAGTGTCGAACGATTAACATCAAGAAAGGCGAATTAGAACTTACAACATTCAAAACACAGCAAGGAGAAATAATTGAGCCATTGAACACAAACGACGCATACAAATACCTCGGAATACAGCAGTCAAAACGAATTCAACATACACAGATTAAAAAACAATTGATAGAAGAAATAGTTAGCAGACTACATGCAATACTAAAAACTAAATTAAATACAAAAAATCTAGTAAAGTCCATTAATACGTATGTTGTCCCGTCACTGACATACTCCTTTGGCGTAATAGATTGGACAGATACGGACTTAAATAAACTCGAACGGATTATCAGAGTTGAATTGACAAAACACCGCATGCACCACAAAAATTCAAGCGTTGAGAGAATTACCCTACCAAGCTGTGAGGGTGGCATGGGAATCATCGATATACATAATTTACATAACAGCCAAATCAAATCTCTTAGAAATTATTTCCACGGTCGAACAACTATTTCTCGATTCTACAGAATAATCTGCGAAGCTGACACAAAATACACACCACTTAATCTACAAGACCGGGCGGTACAGCAAAACGAAGCCATACGTACAACGCAGGAAAAAATAAATGCGTGGAAAGCTAAAGCTCTGCATGGCAGACACGCATACAATATTGAGAGCGAAGATATAGATAAAGACAAGTCCAATACGTGGCTAAGAGTAGGAGAGTTATTCCCAGAGACCACCGGACATATAATGGCGATACAGGACCAGGTTGTCAATACCAAGAATTATAAAAAACATATCTTGAAAGACCCGTCGGTCACCGACGACAAATGCAGAAAATGCAAGCAGAAGGCCGAAAACATACAGCACATAACAGGAGCCTGCCCTGTATTAGCTCAAAATGATTATACCCACCGTCACAATCAAATAGCTAATATAATACACCAGGGTTTAGCTATAAAACACAAACTATCTGAAAACAAGACAGTGCCTTATTATACGTATAAGCCTACCTCAGTTCTCGAAAACGCAGCATACAAACTATACTATGATCGATCTATCGTGACTGATCAAACCATTCATAATAATAGACCAGATATAGTTTTCCAAGACAAAACAAACAACGAGGTATATTTAATAGATATCGCTGTACCAAACACCCATAACCTTTCCAATACTATACGAGAAAAGATTAGAAAATATACAGATCTAAAAAATGAACTAATGAGAATATGGAATCTGAACAAGGTGTACATCTTACCTATTACAATATCAACCACGGGCATTTTCCCAAAACTTACATTGAGCAACCTCAAACAACTAGAACTACGCAATAACCTGGATGTCATTATTCAGAAAGCAACAATCCTTAACACCTGTCGAATAGTTCGCAAATTTCTGGATGAATAAAACAATATGCAGAAAAGATGCCTTGGCCTAGACCCGCATCTTTATCTCAGATAATACCAGTAAAAAACTGAGAAAATAAAGGGAAATGAAATAATAATAATAATAATAATAATAATAATAATAATAATAATAATAATAATAATAATAATAATAATAATAATAATAATATTTCACTCAACAAGTTTACACCCACTTATAGAGCTACATATAAGTACTGCTACGTTCATTAAACATTCTAAACATGAGCTTACAATAAGTTATAACAGTTATTCTAAAATGTGATCTACATATTTACAATAATTAATTAAATATAAAATATATTAGATATGAAATTTGTTATGATGAAAGCAAGGACAAAAACATCTCAGAGATACATTGTAAAGTAGAACAATAAATATCAGTTTCTGTTGATATTTTATTTGCATTTGAGCACATAATATAAATAGGTGATTTACTTAAAATATTTGTTCTTGCCCTATCATAATAGAAGTCATTTGATGATCTGGTGTTTAAGCGAGGAACAAGTATATTAATTTTTCCAAGAATGGCGGAACAGTCAATAGTGCCATGTATTAGACCATGTAAGAATTTAATAGATATTAAAACTCGTCTATCACTCAAACTGATAATGTTAAATCTATTTAAAAGTCCATTGTGGCTACAGCCTTGTGTTGGATAAATACCATCTTCTTTATAAACCAAATATTTCAAAATTCGACGTTGTACTGTTTCTAGTTCACTAAGTTCACTAATGTGGCATTGGTAAATTGGATACCATATTAAGCAAGCATATTCGAGCGTGGGTCGAACAAATGAATAGTATAGTCGAATTAATGTGCTAGTATGATGAAACAACTTAGAATTTCTTATGATGAAACCCAAAGATTTGTTAGCATTTTGTGTTGTTGAATTAATATGATCTTTAAATTCAAGTTTATTATCAAAATAGACACCCAAGTCTTTTATTTGTGTGGTTCGTTGAAGTGTGTTTTTATCAATAGTATAGTTACAGTCTATGAGATTAGATTTACGACCAAAAGATATTACTCTACATTTTGATATGTTAAGAGCTAAGTGATTTTCTTTGCACCATTCGTACACAGCGTCGATATCTTTTTGCAACAACTTACAATCCTTTCGAGAATGAACCTTAGAATATATTTTAAAATCATCTGCATAGAGGAGTGAATTATTTTTTATCTGATCTGGTAAATCATTTATAAAAAGAATAAAACGCAATAGTCCAAGGTTCGATCCCTGGGCTACACCAGAACTGCGACACCTCCTACTTTTCATTTAGTCAGTCACTTTATTGTAATCACTGAAATATTCTTCTTCAAAGTATATTTTATTCTTGCGTGGGAGGAGTTAACATTTAGTCATTATTCAAGCGAAGTGTGACCTAATTATAAATGTATGCGAGATAAACGCCTCGAGCGGAGCGCCCACGATTGCAGGTGTAGTATCAAACCCACGGCCACGTGTGTGCATAGCAAGCAGCTGCAATACTGAGAACTGTATCTAATGCATTTTCTATGAATTCCTAGAGGAAGTAGAATGCTATCATCACGTAGGCACAGCCTACGGCCACGTGTGGTCAACTGAAGGATTTTTACGCCCACAGAAAGAGTATATAAACACCAGAGCTTGGTGGGACAAATCAGTCTGAGTTACGACGAAGTTTGAATGATAGAAACTGTTTACCAGGGTAAATGTTTACCTTCTTTCAAGCCATACTCACCCAGAAAGCCGTAGAAGCCATGGTTACTGTTTACCTCGGCCTTTCTGAACATCATTATTACCAGTTTTAAGTTGAAATTGTATAATAGTATTTAAGTGATTATGCAAGTGCATATTGTGTAAATTCACGACGAATAAATATCTTATTTTACTTAACAGTAAACTGTGTTAATTTTGTTACTTGCGCTCCGTCTTTTGGGTTTTTAAAATAAAGTACCATTTTTAAAAACGCCTTTCTTCGTCAAGAAAAGTTAATTCCCAGTTATCTGCTGACTACACAAATAAAAACTTATCCACCAGCTTTTTAAAAACAGCATATTTATATCGCGCATCTGAAGGATTTATAACATTGATACTGGACAGAATAATTAGAACCAACAATTATTAAAGAAACATGTAAATCTAAAGCTAAAGGTCAGTGATCGCGATAGGAAATGCAATAAGCCGGAGAAACCATCAAGTACATTACAGGAGGCTGCACAGCTCTAGCCGATAATGCATGTATGAGCTGCTACAACCAAATGGCAAAAATCCTACATACGCAGTAGCACTTCATTAAAAATTAATTGTGAACCCAGGACCATATTATAAGTACGTTCCCAATCCAGTTCTAGAATCCGATATAGCTGTACTATATTGGGACCGACCAATAATTTACGGACAAAATAATATATTACTATCGTCTTGACTTAATATTAATCACTAAAACCGAAAAGCGAACATTAATTGTTGAAGTCGGTATTCCCTTAACGCATAATTTAGCTAAGACTGAACAAGAAAAGTCCGTAAAATATCAAAATCTGACAATCCAACTCAAACGCCTATGGAAACTACAGCATGTTAAAATAGTTTCAATAGTTATTTCTGTAGAAGGTGTTTGTACAAAACAGCTAAGATCAAACTTAAAAGGAGCAGGTTTACGAAATGGCTATTTTATACAAAACGCACTCCAGCTTAGTGCCGGAGCTATTAACGTGCTCACCCATAGAGGTCGGTCTCCGAGAGAGTCCCATCCTTGCGGATCGTCCAGCTTGCGGATCGTCCAGCTTGCGGAGTAGCCTTCCTGTGATCGACCATACCCACATATCTTAAGTCGCCAAAGTGACTCAAACTAATGGTCCATCGCAAGGTTTCCTTCGTGGCTTCTAATCCACAGTGCAATGCAACTACCCAAGAAGAAGCACCTAGCGATAGCCTCCACTTATGCAGCGATCTGGGGGTCGCTGCTGGGATAGACTTTGCTACCAGTCCAGTCAAAGCATGTAGCGTAGCAATACCAAACGCCGGCCTAAAAGGCAGATTAACTTGGACTTGGCTTAGACACACTCGAAACAATTGCCAAGAAAAATTACTCCCAAAGAATTATTGCCTTATTAAAACCTATTATTCCATTTTATCTCCAAATTAATCCACAGTATATACAATTAACCATCCGTTCAGTTTCCTTTAACTAAGAAAAATGGAATTTAATATATCGTAAATGTCATTTATCATAGTTTTGTATCCTAGGTAATTTAAACATTTATCTTTAAAGAATTGACTTTCCTTTCCTAGGCTGTATAACCTACTCGTTTAGCTGCCTTACGTAATTAAAATGGTGAATGCTTGATCACTGGCTATTACATATCAGATATGAATCATAATAAATTAATCAAACTTGGCGTTTAACTCTTTTCCTATTAATTGTGTAATTGTGTAGTGCTAATCTTAATACTATAACATTAGGAAAGATCCTTTAAACTGTCGAACTTTTAATCAACTTTTTCATATCATCTCTTTTTGCTCCGAAGAAGATCGTTCGAATATGAACGAAACGTCAAGCATTATCTTTATATTTTATCTTCTTGCAAAATTGCGCAATGTACCAGTGTGTAACGATTAAAATTAAGCCCCACGATTGGATCGTCAATTATAACACTCAAATCTCTGTAAACATAAAAGTACCATCCATGGGGGCAAATTGTAACAACTAAAATTACTGTATACACAAAATACGATACTTACTGTATATAAATGCTCCGACTTTTTATTAGGAATTATTGACGAATTATCGCTCAGGATGTAGGTACTGGCTCTTCTAGCTTATCAATTATAAAGAAAATAAAGTTTGTAGACATAATAAAAGGATATGGGTGCCATTTGATTGCAAGTCATTATCAGGTTCAGAATCCGCAACCAAAAAATGATTCTGAATAAATTGGTGGAATTCAATAACTAATCATAATTAGTTGAATTATTGTTAGGCAGAATTACATATTTCATTAACTTTTGCAAGTAAATGGTCCAATATCATCATAGCAACTTTTAATTTTAAATTGATTTATTCATAAATAAATAATATGGTAACAGGTTGTATCACCAAGACAAGAGAGATCCCTTGATTAATATAAGCCGTAATTAGTCATGAACACAGCTTGAATATATTGGATAAAGATAAACAATCTTAAAATCGAAAACAACTTACTTAGGTAATAAAGTCTATTGTGTAATCCTGAATAGATGTTAATATCTATTTGCGTCGTTACAAATACACTTCACTATATTGCCCTTGATATTACACTTTAAATCATCACTAACTATAAACACCTATTAAATAACAGTTTTTGTTTATATCAGAAAAGAATTGTAAACACAGTAAAGATGGTAGTATGAAGAACTAAAGTTTATTCTTGAAGTTACGAGATTAATGTCGTTTACAATTTGGGAAATTGTCTTTCATTAGTAAAGAACTTTATATTCATATAATTTTAATAAGAACGCCACTTTATTGCAAGTTTATCTGGGTTCAATATGTAAGGAAATTTGATTGCCACATTTAATTTGTCCCAAAATAATTGTCTTTAAATTAAACACAAAGTTCTGCACTTCCACAGTATAATTATGGTGCCATTTAAACCATAAAGATTCGAAACATAGATGTTTTTAATTTATTATTACATTGCTTGATATAAAATGTCATCAGATGTACACTGTAGTGCTTACTAAATCAATAAAACGGAAGACGGTACGTTGAACTTTCAATCGACGATCAAATTCGTTGGAATTTTTAACAACAACTTATAAACGGTATTAATTGTTAAAATGATTAACTCAAACAATCACTTGTATTGTACAATAACTAGCTTAAGCTTTCACGGTAAACATTATCAGTTGACCACCAAACCGACTCAAAATTCAACTGGTTGCGCTCGGTGAACTAACTCTTAATTCTCGCGTTCGTTTTGCCGGCAATTTATTACAATTTCTCGCGGTTAGCAATATACACACTGGTAGGTACCTTATCTGTAATATGCCGTAAGTACTATTGCTTTTCGATACAATATTCCTGTACTGTACTAAACGGTATTCAACTGTAATTACTAGACTCCCAATACAAGACCGTGTGCTCGACTATACTCTGTACTAGACTCCCAATACGAGACTCACTTGACTTCTAAAGATTTTGGAAACAACCCTATACTGAACTTAAATTTTAAAGGAGGGAAATTAAATACCCAATCAAACACGAAGCTAACACTTCTTAAGCCAATAAAGAACGAACACCTAAAGTTTCTAGAACTTTCTCTTACGCGTCACGGGACTTTACCACATTTAAAATCTGCTTCTTAGGGTGTAACTCGATATTTTGCAGGTGGCCTCAAGCCGTTTTTTATTTGTCTGCGTTCAGAAAAATCTATTCATACTAATTGCAGATAAGCATGCACAGGGACTATAGATTTGAACTAAATGTTTTTTCTGACATTAGGTTCATTTGTTAGAAGGGTGATATTATTTCTGGATATTTATAAATTCAATCTCATCTGCATTTTTGCCACGAAAAACAATTTGTAACCGTGAGAAAGCTTTAAGATGAACTTTGGTATTTTCAAAGACGTCAGTTGCTCTACTATAAAGTCTGCATTTTTATTCTAGAAACAGTTTCATCTGTATGAAAACACTTCAGGCCCGCTTCAGGGCGACCTTTGATATTAAAGAGAACACCATTTCATTCTTGAATCGTCTGTAATCTTAACCCAATTAAAATGTATTGTAATATGCAAGGCCGTACCAAGGTTTTTGCTATTATTCTAAAATTGGGAATGTGTAAAAAATCTTGTGTTGTCTAACTGATAGATAAATTTTGTTTTTTGTGAGTAAAGTAAGATTTTTCCTTAGGTTCTTACAAACCTAAGTTTCTATATAAAATATCTAATTATAACGATTTAAGGTGAGTTCTTAACATATATTATTTTTTTAGTTTCGGTTGGATTCGATGGTGTTTGTGAAGATGATAATCAGTGTGTGACGCTTCTTGGCAGACATAGATGCTATGAAAACAAATGCGAATGTGATGAAGGCTGGCGGTACTATGAAGGTCGATGCATGAAAAAGACTGGTTTCCACGAAAAATGTAGTACAGATAAAGAATGTTTTAATGGCTATGATCTACTAGCTATGGTTTGTAAAGATAAAGTATGTAGTTGCAACGATGGTTATTATGCTCGTGGAGACTACGACTGCAGACCAATAACAACAGGTAATAAATTTTTTTTATTTTGATTGTTCAAATGAGTACCTATCAATAATTTTCAGTTACTGGGCCAAACGATTATTGTTCTTTAGATTTGGATTGCAAACTTGAAAAAACTGCTTGTATATCTTCGCATTGCGAAGCTAAAGTCGATATAACAAGAAGAGTATCACGAGAACGAAAAGATGCATTGATAACAGACGAACCCAGCAGCAACGTATTAAAAACCGAAATCATAATCATCAATCAAACAAAAAGTATTAGTATACAGAAATGATGTTTAATTATAAGATTTGCATTTACTTACTCGACATAAAATAATACATTTTTTACTCTTTCCTATTCAATCTATATGTTAGATTATTTGCATTATCCGGCCTCCGGTTTTATCATAGTCAATTGTTTTTTAATCGTGGTTGTTTTTGATAGAGGCAATTATTTGATCTAATGTTGCTTTCTCAGTCTTCTGTTCGTTTATTAAATCTGATTGAATAGGAAACTGTCCATCCCGTATAGTTATGAAATTTGGCATTCTTATTCCTTGGACGCAAAAAAATAAGTTTTGTGAAGAAACCAATTTTTCTGGCCTAATTTAATTGATCCCATATCGCGAACTTTCACTAGATTTGGCACTCATGGCTTTTTAGAGTACTGTCAGATAGATGAAGAAT
This sequence comes from Agrypnus murinus, assembly GCA_929113105.1. NCBI lineage: Eukaryota > Metazoa > Arthropoda > Insecta > Coleoptera > Elateridae > Agrypnus > Agrypnus murinus. The sequence goes on along the minus strand of OV816023.1, from coordinate 6,195,830 downwards.
CTATCAGCTTTCTATAAGCATTCTAATGTAGAGAACTTTAAGGTTTCTTCTCGAGACCTCAAGGTAAATGCAAACTTATCCCTTCACAAAAGTTGCTACTGACTCCCACAAAAGCTTTTACTTGTAAGGTATGTCCGACTGCCTTTCTCCACTATCGTACATACTCATTCTCTTCATTCTCTTTATGTAACATCTCACTTGAAGTCTATCGTTGTTATGATATGATGTTTAACTCATTCGCAATATTTTCGGTGTTTTAAAAAATGGTTTTTATTAGGTTACAACAAAGCATGCACCCAAGACAACGAATGCAAAGATCTTGATACTGCAAATGCTCTATGTCATCCAATAACAAAAACATGTAGTTGTAAGCGTGGTTACTTTTTATCAGATGGAAAATGCATTGGAGGTACTGTTGATGGTTCTGTAAATTCTCCATATCTTACTAAAACCAATAAGATTTTCAGAACTTGGACAAGATATTGGTTGCACAAAAGACGATGACTGCAAAATTATTCCCGGAAAATGTATAAATGGAAAATGCTATTGTCGCAAAACATACTTTTCCGCAAAAAATAACCGAGCTTGTCAGAAACGTATGTCTCTAAAATATTTTAATAAATCTATCTCCATTAATTGTTCAACCTTTTAGCAATGACTCAAGACAATGTGTTTTGTAATAATGCAGAAAGATGTCAGGTGTATGGAACTGAAGTATTTTGTGATTCCCAAAATCAATGTAGATGTAAAGCAACCGCTGAATTAGACGAGGAATTTGTTTGCAGACCTATAAAAGGTATGCTAATGTTTTGTTTTGAAAAATAAATTTAATGTAGTCTGTTTTATTGAATTTTAGGTGCAACTGAAAATTGCGAAGAAGGTAAAGAGTGTAGCAGTATTACAAATTCTTGGTGTATAGACCAAAAATGTCAATGCAAACCTAATTATAGATTGGAAAATAATGCATGTCTTCCAAGTAATTATCACTTGTTACTATGCGTGGCAAACGATTTTAATTAGTCTTTGATTTTAGATATTGAAGCTTCTTGTGATGAAGGAGATCTCCAATGTACAATTAAAAATTCCTTTTGTGGAGATAATAAAATCTGTACTTGTTCTAATCAATTTGTTGCAAAAGAAGACAGAACAGAATGTTTGGCAGGTAAAAATAAAAAATCCTATTTTATGATTTCTGCATCTTATTCAAAAGAACACTTGAATAAGGCAAGATGAGTGAAATATATTACATCGCTTGTTTATAACAAATTTAGAACAATTATAGCGTTTTCTTTCGAATGCTCTCCCTTTTTATTTGACTTAAAATGTTTAATGTTTCAAAAATATTATAGTGTGTACAGTGTTGACAAAAGATCCCGCGCAGAACCCTTATGGAATATGATTTTCAGTAGATTACTCTAAAACTTGAAGCATAGTTAGTTTTCGATATGTAGATCAAATGTGTAAATGAGCACAAAGTCCAAAAAGTTATAGTTTTAGAATTACAGCCTTTTGAAGTTGACAAACTTTTGCACCCGGTAGAACCTTATGGGAAACAGTTCTCAGATAAAAGTCTTGTAACTTTGATAAATGTAATGTGTACATTAAAACTGTCAATGGGCAGAAAGCCAAAAATATATAGTTTTCGAATTATAGCAGTTTGAAGTTGATAATTGCATTATTCAACTTCAAACGGCTGTAATTCGAAAACAATAATGTTTTGGACTTTGTGCCCGTTTACACTTTTGATCGACACATTGGGAACTATCAGCAGTGTGCGAAACAGTGGAAGCAGTCGCGATACGACGTATGCGCTAGTTAGATGCAAGATGTATATCAAGTTTGAACGAAATTAGTCCATGAAGTAGGTAAAATACAGGTGAATACGCTGTTACACATTGAGTACGAGCGTATTCACCTGTATTTTACCTACTTCATGGACTAATTTCGTTCAAACTTGAGATACATCTTGCATCTAACTTAATTAAGTAAAAGCAACGTATTTATTCAAAACTAAAAAAATCATATTAATCGGTTATCCTTACAAAGTCTATAAGATAAATAGAAATGCAAAACTGGATCATATCAGTCATAAAAACTTTACAAAAATTACTGTTGGCGTCATCAAGGATCTACAAAAAATATAATAATACAGCAGAACCTATGACGGTTTTAAAAGTTCCATCTCAATCTATATGTATATTCTATAAAATAAAACTTCCCACTACTAGAACCTCCCATGATCGTATTAGTACATTACAAATTATATCAGTCCTATTAAATCTTAATTAGATTTAACTCTAGTATACAGTCTGTTTGATTTAAAGCGCCCCACTTTGTAGCAACTTTATTTTCAGTCAGAAAAGGTATAAACCATATAATTATTAAATGGCATAAAATTCTCTATGTTCTGGTTCACAAAGTTTTGTATTGACTACATCGGCGTGAGCGTGATTACGCCATCGATCATTTTTTTAAATTACATGATAGGTATTTTTTTACTGAAATCGATAGAGTATTGTGTTCTCATTTCAACCATAATAAATTCATACTGTTATATCAGAAAATTTTCAAGAAAAACGTGATAAATGATTTACGACTAGTAGGCTTTGATTTCTGGTTCTCCAATTAATAAAACAGAAATATCTAGCAAGCTTAGATAAATAACAAAATTTTAGTTGTTCCAGTTGCGCATTACAAATTTTTCTCGGGGGGGGGGTACTTTATAAAAATTCAGAATCAAAATACATAGATTTTGACATATTAAATGACCTGGACCATATTAAATGGATTAAAAAAAATCGGAGGTGGCTCCATCCTGTTAACCCCCCACCCCCCAAATATGCCACTGAGGTTTTCTAATGATCTTTAATCTTTAACAAAAATAAATAATAGAATAAATTAAAAAACTTATTTTAGAATTACCCTAATAGAGAGAGAGCCGCAATAGGAAATTATTGATATGTATTGATGCACTGCATTAGTGGATAGGTCACGTAATATACTTTTTACCACTCTATTCTTTTTGCTAATAACTTCTTGTATCATAAGGGATACCAAACCATGATTGCCAGAAACATTGGAAAGTTGCGCGTGGGTGCTAGACCGCCTGAAAGAGTTTAAACGAGCGTCCTCTACAAGGCGACTGAAATGCAAATTTCTTATAGTCATATTCTTGTTCTTCGTTTTCGATATGATAAGATAAACCAGTGAAATAACTTTATCATCTCATGTGTTATGAAGGATATCAGATTTAAGCTTTGCTTTGGCCACGAGAGCTACTGTGTAAGTGCTGCTATTTATTTTTGAAATGTATTATTTAATATACATGAATAAAAAATATCAAGGATAGCAAAGAATACCAAACCATAATTCCGCGTGGTGCCAGACCGCCTGAAAGATTTTATACGAGCGCCGTCTGCAGGGCGACTGAGATGCAAATTTCCTATGACCATATTCTTGTTCTTCGTGTTCGATATGATATGATTAATACTTTCTGGCATGTTAAAAAGTAGATCAATAATTTCCTATTGCAGCTATCTATTAGTGAGATTCTAAAATAAGTTTTTCAATTTATTTTATTGATTATTTATTTTTGTACTATTTTATTCTACATTTTCCATAATTGAAGATTAAAGACCATCAAAATAACTTAGCGGCTTGCTTTTTTTTAGGGGGGGGGGCTAACGGAACGGAGCCACCTCCGTTTTTTTTTTAATAATCCGGGTCATTTATGTCAAAATCTATGTTATGTGAAAATCTAAGTATTTTGAATAGGGATTTTTATAGAGTACCCTCCCCCCTAGAGAAAAATTTGCAAACACACTACTAGAACAACAAAAGTTTCGTTATTTACCTAAGCTTACTAGATAATTCTGTTTTATTAATTGGAGAGCCGTCGATCAAAGCCTACTAGTCGTAAATCATTTTTCAAGTTTTTCTTGAAAATTTTATTATGTAAGAGTATGAATATTTATGATGGTTAAAAAGAGAACATAATACTCTATCCATTTCAGTAAAAAAACCTACCATGCAAATTAAAAAAAAGCCGATGACGTCATCACACTCACGCCGATTTAGTAAATACACAACTTTTTGAACCAGAACATAGAAAATTTTATGCCATTTAATAATATATATGGTTTATACCACTTCTGACTGAAAATAAAGTTGCTACAAAGCGGGGCGCTTTAAATCAAACAGACTGTATATCAAATAGTACCGGTGTCAATGGCATGTAGCAAGCTTATTCTTTTAAATATTATGTGTTTATATGTAAAATTCGTTTTACCTTTGATTTATTTCATTTACGATTCCATACAAAAGAAACGCCAGATGTTGCTTGGTGGCTTCCAAATCTTTTTTTCGGAAGAGAGTTTTCTATAGACCGCTCCTCACATCTACATTACTGGTACTCTCACGATTCCATATTAAATTTATTGTTTATTTTACTTTAAAATCTTACTCTTCGAAACGGATTTTCTAAATACTGCTTCTCACTTAAATTGTTAATTTTGCATCTTTATTTATGATAGTCAAAAGTTAAGTTTACAAGATCTTTCGCAAAAGTTTTAGTGATATTTTAAAACAGAAAGAATAAATTCACAAAAATATTTTGAAAAGTGGAGAAAGAAGGAAGAAGTTGCCATATATTAAATCGCCTACCATTGGTTTTGTAACATTGTTTGATTTTATTTATACTACTTTATCGTATTCTCGCACTTTAGGACACCTCTCGTTATCATTTCTCTAGGTCCCGTGGGTGTCCAATGTAAAGAGATTTTACTGTACCTACTATATTTCTGTCTCTTTGAAAGTATTATTGATTATAGACATGTGGGAAATGATAATTCGTTAGCTACAGTAGTAAATGTAGTAAGCAACAGAGACTGCGATAAAAGTCAATACCTTCCGATACAGTTTTTTCTATCCCTGAAGTCTTTTAAATTTTCATTCAAGCTCGATTACTAGCTGTGAGTCGATCATTTTAACGGACCTTTTTCCGCTAAGAATAATATGCTTTCATTGCAAATATATTTGCAAAAATTCTATTCTATTGGAACTCAACTACTCAAAAAAAAATTTCCCGATATATTAGATGGTAGCTGCTATACAAATAATTACCAAGTCTGTTGACTCAGGTAATGTATCCTTTCAAAATTCAAACAGTGCATCAATGAACTAATTTGGTAAGAGTTCCAAAACGAATTGTAAATAATTATCTAAAGTATTTTTGCAAATATAAATAGATACTTCTTTAAAACCTATCAGCTTATCTAAGATTAAATCTGATTTCAAAATAATTCCATTGTTATTTTGATACTTTATGTGGACAGGAATAAGTGGTTTTACAATATTGAACAAAAACACATCTCATATTTTATTTCACCTGAAGTATGGCAAATGTTTTATAGTTAAGCAAGTCAATAGCTTCACTAAACCCAAGGATAAACATGGTGTATGGCTCTAATATGGCATAAGTAGGAGATCATTTACTTGTGTCTCCATTGTTTATGGCGTATCTGGATACGATTTCTTAATTTGGCTCGGCTCGGTTTATTAGGATATTATAGGATGCATGACGTTCACTACCCTCGGCATAGGAGGAAGTAACAACGATGGGTGGTAAGGAACTGAGCAGTAATGAGAATCCCATAGTTTTGTAGTAGCTGTTCTTATGTTCAACTCCATCTATTATCCGCAATATGTTGAATATATCGAATGAAGATGGTTTTCCATTTGACTTTGATCTCTTCTCTCCACATGGGAGCTGATGATAAATTGCAAAACTGACAATCTGTGTACAAAGAAGCAATTGTTCCAGTGATTTACCCAAATGCTTTCCTTAACATTATTGACCAGAATAAATGGAGATTTATTTTGTTTGCTTCATTTACTTAACTATTTATAGCTTCATGCAATACTAATTCAATAAATCAAAATGATTTTAGAATACTAACTTCAAAACAATTGAGAACTAGTTTTTGCAGTATGCTCAAGAAAAATACTACACTGCATCAACTCTTCGATATTTATGAATATATATTGCTTTAAGAATATTAAAAGGAAAAGCAGAAGTGTAAAGGATTGTTGCTGGAATATTGTATATATAAGTTTAGCAGGAATAATGTGTACAAATAATAAGCAGTTAACCATTAACAGGGCATGTATAATATTATTTCTATGCATGGATTTACAATAAAAATATAATGTTAAAAACAAATTACACAGTTGTAAAGAATATAAGCTGGGCAGATAGTGTAATGGTACTACTGCCCGCATGATAATCATGAGAGTAAAATAACACTAAGCTTGATTAGTACGTATATGAGTTGCCGCTTACAAAATTGGAATCACCTGCTTGGTAAAAAGTATGTATAAAGAGTGTTATCAAATGCTCCATCTTTCTAGTTACTGTTATAGTACATGTATTTCATTTGATTGATACATACCTACTATCATAACCTATTAAATAAATGCACAATTTCTACTAACTATTACTCTCAAATTTGCCTGTGCGATAATCTGTACTGATATTTTGTTAATTCCACTATAAGTGGAATAGAAAAACAAATAAAAAAAAGTAACATGCACTTACCTGCAACATCATCTGTATGGTTTGTTTTACACTGTATCAATTTACTGACCACTGCTCCTTTATTTTCTACTTAACATAAATATTCATTTCTATTTAATATAGACGAGAACAAAAACTACAAAAATAGATTACCTGAAATTCAGACTTTGAGGGGTTTTCTGGTTAAATAGAGTAGCCTTTGGCTAGATTTCGCTAGGAATCCTCATGCCTACTATTGTATTTATATTTTGTTTTTTTATCCAATTTATTTCATTTATTATTATTATTATTTAATATATAATAGAAGCGTATTTTTCTTTTGTGTGAATCAAGACACTTTATTATTATTATTCTTATTTAAAATAAAACTGGAAGTAGTTCGTAATTCTAAGTAAAAAAAGTGCTTACTTTAAAACATTTTCAGAAAACCACTGGTTTCAACTTCTTCTAACAAAATTACCCTAGAACACAAATATGAATACAAAAAATCTTTTAATAGACATATTTAAAAATATTCCGTTTTTTAGAACAGAAGAAAACCTCTGTGTTTCTCAAAAGGAAACAACACTGACTAACAAACTGCATAGGATAGTAAAAAACTGTTTTAACAATGTGTGAATGTATAAGTTTCTGTAAGTAAACATGTAAGTAAAAATATCACTGAAAAACAATGTTTTGCGAAGTGTTGGAGAGCAGTGGCATTGCTCATTTACCACGTAACAAACTCACATTGCATGTTCTCTTTTTGCCATATATAACTAATGTTATTATAAATTTTATTTTTAATTTGTGTTTTAGAAAATAAATTTACAATTGTAGTGCAAAACGTACGTCTACTGCATGAACACATTTTAACACTTGTATTTGTTTTGTTTACTTCTGCACAGTCTCACCAAGAAATGGATTCAAGTGTGCAGTGTAAGTCTTTACATTCAGATAAACATTAAAACATTTTATCCAACAAATTTTATCCAGAAATATAATTAATAATTGGACATGTGGTTTCCACAGGCTACTTTGTGACACCTACTTGAATCTCCCATATCAGGGGTAAGGGTTGTCCATCTTAACCAGTGTGTGTGTGGAAAATCTGTAAATGGTTTATTTGGATTTTCTACACTCGTTTTAATTTTTTTTTATTCTTTAGTCGCTCCTTTGTCACATTAGGTTCTTAGCTAATATAATTTGTTTCAAATTGATCAACACCTAGATGTTTCATCATCCATATATACAGCATGTCTCAAAAATAACGGACAATACGTGAATACGAGATAGTTGATGATGTGTAGAGAAAGTTTTTCCCATAACTTTTTTTTCTAAAATATTTACTTTCAGAGTTATTTAAGGTTCAAGTTTTGAGTCCGGTCCTGCACGTTCTGCTCCACAATCTCCTGGTGTCGCATAATGCAGAGGACTGTAGTTTGTTGAACTTTACAGCATTTGTCAATACAGCACAATTTTGTCAATGCCGCAAAATACCCGAATGAATTGAACTTGAAGAAACTCGTAAATAAGACACGTTCCGTTTCGCTCATGATGCAGTTTGTTTATTTTAAAATAAATTCAAGGTCTAATAACAGCTTAAAACATCTCATTTTTAAAGAGAGCATCTGATATCATATTTCAATAAGTTAAAGGGAACTCTTTATGTGTGGCGGCGTTGAACGTAATTTAAAAAACATAAAAAGTGTTGGGCTTTAATAAGAAAATTACATTACTAGTTCTTCTAATCTGCGATGCTAATACATTTTACTAGAATCTGAAGCATTAATATTTAAAACTAATAGTAAACCTTTTCATTAAAACTGAAATAAAATTTTACAAAAATGATCTTGGGCTCGAAATTTCTCAATGAACGTAAGTCAATAATCAAAAACTCTCTTTGTTATAAACATCCCCTTTCGCAGACTTTCCTTATTTATAGCAATTCTTTCTTTCGTATTCTGTGCTTGTAAATAAAATTTTGGACTAAACATTCCGCAAAAATACACATAGTGAAATTTGATCTATGTAAAATAAACAAAACGCAATTTAAAAAAAGGATACAAAACATAAATATATTTTTACGTTCTGTAATAACATTCGAAAATAAACAGAAGATAAATTAAACTTTTAAAAAGAACATTTTCATAATTAGGGCGCCGCCAGGTTGAATTTGCGGCCCGATTGTGGTTTACTCAAAAAACTACAAGGGTCGCAATTTATTAAATAAGAGCAATTTTTACCATTAATCTATTTTATTTAAAACGGAAAACACCTTCAAATAAACTCTTGATAATAAAAATTATTAGTTTGATGAACTATCATCAAACGTTTGGGACTTTTTTGCAACTATGCAGTTTATAACAAAACGCTTATTACGGTGATATGTCATGGTGTTTATAAAGACGTAACCTTGACCAATATACGTGTTTTTAAATCGACTTCTCCGAATTTTTGCTTAACTTTACACATATCACTTTACAATGTTTTGACTATCCCAATGCTGGATGACTTATTATTTATTATCAAATTGATGCAAAATATAACAGGACCGTATTAGCAAAAAGTATTGCAAACAATTTTTAACAAATTTACAAAAAAAATTTTTTGAAGGTAGAGTTTTTTTTTCTTTAGTTTTAGATTCTACCTCGGACGCTTTTTAACCCTCTGCGTTATTGTTCGTTATTTTTGAGACACCCTGTATAGCGTGTACAAGGATTTTGTTAACAATACTTACAGAGCTGGTAAAACTTCGCTTTAGGTTTGGATTTTTACATGTAAGCAAAGGAAAAATAGCAAATAGCAATAATACATCTGAGAAAGAAAGCTATTTATTGCATACTTGCTATAGTATCTTTTTTGATAGGTAAAAGATTTGAAAACTAATTGAAATTTCATGTCTTTCAGACAAGTATGCAGTGATATCTCTCTTTCTCAGATGTATTGCTAGTTGCTATTTTTCCTTTGTTAACACATGCAAATTCAAACCCAAAGCAAAATTTTGTCAACATTGTATAAGTAAGTGACCATACACTTTTAAAAAATCAAAAAAGGCACTTAAACCATCAGGTTTTGCTTGTTTAAAAACTAATAATATTATTATATTGGGCAAATAGTGATTAAAATTAAATTTAAAAAACTTGTTAGAAATCAGACCAAATTAATTCTACAATCTTTTATCCATCATACTCCTTTTCCAGCCGCTTCCTTCTTATCTTTCACAGGTTACTTTCACAAGTTTTCATAGATTTTAAAATATTGTGACATACTATTTTCATAATTATTTTTAGTTCTCTTGTTAACTGGGTACCTATATGAAATGACCTTATTATTCTGTTGATATTTGTAAATATATGTATTTCCCTCTTGTTTCTAATTTGATACTCGACATTTTTACTATTGATGTAAAAAAGCTAAATATAACTGAGGCATTGATAGTAGCAGGAGAGCAATTTCATTAGTTATATAAATGAATTCATACAAATGATAGGTAAATAACTTGATAAATTCGATACCTTCTTTATCGTACATATACTTTATGTATGTATATAAGCTGTAATAGAAGCAGAGTAGAAATACACTTCTTTTTTTCATATTGATTTTACACTGTGTCAGATACAGTATTGGAATGTTCAACCAAAAACTCAAAATTAAGTCTGATATTTCAGAAATAGGAATTGTTAAGTCCAAGTAAAATTTTAAAAATATAACCCAAGAAAGAAATAAGACTGAAGTAATTTCAGTATATCTTAAAGATAAAGAACAAAAGAAACAAACTTTGAAAATAAAAATTAGTACATTTTACAGGAAGAATTTGCTCAGAAATAATATTTTTACTAAAAGAATAAATCTAAAATTGGTATTCCCAACTTAAAACAAACAATACTGTTCACACCTTTAGCGAGTATGGGTAGCTACTCGTCCTCCTACCCTTATACATTTGTACATATTTTATTGTAAGCATTGACATCCAAGACTCTACGTTCAATCAGCCAACAAATAAAGACTTAAACATAAACGCTCTTTATTTCTGGTCGTTCGAACATATTTTGCGAACATTTTGAAGTTGTGGATGCAGGGTGTCCTATCCATCTGAAACGGATCATAGCTTGGTTGATGCGTAACATTCGTTAAGCGTGAGCGTATCTTAAGGGTGATTACGCAGCTGTGTGATTAAGCAGTTGTGTAATCACAAAACTCAAAATGTTCGCGATAAAGGACCAGAAATAAACAGTGTTTATGTTTAAGTCTTTATTTGTTGACTGATTACATGTTAAGTCTTGAATGTCAATGCTTACAGTTAAAGATGTACAAATGTAAGGGTAGGAAGGAGGTGGAATAGCAACCCCTCCTCGCTAAAGACATGAACAAATACTACCTATATATTTTTTCAATCCACACAATAACTGGATCAGAGTAATTCCATTCCAGTAATTCCTACATGTTTGGACTTCTCTATTAACATTGGATAATGCTAAAATAATATTTTAGTGTCTATTTTTAATAAATTAATGAATTACTGCACAGTTATTCTCAAAAGAACATCTTCAGACTTCCTAAATTCCATTTACAATGATTCCTTTGATCTAGTTACTGCTTGAACTTGTCTTTTTAAAATAAAAGATGATATGTAGACTATATAAATCATATTTGTCTTTTTGTAGGTATACAGATATAGAAAAACAAGTTGGAAGTATCTACGAAACCATATGTGTGTATGATAAGGAACGCACTAGTAAAATAAAGAAGGGTTTATAGTTTGTGTAGTGGGAGAATATTTGAGCATACGAATATTTATTTTATTTTCAGTCATTATGGCTAAAAATTGTATGCTACTTAAAAAGCAAAGTGATTATTTGGTCCTAATTTGCCAAATAATTTTTTTAATTCTGGGAAAATTTAATATCATGAAATTCTCTTTCAATTACAAACAACTACACCAATGCTTGGCTTGTAGTTTGCTAAACAACTTTAATGTTCGAATATTCCCCTACTAACACAAACTAAGAAGAGCAAAGGCGTGACCCGATATGAACCCTTCTTTATTTTACTAGTGTGTTCTTTATCATACATATGATTTCGTAGATACTTCCAACTTGTTTTTCTATATCTGTATAGGCCTATTTTACAGCAAAAAATAAAAGCAAATAAAAAATATCGAGTGTTTTTTTTTAAATTTGACGTCAACGTAGGCTGTGAATAGTCGATTGTGAATTATTGGACAGAGGTTGAATTTGAACGTTTTGACAATGACATTTATTAATACGATCAAGATCCGTTCACAATCAACTACCCATAGCCGCCTTCGACGTCAAATTTAAAAAACACTCGATAGTTTTTTAACATATTCTGTTGATAAAATTACGCAAATATCTTTCGTGTTTTCAGTGGCGACTGGCTTGGATGATAATTGTGAAATTGATGCCCAATGCTCTACAGCAGTTAGAAATTCCTATTGTGCTAAAGATTCATGTAAATGCTTTGATGCGTACATACCAGTGAATGATAGTTGTTATGAGCAAAAATGTAAGTATAATTCTCATCATAAGAAAACATGAAATAATGATTGTAAATATGGAATTGCACATACACAGTAATTACAATACAATTAAACACCAATAATTTATATAAAACCATTAATATTTTTTTATTGCACCATAAAAATTTTTATTACACTAACAAAGTTTTGTTATCATTTACAGTAATGGGAGACCTCTGTACAGATGTTACACAATGTCATATAATGTTAAAATCTAGGGTGCAGTGTCGAAACAGCATATGCCAATGTTCAGCGGATATGCAGCCTACAGAGAACGGATTAGATTGTGAACCGTTTGGTTCCTCATCTTCCATGTATCTTCAAGTTGGTACAATTGTATTAGTTATTACTTGTCATCTAATCCTGAAACTCCAGTTTAACATTAAGTGATTTTAATTAAATTTTATTATGTACAAATACGTAACATTGTAGAAACAACATAAAGACATGTAATTCTTTACTAGACATATTTACAGGGGGAACAGCTTCTCCAGAATTGGTTTTCTTTTTAAATATATATAAAAAGTCATATTTAGTATAAAGTAACTTTGTTTCTTTTAGTATAAACAATATAATAACATTAATAAAGATTATCTGTCACAAAGAGTTTGGAGGTTTGATTCTTTGGTCTCGTTCACTATACTTATTTTCAGCACTGAGTGTCACTAAAAACAGTATGTACGATGGCCCGGGCACGCAGAGGCAGGTGGTGAATTTGGGGCAACTGATCCGCGCCCCGGGCATTCTGGTCAGCCATAATAATACTGAGTGTTAGAAGCACTACTCAGGCTGCGAGGTACATCACTGTCTGGTGCTGACCTTCGTAGCGTATGTGTATGTACATGTGGATATCTAACTACTTCTGCGACAGTTCCCATCGGAGTTGGTGAATGAATTGCAACAGCTGGCACAGGTAGTGGTGTAGTTAGATCAATATCAGCATCTATTTCACTTATATCATCTGTAAAACCATTAGGTAGGGAATGATCCGCAACAGTTGTAGCATGAAACTTTGCTTCTCGTCTTGCACGTTGCCTTTGTATTAGTAACCGACCCACTAGCAGAATCAAGCATAACACCACAGCAGCAGCTATACTGAGTGTGAGGTACAAGTAGAACCGTTCTTGGTTCTCTGTAAAGTAGGTGTATATTAAGAGATGAGATATCTTCACTTGCTAAGCATGCACATAGCCAAGAATGCACAGCGCACAGCAGTAGCGGGAAGGAGCGACCACACAGCTACTTACGTGAAACAAATGTGTATGCATTAATCCACTCTGAAATGAAGCCAATCACTGAAGTTTTTTCGCCGTAGACCGTGATTGTACAGTTGGGGTCTGGGAATTCATCAGCCTGCATGTCTTTGGAGATTTGCTGCACGGCAGGAACTCGGGAGGGGCGGAACAGGTTAGTACGAGAACGAGGGGTTGTATAAGGCTGGAGGAATGCTGCAAAGGAAACAGTCAATTCATATCCAATCCACGAAATCTAGTAACTGTGCCATGTGGTAGGTGCATGCTGGTGATGGTAAGTGGTGTCCGCAGTTATATGTACAGTATGTACAGTCAGCAACAGTCTTGGATTAACTGAATACAAGATTAGGTTCCTAAATATCTACTAAATTTTAATAATTTCAAAAGTTTTACACTTCTGTGGAGGTTATCATCCTAAAAATAAGTAAATATATAAGGAATTTATCATATACCTATTGGAAAAATATGGTTATGTGATATAATCTTTGAAGAAATTGTTGTGTATATGTATGTGTATATCCAGATAGATGGTACAGTAGGTGCTACTACAAAAATTTCAAAAAGTGATCAAACTTCATCCACTAGAAGCTTTAAGTAAATGGAGATAATTACCATTGAGATATAATTATTGTTACTATATACATCTGCTTAGGTCAAATTTTCGATTTGTTAAGACCAAAAGAAAGGAATACATTAACACATCTTTGACTGCAGTCTCAAAATACATTGAGACAGAAATATATACATTTAAGACAAAACTAAAATTTTGATAGAGATGCAGTTTACAAAGTTCTCTGATAATTCCATAATTTTAATCTGATTATTAACTATTACTGATAATTATGGTAACTGAACAGCCACCTTAATTTTCTTTTAATGCCAAAAGCTTAGGGTTAAGCTTAAAGTTTAAGTTTATTGTTTCCAGCCTTACTTTGTGAAACTCCATAATCATGAAATAAATAAAGATTAATAAAAAGTTTCAATTAATAAATGGTGTATCTCCAACCACATTCTGTATAATGACCTAAAAACACCACCAATAACAGATGTTATAAAATCACTCGTCATCAGATACACATTTCGCAACAGAGTACACAACAATCAATTAATAAATGGGCTTTCCAATCAACCTATCATAGGAAGACGATTGAAGAGACTATGGCCAGAAGACCTGATTAGATGAACTTTGGTGAGCTGTTGATGGATGGGTTCCCACTTCAAGCTAACGACTTTCATAACATTTACTTATTACTCTGTTTATTTTATTGAGTAGATTGTAAATATGAAATAATTGAAATAATAAAAAGTTTAAGGTTTAAATAAAAGTTAGCTAATTTAAAGATCACAAATAATTATTTAATAAATAAGTAAAAACTTAATAGGCACTGAAAACAATGCATTGTTTTGATTGAAAAGTCTAATAGTGGATGGAGTCTGTGTTGCAGTAACTATTCAAAAACAAGGATAATTTGAGACTTGTGCAATCGCAGAATTGTAAAATTATTGTTATTTTTGACGAACATCTAATAGCCAACACCCTGTAACACAATTGTTTTTTAATTTATATTTTTACTACAATTAGCGTTAACCTTGGAAGTAACAAAAAAGTTGCTATTTCAATATTATGATTAAAACATCTTGGTCAATTAATATTCAGATCAGAACAGGGTTGGTTGAACATATGGGTTAATGAGACTTTAGTGCTCCAAGGCAGTTGGCTCAAGGGCTTCAAATGGTAAGCGTCACCTCAATCACCCAAATATAAAAATTATTATATAATTATTTAAATTAAAATTATAAATAATTCTCTTAATATAACTGAAAATATACACAAATTATATAAAAATACTGGGTGCCCCATTATATTTTGACTCTTTCTAAACCTATATAACTTTTGAACTAATTGAGGTAATGAAATGTGATGTTAACCAGTCTTCTTATTTTGTTTAAGTTTTTCTCTGTGTACCCGTCTCTTTGTCCACTTCCGGTTTAATCGGAAATGACATAGCATATTTTCGGAGATATGGCAACTTTGTGATTTCAAATGGAACACTGTGTATATTTTTTCATAGTTAGAAAGTCCATTGTTTCCCCTTTCCAAAAGTGCTATACTTGCAATACAGGGTGATGTTTTTATAAGCTCTTAAAATGAATACTGCATGTTATTGAAATGCTACGAAAAAATTTAATGATTCACAAAGTAGATTATGGAAATTAAAGAAAATATCACTGTAAACGTCAAATGAATTTATTGACAATTACATGTTAATTTAATTGCTATTATTGAAGATGTAATATGAAACTCAATCTAACAAAAGGTAACAGGATACTTATTAAACATTAAACCATTAAGAAATAAACAAATCACTAAACATTAGTTAGTTATAAAAGATGTTCAAAATGCCGTCCATCAACTTGGGGTACATTTATTTATTCGCTTTACAAAGTTGTCATAGTTTCTACTAAAGGTATTGCTGTTAAAGACTTATTTTTGTAGTATTTTAATAACATGCAGTATTCATTTTAAGAGCTTATAAAACTATCACCCTGTATAATAACCATGACAAATATGGGACTTTCGGAAAGGGAAAACAATGGGCTTTCCAACAGTAAAAAAATATACAGGTATTTCATTTGAAATCACAAAGTTGCCTTATCTCAGAAAGTATAGTATGTCATTTCCGGGTAAATCGGAAGTGGACAAAAAAGGCGGATACTCAGAAAAAACTTTAAAAAATAAGAAGAAGACTGGTGAAAATCCCATTTCATTAGCTCAATTAGTTCAAAAGTTATATAGGTTTATAAAGGGTGAATGGGGCACCTGGTATTTATGCGTACTAATTACATGAGAAATTCTGAATTTAACACTAATAATTAATTTTTTAATAATAAAATATATTTTGTTCAATTTATAAAAATACTATAATTGATGTGGCTATAGGTACATACAAACAAAACTATACAAAGTGTAACTAATATAACTAGAAACGTCGTAATGGGGATAGCTGTAATGATTTAAAACATATTTTCCTTATCAACATGTAGTCGTCCCTGCTAGTTTTAGAGAAAATCGCATTTTAAATTTTAAGTGCGCCTAAATCGTTTTTTCATTTTTTTAATTTTTAAAAATGTTTTGCTTGTTTCGTATTGTTAATGTAATAATAATAAGTACTTTTACAAACCCTGTCGTAATTACACAAAAGCTTTCTCGCAGGCAAACCTTTTATGAAGTAGACACCAAATTTAATAATAAATGATTAGTGCATTTTATAGAGTTCGTCTTGCTGAGTATTTTTGGCTTATTTGTGGATTCCGGTTCCAAGATATATACAGTGTGAAATCTTCAAAAAAATAATAGTGAAATGTTTCTTTATGAAAGTGAACTTCTTCATTAGTGGTGGTGAACGAGACTTGAAGATGAGTATAGCAAAAAATTGTTAAGTTTTGAAAAGCAATTAAAAATTATTGCTTGTATCATAAAAAAGTAAATCTATATGCAAAAATATTATGCATTTCGTTTAAAATGATGCAAAATACAATAAAAAGGTTCCAGTCTACTAGTGGATATGAAGACAGACGATGCTTAGGAAGACCTAAAGCAGGCGTCGGCAACCTATGACCCGCCGGTCACCAAGTGACCCATTTGATAATTTCAAGTGACCAACTTGAGTGCAAATAAAGTATAATATATAAAAATAAATTCGAAAACAAACATAAACGAACACTTTGAGAAACTATAAATAATAAGATTAACATTTGGTTTGATTACAAAGTTGCAGAAATGTCCGGTAGGTCAGAAACATTGCCCGAAATGAAAATACCCATTGACCCGAAACGTTTTCTTAATAGTCACATTTTGGTTGATTTTGACCCGCAGCCAAAAAAGGTTGCCGACGCCTGATCTAAAGTAATGAGACCTTCGAAGATCAAACTTATTTTTTAGGGGAAATTTTATGAACTGACGAAACGAAGTACGAAGTATTTGGTTCTAGACGCCGAGTTTTTGTAAGAAGATCAGTCAAGGAAGAAATGTCAGCCCAGTGTATAATATTTACTATTAAACGTGGAGGTGGTTCAGTGATGGTATGGGGATGCTTCTGTTTATCCGGAATAACAATATTAAATAAAGATAGATGTAGACATTTTAGAAACTAACGCACTATCCGATGTAAGATTAATCGGCGATAATACTATTTTCATGCAGAATAATAATCCTAAACACAGTTCCAAGTTGTGTAGAGAGTATCTTTAAGACCAAGAAACAAATTAATTTTTGCAAGATTTGGTTTGGCCACTGTAATTGCTCGACCTTAATCCGGTAGTTTTTATGAAAGGAGTTCGATCGTAGAATACGCAATCAATGCTCTCAACATCAAAACAACATTGGTGGCAGCTTCTACGGAATAAATAGGACAAATATGGAGTGTGAACTACTCAGAAAGTTAGTGTCTCGTCTGCCAAGTTTGTGTGAAGCTGTTATAAACGCTAAAGAAGTATATTTTGATGAAAAGGCAGTCTGATATTAAACAATAAATTTTTGTGAATAACACAAAATGAGCAAAACAATGTACTTTCCTTTTTTTGATCTATTTTTAATGTCTTTTCTTCCCAAACATTCTATCTAAACAAATATATACTTCATCATGCAACGGTTAGGTAGGTTTAATACAAAAAGCTTAGAACTTTTAAAATGTGTATGTATAAAATTGTAAGCAGGTGCTGAAGTGAGATTTTAATTGTAGAATTTTTCCTTTGCAGCATCCATCTAGGAAGATATAATTAAACTTAAAAACCAACTTCTGTTTGAAAAGTAATTTTCAATTTTACAGTAGTATAGTAATAAAACTACAGACTGTGTAGTAAGAACAAAGAGTGCCAAAGACATAATTGAGCAGCTACAGATTACTTAGTCTTAGTTCATCTTGACATTCAAAAACTGTTCAGTTTAAACATTCGTAAAAGCTGTAGCACAGTATATATAACATACAGTAATGTGACTGTCGCAAAATAATTTCCATCCACCACACTACATGCTGGCGCGAGTCGGCAGTATGCAGACAGCAATTCTGTTTCAAACACGCAACAGAACGTATCGAACTTACCAGAGCCGGATAAACCCACAATCGTGCAGTATTAGTGCCAGTAAACAATGCATAGTGTTAGTCGTTGTGACGCCAAAGGCTATAAAAATACCTCCGAAAGAACTACAATTAGTTTTTTCAGGTTATTTTTTCCTACATACTATTATTTATTAATAAATACGCTCGTAAAAACAATGCCGTATTTAAGAATTCACTTTTGTATATATTTACCAATTGCTTAAAATTGAATTACTAACACGTAATAGAACAAATAAGCGATTACGAAATCCTACATAATAAAATTTTTTATGCTGATTTATTAAAAGCGTTCAACAATAAAGAATATAGGTCAACGCCTTATCAACAGGTGTGAACTACAGCGTCTTTTGTTACTCTCAACTGTTAAAAAAAGTCAAAGCGTGCGTTAGGATTGTACTTTTTAGCATTTCGTTTGTCATTGTGTCTTTAATTTAATATGAATGAAAATAAATTTTATTATTATTATAATGTAAATTGATTTCATCTCCCCTATTTTGTACGTATGTGATTTCGGTGACCTAGATTCTCCATTTGTTTGTTGAACAGGTATTCAAATTGTATACAGCTATGTATTTGTTCGTAATTATTTCAAAATAAAAGGAAATGACTATTGCAGCGCAAGAATATGGTTAATGGCTTGATAGAATAATGTAACTTTAGTTGGTAATTAACGATGTAACAAGAAACAACTCTTCTAACTTAGTTTAATAAATGTTTTAAATATCTAAATTGATTATCGTTTTATTTATTAGATTCTATAAGTAAAACAACTTCAATCAAATGGTTCACTACACATAATTCTACTTCATATTTTACTATACTATTATATAACAAGAGATTATGTTTACATATTTGTTCGAGACATTTTACTGAATGCGGCTCTGCGTTTTATTTACCGGCGCTTTATTATTATTCGTAGGCGATGCCGACCGATAAACGTCGGTCCACTACTTCGTTTATGGGCGTGATATTCGAAGGTGGATTAATAAAATGAATGGTGCCGCATGAAAGTGAACCTACTGATTGTTATATATACTGTGGCTGTACTGAGGTGAACACGATTTAAGAAATACATAGCGTCGCAGAATCGGTGTCAAGTAATTGTGCATTTAAACACTCTTTCAAAGAGAATTTAAATAAATTGTTTTAATTTAAGTAAAAGTTAATCAAAGTTACTATAATGATCATTTCTACCTTAAACGAAAGGAGCCATAATAAACCACTAGCAATAAACCTACGCGAGATGGGCATATCACGTCTATGTAGTTCTTAAACCGTTCGTGATCTAGTAAGTAAATTCTCATTGCCAATCTTTTTTTATATTCTTGTCAGACTAATTTATAACGTTTGGATCATTGGAATAGCAATGTAAAAATGTGAGCTAAAAGAATAATTGACAAATTGAAAATAATGACCTAAATTTAACTTTTAATTAAGATTTAGCATTTGAATCTAATTATTTTGCTTATAATTTTTCGTTGGTTCTTTAATTTAATTTAAAACTAAATCAACTTGGATTTTCAATTAGAATACAGGTTATTATCTCGAAGTTATCAAATCTTTAAATAAGGACATCCTTTATTGGAAACATATACATATATTGAAGCCCATGTCTTGAAATATGCGAAGAAAGTATATTCGAAGTGTAAAAATTATTGCCAGAATTAAAAAATAGTAGTATTTAATTTTTAATCATGAGGATCACGAAGAACAAAAGCCTGTAAACGTTTTATTACCCATTAACTTCCACAGCCGTAGGTCTAACTGGATGATAGGAGGTTCATTAACAGGAATAGGATATGCGCATTAATAAAGCTTAGCACATTATAGTTATTAGTGAACAGCTAAGATCATGCAATTTTGAAAGAATGCAGAAATATTCATCCAAGCTACCTTTGGGTTGCATCATGGAATTCTTACCAATATCTTGGCCTTCAGCAGTCTTCACATGAGGAGGAATCTTTGTATTTACGGTTGAAGAATCTTTGGTCAGGTTGTCGCCTTGTGATCCTCCTACAACGTTTGGGGATGAAGGAGAGGCTGCTGATTCTCGTATGAACTCATTACCAGCATCGTAGTTATCAAAGTCGTCTTCGATGTCGGGTATTTCAGAATCGGCCGTTAATTCATCAGGTTCCGGTTGGCCCTCAAATTGCTCCTTAAGTACTTTACGTGGCACTATACGAAGCGTTCATATACAAAATGTAAAAAGCCTGGGTACCTAAAACTCGTTAGCACTTACCACAAGTGTATACTACTTTTAGATACATGCGCGATTCAGGACGACAAGGACTGCCAAAGGTAGTGACATCCGCTGAAAGGTCGCAACTTCGTTTACCGTGACATAATTGCATTACAGTCTCAGTCGCGTAACTAACCAAGCACGCTAAAATTAAAACAATGTAAACGTGTGTGTGTTATAAGTTTAAAGCGAATTAAACATATTTAAGAAAAACATACTTTCTTCCGGAACCCCTTGGGGCTGCGGACACTGAATACTTTCATATTCCGTTCTTCCATAACTGGCACTGTAGACTGCTACTCGTGAATTGGGATTACACTTCAGCTGAATTCTCTCATTCTGACAGGCTACTTTGCTGCGAAACTCGTCTAAAGAATAGTACATTAAATATACAAACAAAAAGGTAAATTTTATTATTATTCCTTAATGCATTTAATGTTCTCAATACTTACACGGCCTACATTTATACGCGACTTCGACGTATTTTCGCACTCCAGGGCAAGGATCACCACCGAAAGTTTTTGGAGAAGACTGAAATTTACACTGCCGCTTCTTTTGGCAAACTTCGACCACTGTCTGCAACAGCGAGTACTAGGTACTGTCAGTCAGATCGGCTGTAATGCTCTCCGGTATGAAAATAAAGCAACATTTAAAACATAACTGCAGTCCTCCACCATCTTATTTGTAACATTCTGTAAACATGCGTCAGCTAAATAAATACATTCAATCCAAAGTAAAGAAATATTAAAAAACCTGCAAAAGCTAATTAAAAATTTGCTTTTTTACAATAAAAGCAGCATAGAAGCTGTGAAGAAATCAAGAATTTAGCAACTTATTATAAGCAGTGTGTATTCGATGTAACCTGGTGCGGTGGCTAAACTGCAACTGAATACAAATAAGTGGTTAAAATGGTGATCACTTACGCTCCCCCAGGTTCCTTGAGCAACTTCCTCCCATTTACTCTGTAAACAAGCATATTCTAAGCCATCCAAATATGTTTACTTACATCTCCAACCTGTTTGTGTATGCTACAACCACTACCCCAAAATAAATGTTTTAATAAATATATAGGCGTCGATTTCATGGGTGTTTACATCCTTAAATACCATATCCAAAGCAGTAAAACTCTTCCGGCGAATGTTTATGATAGTTAAAGATATGCTGACTTGTGAATTTGTGATTGTGTATTAATTAGACTAGCCAAAATTGATTTTGCGAATCATTCGCAAGTATACGTTTTCTAAAGCGCTTCCACTATGAAAGAATCATAAGCAGGTGGTCACTTACCAGAGAGAGCGGTCGTATAAAGCAGCACAACATATTAGTATAATACTAGTCAATACAAAATTGACTGTCAGTGGTGAATGATTTGGTGAACCACAACCATCCCAGTAAGCAAAGTGCCGTCTTATTTACGTGATTTTCTAGACATGTCATTAGCGACCAAATGACGAATGCCCAATTATAACGTTATGACGTCATACCAGTATGACGAATGTAGAATTATGAGGTCTCAATGACATCGACAAATCTCTTTAAAAATGTAACACATACGAGAATTGTAAAGATTTTAACCACAATTTTGCTGCAAATTTTCCACAAGATTTTTACAATAAATTTGCAAATAATAGGTATTTTCATTGAACTTGAATAAATAAAATAAACCTAAAAAAATCTTGCACAGTTAGCACTGAAATATTACTTTATATTTAGTTTTATTATTGTTGTTATATAAAGATTGTACAAAACAAATAACCATTCTTATAAACAAAATAAATAGATGTGGTGCATACATTTCAAACATTCAAACTCCGAGTATTCTAGCATCACGTAACCGGTATCAGTAAAAGATCGTGAAAAAAAAACAACGCAACGAAGGAAGAGGCGAATACGTGCAAGAAGTTGGTTGATGTTGATCTCCTTTCTACTGTTTGATGTGTACATATATCCTAAAAAAATATATGTTTTATATTTCAGGACATTTCTTGCAATTCTTGTGTCGGTGTTGGTAAACAAATTAGGATGGCATTTACTGCTAGACAATTCACCGAAAAGGGCGGAGGAAGTATAGCATTAAAGCAATAAAACGTCATTTATATATGCAGTTCTATCATTATATGACGTTTTCTTTACGTCATAAAACAACGTATTTCTTACGTCGTAAAATGACGTCTTTCAGCTGTGACATTTACCAGTCTTATTAACATCATAATAACATCACTTCAAAGGTGGAACTAACGTAATGACTGACCAGTAATCGACGTTAAAATGGCGTTACTCTACTTATTGGGCTGTTACACAAATTTACATACTGCAATCAATATTCAGTTTGATCTGTTGTGCTGCTGTAAAATAGGTTTTATATTATATCCAAAACCCGCTTTGGTAATTTAACGAAAAGGTAACTTACTTCTATATTAAAGTTTAACAGTTATGTAAATAAATCAGACATTAATTAGATTAATAGCTGTCGATGTTCAGTGCTGTGATAGAATATGTTTAAAATAAATTCAATTGATAGTTTAAACGGCATACCCTTTTTTCATATGAAATCAAACAATAGTAGATGTGTTGTACCAGAAATCAAATCCCTTTTGCTTAACACAGAGTAAACACCCATAGCAATTAACAAAGATCGACGCCTATAATGGCTTTCCTAATGCTCTATAATTTTTGCTTTATTACAATAATTTATTTTTAGTTGATTATATAGCAAAAAAGCACTGTGAATTCTAAATGGTGCGAAAATAACTATTTTATGAATTTTGCCAAAAATTGCATTAGTAAAGCTGGTGTATGTTGCAGCACTGAATAATTTGTTAGCACAGCCACAGAAACAGGGCTTAAAATAAAATCAATTCTATATTAATACATATGGATGTTATACTGACCTGCAAAGCATTAGGCCAAAGGCAGGAAGCGTTGTTTGTTGTTCTTGAAACCGAGCTTTGGGTTGTTTTGGGTTTACAAAGATCTTTCGATGGTACTGAAGTTCCATATTGGGCTAGTTGAATTGAAATGCTGGTACCAGGTGGGCATCTTAAGGTTACGTAGTCATCGTCACAACCTGCTCGTTGATAGGTCCTGAGGGTTCCTGATAAAAGAGCTGTCTCGTTGAAAACGTTGACGAAGTGAGTAAAACCATCACCACCATTAGTGTTCCCAAAGAAAGAAAGAAAAGATCGTATTAGATTATAGAAGATGTGTTACAGAAAATAAAAGAGTGAGATTAGTGTTTATAAATAAATGCAAGATTAAAAGAATGTATTACTTAGAGATAAAATTTAACAATTATCATTTGTTTTTGTAGTTTTTGGAAACCTCTTTATACTTTTAACTATCACGCTAAAACCTTGGCCAAGTCAGACATTGTCATTACCAAGACAATTGTGTGACCATCTAACAATATATGTATCAAACTATCTATTTGTAGAGTTAAGAAAATATTATTAGCACCTCACTTTATTGAAATAGATAAATAATCCTACATCGTTTTTAATATTTTAGAATATTAAGAATTATTTTTAAGGGGAAGTTTGTCCCTTTTCTGCACATCTTTAAACTCTAATTGTATACAGTGTAAGGAGTTACTACGTGTTAATTTAAAGGGGTGATAGAAGACATGAAAAGAAACAAAACCTTCTTAATAATTTTTTAAAAATATATCTTTAATAAATCTTAATTAGCTTTAGAGTAATTTAGACCTTGCTTAAAAATAATCGCATTCCACAGCTCTTAAAGCTCCCGACTTTGGTTTTGAATTCAAATTGTTTAGTCTTAACAAACCGTTCAGCTTTGTTTACTTGCTGTGCAAGCGACATTGTGTGTGCAACCCACAAATATTGTGGGATGGATTGTAGAAAGCAGACAATTACGTTTGTTTTGTCATAGTAAATTCCACACGCTTTATGTAGGTACATATATGGAAAAATTTATAGACTCCAAAATAAATAAGAAAACTGTCTAAAGAACTATTAGCAAAACGAAAGAATATAGTTGTGCCAGTTCAAAATAGTAGGACAAGGAAGAAAAGATAGTAAAATATATTTCAAGCAGTTAGATTTATTAACTAACATTTTTAAGAGAAGCCGATTTTACGAAAATAAAACCCTGATAAAATGATAAGAATGATTTAATTAAGTTCATTTACTAACCAGTTTCCTTAGTAAAATATTTATTTTCAAACGTTCTCACAAATCAGTAGAATGGCGATTCTCCGAGTAACAAATACTAACAAAACTGGAAAACTTAGGACTGTTTTCAAACGAAAACTTTCCCGATTTGAGTCTGAAAATATACATTGATGATTGTGCCGTTGAAACTCTCAACTGCATATCTATATATCACTATGTATAACAGTAGTACTTTACAGGTTGGCCACCTCCATAAAAAAGTATTCATTTAAATAGCCAGTGGGAAAACAAATCTCAACACTTGTCAATAATGTCAAAAAAATGTAAAGATTGGCAACTGTTACAAGAATTACGAGTATGCAAACTTGAATTTAAGTGGTCGCCTAGAAACTTTCTATCTAACCCATGCTTTAACACTATAATAATTTTGTATTAATAAGACAAAAAAGATAAGATAGATCGATATCTTATTTCCTACATAGAACACAATTACTGCATCCAAAATGGAATGGCATTAATTAAGTACCTGGATGTTTGAAATTAAGTAATAGTTATTTAAGTTTCTCAATAATTAGAGAATTATTTAATGTGCTATTACAAATGTATTCGTATGGATAAACACGTTCTGATTTCCAGGATCATACCTCCCTAGCATATTATATTCCTACACATTAATTCGATTAATTGGGATAACAATCATTCAGAAACAACCTCACTAATACGTTATACATTATAATCACGTTTCTTGGTTTATATATACCTTATCAACCAACTACAACCATTTAATTAAAAACATGGCATGCATGTCGTTACTAGAAACGCGACAATATAAACAACAATTCATGACAATTAGTTAAAATGGAAATGTGGTTTCATTCATGATATAATTTAAACAATACCAAACTTATAATTGCGATTAATGAAAATCACTTGGGTGCATTCAACATGTTGTCTAATAATTCTATTCATCCTGTCGAGCTCGTGGTATTTTGAATTAATTATCACGATTCCATTGTATTATATAGTCAGTATAATAATAACATATACTGTTAATTAGTATTCTTTATGTAAAAATAGTTTCTTTCCTAAGTAGTACTATTCAGTTAATAATTTATCTATAACTATAGGAAGCGAAAACTGCTAAAACTTTAAAGACACTTGACATAATCAAGATTGTTGAGAACTTTGTTATTTTTGAAATTCATTACTATGAAACTACTCAAATGGTACTCATTCTGACTCCCCCATACTAGTACGAGTAGCTACTTTTGTAGCTCGTTAAAAATAAACGCTGTAAAATGATATTCTATTTGAAAAGTTTACTTACTTTTACAGTATCAAACCGGGTAGTTCATTGAGACCGAGCAGTTTGCATTTTGGTGGACCAAAACATTTGTTTTTTCTGTTCAATAACAGTATTTCGTCTAAATAAGGCAGCTAGTCGTAATTGTCTAATGCAAGTAGGTTTATCGGATGATTGTCCAATCACTTTAATAGTCGAACTTCCATAATTTGCCAGTTTTTATAAAGATAACTACATTAAATTAAAAAAATTCCAGACCGAATATCTTTGGTACAGACTTGCCGAAGTAGAACTTTACTTTTATCTAGATTAAATGATTCTCCAATCAGGAAAATGCATTCTTCCTATTAAAATTCTAGACAAAGAAAAATAATTAAAACAGACAATCATCAAAATTTTAAAAAGATTTGAGATACTTGAATAAAAAGGTGTGAGGATTCGAGTTTCAGAGATAAACTATTTTAGATTATATGCGTTTCATATTTCAATCATTAACAGTCTCATAATTAGAATGAAAAGCGCCTTTAAAAGAAGAAGAGATACGTTCCTAATCTATAGCAACACTGAACGCATGAATGCGCTGAAGCATAAAAACCTGCAACATCACGGTTCCATCATGGAAAGATCACATGAACGTTGGTAAGCAGAGTTCAATAAAGGTAACTCTACGTCAAGTATCTTAGTGGTGTGTGCTAACTTTATAAATAATAAACTCATAGATAAACAGGCTTGCTGCCTATTTAGAGCTAGTTCAAATATTGAACTCATTGAAGATGATACTGCGGCTGACCTGGTAAGTGTTCTCGAATATTTTATAAACATACTCCTTTTCTTGCTAATCCACTCAAAATCCGAAATAACTGATTTCTTTAAAAAACATTTGATAAAAGTTCTATTCTAATACATAGATCCAAGATTGTTTTACGTGGGGTACCCGTGTTAACATACCCCCACGTCCCTTCCATGAGGAAGTGATTGGGATACGCCCAATCAGCGCGCAAGTTGCACAACCGGCAATCGTGCAATTGCTCCCAGATTAACTCACTGGTAGGAGCGAGGTTGCCTATCCACCCTCTACTAGCTAAGCGTTCACTAGTGATCGAGCAGTTGACTTAACACGCTGCTCACCCGCCGGCACCGAAGTACCTCGTCCAGCATAGGACTATTCCCCAGCTATGCCCTCTTGCAAAGTGGGACCACTGCCCGATCGAATCCAACCTCAATTGTGGCAGGACTTGGTTTTTAAGCGGTTTTGCCACCCCGATCTACCAATTTTAGGCTTGGTGGGCCCTCGCCAGAGCTTCTTTAAAGTCTACACGTTATGGACTCCCGGTGCGTACCCGATATTGGTGAAGTTGTCTTAATAGTGAGAGGCTATATATTCGCTTCAACTATCCTTAAGTGTAATGGCTTTCGGAGCTTCTCCCAATCACCGTACCCAGCTGCAGTCCGGATCAAAGGGTGGCCAGGACAGCTCCTAAGCACATTTACCTGGCGGCTTGCAGTTTCCCAGCACATGGGATGAACCTCACTTCTAGTCACCGCACTAGAGATTCCGTCAAACAGCGGGTTCCTTTGGTGACCATAAATGGCCTCGGGCAACAGCGGGTTCCTTTGTTGACCTTACATGACCTAGGTCATGCAGCGGGTTCCCTGGTGACCATGATTGCCCTCGGCCAAGCAGCGGGTTCCTTGGTGACCATAAATGACCTCCTCTCTTAGGCGAGATTCGAATCCGCCCACACCGGTCTCATCTACCAGGGCCAGCTCCACCAGGGCCATCTACCAGCTCCCCCTGATCGGTATGAGTAACCGTCGAGAATTCTCACGAATTTCTCTACCACACACTTTATCTGACAACTTCGTCCATTGCCCTTGATAGGGATAGGGTAGAAGGCAGCCAGTTCTAGGGGTGAACGTCGTGTGGTCTCCCGTTCACCCAATCTATTCTAATACAGTCAGCACTTGCTTTGTATACTTATTATGGAATTATTAACATTTGTAACGAGTTCCTATTTATTTCACTTTATTTAGAATTTAATTAGATGTATTAAAACGTAAAATTAATATTTTTGGGTGCGAAAAGCAGCTGCATTTAAACAAACATTTAATACTGCAAACAGTCTCATTTAATATAAATTTTGTAGTATTCAATTGAAACCAAGTTTAAACTTGCACGAAGAAAATCCATCTTCCCACGGATATGTCTAGCTTTAGGTACGCATTCTTAAAAATTTCCCTTAATATTGTTTAAAAAAATAAAGAAAATGTTAGCTTGTAATAAAATGGGGTACAAACGGAACCTCATCTATTTTATGATTTTATTTTGTATAAATAATCCCTCATACTGTTAGGTTGTTTTACCCTTCTCGGGAGAACTTAAAAGAGACTGACTTTTTGTTTATCAAGACATGCGCTTTACGTCCAGTTCACTCTCGCATTTCCAAATCGTTGGTCTATTTAAAGACCAGTCTTGGTGAAAATACTTTTTCAAAAGTTCCTTGTCGTATTGTAGATCTATGTAGAGACAAGTCATTGTAAGGAGCGTTTATCTGTTACGTATCGGATTGTAGGTGTAACTAGAAACTAATTAGAGTAACTAATTATTAGGTAATTCAAGTTTAAT
Source organism: Agrypnus murinus (assembly GCA_929113105.1). Taxonomy (NCBI): domain Eukaryota; kingdom Metazoa; phylum Arthropoda; class Insecta; order Coleoptera; family Elateridae; genus Agrypnus; species Agrypnus murinus. The sequence goes on along the minus strand of OV816023.1, from coordinate 6,167,058 downwards.
ACAAATTAATAATAAAATCAAAGTTATGAAAATGAAAATCGAAGTTATTGAAAATTATTGCAACGTTCGAAGATTTAGTTTTTGATGCAAGTCGTTCAGAATTCAGCTGCTTGTTGCCGTAATAGCGTTTTTGGCTGTTGTTAGTGGCATTTTGTTTGTGTGATCATTGGGTTTTTGATTTAGTTAGTTAAGCTGTGCTTGTGAGGGTAAAGTGAAATAAAGAATTGCAAGGAGTACTAGTATAAAAATATTAATGTTACATATATTATATTTGTGTTATAACTGTTTTAGTCAAAATTTCATTTCTTCATAACGAAAATTCGAATTGGGTTTTAGATAAGAGATTTAACTGAGCATGTATTTAGAATGGGATACCAAATTAACATAATATAGGCTTTTATGATGTTTCACAGTAGTGTATATTTTGTATTGTGTAAATAATTTTTCTTCAATTTATTTCAATATACACATTTCAAAATTAATAACCAATGCTATAGTATGGCACGACAAACTGTTGGTGTCAAAATTAATTTAACGTAAATTAATTTTTAAATTTTTTCGAATTGTAGATTTCTGAACTTTTGCTATTAAATAATAACATTGAAAATTTTGGGTGGCACCCTCTAATATTTTTAATTGTTTCTGTGTTCTATTCCTAATCAATAAGCTTTTGCGATTAACACCCACGACACCTGAGCATGATTTGAATATTGATCTGCCGAGAGATATGTTAACGTAAGTATCAGTGATTTTAAGAGTTTATTTGTTTAGTGGGAGTAAGGCTCAAGATTGGGATTTTTTGTTTGTTTAATTAGAAAAGAAAACAACAAGTTACAGCCTTTGAATGACAATAAAAATATAATAACTAGCTATACTCCAGGGGTTAAACTTAGTAAAACTTATTGTAACTACAATTAAAACTAGTCGAAGGCAATCTAAGTTATATTGATTCACTTGCGCCTAATAATAAAAATATTGTTATCGAATCATTCTAAACCCCGTGAAGTTTTAATCAAAAACACTAGTTCCCTACTCCTAGTACTTATACTTAAAATAACATTATTTGCAATAATGTACAATTCTTCTTCATGCAAATATTTTTGCTAATGCCGGCTTTGCAAGAAGTAAAAATGGCAAATAATTTGTTTGAACTTTCATCAAGAAGACTATATACAGGAGCCCAAACTGCAGAAGTGGGAGAAACACAAAATTCACCGTAGGCGTTTCCAGAAAAAAACAGAGACTAGCATTAGCAACATTAGCGGCGATTAGTGAAATGTCAAAAGTTGTTGCAAAAGGTTCCTCAAATGCCGGCAAACCTACCCTTATTAGGTAAATTCATTGCAAATTAGTTTAATAATAATTATGAAATAAATAAAAATTAATAAAAAGTTTTATTAAATTATAACCTGAAAATATTGTTTCGACAGCTAAACTGTCGTTATCAGAGGTAATATAAATATAAACAGACACGTCGCCCTATTGCCTGATTTCATGATATCATGTGTTCTGTCTTTAGCATTAAATAAAAATGAAAAAGTGTTAGTGTTGATAGTTAAGTCTAGTAAGTTAATAGCCCTGTTTTGTTGTGTTTCTAATGTAATAACAAACGCAAATTACACATTTTAGAAGCTTTTGAGATATACAAACACAAACTCATTGTACCTTTAATGAATGAACAGATTGAGCTCAGTAATTCTCCGTTACTGGAAGTGTTAGATATTTACTTCTGATTGTTTGTATCTTTTTATTTAGTTACCTATTATTTGTATTTTTCTTAGCGACGTGTTTGTTTATATTTATATTACCTTTGATAATGACAGCTTAGCTGTCGAAACAATATTGTCAGGTTATAATTTAAGAAAAACTGTGAAATTTGCGGCGGTAGACGAGTGGTGTCAGTGCATCACTCGTGTTCCAAGGGTCGTGGGTTCGAATCCCACTTGGGGAGACGGGATGTATTCGTGTTGCATGTTAGATGGGGACAGATGACCTTAGCTGTTGGTTCCCCCGTAGTGTAGGCGTGAAATAAAAAAAATATATTTATTAATTTACGAAATATTTTCAAAATTTCTTGACGTATTTGTTTTTTTTTTATTAAAATATACTATCTTTTGTAAAAAACATTGATTAAGGCACCTAATTACTAATTAATTGGTAGGAACGCCTACGGCTGGTTGAGTTTGACCTCATGTACATATAGTCTTCTTGACTTGCATACACGTAAATACGCAGAGTTAATATTTTAAATGGAAAACTCAAATTAGATTTTATAATAATTTCAAAACAAAATCCGTTGTCCACGTAGCATTCGTTTGTCCTCTTAGTAAATGTAACTAAAGTTAGTTAAATTTCATAATACCAAAAATTAGTGCATAGAGTCATTATGGAGGGTAACTTCTTAACGAAGTCATGCGCGGCCATTATTTTACATTATGCTTTATCTCTATTTTCGTTAAATTTAAAATTAAGTCTTATATAAATAAAAACCACAAAGCTTTAAATCGTTTCTAAATATAATAACCATCCTGAAAGAGACGTTGCCGGTTTCTTATTTAAAACAATCAAATATTTTGTTTTTGCATCAAATATAGTAGAAATCTTTATGTTATTTATGCATCTTGAGATATGTATATACCATTTCTAAAAACAATTTCAATTTCACGTAGTTTTTATGTGAGGGATGCCCTCACAAATCACATTCCAATTTTATGAAATTGATAAAACTTCACATCTCCGTTATACTGAAGACCTTTCCATCACAGGGATGTCGTGTATTCGATTTCGTAAGAGAAACTCGCGACACCATTTTTTATCGTTGCTTGGAGCTTATTTTCCATACTATGTTTTAAGTTTAATGCTTAAAAAACAAGAAAATTGCAAATTGTCTTTTAAAGTATACAAGGAACATTTATGCTATAGCAATGTACCTATCTTAAGCTACAATATAAAGTCTTGTCATGTTTATATTATTAAAATGTTAAATAAGTTACAGAACAGCATTGACACACTGCAAGAATACATTATATTATCTAAATAAACATTTAACATACTTTTTTAATATTTCCGATCATATAAAATTAAACATGCCTTATGGATATTTAGAGAAACGTTACAAGGGGAAGTCCTTAGGATGTATACCAAAATACCGATAAAAATCCAGTAAAGGTAAGTTACTTAAAGAACATGGCATTTTGTAAACATTTTGTAATCAAACGAAACTCTGCACAAATACACCTCTTCTCCCTAGCTATGTGCTAATTTATCGCAGCATATGTGCCAAATATGGGAAAATATAGAGTGAGCAACCTCCAACTATTTCTGCATGAGACACATCTATCATTTCCTCTTGCGCTAGTTCCATCCGAGCTAGAGAACAGTGGCAATCTTTCTTAACAAGGTGAGAATTTCTAAAAAGATCATTTGTCTCATTTAGTTTAATTTTATTTTATTTCAGAATTAATCTGTTTTTGAATATTGAATTCTTCTGGATTTTTATTTTATAATTGTTGAATTGATTATTAAGTTATTTGATATACTTAACAGAATAATAATAAATTGCGTTTATAACCAGCAAATGTTAGGAAATTTCTCTACATTCCTTTATAAATAAAATCATCGCGTAGAAAATGAGCTAGCGGTGCGATGTGTACTCGAGTTTCATTAAGCATCAACTGTCATGAATTCAAGTAGCAGATAACGCGAGTATGGCGTACTCCCATTCCAAAAGTGAAATGGGTGTAAAGTCCTTCTTTATTTTATATGAAACGTTTCTAATATTTCTCGCGTCCGTGCATGCTTGCGGCAACTCAAGTTTTGGCGCACAAAATAGATTTAAATTTATTACTATTTATACTTTATATCAATCATATAGACACGCAACTTAGTGCCTGTGATATATATTTGTTTGCAGATGATACCTTAATAACAGCATCGGACATAGATGTTAAACTAGCGATACAAAAGGTAAATCCAGACATGACAAATATAACAAGTTGGTTAAAACTCAATAAACTAAAACTTAATACCTCAAAAACTAAAGCTATGGTAATATCAAACAAGGTATGCTCTAATTTAACAGATGGGGTAAACATTGATGGAGAAAATATAGAAATTGTTGATGATATGAAATATTTAGGAATTATAATAGATAATAGACTAAAATTTAGCAAACGTGTAGATTATGTTATAAAGAAGACAGCTAAAAAGTCTACCTAAGGTTTCTTAGGTAGACTAAGCAATAAATTAAACATATGGTCTAGAATATTAGTATATAAGAGTATTATTGCTCCACATTTTGAGTATCGTGCCTTGATTCTATTCCTAATAAAGGAAACTGATATGCAAAGACTTCAAAAATTACAAAACAGAGCTATGAGGATTATTCTGAGTTGTAACAGAAGAACTAGAACATCCCTTATGCTGGATATGCTAAAACAAAGGATTTATTATAAAACTCTATTTTTAATTTTTAGAATAATAAACGAGCAGTTATCACATTACATGTCAAAATTCATGACGTATAACAAGGAATACCATGAAAATGACACACGAAATATTAGTGAATTTAGATTACCTTTGCATACAAAATCATCCTCACAAAATAATGTATTCTATAAGGGGTTAAAATTATATAATGAACTACCACAGGATGTTAAAAATTCAAAAAATAATAGCGAATTTAAGCGAAACTGTTGTAATTTTATTAGAAGTAATGTAAACTAAATTGATTTATACCTGCACTTACAGATTAAATATAGCGGTAGGTAGTAATTAGTATTTTTAGCATGTAAGCAACCAAATGTATCTAAATAACATATGATGGAAATAAAGAAACTAACTAATTACAAAATCATAAATTTTATAATGAAGATTTAAACATTTAACAGCTTGAATAAATATTTGATTGTTATAAAGAAAAGAAAAATTACAGTAAATTAGCGGAAAATTTTCTTAAGGATAGGAATGACCAATAGAAATCCATTGTATTATTAGAAACTCATAGAGGCACGCGGTTTTTTCAGTTTTATGTTAATTTATACATAAAATAAAAAATAATTATAATTGAAACATACAAATTCGTGGATACGTTTTTGGATATTAATTAATTGAATTTTTATGTTCACATATTCTATATTATATCAATTTAATGTCAGCCAAATACGATTAAACTCCATGTGTAATTACCAAATATATTAAGCAATTTATAAATGGGTAATTCTTCAGTAATATTAAATAAATTTAATATTAAAATAAAGGGATAGTAAACTGTCCCTGCTTAATTAATATTATATTACGAATATCTTTTTATCTGTTAGTTTAGTACAGTGAAGAGGTAATAGCAGTCTATCTAGCCAGGTATATATTAACAACTAAACTATTTTTTCACAATAAAAAGTAAACTTTATTATGTCATATGTCATTTACGTGGCATGTCCCCTAGTATGTATTTTCAAAGTAAAAATCAATTTTTCTAAGGCATGAACTAATTATTATCGTTCTAATTAAGGATAATTGTAAAAATTATGGGGCCTCATCTGGAGTCAATTAATATATAAAATATATATTAATCACTGACTATTAGGCTGACTATCAATAAAATATTGTCCCTGATATCTTTCTCATTTGCGTGGGGCTAACTAAAAAAGAAAAACATTACTGAATTTCACGTATATTATCAGCATTTCTACAATGTCAGCATTACACATCTATTGGTTGCGATCTATAAACTTTATAGAAGTAGTTTAAATGGTTTTATGTGAGAGTACATTTATTTCGTGTCATTTGCGTGGTTACCATAATTTCTTACTAGTGCAAAATTTAGAAAAAAAATCGTAAGTAAATAACTACTCGTGTTGTTTCATTATAACTACTATGAAGCCTCCAAATAAAATAGTCTAGGCGCTATGTTACATTAATGCTCTAATAGTCATTCACGTGGTGTTTTCATTGAGTCATTTGCATGGACTTAACTCCACGGAATGACAACTTGTCCACGTAAATGACAAATCCTACATACATTCATGTTCTTACATTATGAGATGCAAAGAAAATGTAGAAACTAAGAAGAGAAAAAGAATGCGAGAATAAAAGAAGAACAAAAGTTAAAAATGGCCCAGAAAAGAAACAAATAGAAAAGCCATGATGACTGCTAGTTTCCCGCTGTCTTGTCTAGGGGGGGGGGTTCAGGATGAACGGACAAGCAGTCGTTGGAGATGTCGGACTTCCGTAGTATCCGAGACTAACCCGAAGACGGAGGGAGGGCAGTCGTTAGAGGTGTCGGGAAGCACTAGGATTCGAGAATAGCTTGTGGGCAGACCACACGGCGTTCACCCTTAGAACTGGTCGTTGTCTATCCAATCCCAGGCCTGTCTGGGTAACTGATGACGCGATCAGAAGAAAATACGTGGTAGAGTTACGCCTAGGTGTTTCGGTTCATGTTTCACCGAAGTGTTTCTCGACGATGACTCTAAAACGTTGCAGAGACCTCTGCCAACAAGAGGGTCCGGTGTGGGTGGATTGAATCTCACCTGACGTCAGGATCTTTTATGGAGCTAAGTATCCCGCTGTCTGACCTAGACAAATGGAGGAGATTCAAGTGAGGTTTACTTCGGTCAGGGAGTTCACTCGCTGACCTATGAGAAACTGCAAGCCACCAGGTAGCGTTTCGGAAGTGACAGTATAGGGTCCGGCAATAGCTGTGCAGTTTCAGTCGTTGGATTCTCACAAATCGTCTAGAGACCTAGACTTAAAGGACGTTGATGCGAAGATACATAGCCTCTCACGTTCAAGACAACTTCACCTTAACGGGTACACACCGGGACGTTACTTTGATGGGCCCTATAAAGTAGCCTCGAAACGAAGCTCTGTCGGGGGCACACCAGGTCTATAACTGGGACATCGGAGTGGCAAAACCATTTAAAAACCAAGTCCCGCCACACCTCAGGTGACTTCAGGTTCGATCGGGCAGTGGCCTCAACCCTGGCTCGGTGAAAGAACTTCAGAGTTCCGATGTACTGACCTAGGTTGGAGGAATAGTCCTAATGCTGGACGAGGTATTTGACCCCGTATGAAAGAGGACGGGAGGGTGCCGGCGGGTGAGCAGTGTTAAGTCAATCGCTCCGGTACTAACCTGGTTAGCTAGTAGAGGGTGGAGTGATGGAACTTATGAAGCATGAAATAGGGCTGGAGGGTTCTGATGTACCTAACCTATGCTGCGGAAATAGTTCTAATGCTGGACGAGGAACTTACCCCCGTATGAGAAAGGACGGGAGGGTCCCGGCGGGTGAGTACATACATCCCCTGTAATCGCTCCGGCACTAGCCTGGTGAGCTAGTAGAGTGTGGATAGGCAACCTCGCTCCTACCAGTGAGCTACTGAAAGAATTTGCCATGCAAATGCGCGCTGATTGAGCGTACCTCAATCACGTCCTCTTGGAAGGAACGTGGTGGTAGGTTTTACAGGTACCTCACGTAAAACAATGTTTGGAAATCTGTCTGACCTAGACGAATGGAGTAGAATTAAGCGAAGTTTATCCCGGACAGGGAGTCATGCAGACTGCATACCACCAGGTAGCGTCTCGGAGATGACAGTATGGGGGTCCGGCTTTGGGTGTGCAGTTCCAGTCGTCAGATTCCTAGAAATCGTCTAGAGATCTACTCTAAAAGGGCGTTGATGCGAAGATATATAACATTTCACGTTCAAGACAATTTCACCCTAATGGGTCCACACCAGGATGCTGCTTCGATGGGGGAATAATCCTAATGCTGGACGAGGACCCCCGTATTAAAGAGGACGGGAGGGTTCCGGCGGGGGAGCACGTATTCAGTTAATCGCTCCGGCACTAACCTAGTGAGCTAGTAGAGGGTGGATAGGTAACCTCGCTCCAACCAGTGAGTAACTGGTAGCAATGGCTGTGCAATTGTACGCTGATTGACCGTATCTCTATTACTTCCTCTTGGAAAGAACGTGGGTATAAAGTTATTACAGGTGCCCCACGTAAAGAAATATTACCTTCATGTTATCAATGCTACTTTGTGTATCTTAATAAACTTCGTAAACGCCAAAACCCTATTCTGTAATTGAAATATATTCATGGACTTAACTAATTGTAATTTTAAAACTACTTAATGCCTTAATTAATTCCTTTTAGTTGATATCTGTAGTATACCCTAAAGTTCAAAATATTTAAGCTTCCTTAACACGTAGATTTGAAAGTAGTAGTAAATAAATGTGCGGTGTGAATAAACTTAGTTAATTTAAATTCAACAGTTTAATTGTTTGTAATTCAGAGAATTTTAACGACTTTCCTATGCCTAAGAATAAGAATAAAATAATCTCACTTATTTTTTTATAAAAATAAAAGGTGAGCTTAAATGATATTGAAGGTTGTCTTTTAAAATAAATCTCACCATATAGGTGGCCAATTATGTGAGTGAAGAACATGAGTAACGACACTTCGGATTTTAAGTTAAATATAGACCGTTTATTTTTGGTGCTGCTATGGTACAGAAATAGAACATTTAAGTATATAAAAGCTAAAATATGTGCTGAATATTTCGCAGGAAAGTGTTAATCTTGTATAATTAGATTTAATGAAACTTTAGCCTTTCTCGTACTCATTTTAAAGTTATTGTCTTTTATCTAGAACAGCGCAAGAAGAGTAACGATTATAAATGAATCGCACAACTCGAGTGAAATAGAATTTGTGAAGAAGCTCTCGATAATAGTTTTATTTCAATATTAACAGACAGAGATATTAACATTAAACTCTAATAAGCAATACAATTGGAGAGTGCCACAGGGAACCAATTATTATTTATTGTGTGTACTTACTTCTGTGATATAAATCCTTTTGCAGATGATAATTAAATCAAATTAAATTTATCATTGCAAATACTTTCTTAATACTATGCCAATTTCAATACTTATACGCATTTATATTGTTTGAAACTAAATAAATCAATACTTTTAACTACATGTTTTTAAACTGTGGACTGTGATTCCTGCAGAAAATGTCGCTGAATATCAGAAAAGGGAGAGGTGGCTGCTGAAAAAAATTAAAAATACGTAAATTCTTATCCTCTATGTCTTTAAAGAATAATCATCGAAGCTTCCTATTAGTGTGCTTTATCAAAGTGTAATTTCCTTTTACTACAGTTTATCAATACAGTTCAACACGCACCAATTGACTGAGATTACTCGAATTTTCTGCATCCGCATTACCAGCATTGCCGTGCTCTCTACTATAAAGCAGAACAGTATGGTCCAAGTGTATACAGAAAAACGTGTGTTGCTTGTTTCATAAATAATTTTATAATGTGATAACTTTGGTTTTAAGTTTTAAGTTAACACTCTAGGAATGTTAAAAACTTGCTTACCTAACTTGTTTTGGAAATTTTTTTAATTAAATTATTTCACGTTGTACGTGAAAAATTTTTAGAGAAACTACATTCAAAGTTAACCAAAAAATACCACTTAGATTTCATAGTATTTGAACTATTTTCCCAAAATTTTAAGAAAATTGTATGTCTAGAGACTAAATTATTACATGTTTTTTGCCAAAAAAAGCAGGTTTTTTGGCAAAAACAGGGTTTTTGCCAATAATTTAGTAAAGTAATTAATAAACATTAATTTTTCAAAACAAGTTAGGTAAGGAAGTTTTAACATTCCTAGAGTATCAATTTAAAACCAAAGTTATCACCTTATTACATTGTTTATGGAAAAAACAACGATTATTGATCAGGCGGTTAAGATTTATCCACCGTGTTGGGGTATCTAAACAGTCCTTTTGTAATGATTTTCTTTTAAATTTGGTATAGTTATTTACAATATAAGTAAATCCACTGTGATTTTATTTAGAATTTTTGAATGTAGCGTTAAATTACTTTTGGGTAGGTACACTTGGACCTTAAATGGTTACAGTCGCTGCTTTGGTCAGATAAAATTATACTCCATTGCCATTAACAATGATTAACATTCCAATTGCCATTGGATTAACAAGATTAAAACTTTTCCTTTTTTATTTCTTTTTAATGTTTAGTGCAAGTGCTCAACCATATATTGATCATATGAAATGAATGGGCACCAATGAGCTTCTCATTTTCCTGAAACAACATATTTTTAGTGTATTAGAACGCGAATTCTTATGCAACTGCAATGTAAATGGCCATGGAGTTAAATGACCTCACCCTAAAAAAATTAAAACAATGCTAACGTTCCATTACTTGCTAACCGAGAAATTTACAATAACTTTGTAACCAACTATTGACCAAACTAAAATGTTTTTTTCACACGTACTCTAGTTCTCGTTTAATTTCAATAAAAGCCCTCGACATTATGTGGAGTGTAGACCATCATACCCACTAAGTGCAGCAATAAATAACAGTAGTGGCGTATTTTTGCCACACGGGTCTCATCAACTCGACATTAGACAAATCCTAAGACAGTACACGCAAGATGCAGTGATAAAATTCAGCTTATCAATCCTGAATGGCATTTGGACTTCCAAATATGTGCTACCACGGACCAAGCTTCAAATTTCCATTCTTCTTAACAATCATAGGATTCAAAAAGATTTAACCATACTCTGCAATGGGCATTCACCTAGTGATTTTTCCTACATCCTTAGGAAACTGCTATGAATGCTACTACGTTTACGAAATAAAATCCAACTTCTTTCATTCATACGGACTACATAAATGCACTCATGTCAAACAAGTCTCGCTACTTAGGCTAAAAACTTTAAATTAATTTAGCATAGTTATTTTTAGTTCTGAAAGTTACAACAAGTAAATCGTAACGCAAGCATCACTTGTTCAACGAAGAAATTATTGTTGTTTCTTGGTTTTGGTAATAATTCTAATTTGTTATTTCTTTTCTTCTAGTAAGAATTACAGAACGCCACTCAAGTAATTCCTGTACCACTACGTATACTTTAATTAATTAAGTTTTGCAACTTGTGCCATCTGCATTACGTTGCTATCAGCAGCACATGTCCTCAACTTGCCATCAGCAGTTGATGCTTTTATTGATTGCTATCAGCAGCCAAGGCAGCATCGGTTCCTTGATTAGATTAATTACTAGCATAAGTTCCCAGTGTCGTAGCATGTTAAGGAATTTCTTAAAAAATTGCAACCGATCCTAAAGTTTTCTGCAGCTGCATCTATTAAAAGTATTACTTACTACAATACTAATAGATTGTCGGTTTTTCTACGAATTATATGTTGAATGTCTTCCTAGACTTTCAAACAACATAGCTTTTACTGGCAGTGTGATGTAATGATCTACTACATATTACCTATAACCGATACAAAGATTGCCATAATAAAATAATAACAACATAATAAATAGATTTGCAAGCACATGGTCTTTTATTTTGTATCTTTAAAGATAAGCATATCTTTATAAATATAATGTCGGTCCTTAGATGAAAACCCAAGAACGTTATAGTACTACTAAATATTAACATTATTAATATTATTAAGCGACTAAAGAATGTAAAGGACCTGAAGAAAGCCCTTCATAAAGCATCTGCCATCGCTTCCGTTAACTAGCTATTTGCTTTTAACTAAACCGCTTATTACAAGTCCTCAAAAAACTGCCTATTCTTAATCATTGCTGTAGTTGCACGTCTGTGGAACAAAAGATATTTTGGTTGATGCATGATTAGAAACATCAGACTATAGTCTGGCGTATCCTAGTAGCCTAACACTTCGAAATAATCACTTGTAGGTAGTATAAAACAACTTGTACTGAGTTGGCAGAAATGAATCAATATTTTTGATGACTGTTTAAATAAAACAATATTGCAATTGACGACACAGTAAACGTAAGTAAACGACACATAAATAAATTAAGGTTATAGAACAAAGTAACTCCTACAATTAAATAAATATCCTACGTATATACAGGGTGTATAATAATGAAAGAAATCTGTGTGGCTGGTAGATAAATGGAATATAGTAAAGCAAGTTTTCCTTAAAAGTTTGTTCCTCAGATCAATAGTTTTCGAGAAAATTAATTTTAAAGTTTTATTAATTTTCGAGCTTAATCCTGTAAAATTTACCGTGATGCGTTGAAACTTAACTCAAACATATTATATAATCAAACATATAATAACCTTGGATTTACGTGATGTTTATAAAGTATTGTAACGTTCTTTTTCAAATAATAATACAAGTGCTGTTTAAATCGTCTATTCACAAACAAATATTTATTTCTATACACTAATGAATACACTATAAATTAACGCTATAATTATAAACCATTAAAAACTATTATTTACAGACTATGAATTTCTAATACAACATTTATATTCACTATTTATTTTGTAATACACAGTTAATGACTTGCTGTTGACTGCTTCTTTTTCTCCGCGGCGTCGACTTTATACCATCCTATAAACGTTCCAGAAATCGCCCGAACATACCATGTATTTCTAGAATACACCAGAATAAACCGCGTCTGATTTACATGCTTGTGCGATGCGTCATTCTCTCGAAGGCAGCAGAACACACCACCTGTCGCTCGAAAAGAGGTTCGTTCCTTTTCTCTCCCGTTACACTGCCCCCCTCTTCAAGTCTGTTCTGTCCCAGAACAGGTTTTATGCTCTGGTTCCTGTAGAACGGGTCATGACGATATCGACAGTCTTCACCTCGACTACACGTTCCATTACGGTAGAAATAACAGTCTACACTCTTCGTTGGCCTTAATGCGGGCTGTGGGTCAAAACTGCTGACGAAGATCTTGACGTCCGTACCTCTAAAGACAACTTCCAGCATGTTTCTAACGATTCTCCAATCCAGCTGGTCCCGCCCACAGCCGAGTTTGGGAACTGCCAATTTGTTAATTCCCCTGGTAAGCAACTCGATTCTCAAATTCCATAGTGCCCTCCACAAGTCGGCGTAACTCGGTTTCTGGTAGTAAAACTGCTTGGTTACCAAGTAGTAAATGGATCGGTCATGATCAGGCAAGCGTAAGGATTTACCAACAGAGGGATTCTGTTCTCGAAGTTCATTCAGCCGTCCAAATTTATTTCTAAACACCACTGCGATCCCCCTAGACATACGGAGATCCTCGGAGACACAGTGGGCAATGGAATAATCACCAGGGACCCGGAAGAGATCTTGTTGCATCTCAGTCGTGACTCCGAATCGCGCTTTTCTAGTTCCAGAGAACGCAGCCATAAATTCTCTAAAGGTTGGCTGATCATCTCCAGGCCTTACGGTATTGATAGCCACCTCAGCCTCATCTTCCGGAACTGCGTCATTATTTCCCTCATAGTGCGCCAGACGATTGGAGTGTACCACCTTTGGTTTCCCTCTTGGCAATTTCTGGATGCGATAAATCAAGTCATTTATTCGTTTCTTCACCTGGTATGGACCCTCCCAATTTCGCTGTAACTTTGGAGAATAGCCACGACGCCTTTGCGAGTTGTATAACCAGACAAGCTCTCCAGGTTGAAACCCTCCTTCTTGGGCTCTCACATCGTACGTAGCCTTCATCCGGTCACTCGCGATTCGACTATTATTTCGGGTTCGGTCGTGAATATCCTCCAACTTCTTCTTTAAGTTGATGACATAATCATTCCCGGCTACCTCCTGCTCTATAGGTGGAGACCCAAATTCCAGATCACACGGTAACCGTAACTCGCGTCCAAACATCACAGACGCTGGTGACTGACCGGTTGTTTCGTGGACCGATGCACGATAAGCCATCAGGAACAGATGCAGGTATTGGTCCCAGTCTCGTTGATGATCGGAGACGACCTTGGCCAAATATTTGCCCATTGTTCGATTCATGCGTTCTACCATTCCATCGGACTGCGGATGTAACGGTGTGGTCCGAGTCTTGCGAATGCCCAACAATCGACAGACTTCTCCAAAGAGTACAGACTCGAAATTGCGGCCTTGATCCGAATGCAGCTCCATGGGCACTCCGAAGCGACTGAAAAACTCTTTGACTAGTACGTCAGCAACAGTCGCAGCTTCCTGGTTTGGTAGGGCATATGCTTCTGGCCATTTGGTAAAATAGTCCATTGCCACTAAGATGTATTTATTCCCATCGTCGGTTTCGGGAAATGGTCCGGCAATATCTATGGCTATTATTTCCAGAGGACTACCCACATTGTACTGCCTCATAGGTGATCTTCGTTTCCCCAAGGGTCCGTTACCAGTGGCACATAGTTCACATTTCCGGCACCACTCCTTCACGTCTTCTTTACAGTTGACCCAATAAAAACGCTCCCTAACTTTCTCCAAAGTCTTTTTCACACCGAAGTGTCCTCCTGAGGCACCGTCATGGAGATGTCGCAATACTGTAGCCACTCGGCTTCTTGGAACCACGAACTGAGACCTAATGGTGGTGCCATCTTCACTCTCCAGTACTCGCTTCAGGAGATCGTCTTCCACCTTCAAGGACTCCCATTGGGCCCAATATGCTTTGAGCGCTCTGTTGAAAGGGCTGACGGCCTCCCAGGCAGGCCTTTCTCCCACGCGCTTCCATTCCAGTACCATTTTTAGTTCGGGATCAGCCTCCTGCTGTCGTTGCAATTCTTCCGGCAACCAATTGTCGTTGACGATGGTAGTCCTTAGTACTTGGCAAATCCTCTCTTCCAAACGAGAGCAATGACGGCAATCCGTTGGACAGGGTCTTCTTGAAAGAGCATCGGCATTTCGGTGACTAGTGCCCGCTCGATGTTCGGTGTCAAAGTCGTATCCTTGTAATCGTTCGATCCACCTTGCGACCTGGCCTTCAGGATTACGGAATTGTAGAAGCCATTTCAACGCTGCATGGTCCGTCCTCAATAAAAACTTCCGTCCGTACAAGTATTTATAGAAGTGCTCAACGGACTTCACGACGGCCAATAGTTCTTTTCTGGTCACACAATAATTCCTTTCGGCTTTCGACAAAACCTTACTAAAATAGCCGATGACCTTTTCTTGTCCATCCTGTATCTGCGAAAGTACCACCCCAATGGCCAGATTACTTGCATCTGTGTCAAGTATGAATTTCCCTTCTGTCCGTGGATAGCTCAATATTGGTGCTGTTGTCAGGGCACGCTTCAGCTGTTGGAAAGCTGTTTCACACTCTCCGCTCCAAACATACTCGCGCCCATCTTCAGTTAACCTTGTCAGAGGTTTCGCTATATTGGCAAACCCAGGAACGAAACGCCTGTAGTAGGTACATAACCCAAGAAAACTACGAACTTGGTGTTTATCTTTCGGTGTTGGCCACTCTTGAACTGCACGAATCTTATCGGGATCGGCTGCCACTCCATTTTGTGATACGACGTGCCCGAGATATTTCACTTCCTTCCTGAATATGTGGCACTTTTTCGGACTCAGTTTCAGATTGGCTCCACGTAGTCTTCGGAACACTTCCTCTAGGTTTTTCAAATGTTCGTTGAATGATTTTCCGACTACAATCACATCATCTAGGTATACCAGGCAGGTCTTCCACGACAGCCCTCTCAGGATGGTCTCCATTAAACGCTCAAAGGTGGCCGGAGCGTTACATAAACCAAAAGGCATAACCGTAAACTGCCATAGTCCGGAACCAATAGTGAACGCGGTCTTCTCCCGGTCTTCAGGTTCCATTTCAACTTGCCAATAACCACTCTTCAAGTCCAAAGTCGAAAACCATCGTGAACCAGACAGGGTATCTAACGTGTCGTCGATGCGTGGTAAGGGATAGCTGTCTTTCTTGGTCACGTCGTTAAGCTGCCGATAGTCCACACAAAATCTCGTTGACCCGTCCTTCTTACTGACCAGGACCACCGGTGATGCCCATGGACTGCTGGATGGCTCGATGACCCCTTGTTCTTCCATATCAGTAATAATCTTTTCGGCTTCTGCTCGCCTTGCTAGAGGTAGACGCCTCGGCTGCTGACGGACAGGCATAGAGTTGCCTGTATTGATTTTATGTTTTACTATATTTGTTCGTCCCTTCTGGCTATCGTCAAGAGCGAAGATATCTTGGTATCGGTGAACCAAACCCTGTACCTCTTTCACTTCCGTTCTGTTAAGGTCTTCGCACGAACTAGTAACCATACCCACTAATTTTCCACCATGGTCTTTGGGCACTGGTTTTGGAACATCAGCCATACACCTGGCTACTCGGAATACTGGCACACACTGTCCCACAAGGGTACTCTTCTTCAATGTCACCGGATCCACATTAACGTTCATAAGCCTCACCGGTACAGTCTTTCCAACCTTGATCAGCGCTTTTCCCACCAATATGCCACTATGGATCTTCTTATCACAAACAGGCTCCATCATTCTCACACATCCTACCCGAAGATCTCCATCCAAACCTGCCTCGACAACCATCTCGCTTTGACCAGGCAAGATCACATCTTCTGTCAGCAAAACCCTTACGACAGGATCTTCTCGTGGGTGCAACGGAAGTTCTTCGTTACCAACCTTCAAAACACCCTCCTTCAAGTCCAATGTAAAACCAAATTTTCTCAGGAGGTCCATTCCCAAGATGAATTCGTCAATGATGTCGGCTACCAGCACCTCATGATCACGTTCTTCACTTCCAATACCAATCTTCATCTTCACCACTCCGCGTGTTGGTATCACTTCACCTGTTGCTGTACGGAGTTGAGTAGTTGTGGGTAACAACTTAATACTTGATCGTAGAACATCAGGGCGTACGATGGATTTTGTCGCCCCCGTATCAATAAGTAGTGGAACAGTTCGGTTAGCAATCTTCCCATCTACGAACAAACTGCTGATACTGTTCTTCGATGTTACGGCATGGATGGTGATCTCCGGGGCATCTCCACTCAAGGTCAACGTTCGCCCCCTCTCGTCGACTCCCTTTAGTTTTCCGACGGTTGAACTTGTTTGGGTTTAGGGCAGCGGCGTCGTATGTGCCCTTGTTCACCGCAGTTCCAGCAACGGGGTCCTCGAACTCCTTGAGGATTCTTTTTACGGTTCTCTTCCTTCTGAAGAACTCTCATTAATAATTCTTCTAGGCGATCTTTAGAACCTTCATCTTCTTCCAAAACGGTCCGAACACGTCCGTGACCTCGGGACGCTTGTTTTGCGGCTTCAAACTCTAAAGCGTGAGCAAGCACATCCTCAGTTGTTCTGGGTCGTGCCAGCCTCAATGATTGTTGTGTTTCCCCGTCTCTTAACCCATCAATGAAGGTCTGCACAGCGAGCTGTCCCAGAAATGAATCGGGTGCCGTAGGGTACGCCAATCGGACAAGCCGCGCAACATCGGCTTCAAACTCCTGCAGGCTTTCTCCATTCTTCTGGATACGATTCTTCACTTGCGCGTGATACACTTGTTGAAGATGCGCGTCTCCATATCTCATCTCCAATCTAGACACTAACAATTGATAATCATTTTCCTGTCCTGCTGGGATTGTTTGCAGGACGTTCAACGCGTCTCCACGCAAAGCCACAGTTAAAGAAACGGCCTTTTCCTTGCCTGTCCATCCGTTGGCCCCAGCGGCCGCCTCAAATTGTTTGTAGTAGGTGGACCAAGGTATCTTTCCATCGAACGTGGGTGGTTTTACTTTTATCCCTACAGCAGGACCCTTTTCTTCTTTAATTTGCTTCTTTACTTCCATTTTACTTAACAACAAACTAGTATCAATTGCGGGTCCAGGTATTTCGAAGCGGTAATTTTCAGGATCTTCCTTCTGTTCTAAAAGCCATTCTCTTAGCCGATTTATCAAAACTTCTTTCTTTCCATTACTATCCAAGTCCCTCTCGTCCAATTCCCGTTTTAAATCTATTACTAAGAGATCTTTCAATAGTTTCATCACCATTTTAATCGTTTGTTGAAATTAATTTTAACACTAAAAATTTATTCTCACAGCACTTTATTTAATTATTACGCGATTTTATTTATTTTAGAACACCACACCTGACATCATTGTAACGTTCTTTTTCAAATAATAATACAAGTGCTGTTTAAATCGTCTATTCACAAACAAATATTTATTTCTATACACTAATGAATACACTATAAATTAACGCTATAATTATAAACCATTAAAAACTATTATTTACAGACTATGAATTTCTAATACAACATTTATATTCACTATTTATTTTGTAATACACAGTTAATGACTTGCTGTTGACTGCTTCTTTTTCTCCGCGGCGTCGACTTTATACCATCCTATAAACGTTCCAGAAATCGCCCGAACATACCATGTATTTCTAGAATACACCAGAATAAACCGCGTCTGATTTACATGCTTGTGCGATGCGTCATTCTCTCGAAGGCAGCAGAACACACCACCTGTCGCTCGAAAAGAGGTTCGTTCCTTTTCTCTCCCGTTACAGTATTAATGCCAAATTACAGACATATTGGACCACGTTAATACTACATAAATTGGTCTATTTTTATAAAATCATGATATACAATTTTCTGGACAGTTGAGAACAATTCAAGTTTCAAAAACTACTATTTAGCTAGTATTTACAATTCGTAGAAAGGAGTATACAAACTTAAACATCTTGTGAATGACTGACTGACAATTACTGCAATTACAGAGAAAAGAGAAGTTATATTGAGCACATTCTTTTATCTCCTAGACTTTTTCGATTTGTTATTGTATGTAACATAAAAACGAGAATTTATGAGATCTCAATGCCTACATCAGTGAGTGGAAGTTGTTATTGTATCGATATTCTTTATTATTGGAAACACGATCTTGCAATATGAAAGGAATACCGAATACGAGTAATTAAATAAAGAGATTAACAAATATTTTATAAAAACCACAGCATTCGCACCTAGTTACATATTGGTATTTTGGTTATTTTAATTTAATGTTATACACAATCAGGACCGGTTTCAGTTTGCTGCATTTGCCGAGTGTCCAGAAATTTGTAATGAAAATTAATTTTTGAGATAATGTATCTTAATGTATTCATATGTTGCCCATAGGGGGAATCCTATTATTTGTAATACACGTTGTATATAGCCTTGCAGCATTGTTGAAATTCTGTGAAATCTCATACATGTCAAGAATATCACTAAAGATAGTTAATTATTTGACACTAATCAATTTACTTTTTTCTTAAGTAGACCACAGATTAGGTTCCGCGTTCTGGTCCTCGACGTGAATGTCGGTTATCGCCAGGGACGTGAACCGGGTAATGACTCAATGTTTAAGTTTGCTGTAATTTATTGAATAAATAAATTGAGCTTCGAGGTGGTTTATAAAATAAAATTATAACTAACGTATTTCGTTAAAACATTTTTATCACAATGAAATGCATTATTGACTGCATAATACTAAACTTTTAATTAAAGAAAGAGATTTCAGTAGACATTTTATTATGAACTCAATGATTATTTCTTTCATTTAGACATACACATTTTAAAGAAATACAATACGTATAATTTTATTAAAATAAACAATCTCGAACCCTAACTTGTTTATGCAATAAATTACACCAAATGTAAACGTCCGGTCATTATCCGATTCACGTCCCGGACGAGAACCTAGGTTCACGTCGGGGACCAGAACGCTGAGCCTAATCTGTGGTGTACTTTAGGTCGATGAAACATTAGAATATGATGATTTGAAACGTAATGAAGCCGCGCACAGCAACGCTCCAACATGGTCAAGCTGTACAATTTATTTAACCCATTAAAAGTTCTGGGGTATACAACTGTGCTTAAATTTACAGACTTATCTATCTTTCCAAATTTATTGGAAGTATTAGAATAATGTTTAGTACATCAAAATTTATGTTCACAATAGATTGTAAACTGGTTAGACCATCTAGTAGTTATACATACATCTCCAGCACTAACTGCTTACCGATAATAACTAATTATTAGTTATTTGTTATAAATTCAATTGTTTATACAAGTATTGGTAATATAAAAAAGTATTATATCACAAAATACAATAACAACAGGCCAAATTGAGATTCTATTCCTCAAGAAGTATAAAAAATACAAAATGTGCGAAAAATTCGAATCGAATCTTTAAAACAAAGGGTATGCTGACGAAAGTCTTTGTTGAATAAACATTATATAATGTATTTAAAACGTTTGAGATAATTTACGATAAGAACTTCTTGTGGTAGCGACATAAAATGAAGCAGTCATAATCCACGATGTCGGATTTAGGACCAACAGGTTGATTAGGTAGTTATGTTAGTAACTTGTACGCTAGAGACTTTGACTAGTCTAGCTTTATGCTCCAACTACTTTAACAGCAGTTATTCTGCTTCTAGGTATTCAACTTTATGTAATCATACCGGTAAGGTTATTTGTAGACTGGATATGTAAAATCATAAGTGCAAGTTTCTCGATCAAATGTGTTTCAATAGGTAGGAGACTAGTAGAGTATAAAGCCTGTAAAGAGTTGATCAAACATGAATCTAATCGGGTAATAGGTACACCACACGAAGTTTATAATACTGGATGTGTTTTATGTTAATAATTTTGTTTGGTTTAGTACCAGTTGTGCTTTAAAGAATTTCATCACTCCGAGTAAGAACTGCTTGTGGAAACCGTTTTTCTTCTATGTTGAGAAAGTGTAAAAATAAAATTCAAATCGACTGATCATTGGTATAAAAATTATAATAAGAAAAAGATTATCCGAATAAAAAATCGATTGAAACTTATCTATATACATTTCTAACGGATGATTCTGTTATCAGTAAATTGAGTTACATTACAAGGAAAACCATTTCAGATAAAGGAAAAAGATTATTGAAAAATAACGGGGTTTCCAGGAGCAGGCACCAGATCCTACGTAATCTGAAATGACACGCTGAATACTCAATCGCTGAAAACTGTCCGAAAGCTTGGCTTATCGGGTCATTGTAAAAACGCGAACAAGGATTTTGCCACTTCAAACACTTGCAGCGGATTCAAGATACAGGGAGAATCTCCTTTGATATCTACCGTTAGTATTTTTTGGTCAATTTCATACAAAGAAAGTAAAATAAGAAGTCGATTTTTTGAGTAGGATTATTTAAGGATTTCTTTGATGATCATTAATTTTCATTTTAAGTCAGGCACAATAGAAAATCTTAATGTAACACTCATTTTTAAAGAAAAGCCATTGTTAACGACTTTCTCTTGTATCTTGAATTGAGGCTTTGTACAACTACTACAAATTGAACAAACTACCCCAGATGAAAGCTACATCAACGAGATGTCACTCCATTAGTATAAATAATTGCCTCGACGTGCTTTCATACCATTTCTAACATCGAAGCTTTAAATGGGAATTTTCTCTTTAGAAACAAATTAGGAAAAATTGCTTAGTTAATTAGAATATTTCCAAAAAAAAGTAAATTTATTTAAAGTTCCCCAAGCAAAGATTTCCCACATCTGAACAAAATGTCCTATAAATTCTCATAAAAAGGTGTTAATAATTGTAGACCCAAACTAAATTCTCAGGGGTCAAAACTTCTTTCAGCTATAAACGTCTTAGGAAATAAAAAATAGATCCATATATCTGGCAGAACATAAAACTGAAACGGTCTCAGGAATCATGCACTGCACATAAACTACGTAAAGAAGTATAAGGCGCTTATCTTATACAAAGTTTCTAAATTGCAAGAAGTATTTATTTAGGTAATTCGTCAGCTTAACAAATTTGTTGGCGACTTTTTCCTTTTTACAACGAAAGAGTAATACAATTTCCGTACTTGCGAATAAAATTTCAAATCTTGTTAAACACATAAAAAAGCTAATTACCACAAAAAAATGGATAAAATTTTAAATTTCATAAAGTTCTGCAATAAGAAGATTCTTTATTATAACTTGCAGAAGTCTTTATTTGAACTACGTTATAAATAATCCGGAAGGTTTGCAGTTTTTAATTGGAAATATTACCGCGAAAATACTTTTAGATTGTAATGTGAATCTTTATGCAGTTTTCTAGCCTTATATAATTTACATCCAATGTAAAAAAACATGTTAGCATATTTTTCTCATAGCAATAAACGTAGTAACTGTAACGACCCCTGTTGCTCATACTGATTTTTCTACTTATTTATCTTAAAAAATGTAGTGGGAGTCCAGTAAATATTTCTTATAAAATTCAAATCAAACCCAGATCGCTGTATTTCCTGTTCTGTTCGAAAGTCATTGCTAGTTACCATGGTGTCATGTTGGAAACTCCAAAACAATGCGTTTTTTGTACTTCAACCAATCATTCTGATTTATTCATTCTGGGTGAATACCCAGATATCTGTGTATTATGTATCGATAAACTATTATTATCGAAGGTAATATACCTTTTCTCTTGTATTTTCACAAAGAAGCATTTGAGGTTATGCACACGTTTTATTTATATTCTTCTGTTTTGAAAATTAAAACTTTCCTGGAAAAGAATGGTATGTTCAAGCCAAGACTATTTATTTTTTTCAGTAAAGCATGTATTTGCACAATTGGATATCCAATTTCCAGCATCCAATACGTATAAAGAATATAAAGCGAAAGCTGTGGAATATTTTGCAACTAAACTCTATCAGTAGATTGTTGGTAATTAAGTCCAATAACTGTGTTGGTCAATGATGTTTACCCCCACGAAACTTGGTGCAATCAGTCTAGAACCATTCGTTCAAGGCTAACGTTAGAACTGTCGTCTTAGTCAGAGGATTTAAGCAAAACGATCTCACTTCTTGAAATTAAAAAGTGATATTGTTATATCTGTAGACGATGCAACGATCAGAAATTTTCAGAGCATAGATTGGAAGCATAAAAACTGGAATAAATCCCAAAGTGTCACGAAGATGAAACAAAAAATCATTAGAGAAGGGTTGCCCAAAAGTAGGGAGAAGATGAACACATCATTGGATATGGAGAGTCATCCGTTTATCTTCACACAATCTTGCTGAAGATCCATTAATACTGCCACACTGTTTCCTTTGTAAAAGAATCTCAATAACTATGCTAGCAGCAATGCATTATCGCGCGAAGATCCCTAATAATGGCATACGGACATCTTGAAAATTTAATTTTATATATTTGGATCCCATAACAACTGTGCAGCTTACCTCTAACAAAAAATCGAAGAGAATATCATCCATAGGGTCATTCCATGCCAAATCATCACAGCTCACAACCCGACCATCTCAGATTTTTGTGAAATTTGGCAGGTATGGGACTCAATATTTATATAGCAGGGCACCAAACATGATAAAAAATGTAAAATTTACAGTAACTATGTGAACATAAACAATTCATAACTCCGCTTCTAATTATTGCGGAGCTTTCATCTTGGGCTTGTTTTAAAGCTAAAAGAGCATAGTTTTCATAAAAAGTTTTTATCATTATTTTATAATAAAATATTGATTTTTTTCATTTTAGGGTCACATGATGTGACCTTTGACCTTGAATAGTTAAGAAAGTGTAAGTATCAATTTTTTTTTGAATACAATATGTTATACAGTTAGATACGGTCTTTCTTTGGTGTAAGTTTCATTTTGGAGAAGCCTTTGGGAACGGGTGTAAAAAATTGTTAAATATGCTAGTTGAACACTTCTTACGCAAAGCATGCATCTGGCATTTCAGTATTGTATCAGGTATTTAGTATACATCTGTGGAGATACCTGCAAACTCTATCTACTAAGCAAAGTATAGGTATAATGTTGCACCTGTACTTGCAGATACAGGTAGTTATACGGGTGTCTCAGCCAAATATGACACATTTGAACACCAACTACTGACTAAACAAAATAAAATCGCATAATTTATTTTTAGTCGGTTTTCGGTATTAAATGTTAAGTTTTTGGCTGGGACACCCTGTATCTGCAGGTACAGCTATATCATACATATACTTGTCTTAGTAGATAAAATTTGCAGGTATCAGCACAGATATATACTAAATGCCTGATACAATACTCTTCTCTGAACTGCCAGATGCATGTTTTGTGTAAGAAGTGTATAATTGCCATATTTAACAATTTTTTACTGCTGTCCCCAAAGGCTTCCTAAAATGATACTTGCACCAAAAAAAGACTGCATCTAACTGTATAACTGTATATTGTATTCTACAAAAAATTGAATGTACACTTTCTTAGAATTCAAGGTCACATCATGTGACTTGAAATGAAAAACTCAATATTTAAAAAAAAACGTTTTTTTTATGAAAACTATGCTCTTCTAGCTTAAAAAAAGTTGAAGTTGAAAGTTCTATAATAATTAGAAGCAGTTTTAAATTGTTTTTGTTCACCTTGTAAGGGCAAATCTTACATTTTTTATCATGTTTGCAACCCTGCGATATGAATACTGTGTATCACTGGATTCTATAACTATACATACGTAAGTTACTTTGTATTCTTATGGGTTATAGGGCTATATATCCTTATATCTTTATGGGTTGAAAAGTTCATTTTATTGCGATGATTTGGCATGCAAAAACCTTATAAATGGAAGAAGTCCGTATTCTGAGATGAACTGACGTTGGTTTTTAACAGATATATAAACGTGACTTCAATATTACAATCTAGAAATATCTTTAAATCAAGATGGGCTGAAAATTGCGGAAAAAGGTTAAATATATTGTTCAACATTGGCGTTAAATAAATTTTCAGACCAGCGTTTTACCGTTAAACGATTTAGGCACTTAAGAGGGCTAGGGACTGCTCGTGAATCTCAGTTTATTCGTATTATTCGATTTATAAATTATTTAAAAAGTTTTTTTGAAATCTAACTATGCACAAGCGATTGTGTATCAACCAATATTATAATAAAATAGCAAACGTGCTTTCAAATTAGTTTTTGTAGCTGCTATCTTGGACAATAGGACTTTATTTTTATTTAAAAGGGAACATTTTAAATAAAAGTAGAGTCCTATTGTCCAAGATAGCACCTACAAAAACTAATTTGAAAGGGCGTTTGCTAGTTTAAGTCGAATAAACCGAGATTCACGAGCAGTCCCTAGCCCCCTTAAGGAAATATAAGTCGGAAATCTAAGTAAACCTTTTCAACAGCAATCTTCAAATAAGATATAGCTCAACGATTTGGGAGGGATCAGTACTACAAAGATAATCCAGCTGCTCTAGACTTAGATCTCGATATACTGCACAAAGTTCAATTCGTAAGCTTATTCTGCATGCACTTTAGAAAAACTGTAATAGATATTTATGGTTGCAGTTGTTCAAAGTGAGAGTAATGTTGGGTCAAAGAAAAACGACACAGGATAACAGCTTCTTTTGCCGGCGAACCAGGGCCGTAATAATCACACCCACAGATCACTCGGCGCGGTGAGGGGGGCGACGCCAATCAATGAAAATGCATACCTATAATACATACATCGTTATACTGTATTATAGGTTCAGATCTCTGCGGGGGGGCTTCAACTATTTCCGTTACGGCCCCACGGCGAACTATGCAGTTTAAAGGCCGTACGAATAACTTTTCAATCGTTATCCTATAAGTATTCGGCCAGGCCATTATGACCGTGTATATGACTCCCATGCAATCAGTTTATAAAGAAAAACGGCATAGAAATGAATATTAAAAAATGTTATATTTTATCTTGTTAGAAATACAATAATTTAAACACTTTCGAAAAAATTTCCAAAACCCGTCACTATTGCCTGGCATTAAATGCCGTTGATGTCAGATCCTTGAAAAATGTATTCAGATGTCTTTTTACGAGCAAAGAAATCCTTTTCCCTGAATAAATTAATTATATTTGGTAGTACAGATCACAGTCAATTTTTATGCTACTTGTAATACTACTAGTATTAGTAGTATTAGCCATATCTGTTAGTGGAGAGAGAACAAAGAACCGTGTCATATCGAGAACAATCATCCGACTTTTATCCAGATGTCTCAATAGTAGGTATTCCGTCCATTGAGTCCATCCCCTTTACTTTTATGCAAATGACCCGCGATCTAATTAATATTCAAATGAGGCGTGGTCTAATTAAATGGGCGAATTAAATGAGCGTATTAAATTAATTGATCTAATTAAATTAAATTAAATTAATTCACGGTATCATTTACATATCTCATCTCTCATTTACATATATCATTTCTCATATGCATGCGCGAATTAAATTAATTGATCTAATTAAATTAAATTAAATTAATTCACGGTATCATTTGCATATCTCATCTCTTATTTACATTTATCATTTCTCATATGGATGCTCGAATTAAATTAATTCACGGTATCATTAGCATATCTCATCTCTCAGTTACATAACTCATTTCTCATATGGATGCTCGAATTAAATTAATTCACAGTATCATTAGCATATCTCATTTCTCATTTACATTTATCATTTCTCA
This sequence comes from Agrypnus murinus, assembly GCA_929113105.1. Lineage (NCBI taxonomy): Eukaryota > Metazoa > Arthropoda > Insecta > Coleoptera > Elateridae > Agrypnus > Agrypnus murinus. The sequence goes on along the minus strand of OV816023.1, from coordinate 6,140,805 downwards.
TATGCATGCTCGAATTAAATTAATTCACGGTATCATTTACATATCTCATCTCTCATATGCATTCACGAATTAAACTAATTCATGGTATCGTTTGCATATCTTATCTCTCATTTACATAACTCATATCTCAATTTGTACATCTCATTTTTATATATTATTTGTCATCTCTCATCTCTCCCTCTCATAAATTTATTTTAAAATAAATCTTATGTTGTCATTCCGATTTGATATTTAAATATAGATCTATAGGTCATCATGTAATTCTGCGAAAACTATTTGTAGAAGTATTAAAGTATTAAAATAGTAAATTTCGTATACACTAATAATGGTACTATATATATATATATATATATATATATATATATATATATATATATATATATATATATATATATATATATATATATATATATATATATATATATATATATATATATATATATATATATATATATATATATATATATATATATATATATATATATATATATATATATATATATATATATATATATATATATATATATATATATATATATATATATATATATATATATATATATATATATATATATATATATATATATATATATATATATATATATATATATATATATATATATATATATATATATATATATATATATATATATATATATATATATATATATATATATATATATATATATATATATATATATATATATATATATATATATATATATATATATATATATATATATATATATATATATATATATATATATATATATATATATATATATATATATATATAAAATATATATTCCGCGTCAGACTGATTAGTATCGTCATATGTACCGGTTGTTATATTTCCGTAAATATTTGAGTTTTCACCAATACACATGGTAAATTTTTATCTCTAATTTTATATATGACGTTTTATATAGAGCAGGAGTCTCACGATAATTTATTGTCATATACTGTCTTTGAATATTCTAAAACAGATAAAGAACCATGAACCTTTGTTAGGAAATTTAAAAATAACGAAGTTTTTATTGAATCAGCTAAATAGATAGTGTACTTATAAGTGAATCTCTAAATAATGAATGCGTTAACAGTACTCCTGCATTAATATACATAACGTTTCATCGTGTTTTTCAAAACAAATTTCATTGTAAAAGAATAAGAATAATTTCAATTTTATTTATCAGGCGATATACATTATATTATTTTCATATATTAGTACGCAAAGTTATCGTTTCAATAAAAAGTAAAATATTTATCTGGTTTATTTCTCCAGGTTAAGTCTTCAGGGTTCTCATAACTGTAGATATTGCAAGAGGTAACTATCCTGTGTTTCAAAGTTATAAAGACGTATTACAAACATAGCTTATAGACTTATATTTCGAAGGTATCGAAAATGGTTACAAACTATTATTATTCATACGAGTTTACTATAGATACGATGAATATCCTACAAGAGTATATTATAGTATATTATTACATATCTGCGTATTTCGAAGCTATTGGAAATGGTTACAGATTATTATTAATCATACGAGTTTACTATAGATACGTTGAATATCCTACAAGAGTATAATATAGTATATTATTACATATCTGCGTATTTCGAAGCTATTGAAATTGTATGATATATTGTAAAATAACGTTTAAATATGGTGACGAACTTATTTCTTTTAAAACTGACGACACCTCATCATACAAAACATACTGTATTTATGTATTCCCTTTCTCTGCTGATATGTTTTCTACATTGTGTTTTTAAATATTATACCCCAGTTCTCTCAAGAATGCATAAAATTTTCGAAATATCTGTTTATTATCTTACTTAGCACATCCTGTTAACTTTTATGTACTTTATCGACCACTTTATCTTCAGTAAGTTTGTCGGCGATCTTTTGGGTAGATATGTTATAGACTTATATTTCGACGGTGTCGAAAATAATTACAAATTTCTATTAATTATACGAGTTTACTATAGATACGACGAATATCCTACAAAAGTATATAGTATATTATTACATATCTTCATATTTCGGAGTTATATGTGATATATTGTAAAATAACGTTTAAATAAGAGTTTATTTTAGATGCTACGAATATCTATATGGTGTATAAACAATAAGAACGTATATGTAGAAATCGCTTACAAGGGTAGTAGATATAACGAAAAGGGTTAAAATCTGTTCAAAATTACATTACGTCTAGAAAACTAGAAAATTCGATAATTGTAGCATACGCATGTTAAATGTACCTATTCTTTCACCTCGTCTGTAGTAGATATAATGAAAAAGGATAAAAATCTGTAGTATAGGGTTTATGCTTATACTCAGGCTCGCACTCATATGTAGCGTATCGATGCTTACATAGTATAATTATTTTCTCAACGTAGGATATATCGATATTTTTCTAGTTTGATTAAATCCTATAAGTTATATTCATTTCACCCTTTTTATTCTGTTAAGACATTTATAATAATCATAGGGAGCCTGGTATGGGCATAAACCGATTGCACCTATTCTTTCACCTCGTCAGTAGTTAGACTCGAACTTTATGGTTTCATGTATGAAGAATACGTTTAGTGATGAATACTCTGTGTTCTAGAATACTTGTATAGGGGCTAGGAAGCTTGATTTGAATACTACAATCTTGATCACGTGGTTGAAGTGTACTGATACCTCGATTGTGTGCATAGAAGTATAATGAGTACCCGTTATCGTATATTCAAATTAGTTGAATATATGTAGTACAACTTTATAGATTCTAGAAAGTTCCTATCAATATTAGAACAATGAATGTAGACTGATGTGTGTTATATAATACCGATTCTCGCATATACGAACTTAGGAGCTAGCTGCTGACTCTGCATGACATTAGATGATTATGATAACGATAGATGATCGTGATAAAGAATGTTGTTATTTATAGCAGTGACTTTATTACTATTCTTACTAGAATATAATTGTATGATATCATATCATGATATGTACCTACAATTCGATTACCTACAATCTGACTACCTAAATTAGACCTTAGTCTAAGAATAATCATGTGTTTTATCGTTATCTTATGATATCAGGAATGCATTACTTCTATTAAGCTTTAGTTTAGCGTAGATATAAATCTCTTTGTAGGGGAAGAATGTTTATTTTTTAATCGTTTTGGTTCATATAGCCCCGAATATTAGAATATTTAAAGAAACAATCTTTTGAAAACTGCGGTTTTTAAAATTCATTTATTGTATTTAAGATGAATAATACAAATGGAATTATTTGTTAGAAAATCTAAGGCTTAAAATTCCTTTGAACTTAGTAATAACAGAATGATAATTGTTTTGAAAACTTAATGACTCGTAACGAGAAAATTCAAAATTCTATATGATAATTATCAATTATGTTGCTCGGATGTATTTTAAATGTTAGCCGTATGACGTTTACATTTCTAATTAAGTATAATTTCATTTAAGAACGGCAACAGTTGAAAAGCGTAAAATTTAAAACGGTATAAGCTTTTTGACTTTAAAATGATACTACACAATATTCCTTTTTCTAAGTTTTATTTATAAATATTTATCGGAATTATTTAAATAAATTTTTAAGAAATCATAACGACCCTAAGTGTTTTCTTTCAAATTAGAATTTGCTTTACTTGTAAACCGTATTTTAAATGTTTATGACGTATATTTAAACATGTCAGAATGCAATAGAGATAATCTGACTGGTGATTGACAGTAATCTTTAGAGATACTTTGTATACTTGAAAGCAAATTTTTATTATTACCCTAGATGTTTCTACATGTTAAATTGTTTTCGCAGAATTACACGATGACCTATAGATCTATATTTAAATATCAAATAGGAATGACAACATAAGATTTATTTTAAAATAAATTTATGAGAGAGAGAGATAGATGAGAGATGACAAATAATATATAAAAATGAGATGTACAAAATGAGATATGAGTTATGTAAATGAGAGATGAGATATGCAAACAATACCATGAATTAGTTTAATTCGTGAATGCATATGAGAGATGAGATATGTAAATGAGAGATGAGATATGTAATTGATACCGTGAATTAATTTAATTCGAGCATGCATATGAGAAATGATAAATGTAAATGAGAGATGAGATATGCTAATGATACCGTGAATTAATTTAATTCGAGCATCCATATGAGAAATGAGTTATGTAAATGAGAGATGAGATATGCTAATGATATCGTGAATTAATTTAATTCGAGCATGCATATGAGAAATGATAAATGTAAATGAGAGATGAGATATGCTAATGCTACCGTGAATTAATTTAATTCGAGCATCCATATGAGAAATGATAAATGTAAATAAGAGATGAGATATGCAAACGATACCATGAATTAATTTAATTCGAGCATGCATATGAGAAATGAGAGAGGTGAGATGTACAAATTAGAGATGAGTTATGTAAATGAGAGATGAGATATGCAAATGATACCGTAAATTAATTTAATTTAATTTAATTAGATCAATTAATTTAATTCGCGCATTTAATTAGACCACGCCTCATTTGAATATTAATTAGATCGCGGGTCATTTGCATAAAAGTAGAGGGGATGGACTCAATGGACGGAATACCTACTCTCAATTACGTTTTAAATTCCAACAGCTTCCCTGAATTGATTTCACACTTCTTTTATTTTCAGAAATTCTCCTATGAGGTTATCGCCGATGAATGCTGAGCGATGAATGCTGCATACGCCCTTAGATGATAAAGCGGTAAGACTAGACCTAGATACAATGAACTGATTTACGATAGGTGTTGTAGTATCCTTCATTTGGACAATAATAATTTCATAATTATTGATTTAGAAAATGCTAGCATAAACATTCTGGAGCGAAGCGTGTAAAAAAGTAATAAATTATTCAAAAATGCATTTTTTGCGAATATTCTACCTAAAGCAAGTTTCCACAAAAACAAACAAACTTCTGAATCTGAACGCAAAAACTGTCAACAACATATGCTAAGAAATACTTTGTATTCCAACTCGATTCGGTAGAATTTTATGAGGCGTATAAATGAATGGTAATGTAGAGAAGTCAGAAAAAATGACGTACATTTTAGAATAATAGCAATGCAAGCTTCACGTATGGTTTTTACTTGTTACAATAATAACAATTTTTTGCGCTACAAAACATGAATGCAACCAACGTGTTAATAAAGAAGATAATGCATGAAAATACATCTCTGAAGCCATGCTATGCTAGCGCATACGTAAATCTCAGCAATATTGGAATTTCAGAGAGGTTAATTAACCACCGTAACGTTACTTCCGACCTCGCCTCTCTCTGTTGTGATTGATGATATTTTGAACTGATCTAATTATTTCACGGTTTAAGAAGTCCATGTTGAACTTCCACAATTTTTTGTATCCGTGTAATTTGTTTCTAAATCTAAACCAGGAATTTCTGTACAAAAATAGCTACCCTAACAACCCAAAAGCCAATTCACTTAAACCAATTATCACAATAAGGTTTGTGTGACAATCCTATGTCGTTAATTAATTTAGATACAATACAAACAAAGACAACCACGTCACTAACTAAAATACATTTTGTTCTTCACTTTTTATTTGGTAATTAACTCCAAAATCAACGATTTACCTAACTATTATTGGTTAATATAATTTGTTTAAAAATAGTCATATTGATCCAAAGTAAATACTGAAACGGTAAGTAGGAGCGTCCTCTAGAGCTGAATGAGAAGGATTGATAGAACATAATGTTGTATATATGTAACTTGTGATTTAGTTGATTGCCACGTTACATTACAATTATGTAATTTTATCTACTATCCATCATGTGACCCAGTAGCTTTCTAAATCCTGTAAGGTTACATAATTCACACGCCCTGTAGATAAAGAAACAACTACCTTTTCTATGATTGTGTAATTTCATACATAATTTGCCAGATATTAATTAGTACTTTTCAAAAAGCCCTTTAAAAGTCGACTCTAACGTCAATAAACAAGGAAGCCTCAAATAACACTATCTTTCAGAGATGTTATTAAAACGAAAATACTCAACGTTTACATTCTAATCGCCGCAACATTTCTACCTCTATCTACCTAAAAGAAGCAAGTAGCCAAATCTCTGAAATTGCGGTGTGATTCCATAAATTCTGTAATATACAACCTAACGAGTCATTATATGAATTCCAGCGATATCTAATCCGGGTAAGAGATATCTATTGAAAGTAAAGGTTTTGGTAAAAATCAGTTTGGTAGAGTTCTCTGATGTTATATTGAAATATAATACTAATCAATTTTTGTATTTTTATAGCATATTACATTACTAGCGTGGAAAGTGAAACTATTCGCATGCACGAGTGTGAATTGACGCACGAGGCGTAAACCGAGTGCGGAAATCACACTAGTGCAGAAAAGTCACTTTCCAACGTGTAATGTACAATATTTTTCCTACAACCCCTCCAAATTTCAAATGTTTAAAAAATTTAGATTTTTTAAATTTTAAAGAATATAATTTTTGAAGATTTTAAAGCAAAATTTTTATGGTTAGGTTTAACAAAAAAATCACACTTAAAGCTAATTTTCTTAAGCCATTTATTTTTAGGATATAAAATTTAATTTTTTAAACAATTTAGTTTTACAATATGAATAATTATAACGAAATTTCTATCAAAACATTTCCAGAAAAATAAAATTAAGTTATCTTGATAACTTAATTTTATTTTTCTGGAGCTGAATAGAAGTTAAATGTAAAAGTATTGTTATGACAATTGTTAAAGTGAATGGGTGTTTGTTAACATTTTATTTAATAGATTCTTTTACTAAATATAAATTTCAATTTTAAAAAATCATATTTTCATAACATTTAAACATAGTATAAAATTAAACCTTGGGTTTAGCAGCAAAGTTAATTAAATGAATTACTATTACAATTTATAATATAATTTCAGAGGCACATAATTTATTTTTTAATTAGATATTATAAGAAGATATTATTTTATTAATAATATCTTCATAATTAACAAATATGACTTCAATTAATAACATAATGCCATGTGTGAAAGAGGTTGCCTAACTAAATTATTACTTTTATTTTTCTCCTATTTGGCATCGCTGATTTTAATCTTGGCAAACTTGCTTCAATAATTTTCGTGTATTATAGTGAGGTTATGTTAGGTATAATCTATTGGATATTTCTTTTTGATAGCTAAAATAACTAATTAAACAATAATTAAAGTTATATTTATAAGAAAAGAATAGATATATAATGGTTAAAATGCTTCTCAAAATTGGATTAAACATTAATGTCATCATTTTAATGTAAACGAAATTCATGGATTTCTAGGTAGTGCTTAGCGTGACGTATTTTCCTAACACACACGTATGTTATGTTCCTAACATACGCGTGTTATATGATATGACTCACTTTCTTAATGTCGGTAGCGTTTGCTATTGTTCACTTTCGTATGGGGTCGTAGGAAAAATAATTATCATTTCGTGCTCTTTGGCTAGGTTTAATTCGGTATAAAATGAGAAGTCAAAGTATTTATTCAATTATCAAAAATTATAATCACAGAACGCGGATAGTTAAATAGGTTAATGCGGTTAGTACAAACAGCAGTAATGCATAAACGTTTCGTGTTCACATATCACATATTTTGTTTATTGTATAAATTATAGGAGTTTATAGCGGATCAGCTACAACTTTACTAATTTAGTTCTTTTTAATTCGCCATTGCTGTATTTTTGAACTAGGATGTAAAAAGTTTTTGAGAACATTTTAAATATGATGGCATTATGGCGCTACTCCCCTGTCAAATATGAAAACGCCATAGTATCTACAATAGTTACATTTATAGCCTTGGTAGTGTAGCAGTTAGCGTGCTAGTCTCTCACCCAAGCGACCAAAGATCGATCCCCGGAGCCGGCATATCTGGTTAAGGTTTTCTGCAGTTTTCCTTAGCTGTAACAGAAATTTGGGCTGTAACATCTGTAAGTCGGCTGCAGCCGTACGATGGGCCTGCGTAATAATAATAATAATAACTGCCCCCCGCACAAGCTTCATAGTTTTTGGGGCCTGGTTTCTTGCTTATGGGTAGTCGTCGTTATTATTATAGTATATGTTATTCATATTGATATAGTACATACATTATTCGGATATATCGTATAGTACAGTGTTTCCCGACCGACCGGTGCCGGTCCGTCAGAAATTCTTGCCGGTCCGCAGAGAAATAACAGTATTTTCAAAATTTTACTGAAAGAATTTTTTAATTCGTGTTATCCTGGAGCTAACGTAGGGTCAAATAGTTCATCGGAGTTGACCAAGAGTAAACTTTGACTTTTATACAGAACCGGCGCTATATATCTTACATATACACATATAGAAAAACAAGTTGGAAATATCTACGAAACCATATGTATGATAAAGAACGCGCTAGTAAAATCACGCCTTTGCTCTTCTTAGATTGTGTTAGAGGGGGAATATTCGAGCATTAAAGTTGTTTAGTAAACTACAAACCAAGCGTTGGTGTAGTTGTTTGTAATTGAAAGAGAATTTCATGATATTAATTTCCCCGGAATAGTGACATAATGACTGAAAATAAAATAAATATTCTTATGCTCGAATATTCTCCCACTAACACAAACTAAGACGAGCAAAGGCGTGGCCCGATATAAACCCTTCTTTATTTTACTAGCGCGTTCCTTATCATACACACATATGGTTCCGCAGATACTTCCAACTTGTTTTTCTATATCTGTATACGTGATATATGTATAACGCGCCGGTCCGTACCTATGTGGTGGAGTAATATCTAGTAATAGGTAAGAAGGAGGATATCCCATTTTAAAATTTTTAACCGGGTTTGGCGCACCTGAGTCTAGGCATACCGGAACCGAAATATTTTTTGTCTTGCGTCCCCGATTAACGCGAACGATCAAAATCCGGGTTTCGCGATTTCGAGGGGCCGCCAAACTTGTTTTGATCCAGACCGTTTTTTGTGTCGATGCGTTGAGTAGTTCCCGTCTCAGATTTGAAGTTTACCGTTTCCGGTAAACCGTTTACGCGGAGGCAACAAAAAACTGCCCCCGCCTTACGGTACGTCGGAACGAAAATCTGACAGCGGAATCTTTGCCAGCGCAGTACCCCAATCGTTTCTACCGGAAAACTCATTTTTGCCAACCTTTCGGGGGCGGCGACTAGGAGTGAAATGGGGTTTTTGGGAGCGATCGAACATGTGTTGGCGGCATTCGATGTCCCGCGGCCTGTCACGAGCAGTGCATCTATTGGTTTTTCCGTATCTCCGCTCTAGGGAGCACTCTACTCGTTTTCGAGAGGCGGTATCTCGGAGACTACAGGAGCCAAAACAACTATATTGGCGTCAAATGACGGGCAACCTCAAAATGTTTCCCCTTCAAATACCGTGCAAAACCAGACAAAAAAAGTTACAGCCGAAGAACTCGAAATTTTTTATTTGTTTTTCACCCGAGAATTGTGCTAAAGTAATATCGACGCCCCCAGCCTAATCGGGTTCCTAATGGGAAACCACTTCTGGAGGTCTTGTCGAATTGCCTCCTGGATCATTTGAGCTCGTTCCCGTTTTTGGCCGCAGCTCCCGAAACCCACTCGCCAGCGTTTTCGGTTATATCTCCGCTTCCTGTCGATATACCTTGTTCTGGTTTCAAACAATGGACCGTTCTATGTGTCTAAAACCCGGTTATGGTCTTTGGCGCCGCACCCCGCCCTGGGATCGTTTCTCGACGTTCGTTTGGCGAAAAGAGAAAAACTCCAGCCTCTCGAGGTTTGGTATGCGGGAAGCGGATGAGGTACGAAAACCGACTTTTGTTATTATAAACAATGAATATTTATTTACTTAGTTTAGATTGTTCTTGTACAGTGTAGAAGTAAACTTATTATTATAAGATATAGATTTATTATTTTACGAATGTTTTCTTTAATTTTTCACCTGACTGGTCCGCAAGCAAATGCTGCGTCGTTTTGAGGGCCGCGAACGAAAAAGGTTGAGAACCGCTGGTATAGTATAATCAATTATGTTATGAACAACAAATGAGTAAGGCAAAACAATAATCATAATCATAAAATAGTTGTAATCCCATTAATGTTTTTGGTTACTTAATCGGAAAGTTTGATGTCGTATTATTATACGACCTCCAATTAATTCTTTTCACTAATGTCTTATTTTCATTATTCTATTGTCGGTGAATTTAAATAAAAACAAGTACAAGAAAGCCATTGCTAACCAATTTTCTTCACATCATTGCGTTATTTTGATCCATGCAATTGTATATAGTTACGAAACTAAAAACAAATTTCCAGAATCCAATTCCAGAACAACAGCATGAAGAGAGCTGTTCATATTGGTAATCGTAGGCTATTGGTTGTATGGAGTGAGTGAGTTGTATTACCTGAAGTATTGGGGTAAAACAAGAATTTATTCGGGACTACCTGGGTCTTCATTCTTCATCCATCTATCTGATCTATCACACATTATTCAAAACTAGAATCGATACGTTATTTTCAAAAAAATCCTAGACTGTCATTTTGCAACCATAAAAAGAAATAATTAATGTACTAAAACCCTTTTCGTAAAAGAACTCGGATTCATGTTGCTGATTAATATTCGAATCTTTTATTTTACTTTGTTAAGGAATTATCTGGGAAAGACTTTCTAATTTTATCTGGGTTCTGCCGTCAGTAAAATTTCTCCTTCATTGATAAACAAGCTTTCGATTTGTACAATACTATACGTACTGATTTTGGATTTTATAATTGTATAGCTATAGCTGTTGAAATAATAAGCTAAATAATAAATAAAACAGTCAATATAACCCGAAAACCCAAAGTAAAAGGTTCGTATCGTTATTTCCTAAAATTCTTGTTCTGCCTACTTTTCTTTGTAATATTTCTCTGGTACATATGTATTTCCTGACAATACATGCAGTATATTAATTATGTCGTGAATCGGAAAGAAAGATTTCAAGCTACCAATTAGATAATTTCTACCGATTTCCGTAAATGTCAAGGTAATGTGATTATTGGTACGTTAAGTACCAATAATCGTACGTTGCATGCATGCAACAGACCCAATGTCTCATCGCAAAGATATTACCTATTCGCACATCGAAAGATCTTCTCTATCACCTCAATTATTATTATGAAGGCCGGCGTTAGGTATTGCTGCACTATGACTAGCCTGGTGTTAGGGTTCCGTACCTTGCTTCAGGGGCGCTCCCAGGACAAGAAGGCTGGCCTCCAGTACGAGAGTGATACCAGAAAAGTTTATACCAGCACTGACTCCCTGATTGCTGCCTTAGTGGAAACCGTTTCGTCAAGTGCTTCACCCCTGCTCGCTTCCTTACTGTGAATTAAATAACGCGAAGAAAGCTCTCAATGGACCAATAGTTTAGGTCACTTCGATGGCAGGGAGGCTACTCCGGGGGATCACTTTATAAGGGTTGTTGATGCGAATACATAAGCGAGTACATCACACACATAAGACAAACCCACCTCTTAGTTGGTATAGGCCGGGTCTCGACTTTTAAATGCAATCGGACGGGGCTCTGTCGAAGGCACACCAAGCCTAATTATGCCAGCGCAGGTGACTAAATTCTGGGATATCCTAGGCAGACCCAGTTTCCCACACCGCACCAGCCACACTTGAGGTTGAACTCGTTCGGGTAGTGAAGGTCCGCGTGATGGACTAGGGGTGATGGGACTCCATCGGAGACGAGCCCCGACGAGTGAACACGTAGGTAGCTCCGGCACTAGCTTAGAGAGCTAACCTCGCACCCACCAGTGTGTACTGTTAGCTCTTACAAAAGTAAGTGACGCACTAATTCAGCGTAACTAAATTCGTTGACCCCTAAGGGGGCCATGGCCATTAAGCTTATAACTCAGTGGGCCACGTTAAACAAATCTTGGAATTCTAAGGTATATCCCAGAGTACATTTTCTCATGACGAGCTGAAATATACGCGAATTAATAATTGTTCCCAAAAGGGTAACTTTATGAAAACGTGCACATCAACAAGAACACCTTGTCTTTTAAATTTTAAAAATGTTGTTGTCATATTTTCTATAGTATGCAAATTGAAGAGATTCTGTTTGCTCTAATTTTATCATTACATATTGATTCGTTTGTTATAGTTTCAGTCACAACTGTCCATTTTATTTCAGAACTGACAGCATTGATTAAAAATTTGTTTTTAAATACCTTACTCTTTTTGCTTACTTTAATGCTACTTTCTGTTCGCTCATATGGAACAAGGTATCCGAAAGGCATCTGCGACGAAAAGTCAACAGTGGCTGTTACAGGAGACTTCTCTTCTTCAACCTATGGGGTTTTGAAAATGGATTGAATAAATATTCAGTTGAAGCGTCGCGGAGGGCGGGCGAAGAGCAAGTGGTTGCTGATGGCATTCCTGTACCTGATGTAGATGACGATGGTAGATTGCAAAGGCACCAAGTATGGCGATCGTAGCAATAGTCTCAAACGGTCCTGCACGGTCTCTAATATACTTCAGTCATATGGTTTAATCTAATTTATATGTTCCTTGTATTAACGTGTAAATAAATAATTACTTAATTTCATGACTAAAAGTTGCGAACTACTTGGCCTTTAGTGTGAGTCAATTCATTCAACATTTTTAAGATTAATGTATTATATAGAATGGGGTCAGTACAGACCACAAAAATATAATAAGAAGTACATATTAAATTTTAGAAATTAAAGTTTTCTTAGTGCACGTATTGACCACAGACTAGATGATACTGTACACCATATTATATTGCTGGAGAAAACTCATTCTTTGTCATAAAATACGCTTAATGGAAGAAAACCCTCCAATAAAACGTATTCTTTGGAATATTGCTTCTCCAAAGTGTATTTCAAATGGCCAAGTTTATTACTAAAACCTCGCTGGTAGTTAGCTTCAAACTTATATAATAATAATAGTTATCTGGCCCAAATAACCTAACATTTTCGAAAGTTTGTACTTTTCTAACTAAAACTACAAAATTTCTTTAAAAATCTCAATAAATTTGTTTACCTTAAAGTTTGTTTCGCAACAGTCTATCATACTTCTGTAATCTATTTTCTTAAATCAACTATAAAATTTTCAGGACGATTCTCATAAGACTTCGTATTTCAGTTCTTTAAATTATCAGTGGTTTTTGAGAAAAGCATATTGTACGTCAAATAAACTGCTCTACTGGGTAGTGTTCGTTCTTATTACTATTATTCGCATTCTGAGATGCAGTCGTTAGGCGCTTTTTTATCGTTCACTTGTGAATTGAATGAAAACCTACGTCTCCCTTTTGCCTACATTGTGACGAATTTTGATTTGATCAACACTCTATTTTAAACATTTTAGAAGGTTTCACTTTATTGTATTGCCTTTTTATTCTTAGATATCAAAAATTGCTCTTATAAAGTAAATTCAAGATTATCAGAAGCTTCTACAAATTTCTTATAAAAGTAAATGCTCTCATTAAAATTTGTTCCTTTATTAAAGCGATGGGATTGTGTAGTTCTGGTCGGTGATAGATTAACGTACAAGCCCATAAGGCTAGTCAACCTAGTAAAAATTATATATTCAAACTGACAATCTCATCAAATATAGTTATAATAATAGCCAGTTCCGACGTCCGATTCCCACCGAAAATATCTCTAAAGCTAGAAGGCTTAGTAAGCTGAAATTTTACAGGCAGGTGGGCCTTACCCAACGGGGTGCACGAGTATATTTTTAATCCTAAAAGACTCAAGGGGGTCGCAGAAGTAGGCATTTCTTAAAAACTCATTATGGCTATAAGTATATCTCTTGAATGGCGTAAGCTACAAGCTTCAAATTTTCACAGATTATACTTGAAGCAATTCTAAAGGTAAATAAATTACCGTGTTTCATCCGGCGGAGTAAGACAACATTCGAAAAAGGAAAAAAAATTTCGAAAAAATAATTATTAGAAAAATGTTAATTGTGAGTAATCTGTAAAAGATATACATATATGCCACTCGGAACTTTTTTGTAGATCTTTTTGAGACCTACAATTCGTTCGCTTATAGTTTGCCTTTATCTGTTACCGTTTTCGCAGCGTAAGGAATTTTGTGTTTGTTTTGCCAATTTTCCCGATTATTTCTTTTACATTTTGCTCATTATTTGATTCTCAAAAGACCGAAAAAAACATTCCCTAAGAAACAAGCTGACAAATGGTAATAACGGTATTGAAATCTATTCAGTGATTCTCGTTGACCGTTGAATTTTCAACGGGAGTTATGCTAGTCCATTAGTGGGATTGAAAATCATTAAAAATATTTGGAGGTTAGTATGCATTTAGCCTTTGAAATTGACCAACAGGTATAGTTTATAGCTGGTTTTAGTCCCCATTTAATCGCTGCGGGCAATGTATTTTATTTATTCTCTATGTATGATCTGTTTAGCGTTTGAACTGAAAAGTTTGTAAATAAATTTAATTTGACAAATTTGCCCCATGGAATCTATCAGGCAATCAAAAAACCCGGGTCCTGGATGTCTTTGTTCCGTAAGCATCATTACACTCTACACTGACGAGTAGACACTGGCATGCACCCATTTTGCTTCAGAGAAACTGTTTATATTTTTTAGCTCTGGATAGTCGCAAAACCCATATTCAGTTTTTGTTTCATCAGATCCAATTTTTGAGAAAAATCTTCATGGTTTGACGAAAAGATAAAAAAAGAGCTTGACTTAAAACTTCGTACGTAACAGAAAAGCTGAAAATTACAAGGAAATCCCAGAGGAAATGTTAGCCAACTTCAGAACTCTAGGTTGCAACATGAGTGTGAAACTTCATTTTCTATACAGCAATATTGACCACTTCCCAAAAATCTTGATGCAATGAGTGAGGAACATGGTGAAGATTTCATTAAAATATTAAAATCATGGAAGTAAGGTACTAGGGCAAGTAGAATGAAACAACGCTCGCGGATTATTGCTAGTGCATAAAGAGATATTCATCTCATAGTCACAGCAGAGCATCAAAACGGTGCAAAGTTTCGAGTGACAACTAGACAATTGGATCATCTGAATCTGAGTAATTATTTTCTTTGTTAATCAGTTAAAGTTAATTTTATACTTCCACAAGAAAGATTAAAACGTTAAAATATATATGGGTTTTTAAATGTGAACTTCGTTTGACGTTTTTAAAATTTTCGTTTAAATTTCAACATTTTTCGTTTTTATTATAAAAATTACCGCAAAATCACACGTGATATAAAAAATCTGAATACATATTCGGATTCAAGGCACTTCAATCAACATAAAACAATAATTTATGCTCATGAATGAAAGAAAAGTTTTAAAATGCATACGAGTGTTATATTCACCGCTAGGCCAGCGGGTCTGATACTAAGTATTTATAACATTATTATTATTTCTGTACCTAATGTACCAACATAAACATGAGTTTAATTTTCATAATCATCGCCCTCAGGAGATTGCTCAATATCAATCGGCGTGCACAAAGGGCTCCTACTCAATGAGGATTACGCAACTCATTCTTACAGTAAAATAAAGGAAAACTCACGTTAATATATACTGTGAGTTTTCCTTGAAAGTATACACTTCGCCGTCCACAGACATTTTATAGATAAGCCTTAAATGTGTTGGTAGAAAACTGCTGTATTGCGTTGTTATCAACCGTAGAAAAATTGGTAACTCAATTTTCAGTCGTATACTTACATATCAGTCCAAATATCTTGTACTTATTACATCAACGTAAGCTCATTTTTTGTATAGAGCATACCGCATTGCTAGAATTGACCGAGGGTAATGGTTCGAGTATCATTTTAAAAATCTCCTACCCATTGATAGCTTTGGTTTATCTATTGACCATGAGTCCTGACAGGAGGTTGGCAAAGCCGGTTATCTTACGAAATGTATTCTTATTAAAATAAAAAAGAATAGATTATTGTATCACAAAATTTAATATCTATTATATTATGTTATTATGTTACAAACTCACGGTATAAATAATCATTTTTGAGATCCACCTAGTTAAACGAACTAGAGTTTCAGTACTTCAGTACGATTGGTGCCGTGGAAAATAATGATCACAAACTTTTCTTCTGCACTGTCAAGTGCTACTACTACCATTCATCTTAGGCTTGGGAAATAAACGTCGTCTCGTGTAACAATTACCACCACCAAGGATAACTTGTTAAAAACCTACTTTATTTAAATTAATTTGCACTGAATTGGTAATTTGTATCGTGAGCCTTTTCAGTCTGTCCTGAAGCAACACTAGTGAATTCCACACATTTCATTATTATTGTGCGTTAATAGTTCTAAATCTTTTGAATATAATCTTTTTAGAAATATTTGCATTAAAACCTACACTGGGAGAGGAAATCCCATAAATCAAATCTATAAATTGTAATAATTAACAGGAGTTTCCCCTAGTAGAGATTGTGGTAGGATTATAGGAGCTCAGAATCAGCTTGTTCCTCTCGTCACTGTCCATACCTTTATTGTTGTTTGAAGTCAATGATAAACATGCTCAATTATTGTTTATACTATTTAATCGGATGATTAACGGAAATTATGTTAAATCCTTATTTAAGGTGTACATTATCACTAAAAATTAGAGAAGGCAAACACATAATAGGCTGATTAAAAATATACAATAAGTTTCTGTACCGCCTCTGCTTTTCTCATTCGCACTAATTGGAATTCGCGGATTTAATTAGGAAGATAAGTTTTAGGAGTTCGAAGGTTTCTAATTTGGAGCTGTTCTAAACCAATTTTCCCCAATTGATTTGACAAACAGGTCAGTAATGTCAAATTAAATGTTTTGTACGTAGCGAAGTATAAGAAGAATTTTGTACGTATAAGAAGTCTATTATAATATCATAAGAGGAAGTATAGTAAAGTGAGTGGTCGCGCGGTAAAGAGTCCAACTCCTATTCAGGCGACCGGGTTCGATCCTCTGAACCGGCGAAAGCATTTTTCTAATCGATAAAGCCTCAGTACACTCCACTGTGCTGTCAGATGGGCACGTTAAGCAGTCGGTCTCGACAATCACATAAACATCTTTCTGCGGGTTAAAAATAACCGCCCTATACCACGCACAAGTATGTATTTACTTCAGTAGTTTGGCAATGTTAAGTACAATTAACATCTATACAATACAATAACATAACACAAGTGTAGGTTGTTATTACTCTATCCATCAATATACATCGAACATTATCACTGTAACATTCATTCAATTAATTGCCCAACAAACTTCTTTTGTCACGTGCAAATGCACCAACATTTTGTTTCTGGTATCCGGAAAACTTTATTTCAATTTTAAACGACGAACGTGGTATGGTTATCAGTACTAAGGTGTCAAGGTAATCCAGATTAAAGTCGTAACTTTTATCCGAATATTCAATTTCGCAATATTCAAATATCAGATTAAGTAGATGTTCAAATCACATGATCGTAGTAATTGTAAATGATTTTAATTTCGAGTTATTTACGTAAAACAGCCCTTTGGTAGAGATAAACTGGAATCCTTGCACGATGTCTAGTTTTGAGCGAGTATCCCCCATAATTTGCTAGCGAATTTTTTGTCTATGTGCTGTCCGAGATATTTAACTGTTTCGGTTTGGGATATGTTAATGTTGTTAATAGTAACCGGCGGACATTGTTACCGACATAGTAGTAAATGTCACACGGGTGCCTTTGATTTATTTACTTTTATTTTCAATTTCTAGAGCCACGTTTATATTCTGCAAATACATCCTTGTAGAAGATCATCACATACTAGAACAGCTGTGTTGTCAGCGAATGTCCCAATTACTATATCCGTTGTTTGAAGCAAATCAACCGTAAAAAGAAGATACAACCGTGGCCTCAAAACGCTGCTCTGGGGTATACCAGTTGTGTAAAGTTGTGTGTAGTGACTTCCATATTTCGTTTGAAAATAACGGTTTGACAAGTATGACTGAAATAAGAAATAATATGGATATTTTTGATAAGAGATAATATTGGATATCGAAGAATATTTTTGATTTTGGAATCTTTGTGCCATACTTCAATGCTTGCCTAGTGTCCACAACCAATGCAAAACAATATTTCTTTCTTTTTATGGACTTTTGAACTGTGTTGGCTACGCGATGGCATTCCTGTATCGTGGAGTGCAATCTTCTAAAACCAAACTGATGGTGCGGGATGTATTCGTCAAGTAGTCATTGTTGGACGGTCGTTGTGGTCTTACAAGGTACTCCTTGATTCCCTTGTAATCAATGCTGGTCCGAATGTAAATAAAACTAGTGGACTGTATTTTAACTGTGTTTATATTATATTAATTGCACTATTGAAAACTTCTATATACAATTTGAATACATGAATTAAATTATGACTTGAGTAGCACTAGCTACATTTGTATAACTCGGTGTGTGTTACACTGAAGCTCGAAAACTACTAACTAATATCCTTAATATACAACGAAAAGAAATGACGGTATTTTACAAAGACTAAGGGTGATTGATTATTACTAACACATGTTCGAGCATTAGAATTTGGGAATTTTAACCTGCATTGGCACACATACAAAAAAAAGGACTAGTTTGCCCCTAACATTTTCAGCTTGTTTAAAATTATATTTTTTGAGCTTAGTTTAAATGAATTCTTATTATTACTATGACAATGAAATGAAATGTAGAATACCTAAATTAAATTAACATGCACATTTTGATTACATAATATGAATTCTTAAAATTACATTAATACTAAAACATTGATAGGGGTTTTACCATACCGCCCCTCCTGAAAGCACCAGCTTTCAACACAAAAATAAAAAAAAAGTTAAAAATGTCCACAATTTTAAGTGTCAATTGGTAGTATACAAAGTTTTGAAAAACTATGTTTCACTACGCCACTAGAGGTTTTAACACTAGCTACTCGCGCAATATCGTCCTTACCACGGTACACTTCGATAATACGTCCCATCTTCCAATTTAATGGATGTACGTTGTCTTCCCGTAGAACAACCTTAAGTCCTGACTTCAGAATGTTTGGATCGTTTGTCATCCATTTGTTTCTTTGCTGCAAATTGTGCAGGTACTCGTTTGTCCACCTGCGCCAAAATGACTGGACTACATGTTGTACTTGTTGTTATTTACTTAATCTGTTTAAGGAAATATCTTCTACGTTTTCTTCAGGTAAGGCATTTAACGCTGAACCAATTAAAAAATGTCCTGGTGTAAGCGGAGCTAGGTCATTAGGGTCATTGGAGATTGGACATAAAGGTCTGGAATTTAATATGGACTCTATCTGCGTTAAACTAGTGTGAAAATTCTCATATGTAAAGTAAGCAATACCAATTGTTCTGGTCAAATGATGCTTAGTGAGCTTAACGGCTGATTCCGACAGTCCACCAAAATGCGGTGCCCTGGGCGGAATAAAGTGCCACGTAACCTTATTATCTAACAAATAATTTTTAACACTTGGATCATGATTGATTTTGAATAAAGTATCATATGAATTTTGAATTTGATTGGAAGCAGCCACAAAATTTAATCCATTGTCAGTCCAGATCTCTCTGCTTATATCGCGACGTGCAAAGAATCTTTTCAATGCATTTAAGAAAACCGGAACAGAAAGGTCACCTGCTAGCTCTAAGTGTATCGCTTTAACTGCAAAGCAAATAAAGACGCAAACATAAACCTTTACTAATTTACGGTTTCTTAACGTACCCTCTTTGATTGTAAAAGGTCCTGCTAAATCTATTCCACATGTTAGGAATGGACGCGCTGGATTAACTCGTGATGCTGGTAATTGTCCCATGATGGGAGTTACACCTACAGGTTTTACCTTGCACTCCCTTATTACTCCCTTTATTACATTTTTGGCGTTAATAGGCCAAAAATTCGCACGTACTGCTGATAAGATTGTTTGAACCCCACCATGTATAGTTCTTTCATGTTCATAATTAATAATTAATTTCGTGAAGATGTGCTTACTAGGTAAAAGTATAGGGAATTGTTGGTTGTTCAAATTTGACTTTACTAATCTGCCTCCTACTCGTATGATTGCATTGTTATCCAAGAATGGATTCAAACCTATGATTTTACTTTTTCTGGGAACGACCTTTGAATTTCTAAGACAAACTAATTCCTTTGAAAACTCTGATTTTTGTACTAATTTGACTAAAACATTCACGGCTGGCTCAGTTTCTCCTGTCGTTAAATTACCACTGAACCTTTGTTTACTTTGCTTTGATAATTTCAGATTGTTTAGGAATCTTATGCACCAAGCTGTGACATTTCTTAACCTTTGAAACCTCGAAAATTTGTTAAATAAATCAAAACTACCATCAGTTGATAATAAAACTATATTTTGAACTATTCGTTGTTCTGGAATGTCTTGAATTATTATATCACTTTGATTTACTGGCTTTGGCCAAAACTGAATGTCCCTTTGTAGCCAGTCCGGGCCTGTCCACCAAATATCTGATTCTAATAACTGATTTGGATTACATCCCCGTGAAATCAAGTCTGCACGGTTGTCAGAAGTGCATACGTGACACCATTGAGCATTGTTAGTTAAATCTTGTATCTTTGACACCCTGTTAGAAACAAAAGTTTTCTATCGTACTGATTCTTGTGCTAACCACGCTAAGACTATCGTAGAATCAGTCCATAGAAAAGTTTCGGCGATATTTAACTTTATTGCCCTTAAACATTTGTCAACTAATCTAGATAAAAGTAATGCCCCGCACAATTCTAATCTAAGGTATTGAAATTATCTTTAGAGGAGCAACTCGAGATTTTGAACACAGTAATTGAGTGCTATGTTTATTAAAAGAATCCGTACTTCGCAAGTATATGCATACCCCATAGGCAACTTGTGAAGCATCTGTAAAACCGTGTAATTGTATTCGAATGTACGTTGATAGTAATACATGCCTAGGAACCATTATTCTATCTATGTATTTTAAATCTTGGAAAAATTGCAAAAATTCCGAATTATAAACTGGAGGAATAGGTTCATTCCATCCAACCTTTAGTTTCCATAAATGTTGTAAAATCACTTTCGCTTTGGTTATTACTGGACCAATAATGACAACTGGATCAAAAACTTGACTTATTATGGACAAAATAATGCGCTTAGTTAAATTTTGAGAATTGATTCATATATTAACACTGAACTGAAATGTATCTGAATTCGGATTCCACGCTATACCGAGCGTCTTTACTGTTTTGTATCAGAAAAGTAAAATTTGGTTTGCTGTTCATCGGAATCTAGTATCTCAGTACTGTTTGACATCCATTGAGTCAGAATAAAACCCGCCGATCTTAATATTTCAGATATTTCTGATTTTAACATTCCTAAACCTATGATTGAATTATCTCCCGTGATTAGATCATCAACATAGAAATCTGATAAAATTGTATCGCTTGCCTTTGGAAAATTATTTTTGTTATCTATCGCTACCTGGTGTAAAGATCTAATTGATAAAAATGCGGCTGGTGCCGTGCCGTAAGTAACGGTATTTAATGCATAATGGGACAGTTCCTGATCCGGGCTATGGCGCCATAAAATTCTCCGTAAATTTCTTTGTTCCGGATTGACGTTAACTTGCCTATACATCTTGGTTATATCACCTTGGATTACGTAATTGTGTTTTCGAAACCTTAATAAAATCGAAACGATATCATCTTGTATAGTCGGTCCTACATATGAAACATCATTCAAAGATATACCCGTGGAGCTCTTAGCACTACCATATCAAAGACTACTCGCAACTTTGTTGTGACACTACTTTCCTTTAACACGCCATGATGTGGTAAATAATAAGTTGTGTCGTTTGTTTTCATTTCTTCATCTGTTAACTTTGTCATGTGCCCGAGACTCTCATATTCGCTAATGAAGTTGGTATAAAGATCTGCAAAAGTTTGATTTCCCTTTAATTTTCGTTCTAAACTGATAAAACGTTTCATTGCTAATTCAAAGTGGTTCCCGATGTCTTTGTAATTTTCCTTTAATGGTAATGACACTGTAAAACGACCGGTAGTATCCCGCTTATAATTTTGTATAAAATGATCTTCACAAAATTGTTGATCCTTTGAATATTTAATGGACGCAGAATGCTGAACGTCCTCAATAACCCAAAATTTCTCAAGCTGTGATTGAATTTGACTAGTGTGAATTGATAGTAAACAGGTTTGAGAACTATTTCGAATTAAATTTAATTGTAATGGACCTGCGACTAACCAACCTAATTTCGAATTTTGTAATAAAGGTAGATTTTTACCTACATTTATTTGACCTATTGTTAATAATTCATAAAATATAGATGCACCTAGCAAAACATCTATTCTCTTTGATTCATTGAAATCCTTGTCTGCAAGAACAATACCTTCTGGAATGCTTAATAATGTTGTATCGAAGGATTGATAAGGTATGTTGCCTGTGATATTTTCTAATATTAAAAATGATTTATTCCTTGAATAACTATTATGCATTGATTTTATATTTGTATGAACTCTATAAGAAATACTGGTCATAGATTCACCTATACCCATGATTGGAAGATTAATATTGTCAATCTTCAAATTAAGCCTTTTGGCTAAATCCCTTGTTATGAAGTTGCTTTGTGAACCTCCATCTAGTAAGCACCTACACTGAATAAGGTTTTTATCATTATCCTCAATAAAAATATTTGCCGTTGATAGAATAATCAATAAATTTTCAGAATTACTACAATGAGTACTTAAACTAACGTTATTTGTATTTCCAACAATATGTATATCCAACAACTAACAGCCTTGGTAGTGTAATGTCTAGCGTGCCGGACTTTCACCCAAGCGGACCGCGATCGATTCCCGGCGCCGGCAGATCTGGTTAAGGTTTTCTGCAGTTTTCCTTAGCTGTGACACAAATGTGGGATTTGCGCTGTTCCATCTGTAAGTCGGCTGCAGCCGCACATTGGGCCTACATAATAATAATCGCCCCGTCCCTCCCGCACAAGCTTATAGCTTCTGGGGCCTTGGTTCATGCTATGGGTTGTAGTAGTTATTATTATTATTATATATAATATTCTGTGATTCTGAACCATGCAGTGAATTTCCCAGTGAATTCCTTTGTGAATTCTGACTTTGTATTGGAAAATTAGACGTTGTACTATTGTTTGAACTATTATCAATATGCAACAAAGTGTTATGACTAGTGCATCCAATCTCGAAACATATTTTCAATCCCGGTATTTCGGGATTGAAATTTTGGGATTCCAGAATCCTGGGATCAATCCCGGGATTGTATATATGCAAAATATTTAAAATAACACTAAAAATCGTATATTAAAGTATTAGATTCATAAGACACGTTTTTAGCGCACGTGTCTAAGTTTAAAAAACGATTTTTCTAAAGGACAAGTGCGCTAAAACGTCTTACGAAACGAATACTTTATACTATTTTTTTCTGTTTGGGTGTCTGAATAAAGCCATTTGGATACGCAGTTTGCGTGTCCAAAAGAAAACTGGAAAAAATAGCATTTTATTTTTTAAAGTTGATATCACTGTTAAACAACTGTTCTTAAAACGTTAAACTTATTTAAGTTGTAAATTTGAAAAACAAATGCAGAACTAGAATTTTTAGTGTTGCCAATTCTCAATAAACGTTTCCCTAACAAAGCTTATTTAAAAACTAAGTTATTACTTTTTAAATAATTATAAAATAACGCACATAGAAAAAATAGTATAAAGTATTCGTTTACTTTTTTACTTAGTTTTGAATAAAATTTATAAAGAAGGAAGGAAGGAATAAGGAAGGAATTTTATAATAAAATTTGTTAAGGATACTTTGTTAAATAGTTTTACAGTCGACGACATTGGTAATTCTAATTCTGCATTTGTTTTTCAAATTTACAGCGTAAATAAGTTTGACATTTTCAACAACAGCTGTTCAACACTGATATCAAATAAAGTATTCAAATAAATCTCTTTTGTACACGTAAATAGAAAAAATTATTTAAGATTTTACATATTAATTATAAGAAAATATGGAATAAATCATCATCAGTCAAAAAATATAAAAACAAAATAGAAACAAATTATTAAAAAAAAACATAAAAACACCAGTTCGTCTACGATGTCTGCTAAATTAAAACGGATTTTTGTGAAACGTTTCTAGCTGTGGACAATTCCCTCTCAGGTTCTACACTGGTAGGTAGATCAAATCATATATCATTTGAAAGTTTTGTTCATGAAATCCACCCTTTTCAAATAAGTCCATTTCGCGAGGAAGAGTCTCATTTAAATTTAGTGTTTATGGAGTTTGCACCATACTCTCATTTAGTATGTAACTTTTTTTCCAAGACTTTCCTCGCGGGCATTTTCAAGCATTGCTCATCTTCATCATTTTCTTCTTCTCTGCCTTTTTGGTGGGCAATCTTTCGAAATATTTTCAGTGTTTTGTAACCTCTCTATAGATCAAAATAGTACTGCACAAATAGGGGAAAGTCCCGCAGTTTAAACAACTAATAATAATAAATCACTTTGCTGAGTTCTCACGGTTGCCATGTTTAAATGGGAATGTAATTGAATTTTTATAATCCCGGGATTTAATGAGTATAATCCCGGGATTGACGGGACTGAAATATGCTCGGGATCCCGGGATTTCGGGATTCGGGATCCCGGTATTGGATGCCCTAGTTATGACCCTTGCCCTTGCATATTTTGCAAAACCCTGTACATTTGTGGCCTTATGATTTGGGTTTTAAACAATTTTTACACAGATTAAGTCTCTTGACAGCATTAAACCTCTCTTGACCGGTTAATTTTAGAAAATCAGTGCAATAATACATGCAATGACCGCCTTGACAAAAGTAACATTTTTAACATTTTTTCCATTGACATATGATTAAAGGATTTCATTTCAAGACCTCTCTGGATATGACTTGAACCCTTTTTTGAATGACATGAATCATTTGATGAAATAGCCGAACGCCTATATAAATTTTTTAATAATTGGCATCTGAAATTTAAAAACTTAGAAAAATCTTCTTGTGTCGGAAGCTTTTCCGTGCGAATGGAGCTTTCCCATTCTAGTTTAGTTGCAAAATCTAACTTTGAGGTAAGTAGAAAAAGTAATATAGAGTCCCAGGTGTCAACTGGTTCATCAAAATTTTTCAATGAACGAATATCCTTCAAATACGAATTCAGAAAGTTTCTTAATTGGGCTGAACTTTCTTTGTGCAACGTAGGTAGTCCGCACAATGATTCCAAATGACTGTTAATGATAGCTCTTTTATTATTGTACGTTTCTTTAAGTAAATTCCACGCGATTGCATAATTATTATCAGTGATGTCCAATGATTGAACAACCTTGAGTGCATCACCTTGTAAACATGATATTAAATAGTGAAATTTCTGGACCTTTGACAACGTATCATTTTTATTAATCAACGATTCAAATGTATCACGAAAGTGCATATATTCGCTAGAAGAACCTGAAAATTCGGGTAAGTTTAGTAATGGTAATTTAACTTGCTCCGATTTGTTATTAGAGCTACCAGAACCCCCCGCAGCAACTACACTACTGTCGCTGACAATGGATCGGTTTTGTTTGTGTTCGTCAATCATTTCTTGTGCCCGTGTAACAATTTCAAAATATGCGTTTTCAAATGACTCGCGATCCCTTTGTTCCTGAGAACTATCATCTAATCTTTCTATGTCTAACTGACAATTTCCAAACTCATCCCACAAAAGTTCGATTTTTTCTAGACGTTTTGCTAACTGTGTTATGTTTTTAGAAATTGGGAACGTGGTATCTAAATATGTACTAAAACGTGTCACTTGAGACTTTATTTGCCCACGCTGAGTTTTGAGATTTTTTAATCTTTCATCGTTGGGAGCCATTATAGTAATTATTTACTTAAAATATCAATGTAAAGAAATAGTTTTTGATTTATGAGAATTTATTCAAATAATTTTAAATTTAAAGTTAATTAATTGATAATTTTTATAAAAATTAATATATTAATGAACTGCGCAGATACTATGGTAAATATGAAGATGATACAGTGGATGTTATAAGAATAAAGGAACGGACTTACTGTGAATTCGCCAATCGACTTCCCTTGTTTACCATGTGTCCAAAGGAATATCCTCGAATGTGTCCGTGAATTTTCAATTGAATGTTTCACTGTTAACACAATTATTCTTGTTTTCTTGATGCGTTTTTTCCTTTGATATCCGGCTCGTATGGACCAGAATGTTGTACGGTCGTTGTGGTCTTACATGGTACTCCTTGATTCCCTTGTAATCAATGCTGATCCAAATGTAAATAAAACTAGTGGACTGTATTTTAACTGTGTTTATATTATATTAATTGCACTATTGAAAACTTCTATATACAATTTGAATACATGAATTAAATTATGACTTGAGTAGCACTAGCTACATTTGTATAACTCGGTGTGTGTTACGCTGAAGCTCGAAAACTACTAACTAATATACTTAATATACAACGAAAAGAAATGACGGTATTTTACAAAGACTAAGGGTGATTGATTATTACTAACACATGTTCGGGCGTTAGAATTTGGGAATTTTGACTTGCATTGGCACACATACAATCGGGCTTATCGGGCTTGGCACTAATATAATCTGGGAAATTTTCATTTGCGGTAGTCAATGTAATGCGTGTTATTGCATGAAATAGTGCCAATAGTAACCTTTCGCCATTTTCTGGTATATGAGAATTGCCCCATTTATAAAAGCGTAACCTGGCGCTTTTTAAGAGTTTTATCTCCTGGCGTGGAGTTTCTCAGTTTTTCAATTCGAGGAGTTTTTCAGCATCTTTATCTACGTTGCCAGAATTAGGTTTAAAAACTGCAGCCAAGTGCCCCGCAAATAGATCGGTTTTTCTTCTTCGGATCTAGCTCATAAATCATCTTCGGCATGTAGCGGCGGTACGTGCATTTTGGTCGTTTGAACTGTTTAGTTGTCTTTCAAATCGTGTTATCGTCGTTTGTGATAAGTTTATGAGATAGTATTGAAAAGATTCATCCCACGAGATTATTGCAAAGCTGATTGTTTCTGGTTTTATCATGAATATTTCAGCTACGCTGCCATATTGCCCTGGCTCTGTGGTTTTCCTTCCGTAATTAAATTATATCTCTGGGACTATTGTGATAATTAGGATTTTGCAGTTCTTTTACCGGCGTAGCCTTCCAACTTGCTTCCTGAACAATCGTCACGAAATGATTGATTGCGCTGTCGACTTGAGTCTCACGTTGGTATTGATATGCTTTTCTATGTATTCTTTAAAGGAGATCAGGTTTGTTCTTTTATTGTGGTGCTTCTTTCTTAATGAGGGTAGTACTAATGTATCTATAACTGAAGTATGGTGTGATAATAATAAGTTGTGATTCTAGGAAATATGTCCAAAGAATTTGATGATATCTACTAGAAATATAGAAGTTTATGACTATATCTTATCGAATAAACTGATTAGGTTTAGATGATTATATTCATTCTATCTACTAGATTTTTTAAATTATTCCACTTATCAGTGTTATCAATACTGTAAGACATCCACTTAGCACGTGCTATGACGAAAAACCATTGTTTTAAGGTCCAAGTGTACCCAGAAAAACGTGTGTTCCTTGTTTCATAAATAATTTAATAATGGGATAACTTTGGTTTTAAGTTAATATTCTAGGAATGTTAAAAACTTGCTTATCTAACTTGTTTTGGAAAAAAAATTAATTAAATTATTTCACATGTTTTACGTGAAAAATTAATTTTAGAGAAACTGTACATTCAAAAACACCACTTAAATTTCATAGTATTTGAACTATTTTCCCAAAATTTAAAATACATCGTAGGTCTAGGGACTAAATTATTACCTGTTTTTTGGCAATAATCTAGTCACGATATACACGATTTTCTTAAGATTTTGCGAAAATAGTTCAAATACTATGAGAGTTAAGTATTTTTTTTGGCTAACTTTGAATGTGCAGTTTCTCTAAAATTAATTTTTCACGTAAAAAATGTGAAATAATTTAATTAATAAACATGGTTTTTCAAAACAAGTTAGGTAAGCAAGTTTTACTATTCCTAGAGTATTAATTTAAAATCAAAGTTATCCCATTATTATATTCTTTATGGAAAAAACGATTATTGATCATGCGGTTAAGATTTATGCACCGTATTGGGGTGTTCTAAATGGCCCCTTAGTTATAAGTTAGTAGTAAATACTTATTTACAATATAAGTAAATCCACTGTGATTTTGTTTAGAATTTTTGAATGTACCGTTAATTTTTTTTTGAGTACACTTGGACCTTAATGAAAACTATACCCTTATTGCAGTTTTAACTTCCTATCTATAAAACGCTTAATTGCAACCCATGCAAGTTCTAGTATAAGCTACTGCGGCTCACATTACAATCCACGTCTTGCGAAAAACAATTTCAGCTTTAAAACACAACTTTTTGAGGAAATGAAATGGTCTGAGATTATGCCGATTTTCCATTAAATACTACATCTCTTACTATATCTAAAATTGAAGATGTCAAAAAATAATTTGCTGTCTCTCCTTTAATTTAAAAAATTTATTTTTGTCAACTTTTCTTCATTATTAGGTACAACATATAGTAAATGAAAGTGGAATAAAAAAAAAATATCATTTCCTTTGAAAATAATATGAAAATCAAATAATGTTTCTAAGCTTTGGCTTTATTCGTGCATCTAAGAGGTAAAGTAAAAATCTGAAGTTCAACGAACTTGGTTATATTACATCTTTCTCCAGTCCATCTTTATAGCTTTTGGCTGTAATCTGAAAATTCTATTAGTGCGACATGAATGAGCGCATTTAAAAACCTTTATACACCTTTATTTGTAAATATTTGGAAATAAGAAGACGGAAATATGTATGTTACTGATGGAATTTGCGGAAATATGAATCTTATGAAATACAACGTTAAAAGAAGGAAACCATTTCTGACACAATAAAATAAATCTTTCCAAACTCATTTAAGGATATATGTTCATCGGAATTTTCTTTTCCTTCAGAAAGCCAATACAATCGGTACGTAAATGCCATGGATGACGTTAGTAAATTCTCTTCCTTTATGTTCTAACTACTGATTCAGAACTACTCGCACTATTATTACATGTATTACTTACATGTATTACGTGTAATTTACTCAAGGCGTCGCCGCAAATAAATTTGATTTGATTTTATTAATAAAGTAATAACACTCAAATATAAAGCAAAACCTAATTATGTTAAAATATAGTATGTATGTATAATAGTATACATATACAAACTAACTCTACAATTTGTAAAACTATATACATACGCCGGGCATAATTTTGGTATCAGGTACAAAAAACACTTTTGCTAGTTCAAACATTTATAAATATTGATGAATTAATTTTCTTGAGCAGAATCACCAAATGATTTCACACGGTAAAACATTTTTTGTTTTTGCAGCATAAACATAGGTTTGATAGAGAAGACTCTCGATATGGACCAACACAAATATGTAAATATCTTAATGGAATAAACAAGAGAATCATACTTGCATTAACAGTTTCAGATACGCTAAAAAGCCACTACGGAATCACATTAGCAACTGGACAGCATGTTTTAATCGCCTTTTAATAATCATAAATACATAATAATGTATCAAAACTTTTTGGGATCTAAGTTAATGTAAATTAACAAGAAAACAAATTAAGAGACTGAAAGGACTACCATTGCCATAAGAATTGCCTCTCCGACTTTTCATGGTTTTCCAGAAAGTGGCCACACTGCATGTGCTGCTACATGCAATTGTTATGCATCAAAAGTAGATAGGCAATGAGAGTTCTGGGTCAATATCTCATACATCTTCTTATGGAGGTTCTTTTTAGAGACCATGATCATCCGCGAGCCGGCTCGTAACATGACAATGCTGCCCTAACTTGTGGGCATGTGCATGCAATTCAACGCATAGATGCACCCGCACCTACTCTAATTTCTCTGACAAGAAAATAAGAAAAAAATAATAATTGCTACAACCCATAACCTGGAAACCAGGCCCCAGAAGCTATAAGCTTATGTGCGGGAGGGAGGGGACGATTATTGCTCTATGTGCGGCTGCAGATGGAACGCACAAATCCCACATTTGTATCACAGCTAAGGAAAACTACAGAAAACCTTAACCAGATCTGCCGGCACCGGGAATCGATCTCGGGCCGCTTGGGTGAAAGTCCAGCACGCTAGACATTACACTACCAAGGCTGTCAAACAAAAGAAAATACATGAGATTTTCTCCCAGAGTTCTCATAGCTGAACTACTATCAAACGTGAATGTCATTAATTGTTAGTTATTTCTGATTATTGTTATCTACACTTGGTAGTTAACAATGGTGATTCGTGAAGACTTGTTTCAAAGCAAGTATTACTAGGACCTTAAATAGGTGCTAAATACAACGGTATCAATATTGTACTTCCTAATACTTCCAGTAGAGTATTGCAAAAGCAAGTTGCGATGGTTGCGAAGACATACTGTTCTGCTTCTGTGAATAATTCTGGTAGAGCAAGTGCAAGACTTACTGTTAATTTTCAATATCATGACATGAATTGCACATCCTGATGTACTTTATTACAATATCAAAAAAAGCGAATTAAGTGAGATCAAATGACGAAAATATGTATAAATAAATCACTATATAACCTCTACAATAGTAATTTCATATAGCATATCAATATTCAATTCAAAATGATTTCTAATTATTCGAAATACAACTACAATAGCAAAGATTTGCTGGTAGTGGCAGATATATTCAGTATAAATAGAGCAGTAGACATGGACATATTAAGAGAAACATCTTTAAAAATGCGTTTTAGTGTTTATATTTTTGTTTATATTATTATTAAATAGTATTAACAAGTAGTCTCACCCAGTGAAAGGTATGCATTTTATTTAAAAGCTCGCTGCCTGCATAATTAAAGAAAAACATCGTTCTTTCATTTTAAACTTCACTACTAGCGTGCTATAAATGTTGAGTGTAAGTTTTAGTTTATGCATAATCTCAGACGCTTTTGCTAAAATCCTATGTAACTTTCCTACAATTACAAAATGGTTTGATGCATGAATTATTAACGTGTTAATAAACTACTTCGCACTAGCTGCACGTTCGCGGAGTTGTTTATGAGAATACCGCGCTTCTATTAAAGCAGAACTTACAATTACATACGTGATCGATTACAAAAGATATTAAACAATAGAATTACTTTTTCGATGTAAATCAGAAATAAGCTATAAAAGATACTTTAAAGTTATCAACTTATACAACTTTTTAAACTACTTTAATATAGCAGGTTGTGCAGAAAATTTAAGAATAGCTTGGCTATTATTCCAGAAACTTTTTTAATAAAATTTTCCTTAATTTATGCTACTAATTCAATTAAAACCAAGACAAGAAAAGTGATACTTATTTTTTACTATTTTGTAACTTCTAGCGGAACACATTTTCAAAGTGGTAATAGTTACTGACACTAAAATGCTTAAATTGTTTAAAAAAGAAATTATAAATTTAAATATCTATTTATTATTTGAAAAGTAGGTTTTTGAAGTATTTAACTTCAGATTTGGTTAACTTAAAATATTATATATCCATTGCTAAGGATTGCATTTCCAAAATTTAGTGGTTTTTCGAAACTTTTCAAAATATGATTGTTCAAGTAGAAAATGTTCCTTCTAAAGTAAATAAATTTTAAAATTAAATTTTAATTTATATAGCGTTGCTTGTCGTGTATTATTCACAGTTTACTTATTATAAACGTTGTCATTACAGTTAGTTATAAGACCTTAAAAATACGTAATAGTTGATTGAACGTTAAAATTATTTCATAAAATTTATGATTTATTTATTTATTATTTTATTTATAAAATTAAAAACTTTTATGAAATAAATATTTTAATATTAACAACAATCTAATGATTTAAGAATTATAAACAATAATTTTAAACAATTTATGATTAAATATTAAAGTGTTTACTAACCTATGTTGTATAAGCATTTGCCACTTTCGTATATATTTTTTTTATATTTTGCATAAATTTGGTAACAGTATTATGTAAAATACCTTGTGTATAAAGTTCCGATTTTACTGTTACAGTCAGACTTAATCATGTAGTCAAGGAGAGCGCATTTTGCTAGCATATACTGAAAAGTTATAGTGTTTAGTTATAGTCTTTAAGTGAAACTTTATAAGTTGTAATTGTAATTTAATGAAAAAGTGCAAAAGCGAATTCTAGTACATGTGAATGTGAGTACATCTTAAATGGTGTATTTTATTTTACTTATAAAATTATTTTTCAAAATAAAAGTGTACAGTAAAAGTCACCCATGGAAATTCTAAGTCAAGCGCATTTTGAAAACAAAAGTATTCTATGAGTATTTAATTAAAAAGAATTAGCCCTTCTTAAAATAACGAAAAAAATATTCTACGATTATTAAATTAAAAAGGTAAAGATCAGCCGCGTTTAGTTCTCAAGTAATTTAAAGACTGTTAGAAGGTTCGGAATTGGTTTATGAACCCGAAATTCTATGGGTTGGTGTGATTTTTAAACTTCCAACACAAGGCTATTAAATTATTGTTTTGAACTGGAAATGGTCTTAGTTGTGGAGTAAATCGGGTTACTCGCATGGAAAATTAAACTTGGTTAAAAATGGTAGAAGCGTAACACGGAAAGAACTGGTAGGAATATATTTTCATTAAAATTGAATTTGGGAAAAAGATTGGTTAACGACGAAAAATAATTATTAGTAATTTAGCTAAAAAGTAAAAGTAATCTATTATTTAAGAATTGGTTTTGGATATGACGCCATTGATTAAATGATCTACCTAATCAGCTTAATAATCTCCCATCAGTCTGAGTTAGGGTGTTTATTTAATTTACAATTTACTTTAATAATATTTTTAATCGTAAATCTAATCTTATTACGTATTATTAAAGTTATATCATGAATTAGATACCTCATATTATTATTCATACTTATTTACTCGTTCATCAAGATCATCGCATAAAATTGGTTTTGATAATCTAAAAATTAAAGTTTACTTTTTCAAGATTTTTCCGTTATCTTATATTATTAATTCATTACTCTTACGCAGTCTTTGTCCATTTAATTACTTGTTTGTCCCAAATTGTCATAACTTATTTATTTGGTTTCTCCAAACGTCAGGCATACTACAGCATAACTATTTGGCTTGTCTCAACGTGAGGCAATCCAACGCATATTTATTTGGCTTATTCCAACGTGGAGCATTCCATTTCATATTTGTTGTTTGTTAAGATAAATAACTTTTAATTAAGTAAAAGTAAATTTTATTCTATAAAATTCATTTATTGATAATGTTTATTTGTAAAGGTTTTAATGATACGTACGAAACATTTTTTTCTTAATTCAGTTAAGCAAATGTTTCAGTTGATTCTGCGCAAGTCGAAGACCCTTGCAGTAACTAGAATTTTAATTATTATTTATCTAAAACTGCTAATTTGTTATTTACTTAAATTCGTCTATTATTTATTTCACAAACATTTAACTTAACTGTTTGAAAAAATATGCATTTAAATTGAGTCGCAATGTATATAATTATATTATTCATAACAGTAGATCAGTTCATAAATGTAATGTTTTACCTATTTTGACTTGTTAAATAATGTAATTATTTAATAGTTTATTCGTTTTCATACTGTTATTTTTAATTTTATTTATTTACAGTTTCCCATTACAAAAGTATAACAAGTGCTCTACCCTAATTATTTACAATGACCTTTTAATACTACTCTCAAATGACGTAAAGGAATGACTAAGAAAATCAATTTCACAAGCATTTCTATACCGCATCATTCTAGGCAAAGCCGATCACTTTGAATACACTGCAAAGATCAAAGTAAACTCTTATAATGTTTGTAGATTAGTTAAAATTAACATATTCCACAGAGTGCTTCAAACAATAGAGATATTTCTTAACAGTAGTAATATTAGTAAAATTTTTAGTATTATGTATAAACAAAACCGAGAAATCTAATTATGATGGTTTTATGATTAATTTGAATAAAAATTAATTATTGTTTAGATTTTTGTTTAATAGTTGGGTTGTATAATAGTTTTTGTGATTTAAATCACAGTTTATTGAATATATTTGTCATATTTGATAATCAGTATGTATGTAACCTAGCTGATTTTAGTAACGGTAGTTTTAAATATAAACAAAAATCTATTCCGTCTTGTACGGTTAAATACAAAAAACTATAAAAAGTTTTAAAATACTATTGGAATATAGGTGGCTATACCGATTAAAATGATTTATTTTGTTTTATTAAGAGTTTTACAAAAGGATTTCATTGCTTTCAGGATACTATAAAAGGAAGTAGGAAATATATGGATACTTGAAGAAGAAATATAAACAGCGGAAATTAGGGTAAAAGTAACGGTCAAATCCAGCATATTACCAAAATTACAGTTAAAGAAAGGAAAAAATAGAGATAGGGGAAAGAGCAGAAAGCCGGCAACAACAGCTAGTTTGGTCACCTTCATGTCCCTGTCCAACGAACAAACGAACTCTTTCGTTCAGTCCCTTCAAGAAAAAGTTGTTGTGCGATGTGGCTTTACATGAGGGTCTTCCATCCTTGTTGTAAAGTAAAATAACAATTTTTAGCAAACAATCGGCAACTATTATTTCTTCAGAAACTGCTGAAAAGATTGTAGAATTGTACGTGTTGGATAAATAAAGCCGTTAGGCCCCATGTTAGTGTGATTTTGTATAATGTACAATGATAGCAGAAGAGAAGATGTTCCATCTTCTTTTCTTCCGCCACTTACTTTTGACCATAGATGAATTGTTTCGGGAGTTCAAACACAAAACCCAAATACTAATTATATTATAAAAATTGCAAAGTATGTCAAGTGACCTAGAAGTCTTTCTCATGTTTTTAATTGCTCTTTGTAACTTATGGTTCGTGGGTACTTTATCGAATGCTTTTTCTAGATCGATGATCGCGTAGATTACTCTTTTATTGTGTTGGAGTGCTCATATATTTATCTCTTTTATAGTGAATATATGATCCTGTACGCTCCCCGCTTTCCAGAATCCACTCTGTACCTCTAGCAGCGTTGGTTCAATTATCTGTCTCAGTTTACCTTCGAGTATTTGCTCGTACTGCTTTAATGGAGTACTTAATAGGGTTTACCTCTGTAGTTGTTACACTGCTTTTTGTCTCCTTTTTTGTAAATTGTCCTACCTACCAGTCTTTTGGTATTTTTCCAACCTTCTATATTCTATTGTACATTTTTAATAACACTTTTGTACCTTTTTGTCCCATTTTTTATCATCTCTCCCGTGATTTTGCCATGCCCTGGTGATTTGCCGTTTTTCAATCTTCTTAGTGCTAGCTTCAGCTCTTCTTTAGTTATTCTTTCCTGTTCTCCTTATTCTTTAGTTATTCTTTCCTGTTCTCCTTCTTCTTCATTTTCTTTATTTGTTTCTGTCTTTCTGTTATCATTTTGTGCTCCGAGGACGTCTTGAAAATATTCTTTCCACCTTCTCATTACATCTTGTGTTTTGGTTAGTATTGTTCCTTCCTAGCTCTTTAATGATATGACTCTCTCTGTTTTTCCTTTCATTAGTGTTTCTAGTAGTTTGTAAAATAATTTTTGATTTTCTTTACTGTTCTTTTCAATAATTTCTCCGAATTCTTGTCATTTTTTACTCTTTGCTTCATTAATCATATTTTTAACTTTTGTTCGTTGCTGTCTGTACCTATTATATTTATTTTGCGTTTTCTCTGATAAGTATTCCTTCCAATTTTTCTTTTTTAGTTGTACTTGCGCTTTAATTTCGTTGTTCCACCACACTGCTCTTTTATTATGTTTAGTTGTCTTTATCACTCCGCAAGACTCCCAGGCTGCTTTTATCATTATTGTCTTCATTTTCGTCCATATCTGTTCTACTGTCATTTGTTCGTATTTTCCATCTGCTTCTTGTATCTCATTATTTATTATTTCTTCCTATTTTCTTGCTGTTTCTAATTCTTGTAATTAATATGTCTTTATTATCTGTTGTTCTATTCGTTCTTCTTTTTGTTCGTTTTTCTTCTCGTTTAATCTATTTATCTTTCCTACTACTAGATAGTGGTCACTACTTATCTCCGCTCCTCTTCTGACCCTTACGTCTTTAACTGATTGCATATTGTCCTGTTCTACTAGTATGTAATCTATTACAGCTTTCTCATTTCTACTTTAGACTTCTCTTGGGAATGTATGTATATCTTTATGTTTAAAGAAGTTTGTTATTATAAGTTAGTTATATTGTACAATATTCTATTAATCTATTTCCGTTGTTGTTTCTACTTTTTTTCACCATATTTTCCTAATACTTTTTCCATGTCATTTTCTCTTACCCCCACTCTACTGTTGAAATCGCCTGCTTCGTATATTTCACCTTTACTTGATTCTGTAATCATTGTTAGCTTTTCCCAAAATTTATCTTTTATTTCTTTTTTCTCGTTTTCATCAGGTTCATAAACAGCTGTAATTGTTATTTTTTCTCTCTCTCCCATATTACCTCTACCGATAGCATTCTTTCTGGCCATCCTCTCCAGTCTGCAATATTTTCTACAAGTTTCTGATTAATCATGCAATCTATATTTTCTGCTGCTCTTTTATTTTCTGGTACTCCCGCGTATAATGATATATGTCCGTCTTATTTCTCCTTTTCCTTTTTTCTTTGTCTCTGCTACTATCATTATGTCTAGTCATGCTTTAATGAATTCGTATACTAACTCATGTTCTTTTTCGTTCAGGCTTCTTGTGTTCCAAACTCCCATTTTACATATACCATAATCATGCCGTGTCGTCATTGTTAATCTGTCTACATCTCCTAGTTCGTTAATTAGTTTTTTAGAGTAAGTATCTCCTTGCCTTTGCCATCTTCTATTCGATTGTGTCTCTTGTTCCACACGAATCGTTTTCCCTCCACAATCAACTTCTGGTAGCCCATTTTTACGTTCTTATTCTGTTTTCTTTCTATATCAGGTATTTCTCGTATCTGTTTTTGTATCATTCGTTCTTTTTCAGTAAGGTCACTAATAAATATTTTTTCTCCCATTATAGAGTTTAACTTAGCTTTGGTCTTCATAACTTCTATTTTGCTGGAAGCTATCCATTTCGATTACGAGTATTTTATTGTTAATCTTTCTTAGCGTTCTTTACTTTTGTTTCAATTTGTAGGTTCTGGTTAAGAAACGTCTCCACATTTTTTATAGTCTCTTCCTCATTGGCTTTATCAAGTTTCATGTCTGACATTATTATGTTATTTTGTTTGCTGTCCGTTTCTATCTGTTCTATTTTATCCTCTAAGGTTTTCATTTTTGCCATCTTCGTATTTAGTTCCTCCACCTATAGTTTCAATTGTTGATTTTCTTTCCTCACCTTTACCACTTCATCTTTATTTTTTCGTTACTCTCTTTTAATTTCTTTTAATTCATGTGGCACATGTTTCATAAATATTATTAATTCTTTATCTTCTTTTCCTTCTTTTGTTTTTATTGCAGTGGCTCCGTCTCCGCCTTCTAATTTGGTCTTGGTTGCTTACCGTTTTCTTACTATTTTTAGACATTTCCGTATCATTCTCCTCCCCTCGTTTCCTTTTCTCATCGTCCGTGGAGTATTCTTCTTCACTATCCATCTTTATCCTACTTTTATTTTAATACTAATAATAATTAATTAATTAATAAATACCACTCATTTAATGCAGTACTTCAAAACTGTTCTGCTATTTGGGTTGCCTATTCTCACCTTTCAGCGCGGGTGGATATAATATCACTCAAGTCTACTTTGATATTGCTAATCTTATCTCTTTAAACCTAATGAGCAATAACAATTGCTCTTATCCTAACTCTTATTATTCCTATTACTAAATTACTTATTTACCGGATTAATTGACGTTTTATTTTTCAATTTTCTATTTAGTCGTATCCTAACGGTTCTTCCTCTTTTTCCAGTGTAAATTCCGCGTGCATACGCACTCGTAACGATACACCATTTGAATTTTATTACGGAG
The DNA here is from genome assembly GCA_929113105.1 of Agrypnus murinus. Lineage (NCBI taxonomy): Eukaryota > Metazoa > Arthropoda > Insecta > Coleoptera > Elateridae > Agrypnus > Agrypnus murinus. The sequence goes on along the minus strand of OV816023.1, from coordinate 6,102,679 downwards.
CACTTTACACAAGCGTGTGCACACCTCAAAACTTCTAAGATCTTCTTTAATGAATATATTTACATCCAAACGCATTTTAACTTCAAAACATCTAGTAAATCAATTCAGAATTTAATCCATAATGTTTACAGTACTAAGTAACGTAATTTCTCATCTTTGTACCAGTTCATTATTCTGGAAAGCACGAGGATTAAATTAACCTCTATTAAAAATATCGCCAGTGTATTTGCATTCACCTGCGCTCTCAGAAGCTTAAATAAACTCTCATTTTAGAGGTGCAATTTTGAACCCGAAATAATGTATAGCAATATCTGCGTAATAACGCATAATAATGGTACTCAACAAAAGGATGCGATATATATTGGATTGTAGGACAAAATTAACTTGTACTACTTAGTTTAATATCACAAAGATATCATGCATTAACACAAGCACTGTGGGATATTACGCTAGATTTAATTGCCATCATTTTAAAATAACATAAATATTCTTTATAGTGCAGCTATTTGTTTTAATGAAAATAAAAACAGCTCCATATAGGAATGAAACGTTTAATTTAATTGTTACTTCATTAACTACTTACAAAACTAAAATAATAATAATATCTAACAGTTTCTACAACTTTCATTTTCACTACGACTTTCACCCAAGCGGCCCGGGTTCGACTCCCGGCGCTGGCAGATCTGGTTAAGGTTTTCTGCAGTTTTCCTTAGCTGTAACACAAATGTGGGATTTGCGCTGTTCCATCTATAAGTCGGCTGCAGCCGCACATTGGGCCTACATAATAATAATAATCGCCCCCTCCCTCCCGCACAAGCTTATAGCTTCTGGGGCCTTGGTTTAGGTTATGGGTTGTAGTAATTATTATTATTATAACTAAAGGTATAAGTCAAGAACTCCTGTTTTCGGAACTGATTTCTGGCTTGTGAAGCAGGGGCTGTTCTAAGCTTATCAGTTAGTGGTGGAGCTGTTGGGATGGTTGGACGGAGTTTGATGCTACTTAGTGCACTAATTTGAGACGTGGAAGTTTGCCATTAAAGGGTAGACAAACTGACCGGAGTTAATTAATAAGTTAATGCTTCTATGATTGGTTATTAGTATGTGTTGGAAAAATTTGGAGTTTGTGTTGGTACTAAACAGCGGCATGTATTCCGCGTGATAAGATACTTACTTATAAGTCCATCTCATAGCGCATGTTGATCTGGAGGTCCGATGGATTGACTACAGCCTTTGGTCATAGACTGGCACGTTTGGTTACTGAATTTTTAGGTTGTTTCGGATAACGACAGATCTTAAGGTCAGAAGTTGTACATAATATGACTGAAACGAAGGGATCATATGGTGCTAATGAACTACCGGGGTTGAAGAGGAGGTGAAGAAAAATTGCTGTAACATTATATGAAGTGTTTCCAAATGCGAGGGGTTATGAGTTAACCACTAGCCACAGAAATGTACACGTATTTCAGATTTTATTAGTTTTTTTGGTGATTCCAAATCTCCTAAATTGCTTTAAGGGTGCCATGGAATTCCAAAAAATTGTCAAGATCTACAAAGATCTGCTAGAATTTCTAAAGAATTGCCTCTATGATTTCCGAGACTGCTGTATGGATTGACAAAGATTGAAAAGTTGCACATTTATCCCTATAACACTCTGTTTGTGTATTTGATTATACCACGTGAAATATTAGGTTGAGTCAGCTTGAATCACAGGTGAATACTTAGATTTAAGAAAATAGTATTGGAAAATTTGAGGGTTTGAAATTGGTTAGACAAATAATTGATTGTCTGATTCCTGTGTTTGAGGATGAACATTAAAAGCAATAATGATGTTTTTGGTCTATGATTCTTGTAAAATAAAAGTTAGCGGAACTCATATCAAAAATTTATTGTACAATGCACAACTAAAACACAATCAATGGAGAATGAAAGACTGATTAAATACCCTATTTTCAATTTTAAGGCACGCTTCTTTTCTAAAATCACGGATTTCGGTAGCTTAAGAAATAGAGGAACTCAAAGTCAATTAACTTTACAGGTTAACTTACAGCACATTTTAATGAAAAATTAGTATTGTATGCCAAATATTCTCTATGGAATGATATTAGTCTTTTATTAAATAATTTTCTTGAGGCATTACTATCATTGAAGATCATTAAAGAAACTAAAATTTCTAATTAATCACAGGAATAAATGATTTTGGTTTAGAGGTATACTCAATAATTATTTTGTAAGTTTAAACCTGCTGCTAATTAGGCAACAAAAATTCCATTTATTCATCTAGTTATGTAATAACAATCACCAAAGTTATTACACTTTTTGAATGAAAAATCAAAGATAAATGTTTATTATTTACAAATAGTTTATTTCTACAACAAAAGCGTTATTAACACGAAGCTTTTAGTATTTTATGTTTTGTTAATAACATAACACACATAACATTAGCAGTAATAAAAAGCACAATTACTAAAGATAACACTTTCAAGCTTCAAGTTTCGAGTAGCTTTTGATCTTACAGATTGCCAAAATTTCCGAAACGACTGTCGTAGCTTCAAAACAGACTTGCACGATTTCGAGTTTTATTAAATGATTTCGGGTCAAGATTTGCACAGAAATTCTAATGATTGTCAGACTTCAAAAGGAATTTTCTATGACTGCGGAAGGGATTTCTGAGATTTCGGTCAAGTGTTAGTAATTCTGATAATCGCGTATGATGTCTTGGCGATTTTCGATGACCGCCACGGATTTCCAGTCCAAACGTACTTGTATTTCGGAAAGTAGTTAACCCTCAATCAGATGAGCATAAAAGTCAAGAATTCAACTACATAATCCATTATAGAGGTATTTAATTATGAATGTTCAGTAATCCACTGCGTGTATTAATTCTAAGAAATCGCAAGGTAACGCAGCAGCTGAGATACTATCAATTTGTGAATTAATTTATATCAGTTCATATTATATCCTATTGTAGATTGTACAAATGTACATAAATGAAGATGAGTACACTATGTTTTAAATTGTTGGTAAATTTATGAACTGTATGTTAATAGTGTAACGTTCTTTTTAAAATAATACCAAAAATGCTGTTTAATCGTCTAATAACAAGAGAAATATTATTTACATACACTAATTACAAACAATATAATTATAAACTGTTAACGAATTTAAATACTAGATATTTACACACTTAAAGTAGGTTATTTAATGACTATTTATTTTTAACGCAACATTTATTTATAATATTTATTTATTCACTGAAATTTGACTACTAATTACACTAAGCACATATTCAATTCATCGGTTGAACAATGATTGACCCCTTCTATGCGGCCGCGGTACATATCCACACGAAGTGTGTAGAATTCTCTAGAAGTCTCCAGCACATCGACGGACGGTCGTCCACACCACTCACGCGAGCTCTCGAATGTTCGACGGCGGCGTATAGGGGGTTTTCCCATTCGTTACAATAGTAAAATCCTTCCTTCCTTCGCAAATACGTCTCTTATATTTTAGAAATCTAGTAGTCTATTAGTTTAAAAGATCTCCTTCAATCCTTGAAAATCAAATTAATATAAAAGGGCAAATCTTAAATCAACTACGCTGTCGACAGTATGATTTATTTAAAACGCAGCTACTGTACCAAAGAGAATAAACAAATAATGAAAGCATGCGTGCGCTGTACTTACTGAATTTTTAATGTTTTAATTCAACATTCCCTCAAATAATGCAGTTTAATAGGGTTCAAGATCTACATGATAATATTACATATATGACAAATTGCACTGACTGCCAAGGTAGGTCTATATACAATATACATATATCACACCCCGAGTTACTAAAGTGTTCTATAGTATAGGCACGACATTATGTTGGTTCGATTTCGTTCGTTGACCAACAAAAATGGAACAAAGCAAGCAGTTTACATTATTTCAGCAGTTCAACTTTCGTTCGGCGTTAACAAAGCTTGAATCATTCACCCTCAATACATCATTTGTAACCTGCATCGTTTGACCTCCAGGATTCATCCGGGTATTATTTATTCTTGTCACTTCTAGACAGTTTTCCACGCTTTTATTTTTATCCGGATTCTTTTTAAACCGATAACGAACTAACAAGATCTTGGGAGTTATACACTAGAAGCAAGGAAGATTAAGAGATGTTCTTTCAAAATTACTTTTTCTGAACTAAAAATTTAACATTTTTAGAAATTAACTTAGGAATAAATTAAGGTAAAAATTATTCAATAGTATTGCCAGTGCGAGATAATTTGTATACCAATCTCCAATACAGTATATGAAGTGTTCTATAAGTAAATCACTTCATTCGATTCCTAAACACTTGACCCTATAATCACGTTTGATTCATAATTAGTAATGCCTTTCTTCGTAATTACTAATAAGTCCCATAGTTTTTTTGCTCAAATAAATGCTATAAAAACACATAAGTTGGCCTTTTTTCAAAATAACTTTAAACGAATGGTATGCGTGTTTAAAGAGAATACATAATATAGTTATTTTAATTATATAGCTATGTAGTTTATTATTAATATATTATGTACTTTATACAGCATAATATTTGTTGGAAAATGAACGGCGTAAGGAGGCACCGCAAGAAAACGCGCCAGTCGCTGGCAATCAGTACGTGTCCCCATTAACTTTGTAGTTTTTGTAAGCCCAGTTTTTGTCAAAACCGATGAATCTCGAGAACCACTGAATAGATTTTGATGCCGTTTTCATCATTTGATAGCTTATTTCTTAGCAAAGGTTTCTATGTACACAGATTATTGAGAGGATTTTTGGAGAGTCCAGTAATAAGCAAAGTATGAAATACATACTTAAGAAAATTGGCTCTAACGGAAACAAAACTCATTACGCTGCAAAAATGATAAAAGAGATAAAGGCAAACTGTAAGCGAACGAATTGTAGTTCTCAAAAAGATCTAGTCCAGGATAGCATATCGAGTCCAGGATTGCATATACGTATCTCTTACAGATTACTTACAATCAAGGTTTTTATAATTGTTATTGTTGCGGAAAACTCTATTTCCCCTGAAATGTTGCCTTACTCCGCCCCTGGATGATATCCGGTAATTTATGTATTTTTTTCTTGCAGCTCTTCAGTATGTTATTCTTCGCTGATTGCTTTATGTTTTCATTAATACACTCGGTCTTCTTAGATGTTTACGCCTTTTGTCGTAGTCTTCTCTGTCCCTTTGACTATTCCTTTGCATGTGTTTCCGCTTTGCTTCCTTTTTATTCATAAATATATCTAACATATTCTTCATCGATCCAATCATTTCTAGAATTGCTCTGATTTCATGTCAGATTCCAGTTATCTTATGTTCCATTTCCTTTTACCTCGTCTACATAGTTTCTTTACATTTGTTACCTTTTAGTATGGCTCTCAATAGATAATGATCTGAATCGATATTCGGATTTCTAAATACTCTTACATCTTAGAGAGAATCCTTACATCTGTCAGATACTATTATATGATCAATATGCTTTAGTTCTCGGGTTGAGATTTTGTACATGGTTAGAACATGCAAGTTGCATTTCTTCAGCGAATTTCATAATCTTTCCCATCGTTGTTTGTGTTGTAGCGCAATTTGAATGAGCCTATAACTTTTGATTTTGTAGGCTCCTTTCCAATCTGGGCGTTTAAATCACCAAATCTATGATCAGTCGTGCAGGGGTACTTTTTCGTATTTCTCCTGTAAATCACTGTAAAAATTATCTTAGGTTCAGAACTTAGTCCATATTTGATAAATGATTTTTATACTAAAAGCAGTTCCATTTCCTCTTGTTTTTCGCGGTTTCAATTCCAAATAAATATTTATATTGGAAAGTAATGTGTTTTGGATTCTTATGATCAAAAGAATTTCAATTATTGCAAAGAAATAAACGATAATTGGGATTGCATTATAAATGAAATAATTAACCGTTAGTTAGAATTATACATATTCTGGGAGCTTTAATTGAATGGATTGGATGGAGGAGTCCTGATTACTTATCATCTTCATGTTCTGCATATAATAATAGAGAGCCTCAAAGAAACTTCACCGGTTAGAGTGTATTGGTTAGTGATACCATTTCTAACGATGTATTGAGCCAAAGTGAAAAATAAGCAAGTGATCTACGATTATATCAACGTACCGATATAGAAATGAATAGAATGACCTTCAGTTATCAGTTTCTGAAAGCCAATTGCTAATATTCTATATGAGCTAACATGACAGTGGCGTAACTACCGCCCCCGCAGACCATGCGACGCGGGGGGGCGCAACCTCCGAAGGGCGCTGCTTTCGTGAAATTTTATTTTGTTGGAAATAGAAATTTTAAAACAAGCATTCGAGGTATTTTCTTTTGTTTTGTTGTTATATCAAACAAAGTTAATTTTTAAAACGGCATCCATATGTTTTCTTTGCATTTTTGAAAAGTGTTTATTCTTCTCTATTTACGTAGTAATGCTATTTTATCATAATGAAAAAAAGTTAAAATTAGAAAAAAATATTTTAAGAAAAAAACGAGAAAAGTTAGTCTATCCCTCTACCGATCCATTTAATCCTGTCACATAATTCTGTTAAAACACCTCTATTTTCACGAGAAACATTACAGTAATTGTGGGTATGACTGACATGATTTTATACACTTTGGCAGTCTCGGTGGATTAGCAGTTTGTATGTTTGTTCGTAATCCCGGGGTTGCTGATTCGATCCCCTGTCGAGGCGGTAATTCATAGCAGAGCAAAATTAAAACCGTGGGCACTCCGTCTTGTTGGAAGATACTAGGATGGGTTGAAAACTTCTCGGCCTGAGGTGGAAAACAGTATTTTTAGGGGTTGATTTTGATTTTATTTCTCAATAAAATCTCCTTTGAGCTCGATGCACTTGGTCCAGCGATACTCTAAGCGATTCAAACCATCCGCGTAAAAGGAAACGTTAAGGTCTTCAAAATATGCGTTTACAGCATCAATGATTTCAAGATTAAACAAAAATTTGCGCCCTCCAAGCCATTTTTTCAAATTTGGAAACAAGAAGAAATCGCTGGGAGCTAGATAAGGCGAGTACGGTGCGTGATTTAACAATTCGAAACCAACTTCATGGATTCTCGCCATTGCAATTGCCGACCGGTGAGGGGGAGCATTGTCTTGATGAAACAGCATCTCTTTCCTCGACATGTGTGGACGTTTTTTAGCGATTTCTTCTTTTAAACGATCTAGTAAGTTAGCGTAGTATTCACCTGTGATACTTCTTCCCTTTTCCAGGTAAACAATAAAAAATATGCCCCGGGAATCCCAAAATACCGTTGAATATTAGTTGAATTCTGAGTTTATTTTTTTTTAATTTTAACTTTCTTTTGTAATGATAAATTAGCATTACTAAATAGAGAATAATACATAATATATGCATAAAAAATTATCAATGCCATTTAAAAAAACAAAGTTAGTGGTTATAGCAACAAAACAAAAGAAAATAGGAACAAATCAAGAACGCCAGAATATGCATCGGGATAAACTAAAAAGTTTTCCATGCAACATTTGTTTGTAATTGTTCAAATTAAAAAGTTACAGCTATTATTTTATAGTTTTGTTACACCCTGTATATGAGGGGCGCAAACGTAAATCTTGCAGGGGCGCGCAATCTTAGGTAGTTACGCCACTGCAACATGACCCCATTAAGTTATATCTATTTCTAAAATAATGAAATAGAAACTGCTTTTTCCAATAAAGATGAGTGATCTGAAAAAGCCAGTTAACGGTCTATCAGATAAATTTTTCCTTTTTTATTATTAGCTGTTGTAGCCGAAATTGCAAAAACGGTTAAGCAGTTTTTATGTGTCTATTCAACCTCCCGTATTCGGTTTTATTGTTAACACCAAGAATAAGAGGCGTAGCGCATTGGCTTTTATTAGAAGAATGGAGTCACAATTTATTTTTCACCGAAATGTTGAAAATACAATAACTCTATACCGGGGCACTTTGGAAATTTGCTTTCTTTTAATGATATTTTCTAAACTTCAATTCCAATAATTCCTGTTGTCAATTTCAGAAAGAATAAAAGCGAACGCAGAATCTTTTGATCGTTTTTTTTTTTATGTAAAAACTTTAAATTGCTTTTAGATTTTCATTGAAAATTCGATTATTTTTCAGGAAGGTATATTCTACTTGCAATTTTGTTTTAAAACAATATTCCGCAAAAGACGACTGTTAATTAAAAAAGAAAAACGTTTTCAAATATGTTTTGTTTCAACCCAGACTTTACCAAGAATGGGGGTTGTTGCCTACTTTCGTTTACACTTGCGTTAAAACATTCTAAATTGTACTCGCTTGTACTTTATTCTCCAAGGAATTGTAGTAGAGTAACATACAAGACCTTTTGTTGAAATTGGACTGAGGGTGGAAACCGTGGTTTGTTTTCTTTCGCCAATTTTGGTAGATAATTGCGTCTATGAAGATTTCCTCTCAAGTTAGAGAATGACTTTTGTTTTTAAGTAATTGTTGTAGATTGCTATTTACTGGGTTAGTATTTTATGTAGAAAAATAATATTTTAATACAATATAAGCTGGTAAATAATACGAAAAAACGTGTATCACGGTTAATCATTATTGAAATAAAAAAAATAAAAGGATGTAGTCAGTTATATTACGAGTTGATTTGCTACAATACCTCAAATATACAAACGTAATTACGTGAATAATATTCAGCAAACGCTCATTAAGCTGATAAAGATTTAAATTCTGCTGATCAAAAATTTATTTTATATTGCTGCAGTTTCATTAATTACACCATTGGGAGAAACTCATACAAAATATACGTAAGCACCATACTCAATAATGACCCTAACGACAGTGTTAAAAAGAATTAAAATTATTTCTTCTAATGAATACTTTAAAATATATAAGCATCATAGATTGTTAAAACTAATAGTGCTGTACCTTCCTAGGACGACATACTATCCAAGATATCTAGAAAATACGATATAGTAAGAATAGCTTCACGAATTGAATAACTCGAACTAACTTCAGTCAATTTAACTGTCACGACACTTCCGTCGAAAGGTGTAAAAGTGTCACAAATGGACTAATTAAAAACTAAATTATTTATTTCAAAAGTCATTTCAACTGCAATGGAGTGCGCCTTCAAACCAAAGTAACAGTTCTAAATTAATCCGCCTATGCCGCACACTGCAAAGTGGAATTTGAAATCACATACAAACCTGGTACCAAGAATAACTCATGGTCGCGTCTAAAAGAATCCGGAATCTACCACTCGCATTAGAATCACAAACTCGCACACAACTTAAAATTGCTTTGTCAGTACTTTATTTGTATGCCTAGAATCAGACTCAATCTGGGTCTCTAGTCAGCACCAAGCAGCTCGTTAAATGTTTAAACATTCTCTTAGCATATATTAGTTAGTTAGTAAAGAACAGTAACTTTTTGATTATATTTGTATTAATGAAGTTTGAATATAATGCTTAATTTATACTCTGGCTATTATTTTATCCTCTTTATCTGACTACAAATACTGAGTATTATATCGATCACGTAGGTACTTCGAAAACAGTATAAAAGAGATATCCATATATTAATGGGATATTAGAATGCTGAAGTAGGGAAACATAACAAAGGGAGGGAACAAGTAATGGGGTATCATTGAATTGGGGAGATAAGTAACAACGGGCTAGGACTAATATAATGTTGTGCACTAATAACCTTATGATAGAGGAACACTATTTAAACACAAATATATGCATAAAACCGTGGAGTGCTTCAGAAGATAGAACTCAAAATCAAATAGATCATATAATTATGCAAATGAAATGGCAAAATTCCCTACATGATGTTAGAGCAATGAGAGGAGCAGACACGGATCCGATCACGAATTAATGCGTGTCAAAATATGAATTAGTTTAAAAGTTAACAGAACTACAGGAAGTAAACGAATTAAATATTATATAACAAAACTAAAGCATCCTGAAATCCTGAGAAAGTACCAGGAATTAGCAGAATTTGCAAGCTTAAATATAATAGAGAACGGTAGCATAAACAAAATATGGAATAAATATAAAAAAGATAGTTTGGCGGGGGGCAATTTGGCGAAGAGACACTTCGGCGCTGGTACATTTCGGCGCCTAGACACTTGGGCGCAGACACATTTCGACGAGAAAACAGTTCGGTGCATGTAAATTCTTTCACGACAAATTAGGGCAAAACTTTCGGAGACCAAAAATCAGAATCGATGCAGAAACTTGCCGAAAAATTTTGATTTTAATGTTTTAGTAGCTCAGAAACATGAATATTTCTTAAATCATTGCGCAAATATGTTATTATTAAGTTAAAAAAAAACAAAAATTTTATAATCAATAAATTAAGGATCAAGTTATTATCATTCAATGACAGGGAAATTTATATTAACTTTAAATATTGTACCACCGATAAATAAATACGTGGTCCACTTCAAGAATTTTGACTCGATGTACTGTAAGAATATATTGGACCAGACATTTGATATAAACACTAATTTAAATTTCTGGATCCACGCTAGTTACTACTTAGTTATAGAACAAAAACAACCCTAATTTAAACATGAGGTGTAGTGTAGATGCAAAACTCACTGTTTGCAAAATTACAAAAATTTACATAGTACTCAACAATCATTCCGGATTTAGAACAAAAGTCATTCTGTGATATTGAAGATTTGTACAGAATTTAATGGCTATTCAAAACACCTTTATACAAAAATTTCAAAATAAGAAAAGTAGCAATGGGTGAGTTTTGCAATTATACTACAACCCAAATATGAAATTTCGTAAAATTCCCACCCTTGACTTATTAAGTGGTCTGTGCCGAAGTGGCACACAGAGCTATTGGTGGTGCTCTACATATTGACCAACCAAAAATGTGAAGAGGAAGAAACCCCAAAAGAATGGCAACAAAGGATAATAAATAATTAAATTACCAAAAAAGGTAGCCTAACTAGGTGCGAAAGTTGGATATCTATAACCTTGCTATGTGTGGCTAGTAAACGTTTGATATAATAGAAAAAATAAAGGCCCCCATTGATAGCATGCTAAGAGAAAATCAAGAGAAATTTCGATCCAATAAATCATACATGCACTAAGAATTATATTAGAACAGACATCTAAATGAATAGGTATACATGATTTATTGATTTTGAAAAAGCATTTGACTCAACGGACCTAACAATTTCAAAACAATATGAATTACCGAAGCTATATATTCAAATTATAAAAACGTTATACAAAGAGTACACAGCGACAGTAGAACCTGAAGGCATATTTTCAGAGCAGATAAAAGTAGAAAAAGGGGTCCGTCAGGGATGTAGTATGTTGCCAATAATCTGAGACTAGTGAACTAATTAAAGACTAATGAACAATGCAAAGAAAATAGGTCTGTAAATAAATACAAACAAAACAAAATGTAACAAGTCGCATAGAAGACACAAAGCTAGAAGAAGTAGAAGAAACATATTATTTAGGCAGCATAATAAAGTTAAAAGGTAGAACTGAGAGAGATGTCGTAAGAAGAATTAAACTAATTTATTAAACTATTTGCTATTCCGTCGCCGGACGAAACAGTCTATGCCTTCAATGGCGATTTTGACTGTGCCATAACTGCGTTAACAATTGGTTTGAACGAATGCAAAGTATCAATCATTGTGGAAGATACTTTGAAAAGCAATAAAGCACTTTAAGTCAATGTACTGTTTGCTATTATGGCTATATGCAACTCTGAAAAGACAACCCTCGTATAACCCAGAATGAAGCGAAACGATTAGCAAAAGACAGAAAAGAATGGAAGAAGCTAGTGAAGAGGTAGTGAAAAAATCAATGAGAGGTGCGCAGGATTAGCTACCCTTAGCCAAACTACGCAACTAATACGGGAGCCCTTTGCTCCTCATGAAGTTATTTGACGAAGAAGAAGATATCGATCACGTATTTTAAATATATTAGCAACTTTATATATTGATTGAAATATTAGATTATAAGACAATTAAGTCAGTTTAATTTGTAACATCGATCGGTTAGCGATCTGAATCTACATGATGTATACCCTGTATACCGATGTATACCCAGCAGTTGGATTCTGATTATTATCGGAAAGATCGGCGATTTTATCAGAATTAAAATGACGTTACATATAAATTTCGACCTGTTTCACATTCTAAATTCAAAACGTGTCGTAATAGTGTAAAATCGAATCCTAAATATTTCGATCATATATGTAACGTCGGAATTAAAATGTTGAATTTAAAAATCCAAGTATCATTAGTATTTGCCAGTTAAAAGCTAAAAAAGTTATTAATTAGGTAGCGTCTTCGACAAGGCTCAAGTTGTTCTATTGGTAAAAAAGCAATAAAATATCTATTTGTCACTTTTTGAAAAATAAAGGAATAAAATGATATCTTAAATCGATTTTACGAAGTTTCACGATGGTTATTTCAATTTGTGTAACAACGGCAAAGTGATGATCAAATCGTATTCCGGATGATTCCGAAGCTAAAATTCCGATCATGCTAGAATCATTGGCATGCTTACTAATATTTCATTAAAATAATACTAAGCGGTTATTAACAAATATTTAACAAATAGATAAATGTGTATTGTTAGAATTTTTCGTTAATGAGCTATACTTCCATCTATACAAATCGTTTTTACACCTAAAACTGTTAAAATTTCATTAAAAAAATTTAAACGAGCACGTGCTACCAAAATCCAGATCGTGGTTCTCATTAAAAAGCAAAAACTCCAAGCTTTAACTAACACGGTGAAGTTAATTTTAAATGAAGAGATAATTTAAAATAAAACTGCATGAAACGTGGGAAATATATCATATTTCTTCATGTAGAATAATTATCGGAAACTGATGAAATTTTCTCGGTTTTGTTCAACCGTAAAAGCAACTAAAAAATTTATTAGGGGGTTAAAAAGCAAATTCTTATTATTAAAAACTTCTAACTAATGAATATTGATGGTTCATTTAATAACTTCCTAGGTAGTGTTAACTAGTTTTTAGAGCGTGTAATTACCCCATTGTATCTAATTAAGAAAAATCGATACTAGACTGGAATTTCTGATTTTAATTATCTCAGATATAAAATTAAAACTGTATATAAAAAAATAAATTTAATTGCAAAAAGTGATAAGTCAATCAAAGTTCAGTACAAAAAATCAAAAGAAATTTAAAATATAGGAATTAGTAGCAATATCTTATTGTTAGAAAGTAGTAATTTCCCTAATTCACATGTAGTAGGAATTTACACATAAATCTGAAAAAATACATTAGTTGGTCGTGTCCTCTTCATTGATATGATTTTGGTATTCTTGCATTATACCAATTTAAAAATTGTGAAATTACTCTATACAACGAAATTTTGTCACATTCCTGCATATACAGTGTGCTTCACTTCACAGCTTAACACCCCCTGTCTTTGTAATCGAATCAATTCTAAATTTTTATCAGATATATGTATAACTAGAAACCCCATTTATTATAATTCACCAGCCTACTACGATCCCAAAGATAAATGCAAATAATTGTAGAAACATAGTAACCCTTGTTTAATCAGAAAAGTCGGAGATTTGTTCTGGGCCCTCTGGAAACCACAAAGCCAAATTTTAGTTCGAAAATTTTGAATAATAATTATTTTAAATGTATTATTAGAACTGAATTAAAATTATCTTAGTTTTGTTTAAAAAGTGCCACGGAAATTGACAACAAAATCTTGTTTACTCTTAAAAGTTAACTAAAAGTACATATCATTTAAATGCCATAATAAAAGTTATGTTGGTATTTTATTTAACAAAATGGCTAGAATTATTGCTTATAGAAAAGCAAGAAACAGTACGTTTGGTTGAGATGAAACAGTTCCAAACGATCTGTTTTTCCCTTTTCAACGACCAAAATCTGAAATTTGGTTTTATGATTTTCAGGTGATCCTGAACAAATTTCAGTGTTGCCTTGGATTTATTTAACCGATAAAAATTTGAAATTGATTAGATTATAAAAAACAAAAATATGGGGGTGTCAAGCTGTAAGTTGAACACACTGTAAAAGTTTGACTGTAAGGTATCTTATCCTACTGGATATAACTTCGAAATAAAACGTCTCCGTATAGTGATCATTAAAAAATTTACTGTGCATTTATTTTTGTAGTTAAAAGCTTCCATACTAACAAGGAGAGGTTTGGAATTGATCCCCGAGAAAAACGACGAACAGCATATCAAGAGATAGTAATAGTAACTAGTAGTCTATATATAAAAAATTAGCTGCGGAATCCATCAGGGACAAAATCTATGGCCATTTTGGCCATAATGGGAAAAAACTAAAAACGGTCTAAGAAAGTTGAAAGTTAGTATACACGTAGATCGTATTATTCTAAACTATGTTTAAATTGGGAAAAAACATCTACACCCACTCGTTTCATCCCCACAGACCAACAAAGTTTATACAAATAATAAATTTTGCAATATCGATAATTTCGATGACTTGCTTTCTTAAATACATAATTTCCTGACAATAGAATGTTTTACACCTAAAATACGACCCTAAATGCATTTGGGCTAGTTAATTATAGGGATCAGTAATAATACGGATTAAACCAAAGTGAATAAGTTAGACCTTGATATTCTACAGTATCTATCTACAGTAGATTAATTTTGAAGGAAATCTCTTTCTATCTTGCCACCTCTTCTAAAATCTTCTGCGGAAGTTTGGCATTAAAAACGAGGTTCTGAACTTACAGATGATTTCTACTTAAAACAATGTCAGTGTCAAGTGACATGGTTCGTGACTTAGGGTCTAAATGTCAAAACGTTCCCATTGTTCATCTGTACGTCTTGACCTTCTAACAAACTAAAGTGGTGATTGATGAAAGACAGATAAGATAACAATTTTTGGAGTATTTGATGGTGACTCAAAGGGCAAGTTATGTTATTCTCTAGAATGATCGATAAGTTCTGTTTTCATCAAACCAATCTTTCTTTAAAACAAGAAAGTGATACAAAAAGCAATCTTACACAAAACTGCATCTTAAAAACGTTATGACTTAAGGAAGTGCAGACAATAAAGTCTTGGCCACGCAAGACGGAAAGGACTTGAACTTATGTAGTTGCAATTTTCGAATAATCAAGATAGAGCAGTCACTGTAGCTATATACATTCTTAAATTTAACTGTTCATTAATTTATGAAGACAAAATCTGCAAGTTGTTCAAATGTGCCACATAGACGAACTTTTTACATTAAAAATAGTTTACTCTGCAAATGTTCAAGCAAGAAAATAAGAACATAAGAATAGTAACTAAGACGCTTTGAGTTGCCTTGATTAGGCGTTGTTACATTTTCAATAGAAGAAGAGCAAAAATGAACCCTCAGTTAATAAAGCTTACCTGACCTCAAAGCAGATATGATGAAGTAAACAATGCTCACCTGTAACAAAAAACAGTATTTAGTAAAGTAGTCCAAAAGTACGATACTAATTAGAAAATCTAAACTCCAGATCTTTTCTGATTGGATAAGCCATAGATTCAGATCATAAATAGAGTATTTACAATGTTTTTCATTTATTTGATAAGCTGCTTATCAAGGCAGAGAGAATAAGCCCATCATATACTACGGCTGTATATGAAATATATCGACTATGTGTGTTACAGTCTCAAAAATGGGCTAAAAAAATTGTAACATTAAAATATAACAAGAGAACTTATACTTACGTAACAAAGCTCAAAGCACCGGATGACATTATTTATTTATTCAAATTACTTTCAGGTGTCGCAGGTGTTAACGTATGGGGATATAAATTTACACAAACAAGAATGTAGCAGATTGTTTTTCTGAAGTTTCCTTCAATGAAGTCATTGTCATCAAGTATGACAGTCGTAATGAAAACACAATTATAGATACATTAACAGCATAGACCCAGTCTATATGTTCCTCTATTTCTGTAAGCTTTAGAAATTGTGCAAGTTGTGCAGTTGTTCTTCTTTTCATACGGTCATTGCAAAGGATCACTAATCTCAGATTAAAATTGATTGTTAATATTGTTCAACAAAAAAAATGCAATGGGAATCTACAACTTGGGAAATCGTCTTATCTATACTGTTTTGACTGCAAACAATTTGTTGCACCAATCTATAGCTAATAATTTAATATTAATAATTTCTTATTTATTGAATCAAACTCAATCAAATTCAAAATAGGATCAAAAATCAAACTTAATTATGGGTTCCTTTCTAGAATAATCAAGTTTTTAAAAATCTATTAGAGAACATGGATTGCAACGACTTCAACGTCTTTAATAGATTTGATAATGCTCATTTGACAAAATAACTTACAATACATTAGTTATCCAACTTAATGCGAAGTAACACTAAACTCTTGAACACTCTATTGACCTTTTCTGAGCACTATAGAAAACTTCACATTATAACACTGCAGCATATAGAACAAAAAATGATATTTTCATTAAACTTTGAATTAAGTTTGAAACACAAAGTACTATAATCTTTCTTCATGAAGTAAATATTTTAAGCTTCACAGCCATTAGCCAAGTTATTAACGTTTCTTTTATAACTTGGTCAATTTAATTAAAACTAGATCGAGCTCGAATCACTTCATTAGTTGTTCTTGAATAAAGAGAGATACTGAATATTTGCGTTCTTATAAAATCAGAAATCACTCTAACACAGTTTCACTACTAATTGTTAAATGGCTGGCCCACATCGGCATTAAACCAACCAAAATAATTAACGTACACATTCACAGATAGGATACAGAAATACTTGATTTCCACTTAAAGGATTAGACCGTAAGTATCGATACGTTAACGTTACATAGCTATTTTAACGCAAAAACTAAACTCTTATTAAAATTTCCCTATTTGAAATTACGCTCTGCGGACGTGTTAGTCCGTCGAAGACACCAAAACTGGTTGTCCGCTGAACTGGTGGTGGCTACCCACATACTCATTACTGGCCGAAGCAGAAAACTCTTGTTATCGTTTTGCAAAAGAAAAAGAGAGACAATTATTTTAGAAGCTTCCAAACAACCAAAATTTCAATTTCAATATCATAACAAATCATGACATCAATATTATAATGATAATCATAATGATCAATAACAAAAATCGATTCAAACTACCTCTAATAATTTATCACAACATGGTGGGAAAAGCTGAATTTAACCAAATGAAACCCAATACTTCGCGTAATTATATCTCGTAAAATATAAAATATAGTTCCGAAGGAGATATACTTTTTGTGACATTTGATATATAAAAGGTTTGGCTTAAAATACACATTTGTCTGAAAGGATGTTATGAATTAATGTATACTTCTGATACGACAAATTTACTGATTGTGCTACAAGGAAGAAACTTTTGTTTAAGATGATTTGTTAAGATTCTACGACGAATAATGTGATTTTAATACCCGACTAAGAGAGTAATTTTGTTTTATTTAAAGTAATAAATCTTAAAAGTATAGCTTGAAATGAAACAATTTATCTAGCTGGCTAAGAGTCATAAAATAACAAAAATTATCTACAATTTCAACTTTACAGTACGTACATACCGATGGGAAAATATCTTCTCCTTTATAAAATAACACGGATTTAATATTAATATTTAATAGTATTTTATTCCTTTTACTTTAAAATAAAGGAAATTAGTTCCTACTTTCGTCCCGGCCTTTAATTATAGCTGTTCTTCAGCTGAGATTGCAACTTATTTCTTTCTTATAATTACTAAAGTATAGATAGGTGCTGTCAATGTTTTCGTAGAGAGTGGCCGCTAAAGGATAGCCCAAATCAGGAGAATCATCCATGCTCAGTGGCATGGCTATCCCACACGCAAGTCTCCGCAAAGGGATTGGGAGGGGGGCTTAAAATTTTAAAACAGTCAATACAGGAGGTATTAAACTTGAAATAGAACAGTTCTTTACATAAAAACAAAACACAATTAAATATAATTAAATATCGTATATAATATCATGATATGATGAAAAAGAAACGTACACAGTAATGGTCCTCCACACCAGGACTGTAGTCACTGACCGTGCTGTTGTTGATTTAAGTTACTCTTTGGCTAGGAGTGTTCTATACGATCGACAATAACAAGACGCTCGTACTGGTAACACTGGTGCATAGACAACCGGTTTAGCCTAGATGCACAATTTTCTTTGAATTGCACTCTACTGAAAATTGCGTGAACTCTGTAGTGCACCTATATATTGCGTTAATATTATAGTAGAATTAGGTACTCGAAAGTGGATAAAACTCCAATACGAATAAAAGGGTACTATACATATAACTCATTTATATTTTATGTGAAAGTAAGATTGATAAAGCCAATTACATTTGAAAAGAGGTATCATAAATAAAATGGGACTAAATTTCTTTAGGCACTACAAAATAATAGTTGTTACTAGAGTGCCATGTGACCGAATATGAACTTATCTAATTTTCTCGATTTCTTTCATCAACCAGACTCAAAGCAAAGTTATGTTATTCTAGCAACACCACCTTCCAAAATCGAGCTTTATTTATCATCACATTAATAGGTTTTACATAAGCAGTTCCAATGATAACATACATTATGAATACATACATATTAGTTAATGTTTGTAAAACATGGGCTGTAGGTGTTATAGCAGCCCATTAGAATATAAACAGATGCACCGAGAATTGCCGACGAAAATTTGCAAGTAATGCAGTGGCGTGCGATGAGAATTTAGGCTAGGGAAGCAACCACGATTTTAATTATAATACACCTAGGTACAGGCGCGAATTAACGGGGAGAGAATAATTCCCCCCTCCCCAATTTAGAAATAAGTATACATAGAATAAAACCAAATAATGTTTGTTTAATTATTATTTATTAAAATAATTATTTTTCCAAAAATTTTCCCCTCAAAATACTTCTCTGGATCCGCCCCTGCTAGATACAATAAAAAAACAGTGTTATAATTATTAAACTTAAAAGGTTTTCAAAGAACAACTTTTACACTTTATACTTTTGGAATTTGTCGACTATTATTCTTTATTTAAAAAAAACTACTACTATGTATTTATACTGCAACTCGATTTTCCGGTCTTTCTTAGCAAAATACCAGTGCAGATTTTAATCTTTGTTGTTAAAATTGTTAAGTTCTGGTTTTGATCTGCCTTTCTTAATAATTTGTAATTTCTCGCCAAAACTGTATGCGGAAAATTCTTTATTAATAATTTACAAACTGAACAAAAAAAATCGACCCGATTTGGATGTATCGAATGTACTCGAACCTTCCACCGAAGCAGCTGAATTTGCAGTCGTGACGATAATGCAATTTTAAATTTGCATACAGGCAAACTAAATAGAATTATTTGTCTTTAAAAAAATCCAACTTATATAAATTGAAATAATAAAATGCGATAAAATACAGTCTCATTCGCAGATTTACATTACTTAAGTAACATTAAACTTAACAAACACTAATAAATTGAACAAAGAACCGAATTATAATAAATAAACATTTGGGCATGAAGCACACTAACAATAACGGCCAAGCAATGCTAAGCGCATCGTCTACTATATGACCACGCCAGCTGATACACGCCAAGGCTATTTAAGAGAAGAGCAGTTATAATAAGCAGTGCTTATATGCAGTGTACGTAAAACACATTTGAATCGGTATTACCTTTTCGTGCAAGGTTAATGAGCCTAATTTAAAATAGTACTCTAAATAATTATACTTTTTGCTGTACAGAATTGATATTAATATCAATTGATATTAAATATTACAAATTTAAATAAACGATAACCATAATTTTATAAAAATATTTTTGTTAGCATTGGTTATTATTTTTAATAAATTCTCAAGGGAAACATTGCTTCCATGGACCGCACGCCACTGAAGTAATGCAATATATCGATTGCATTACAAATGTATACACTACCGAGTAGCTTGCAAATTTACTCTAAAAAGAAAACTTCATGTAACCTGAGAACGTTAAGCTATCTTGATATCGAATGATATTGCCACTTAAGATTAATTTTTGTAAATGGAATACTGAATTTTAACTTTTGGTAAGTTTTAAAAGGTCTGCTACCAATATTTACTGTCTTACCAATATTTACCTAAATTAACTAAAAGCTATGTAATTTAGTTTTTCCAGAATTCGAATTCTCTTCTGAAGTTTCCTGTTAAAGTTTGGATAATGAAACCATTTTGTTGAAAGTAATTACAATCAAGTCCTATTATATCTGCTCTATGAGGACATACGTTGTAGTGGCTTAGATAGATTGTTCTCAAATAGGTATTATAAAATCTGAGTTTTTGATTATCGCGGAAAATGAGAAAATAATGGGATCATAAAGAATATAAATCATTTTTTAATAACACCCTTAGGGGCAGAATTCCAAATAGTATCAAAAATTTTAGATTTTTAACGATTTTACAGTTTCGCCCAAAATTTTAATGGAAAACTTTTTATATACATAACCTGTTCCCTTCAATAAAAAAAATAGAATACCTAATTTATACTTTCGTGTGAGTTATAAACTTTAGGTTCTTTATCATAAAAGATCAAAATCCGCCTACATGACAGGATATTTGTATAAAAGCATGCCTTGAGGGGAAATCGAAATCTATAAAATCGTCAGTCCAGATCCCAAGTCAATTTTCGGCCTTCCATGTCTTCACGATAAATGCAAAATAAAATATAAAGTATGTTCAAGTAGAAAAACATTTGCATTATTCTGTTTCATTTATAAATAAACACTTGAATATATATTTTGTCGTAGAAGCGTTTCACATTTATATTTATTACGGAAAATTCTGACTGACTCACTTATTCTTCTGAAAATTCCGACATAATTTAGATGTTTGCTACTCACAAGAAATATTTCACGTTTTCTAGAAAACGGTATTTTTATAAAGAAATTTTTTTTAGTTATTTAAACTGGTAAACTTGATTTAGCAAGAAAAAACAATATTATATAGAGTATGTAAAACAGCGGTAGCTATGATGGTAGTATTACCATATCATCAAACTGCAACCTCCTGTAGTAAGTTATACGTGTTCCACCGGCTGAAAGTTCAGAGAGATTCAATATTATCCATGGAAATTTAAGGTTATATTTGAGATTTAAATTGAAAACATAAAAGAATATTTCTAAGCAAATTTTCATTTTATGCAAACGTGTGTTAATATTGAAATGAATACACAGGAAATACGTTAGCGAAAAAAGCGGTAGTAATCAATTGCTTAGAGTCCCTTAAAAGCCCCTAAAAAGGGGCTAAAAGTTTACATAAAGCTGATAGAAGAAACCTTGCCAAGTTTTGTTTGCTTTCAAGCAGGATTGCCTCACTTTGGGGTCGCATCAATTTCCCGTCGAGAATTTCATAGCTGATTGCATATAGGTAAGTTTCTTTACGGTTTGTTCAACTCTTGGGGGTGTTTAACGGAATTCGAAATTTTCCGCCTACGGCTAAATTTTGCATCCACAACTTTAAACCAAATTTAACATAAGGTTAACTACGGTTCGTTTACTTTTCTGAATTTCCATTTTATTGTACATTTTAGAAAATCTCTATGTGACAAATTCGCGTTTTCTTTGATACTAACGATTAAGAAAAAAATGGATATATTTCTCTATGGTACAAAAAGCTCTTAGTCTCCCAACATAAATATTTAATTCATGCACTTGACCAATATTTGAAATCTTCACATTAACATACTAAAGAATCCATCAAAACAAAAAAATCAGTGATTAACTAACCATACAATTAACAATTACCTGGCTCTATGGTGGGTTTTACTGTTTATGAGTGATAGATAATCCTCTAAACAGTTACCCAACCATATAACAATTAACAAGCAATCTAATTTAATGGCATCAACAACCTATTATACTGTCTAAACAGATTACTACCTTACAGCTAATGTATTACGTGAAACGTTAGGTGTAGGTATTAGTAATTTTTCTTCTTGGTGTTATAATATAACTTTGCAGTGCCTAACATTAATATATTTTTTTATTCAACAACACTTTTACAACACAGCTAAACTTGACACCTAATAATTTTGTGTCATTAAAAAGTAAAATTGTTCTGTTTAGTGAAAGCAACCAGGCACATTATTCTAACAGATTTCGACTAGGTCGACCTCTACCTTACGAGGATCTTTTCCCTTTTTTCTTAACTATTTATGATTCCAAGTTTTTCCTGATTTGTGGTTGGTACAGTAAAAAGTACTGAGTGAGAGATACATTGGTGTTAGAAATCACTTAATGTTTGTAAAGTTGTCCTTCAAGTGCGTACCCAGCGAGGGGTAGCTGCATCCTAGAAGAATAATAGAAAATAATAAAGCCCTCTTCAAACTGATGCGTAAGAGTGGCGGCGTGGGATGCGAATTAGTACGCATTTTTTAGTGACTAATAAAAACAGTTTTGCATAAGTTTTGAGTATTATTTTGTAAGAAATTATCGTGTTTCACATTGCCCCCGCTCTAGTTGTTCATTCATTATCTTCGAATAAATAAAAAGAGGGAAATAATTCTTGAAACAATTTCTTTTTCGGTTAAAAGATTTAACTACTTTATAGTAATGTTTTATCGAAATAATTTAACCTACATTGTCTTGGAATATTAAAATGAATTCGAGGAAATTTAAAAAGAACGAAATAATTCTTGGAAATAGTTTATAGTAGTATTTTATATAAAGAATTTAACCCGCATTTTTAATTAATAACCTTTATTCATTGTCCTCGAATATTAAAATAAGTTCGTGAAAATTTAAAAAGGGGGAAATCATTCTTGGAATAATTTTTCTGTTAAAAGGTTTAATTACTTTATAGTAGTATTCTACTAAGAATTTAACCTACATTGTCCTGGAACAACTCCGTCTCCCCCAAGCCGTCATTCATACTGACTATGTTTATTATACTATACATTCAATAGAAATACTACCATACTAACGTCATTAACGAGTTCAGCATGCCAAGCACTCTAACATTACTAGTGCTTTTTACGCTAAGGCGTAAAGCTTAAATCTTAAATTAATGAACGTGACTCTTTTTAACTTTTCGCATTTTTACCTTTAGTGTGGCGAAAATAAACAAGAACAAATCTTATAATATTACTAAAATATAAAAATAGCGACGTAACTCGGATGTCAATACAGTCACATAATATAGACTACAGATGTATGAGCAGTCGATTTAGCGAGCAGATTCAAACCTACCTATGCCGGTGGGCAGCGGATCGGATAGGCACCTTAAATTGTTTGATTAAGCGGATTTAAGTGGGCTTCCGCCAAAAAATAGCAGATCAAACATGCTTCACGTACCAGCTACAATACCCGTGGAGCCCGGTGCTTATTAATTTATTAATTGGTCCTTCTAGATAGTTAAATACTTATTAATTAAAGACTAATTTAAGACCTGAAAAACTCGCTGGATTTACGGTTTGCTCGATTAGTTATGGAACTAATCATATGGCAGTGCTGTCCAGGACTATGAATCAGGACTATGAATTGCCTACAACCTACCGGTTAAATAAAAATGATAAACCTAATGCTGAAACAGACTTTCCGGTTGGAGATCCTGCTCGCTCGTACTTTCGACTTTGTGATGGATAGACTAGGGTATATTTGGTCATAAGTGGCTATAGCAAGCGTAAACGGAAATCACATTCTTGCTACTCGGAAACATCCATACTACTACTGTGTAATCTGTACTGCTATCTGTACAACATTCAAGGAGCACAAACCGAACGGGCAGTTGAAAACCTAATGCCCTTATATATCTACATAATCTAGACAATTGGGTTTAGTTTGTTATGTTGGAATGCAGATTGCTTTCGAATGGTAGTTACATATTGTACAATTGAACGTTAAAATGTAAAACCACCTTCAGGCTCCAGAAGCTATGAAGCTTCTATGCTTATGCTATGCTGCAGGGAGGGGCGATTATTATTATTACGCAGGCCCATCGTGCGGCCGCAGCCGATTTACAGATGGTATAGCACAAATCCCATATTTGTGTTACTGCTAAAGCCTGCATCCGATTAAATACTAGTGTATTCGACAAATATTCATCATTCTTGGATGTTCGCTAGTTGTACCTTCCCGTCGGTTGTCGGTAAATATAACACAAATCAAAGATATTTATTACTTGACAAATATATTCTTTATAAATGTATGTATCTTTATCTATAAATTTTGGCAAAACATACAAGTACTGGGAGCGGTGCACTTCGCAAATATCCACAAAAAACGAGTATTTCTCAAATACAGAAGCAATGAGATCCAGGCTTCAGGAATACTGCAGAAAACCTGATTTTCCGGCACCGGGATTCGATCCCGGTCCGCTTGGGTAAGAGACCAGCACGCTAGTCGCTGCCACTACCAACGCTATTTCCATCCAAGGCTATATGTCGGAACTAACTATACTAGATTTTGTGGATGTAAATTCTTCAACCTGTCCCCACAACACTAAACAAGTACGAGTCACTTCTAACATCTTGCCCGCATTTATTTTTATTTCTGAAGTAGCTTTTGGTACCGTGTTGTAGCTGAGCTTGTAACGGTATATTTTTATCAGTTCTGAATAAATGTAGTTTTGTCTACATATTCACTGAAAAATCTTAATTCCGGTCCTGCAAATTTGCGTTCTTCTTGCGATATAAACTCGTGTTAGTATTTGGTACAAATAAACCTATAAACATTATTTTAAAAGGTTGTGTTTCAAATCTTCTTAGAATTATAAAAACATTTGGGCAATAAATTATTTCTTTCTGTGTTTTATTTACGCATATGTACGTTGGTTAAAAGGGCTTCTTTGTTAAAACCTTGAAAACTATTAAATATAGTTCGTGGTAAATCTAACTTTATTTAGTTCTCATAGATATTGCAGTTCGGTGTACCGTGAAAATACTATAAAAAAAATCTCCTTTATCTAATAAATTATATTTGGTACGTGTTAAAAATCTCTTTCGGTTATTTACATCTGCGCCTAAAAACATGATATGTCTGCTGGACTTGCTTTAAAATAACATCAGTTTACATTTTCTCTTTCGTGAAAACAAAACTGCGTAATCTCTAGTCTTTTAGGGTCAAAATCTAGTATTGGAATTAAGAAAAATTCCCCTATTGACTGCACGTGGACTGTATAGCCCTGATTTGTTTAGGCCAAACCACGCGACTCTTTGATTGGTGTATGCAGAACTGCACCCTCCAAAATATTCCGTATATAATAAAATAACCTTGGGTTTTTAAAAGAGTCTTGACTTCCGTTGTTGATTCGAGACAGTGCAGTTTAACAATTCAGTCAATAGTCTGAATACAGTACAGTTTATAGATAATAATGGTCCGATATTTCGTGATGGGCCATTAAATAATTATTTCTACCGTTCCAGTTTTAATTAGTGAATTGATTGATTGAATTGATGAAATCGAGTGGTTCTTAAAATTTTCCGGAATCATCGTTATAAAATTACAGATAACGTATTTGTTTGGGATTATCGTTTATTTGTAGACGGATTCATAATAAAACTAATCAATTCCCGTTCTATATGTCGATAAGAATAAATAATTATCGATTTTATCGGAAGCAACTAAACTAGCAAGTGATAAATGAGTTTAAATTGTTTAAAACTTTAAAGATATTACCGTTAGTTATTGGACGCAAGTTATTATAAATAAAATATTAAAAAACATGATTGTTTAAACTGTGATTTAATAAAGAAAGTTAGTTTAAAGGATCAAGGTATTGTAACCTAAGAATTATCTGTTTTGTTGTGTAATTTTTGAGTAGTTTTTGTTCTTGTTTATGGATTATTTGGATGTGTTGATATTTATCATTTATTATCCCAAGAGAGCTCTCTGGTAGGGTTTAATACTAGAATGTTAATTTCAATAATATTTGGATATTTTAACTACAATAATAACTGAATATGTTAATTTCTTTGATGCTTGAATAATTTTAATTTTAATAAATTGTGAATACATTCAGTTCTATAATAGTTGAATAATTTAAATTTAACGATTCCATTGTCTTTTATTTTCTCTGGTTAATTTTTATTTTTTTATTTATCCAATAAATATGTTTCCAAGTTTAAACAAAGTGAGCTAAATGGAACCATATAATTATGAATGTCTTTTTCATTTTTTCTAATGTTGATACTAAAAAGTACAACAAGATCTTTCCAGGTTCAAAAAACCTGGTAAATTTGAGTTCATTTTCTGATTAGTGAACTCAATATCTTTTCTGGCTTAATTAATGTTATTAAATTTCATAATCAGATGGCGCCCTATTAGTGTATTTATTTGAGTTCTGAAACCTTTATCTACTCCTTTTACAAATAAGACAACTGCAGAACCAATACCTGCGACCTGAAATTAAAATTTGTAAGATAGAGCTAAATCTCAAGCCGTGGCAATCTTGAGCATCTTTTAACGTAAGTATGATATTATTATTATTATTATTTATATTTGTTGAGAGATTTTGAGTGTTATAAATTGGCGCCCTCCGTGGGGCCTTGTTTTTTATTGTTGCATTACCGTGCAGAAAAAAGCTTTGCTATAAGCTACATAAAAAGACTATGCAAAATACTACAAATACATACAATTTTGACAGAATCTGACTACTCTACTTGACTATTCAAAACGAAGAACTCGGACAAGAAATAGAGCGTTCACTTCTTGAACGTTCATTGTGTCCGGAATTAGATTACTAAACTTGATATTAAAGGATGTTTAGATATGAATTAATAGAAGGATAGCTACAAAATGATAACACAGATAGAGATTTTGTTTGAAACTCATTCTTAAAACACTGATCATATTTACTCGTGATAAAGGCAAGCTATGACTTACGCTGCAATCTTTGCATACTGCACAATTTGCATATCCTTTAGGATCCACAATGCCTGCGGAGGGCAATTCTGTAATTTTTTACAATATCTTAAAAGGTATACATATTTGACCAAAGATGCATTTATGTAAAATATTACTACTTCTGAAGTTATTATAAAAAATAATCTCAAAGCAAATGTAAAACAAAAATGACAAAGGTTTCAATATCTCAACTAAAATTAAAAGACATTTTTCAAATAAAAGGTAATCGTGTAGAATTGTTTATATAATTTATAATTTTTAAATTTTGTAGGTGGAACCGAAACATTATCTGTTGTCTTCGAGAGACATTTCTGAAAGTCCCTTAAAAGAAGCTCTTTTAATGTCTTATATTTTATATAAGTACATACGCTCAATAAAAATTACTTTGATTTTATTTTATGATTCGTACAATCCATTTAGCAATTTAAGTAATAATCAGAGGTACGATTGAATTTGCAAGTACCTTCTCAAGTCGTCATTACATTCAAGAAGTATTTTCACATTTGTATTTTAACCCTGAAAAGTACTATTGCCATGAAATATTAACTTTGTCATGTAACTTTATACAGGTGTTTCAATGTTAAAATATAAAATTACATTGAGGTTATAATTTCCCAAGAAGCACAAAATATTGTACATACGTTGTGTCAACATATTATAAACATGATATGTTGGCTAAAGGTTTTACTGTTCTGACAATAACTATTATATAACTTAGCGACGTTGGAGATTCTACATATTTGTTTACATATGGGAATTATATTGGATATATGTTTACAAACCAACATGCAACGACAGACACCCTTGAAGCTATTTTCAAAACCATATTTTGCCAACATACGTGTACGGTATGCTTTCCAACGTTAACGTTGACATTAAATCCCATTGTATATTCAATGAAAGTTACTTCACGTCTTGCCAACATTGTTAGAACAACATTGAACCACTGGATGTGCAATAAATGCAACACTGGCGGTGAAATCTATATAAAATGTTTATGCAGGAAAGTTAACCCCACATTGCCCCAACATTGACAGAAGAATATTTTGCCACTGTAGTAGCGAGGTTATGCTTTGCAACACTATAGATGAGCAATATTTAGCTAACATTTAGCTAATTAAAGTTGCCCTAAGTTCTGCCCACATATTAATAGAACAATATTTTGCGAATATAGATATAGTAAGCGC
The DNA here is from genome assembly GCA_929113105.1 of Agrypnus murinus. NCBI lineage: Eukaryota > Metazoa > Arthropoda > Insecta > Coleoptera > Elateridae > Agrypnus > Agrypnus murinus. Next base: position 6,074,599 of record OV816023.1, on the reverse strand, counting down.
TGTCGCTTACCCAAAAGTACACACCATACGGGACATTTTTTTATTAATTAACTAAGGAAATATTTAAGAAATAAGAGAAAAACCTTGACCAAGTATTTAAAAATATATTGGAATTTACCTATAATGTATATTCTTATTATATTCCTTTTCAGGAGTTTTTTCTTATTATAGCTAATAGTAATGTTGGAATTAATATTTTTTACACAGCCTTTAGAATATGTTGTCGACGTGAGGACATAGTACTTAACGTATGCATAATAAAACGATACGAATAAAACAGTTGTTTATTAATTTTGTTCCCTTAACCGCTAATACAATAAAATATGTACATTCTTTGATTGTTTAAAATTAGGAGATAAGATGTGTCTAAAATTAATTTACTTTTATAGCTATACTAATAGATACATATGTATATTGTTACGTTGATTTTAACAAATCTAAAAATAGAAGATCCGTTTGGTAAGCAATTCGTTATGCCCTAACAGTCCAACCCCCTGCCAAGAAAGGCAAATTTCTAAGAAATCGGTTGTTTAGGGTACATATTTGTTGTTTGTGCGTCAAAAATTCACAGTTGTTAAAGAGTGGCAGTGAGCTTGTGACTTCATTATTTTGTTTAATAAATAACTGCGTAAGTGTTGACTTCTTCGTTAGCTTTGATTTGTAATTGAGCATGACTTTGTAAGTCAGTAGGGCAGGTTAACTGAATGATGCAGATGGTGGTCTCGAAAGGTCTCCAGAAGCAGAAGGTCGGTCAGCTACCTTATTTTAATCAACACTTTTTTATTTACTGGGGGCCCTATTCGATATTTGTACCCGGTGCCTCAAAATCCAAGGGCGGCACTGGTGGTCTCATGCTGTTTATCTTTTATTACAGGAACGGACCAGTCAACGACCCGTGCGAAACCATTCTGCCTTTATTAAAAATATCTTAAGATTATTGTTCTTTTAGGTTAGATATTTTATATGAATTATAATCTCATTTAAATAAGTTTATATATAAAACATATATAACATAATTAATACATATGCAAACTATAATATTTTATATTAAAACATGTACATATGTATATTTTAAATATATGGTCATTTTCTGTCACGTTTTTTTAAGATTTCTTTAGTAGTTATCCTACCTTCAAGTTATGGCTACTAGTCTAATGTATAACAAGTTTTGCATCTTTCAAATATTTTTGGAGGGATTTTGAAAACTATAATAAGTAAGGTAAGTACATATATGCAGCGCCAAATACGTGATGACGATGATTCTAGTTCCTCTGGTGTTGAATATTTTTCTATAGGTATATATTTCACAGCTAAAATTTAAACATTAAACATACTTTTGAATTAGCCTCTCTTATGTACACATGATACAGAGTATTTTTTAAATTTTTTATTGAACTTTGACATAAAAATCTCGAGCATTCTAAGGCTATTATCTGTAATTATCAGAAATAGTGTTATCGACTGTTGTAATTTTATAGAAGATTTCTAATAATAGCCTAACATACATATAGGTGTACAACACCGTCATTGATCGCTAATACCTATCTGTGGAACGTTTTTCGTATTAGCTAAAGGTTGGCAGCTAATGTAAGGCAAACATCATTAAAGCAACATTTCACCAATGTTCTAAGCTACCGTAGCACCAACATCCTTCAACAAACAGAGAGCCAACATTCTTAAACCAACATAGTGTGCTCATCTTTAAACTAATGTTGGACCAATGCATAGGTTTCATGTTGGCTAAATGTTTGGCAGCCAATGCATGAACAACATAGTCAAGCGTTAACACTTTCAATGTTATGTCTACGTATTTATGCCAACGTTGGGCTAATATGACTGTGCTACATGGGTTTAATCTGTAAATTTATTTAAAAAGGAAACATTACAATGCAAATTTAACCTAAAATTTCCCACTTCCTATGAAAATTACACTTTGCAGTAAATTTACCCCAAAAATGTAGGTAACATAGTTGCCTCCATTTTTTAGGGTAAATTTACCGGTAATTTTTTAGAGTGTAGTTTTAACTATGTAGCTTTTAAATTTTGTAATTCATTATGTGAAAATATTCGTAACCTACCATTTAAAAAGTTTCATCGACATGTAATACAGCTATTAATAGAAACATTGTATAATTATGAAGAATTTCTTCATGTGATACCTTCTAGTTTGGAAAGCTTATTATGATCTAGTGTTTTTTCTGTAATTGTACTGTTTGTCCAATTGTTTTAATTTTATATTGTTTATATTTTATTATGTTTTTTCTTTTTGTTGACGTATGTAACCAAAGGTTTTTTGTACTGCTGCACCAATAAATTATTCTTATTCTTAAATCAAATCATTAAGTAGCATTGAACAGGTATATTGTGCTTATAATACAGCAGAGAGTCATAGTAATGCTCGTTTGTTATCCTGGAATCCGATGGAACGTTACATTTATTTCTTATTTTGTTTTCTAAATAAAACATCGATAAATTAAGGTTTATTTGATGCGTTTATTTCCCTAATATGTATTTTCAAGAATAACAAATTCAGAAATCTACTTAAGATAACTCTACATTTGTAAATTGCTCGGAAACTGTTCGGAAACATGTCGTTTTGTTGTGGCGAAGACATTAATAATAAATGGAGCAAGCTTAGATGTGGGTTGGCAGCATTGGACTGCACCGGTATTCCCTGTGTTATCAGAAGCGATTATTATGTCTGTAACAACCAGATCCTATACACTGCAGTTCTAATCACAGCGTCATTAACAGAGTTCATGTTCTATTCAAACTAGAAATTTACATGTAATATACCGGGCGATTCAAAGCATTCCAGGTTCTTCTCAGATTTGTAGTGTGTTCTGTTTTCACTATAATTTAAAATTTGCCAGCTTTCAGTTTCCTCTAAAAATGACCGCCAGTAAGAATTTTTCAAGATTTCTTTTGTTTATCTCCTTTTAATTGTATTACTCTTAGCTTCTATTTATAACGTATTATCTACCGAGAAATAGTTTATCCCACATATTAATTTTCCGAATTAATTTGAAGGCACTTTACAGGACACCTTACTAATGAGCAGAGCAGTAAAGAAGTCCAATCTGACAGAAAATAATAATAGAACCCTATAAAATTTACCTGATTAAGCTTTTCTACTACTTTTCATAGCTTATAAATACACCTAAGAAATGAGTTTTTTCAATATTAAAAACCATGGAATGGAAATAATGATTCCAATGCAAAAACTTTTGATCACAAGAAAAACTTCGAACAACTCAAATAAAACAAAAATTGAAGAAATTTGAAGTATGGGGGATGAAAGAGTCTAAAAGGCAATGTAAGATTAGACACAAATAGATGTGCATCAGAAACGATGAAAATAATATCTCGGAAACAGCTAAGGCTGTACAAAGAAGCTATGATGATTTTATAACAGCTGATTAGTGGTGGTAATAAAATAGTCATAAAATAACTTGTATTAATAAATTGCATCAAGAGCATAGTATCGAGTGTTTTTTTAAATTTGACGTCAACGTAGTCTGTGAATAGTCGATTGTGAATTATTTGAACGTGAGTAATTTGAACGTTTTGACAATGACATTTATTAATACGAACAAGATCCGTTCACAATCAACTACCCATAGCCGCCTTCGACGTCAAATTTAAAAAAACACTCGATGGTAGTAGTAGTATAAATAGAACTGATCAATTTCCGGGCTATTAATAGACATGCTAGTAATCTTTTTAGTAGTTTGCTTTTATTCTTGACAAATATACCTATGTACATTGTTTTTAAAAAAACGTTTGGACCGTGGATAGAAAAATATCAACTTAAACAGATTGTAAATTCCATGTAACCCTTTCTTTGCAAACATTGTATGTGTGCCATAGACCATAACATAATATCATCATTGATGTTTATGCTATTAAAACAATGGATTTATAAACTGGGAGTGAAATGCATTATATGATGTATGTATGTGCTTTTGTGACGCTGTAAAACATCAAAGAGGAGTGTAGCAATTCATAAATGTTTTTAAATAGCAAGCAATAAATGTTTGGTCATTATTAGTTAATGGCAATAATCTACTAGTATATTGTTGTGCATGACAACCATAACTAATCCAATTAGTAGTCTAATATTAAAAATAAATAAAAACCGTTGTGTACAGTTTTTGCCTTTCTTAGTCTTTGGTTTAAGCAGAACTATTTATCTTTATATATATTATCTTTTAATACAAGTGTCCCTTTAAGGGGTGTGGTCCCAGTTACAGATTGTCAGGCCAAGTACTATTAAAGTTATTGTAGCAAGTAGTTTTCGAATTACAAGTATAATACTATTTCGCAAAGACCCCCATCTGTAGCTGTATTTACCCCATTTTGACCTATTTAAAAGAGATGCAAAAACTCGTCTCACTTTATCTTAATACTAAAATATGTAGTTAATATGTAAGTTAAGATTAACTTCTGTTGGTATGTAGTCTTATGTTTGCTGCAATAAGGATAATTATCAGTATTGGTAGTTAAATCTGCAATGACAGACCTTAAGTTTTCCTCATTATACGGATTACGGATACGGCAGTTGTAATTAAAAAGTGTTGTCATAGAAATCGTTTGTGATAAAGCAGCAGTATCTTGGTTCGCAGTTAAGTTATCATATGTATAAGTTACCAACAAGATAGATACTTGCTAATCATTAAGTGAAATCAGAAAGACAAGCTCGTAACGAGAGAATTGAGATCATGGAAACGTGCTCGGTTCCATTCTTAGTATGATGATGGATTCTTGTAGGAACTTCGACTCCGAGGCGTTTTCCAGCGTTTCGGGTTATTAAAATTATATGATGTGTCGTATTTTTATGTCATGGCTACTTACGAGCGGATTTCCTTAGAAGTCTGTGGGTAAAGACAGATTTGTTAGTCGCATATCTTAAGCCCATACCTAATTGTTCAACCTATATATCAATTATTCAGTTATATATACATAAGTCAAAACTTTATTTTAAGCAAAGGCATTAGGTCTTTTAGACTTCTGTCCAAAGCTTTTACCTTTGGACCATAGATTCGTCAGTTCATTAAGGATATTGCATTTAGAAATCATGAATTACTTGGATTTTCAGGCATGAATTTCTGGAGATCGGAAAATATCATTAAAAAATCTTAAGGTAATGTTAAAGATGATAATACGAGCAGAGAGGGAACATAAATCAGAGAAGGAGATGTCCTGCAGGACATAAATTGAATGGAAACAATGTAGCAGGGTCAATAGTTTTACTTGATATGGTTATTATATTCAATGGTTTTACATTTACAAATTCAAGTCAACTAAGTCAACTCAGTGCTCGTATGACAGACTAACTAACTACTTCCGATCCGTATCCGGTCCGGCTGGACTAGTGATGAAGATACTTGTCGCTTTACTCTTCGCCATCGGGTATAATGATGCTAACTGAGCAAAGCCATCCCGAGTTTTTCGACTTCGGGATTGATCTCGAGAGACTGTACAGCCTAAGATATCGGTACCCGCAATGAAGTAAGAAAAAACAAAAAGATTTATTTTCTCTATTTATGATTAAGAAGGTTACTACTGGTAGTACCTGTGTCTATATTCGCCCTAGCCTTTTAAAAGTACCACAATAAAAAACCATTGCAATGTAATCTGGTGATCTTAAAGGGTAATCAATGTCACCTATTCGCAAAATTAACTTTAACTATACGTATTGCGTATACTTTGGCAAGCAATAGCGATACACCTCTTTACGCAGGCCAGCTATTGTCATAACATTGCCCTTTTGCGCCTGTCCCATTACTGTAATCATTTTTACCCCATCCAAATGTTGAACAAGCATAAACGTAGGGTGTAACGTGCTGAAATTTTCACAATTCAATTTATGTAGTATAATAAGGATTTAGTTCATCTAGTTTCAAAAATTAAATGTTCTCTCGTCACATTTTAAATAGCAGCTGTATTTCGATTGCAATTCCCACGGGTAAAAATCATATTTGGATGTTCGTTTTCGCACAATCATTCCAGTTAAAAAACATTTTTAGCTCCTTATCTAAGTTATAAAGATATAGAGTCTCATTTTTGGTTGAAAAGCACGTACAGACTTCATATAAAAACAATTGATGTGGCTACAGCAATTGGAATGGTGATACGTTGTTTTGTATTTTAAGCTGCATAAAATGTTAGTACTAAATACTTTACCTAAGCGTCGGGTTTTATAGCACTGGCACTCCCGCAGAGCTGATAAGCCTCTCTAAAATATTTATATGAGTCGAATCTCGGCTATTTTTCTCAGTGATTAAAAATGTCAAGTTTGGTTTGTTTGGGCCGTTTAAAAAACCGACTTCAAATTTAATTATCCCTGATATAGTTCGGTTCAAAGAACTGCTGGTGTTCCTTGTATTAACAAAATTTTTGAGTATTATTAAAAAAAATTTTCTGATTAATTTAAAGTCAATTTTAAAAGGAATGTCATTTCCCAAACTGTGGACATCCCACCTTTATTAAGATGATGTAACATCTATTCATTTTGGTGGCGTCTATCTGCTTATTTGTTTCTCATCAGATCATTCATCAGAAGCTTTTGTGATTAACACCCACGACGCGTCGTGGGTGTTAATCACAAAAGCTTCTCGACGCCCGTTTGACGTCAAATTGACTTAATCAGATGCCTCGGCCGGATCTTTAAGATCTTTAGTAAGTATAGTAACGTAAGTATTATGCATTTATGGTGTTATTTGACTTTATTAATTGATTTCAATGTAATTTTAAATTTTAATTTTTTCGAGTAAAGAGCGTATGTCACAAGGGTACATTTTAACAGTGGTGAATGCACATGAACCACGTAATGTGGCGTACTTCGTTCCAATCGGTATATCGATATAACAAACGATATATCGAAAAGATGTGTCAATCTAATATAGCAAATAAATCGATATATAATTTATTGTGTACATCATTTCCATCCCTATTAATGAGTGGTAAATATTCCGCCATATTAAGGCGCACAGGATTAGGGTGCATCAAAGATCTCTTAATATTAACATTTTCGAAATTTTGTAAATTTGGCATAGTTTTTCATTGCACTTGAATTGAGTGGTCATTGTATCACAATAATATAAAAAATTAAGACAGCAAAAAAAAAACGTAAAAGTAATCAGACAGCAATTTCTCAATGGAAACTGTTAGCAGTATATTGATAAGTTTCCGTTTCTGGTTAAGTGCAAACAAGAAGTTTATAGTGTTAGAAGTGTATTACATTATTGTCGCCCATGTAGTGTTATGTATATTTATGCATAATCTGTGGAAACACGACCTGAAGACTTAGTAGTTGAGGTATAATAAATGGGATTTAATATTAGGGGAATCTAATCCTAGGATCTGAAATCCTTCTATGCTATTCGTGGGCTTTACTACACCAGGAGAACTGTGACCGCAAGTTGCATATTAAGTTACCCTTGGATTCATTTTGTAGGTCAAATAATAAACCTGCGTTAACTTCTTGCCATTGGCACATTTTAATTACGGTTAATATCCCAAATTTGATCTCAATTAATTTGTCTGCGTACTACGTGATGTTGCTCAACAACCAGGAATTTATTATCAACTTGGCCCATTGCTTCAATCCCTAATGACTAATAAAGTTTGTAGGGGGTTAATTCGCCAGCTGCTAAAAACACCGAAACTGCTGTAGTCCAGAATTGCGTTCAAAAATTATCTGCAGTTATGATTTCGCACAGCACATAACAAGTATTATTGGGTTATCCTAAAAAAATTTGCGACCTGGAATATGGCCCTATTTTAAAATTTATGTAATACGTGTTCGTGAGTTTTGTTTAATGGCCCTAGTTTGGTATTTTATTCACGCTTGGTGTGCAATAAAATACGTTTTTATCTTTAAAATGATAAATTCCTCGCTTTTCTTGTATGTTATAGTAGCACTGTTAGCATATGTTTTATAAATTGTATTGAATACCGCCCAAAGCGCTCTAAATGGAATATTTGCATATCTATGCCAATACCAACAGTAACAAAAAGTCAGAACGACGCCACTCTATAAAATGCTTAACTATTTCAATATCGTATCGAATTTCAAATAATTAAAATATGTTTTTTCCATTTATACATATTATATTTATACATAATTAGGCTGTAATAATTTAAGATAGAATGATATTCTTCTATAACGTAAATTTTCAAAAAGCACAAACGGGGGAAATTATTTGATTATAATTTTTTTATTATTCTTTAAATTAGAACACACCTTATATCGTAATAATGTAGAGATGCAGGCCATAATTCAAAAGCTCCTTTGAAGAAAGTTGTTTGTATGATTATTTTTTAGTGGACACACGAGTGGAACTTGAAATATCCAAAGGAAAATCTTAATTTGAAAGCCCCTCTAGCGTAATAAAGAAGCCCCTGGGCGTCAGGGAAGAATAGTCTTCCATTCCATGTACATTTATGTTGGGGCTTGTAAGTTGCATAGTAATGATTCCGGTAATCGATTCCACAATACGGTAATTACCAAATAGAAATTCTGGAGGTAAGTTATAGGTCAAAACACGATCAGCCGCACTAAAAAATAAATTTTCATTTTCCGGGCTGAATAGTTGTATCCGGATGAGATAAGAATAGCCCTAGCGGAAACTTCAAAAATGCCCTCAGATGTCAGATAAGGAGCATCATTTTGATAAATTAGAAATTTTCTCAATTTTTCTCTGGAATAGGGAAGCGACCTACAAAAGAAATGACAATATAAAATCTTGTTCTATGCGCTGACTCTCGCATAGGAGAATTGTGGGATGTCCCGGCAATCAATCCAACCATGTATTTGCAGCAGGTTATCACTCTGACCCTCTAGGTACACTATCTGGACAGATACTATTGACTCGTGGGGACTGTCAAATTTACAATTTTTTGAAAATCTTGCGTCGCATTTTTACAGTGGTGAAGTCCAGAGCGGTACCGCGCCGAGGCGACGATGTTCACTGTAATTTTCCTTCATTGAGTAGAATAATCATAATGTAACGTTCTTTTTAAAATAATCGCAAAAATGCTGTTTAATTCGTCTATTCACAAGAGAAATATTAATTTACATACACTAATTAAAAACACTATAATTATAAACTAATTAACAAACTTAAATGCTAGATATTTACAAATTTATTTAAGGACTATATAAGAACTATTTATGTATTATTATAACAATTAATTAAGAGATCTGTAACCTGTTCTTCAAAGTTCTTTGAATCCGTATTTACTAACTCAGATGTTACACAACAATCGAACGGGACTTCCAACTCTACTTTAAACCTCAATACTTTAATAGTAAGTGCAGAACAGATCAGTAAAATAGCAAAAGCTCTTGACCCTAGCAAGGGATCTGGCTCAGACAATTTACTTGCAGTTTTTATAAAACACTCAGCTGCTTCTATAAGCTTGCCACTTAGTTTGCTTTACAATAACTCTATATCCGAAGGAACTTTCCCTCAAATCTGGAAGATTGCATATGTCTCCCCTATCTTTAAATCAGGTGATAGAAGTAACATAGAAAATTACAGACCCATTTCAAAGCTTCCCATAGTAAGCAAAATGTTAGAACTAATCATACATGAATTTGTTTTTAATTCTATAAAAAACGTCATTATCCCTCATCAACATGGATTTTTTAAAGGTAGATCTGTTAACACGAATCTTGTAACTTATACTGAATATTTACTAATGGCAATGGATGGCAACAGGCTGATGCTGTTTATACGGACTTCAGCAAAGCTTTTGACAAGATAGACCATCTAATTCTTATTAATAAATTACAACTGCTGGGTGTATCGGGTAGTCTTTTGAGGTGGTTCATGTCATACCTTTCTAGAAGGACACAACTGGTGGTTATCAAGGGATTTCTCTCTGAACCCTACGCTACTCCCTCGGGAGTGCCGCAGGGATCACATCTTGGACCATTGTTCTTTAATATATTCTTAAATGACATCATATCCTGTTTTAAATATGCAAATTTTCTCTTATATGCAGATGATTGTAAGTTATACATGACAATCGCTGATCAACTAGACTGTATACGATTCCAAGAAAATTTATATAGATTTGAAAAGTACTGTAAACAAAATAGATTATAGACAAAATCTCCCATATCAAATAAACAATTCCTTACTAGAAATAAAGACTCAAATCAAAGATTTAGGAGTCATCTTTGATACAAAACTCATTTTTGATTTTCATATTGATACAGCAGTACGGAAAGCTAATAGAAACTCAGGCTTCATTCTGCGTAACTCCAGAGACTTTAAACAACCACAGACTTACATAACATTGTTTAACTCTTTGGTACGTAGTCATTTAGAATACGCATTAGTCATTTTGTCTCCCCAATATGACGTATACATCAATCGAATACAAAGAGTTCAAAATAAATTCCTAAATCACTTACGTTTCAAATTTCCAAACCAAAACTTTAATTTAGTTCCCCTTTTTAAAAGGCGTATTACACTTAATTTGCTCATGACTTTCAAAATAATAATTAACAATCAAATTGACTCGACCGTCTTATTATCGATGTTCAATTTTCGAGTTCCCTTGAAACCTACCAGAAACACTCAATTATTGTCAATACGATTTAATAGAACAAACTTTGCTTCTAATTCCCCAATTTCACGTTTTTCAGTAGAACTAAATGATCTGCTAGCCAAAACTGATGTTGATATTTTAAATGAATCTTTAACAAGCTTTAAAAATCATCTAAGACGGACTCTGTAGCATTCACTCCCCAAATACAAAAAAAAATCCTACTATCAAAATAACGCGTTTATCACTGTTTACTAGTTAGCTTATATTATTATTATGATCAATACTTTTATAACCGTATCAATTTTGTATCTAAAATATTATCTTTTAAAAACGTATGTAACACTTTTATTAAAAAATAGTTTTTACTATCATCAATATCAATACTTATTATTATTATCAATACTTAAATGTTAATTACATCATTATAATAAATTATATTCAACTATTATTGTCAAAGCATAGGACATGCTATTGTAAAAAAATCTTTAAATGTAATTTTTGTTGTAAAGCTGTGGACCCCTGTAATTGGGCATTCGCCTTGTTGGAGTCCCGAATATTAATAAATTTAAAAAAAATAAAAATTTATTTATTCACTAATATATTTTGTTATGAATTACACAGAGCACATTTCGACACGCCGGTTAAACACTAATTATTCGCCGGGCCCATTGCGGCTACGATATATACCCCCACGGAAGTGTGTAGAATGCACTAGAAAGATTGGCGACGTTACGTCATACACGCGACCCGGCTCGAATATTGTAAATTCTTCTGGAAATATGAGTCAGCCGTATAAAGGGGTTTTTCCCCATTCGTTGCAATAAGTTGGCAGTTTTGCTTAGTTTGTAGTTTAACTAGCTTAGACATTATACTTATTATTACCTGATGTCTGGACGTTATTAAGGTTTTGACTTCTTCCGTCCCTGCATCATTTTAATTTATCTTACCCTTTTATTATTTATAAATTGTAAACTCTGTTACCTTAGAGATTGGTACACCTCGTCATTATGCGCACAAACGAATTTGTGAATGTGTACTTTCGTTGCCTAGTAACAACATATTTTTGAACAGCTGAAATAAATTCAGAGGCATCGCCTTGTTTGTTGGAGTCGTATTTTTGTACCTGCGTTGGGTATGGGTTAAAGTTTATCATCAGTGTTTGCTAAATTCTTATTCTTCGAACCGCTTTGTAATTAATATGTAGTTTTAGTGTATTTAGTCGTATATTATTCAGACAAGAACATTCTAAGCTGATACACCACTGGCAACAGCTGAACTCGGTCCGCCATAATCGCGCAGAATTGATGACGTGTCTGTCACTTTCTCTAAGGTAATGGAGTTTATACCATTTTATTTTTCCTAATAGCAAGTGTAAACAAATCCTGTTGGTTAAATCAAATTAAAAAAAAATCAGTCCTAATCAACTGAACGAAAAAAAAACAATGGTCTTGAGGGGATTTTAGTGCTTTACGCTCCAAATAGGCTTTTAATCTGTAAACGTCAACGATGTCCACAGCTTCCCGTAACTAGGTGATTAATTACACTGCCATGTGTTCCATTTCACTGTTATGAGTGGCTTTCAATTTAACTTTGTTTTAAATCGATGCTTGGACGATCTTAAATGTACATATAAATCCACTCTCAACTTTGCGTTTTAACGAAAAATTAGCATTGTTTCATGGTTTTACCATAAAATGTTTATAAAACGTAAAAACTTTCTCAATTAGAAAATAAAATCTTAATGCAAATGGACGCTAGATTAGTTTTAGTTCATTCCAGAGCCAGGTAGTTCCTAACACCAACGGAAAGTTTAGAAAAACAGCAATTATATGTGTATGTTCTTAGAACAGGAAAAAACTCTCAGCATTAAAGTCTTTCTACTATTCTTTACTTATGATTTATTTTGTTAAACACCAATATGTACCTCAGAAATTCATATGTTAATTCACATTTCACAATGGGTGAGTAATTACTCATTCACTCCAGTAGGTAGTTGCATTAGCTCTGTTCCATTTCAATTCAGACAGCTGTTACCAAACTGTGTCAGTGATATGTTTGAGAACATGGATGAATAATACATGCATAGAAAATAATGCATTTTCTAGATTCTCTGCTCTATTGTTGACTAATCTAGAAATTGCGTTATACCGTTTAGTAATCTTAAAATAATCAAAGACAAAAAAAAAATAGCTTTTGTCATAAAATCATTAGTCATAAAAATGTTTTTCCTTTTGTGAACCAGATATGGGGACACAGTGTATATTTGACGATGAATATTTCCAAAATAGTATTACAATAAAAATATTAATAATTTTAGAGGTTTGGTTTTCAGACAATTTTCAAGATGGCGTAGCCAGTGTTATTTTCGAAAACTCGTTTTCGGTTACTTAATATTTCCAGTAGGGTAACTACTTGATCTTTTAAATAATCATAGATGGTCGATTGACGCATTTTCACAGCGGCTTCATAATTTGAAACGGAACATCACATTTTCTTGGCGCCATATACAATTTCAAAAACCAATGAACAAAAGGGCCCACGAAAATTAAATCTATACTTACCATACAATCATTAGTCAGTTTATTTTGATAATTAGTTTTTCTCCAATTTATTGCCGATCACTATAACTGTCATTATGTAATACTTTAAGATACTATCTATGAGTTGATTATTTTTAATTCATGACTACATTTTGCCGGACTGTTGATACTCGATCAATTTGAAAATGAATCACTATAACAAAGAACAATTGCATGGCACCAATAATGAGACAATGGTTATTAACTTCTTATCATTTCCGTTAAAATGGCGGACCAATAGTCCTTTAAAGTGTTTCAATAGAATTTAAATTAAGAACAGTATCATAGCGGTTTGAATATTTGCTCGTGCAGTTGCGAACAGAATATATTAGGCTAGGGGAGACTATTGCAAACGTGCATGTTAACACCTTTTTCTACAGCTTCTATTGCACACAAAATGTGGTACTAGCACTAAGAGATTCTCATGTTTACTAGATGTGAAAATTCAACGGTTTTCTTCCAGTAAGTTTGAGAAACTAACCTACTATATACTTTATTTAGCATTTATCTAAATCTCCAGGGTTCTGCAATCCTTCCAAACTAAGCTAAACTTACCGAAGTGACAAACAACATACTAGGTGCAATTTAGTCCGATCAGATATCAGTAGGTATTGGGGTACTTGAGACCAGCCCCTCTCTTCCTACTTTTGGCCACGCCTGCTGCTCTCTGATTGGCTATCCCCTCTCCTCTAGCTCCTCCCCTTGCTGCTGATTGGCCGACGCCATCTTGGATGACACGCCTACTATTCTCTGATTGGCTGAAGGCGGCCATTTTGAAAACGCCTACTATTCTCTGATTGGATGACGGCCATTTTGGAACTTCGGGCGCCATTTTACCACGCCCTATGACGGGAAACTGTATTACCGACAACATGCATGCTTCTAAGAGATGGCGCTATGAAGGAATACCGACAAACTATGTACTATTACTACTAGGGGGCGACGCGTCATGAAGAAATCTGTATTATCGATTACGTATGTACTGGTTGATAGAGGGCGTGATCGAGGTTTATCATTTTATATTAATAAATTTCACCGATTTCTCAAATAATTATCGTCGTCATTAATAAGATAATTACATATAGTAATAATTAATTCAGCATTAAAAATTTGAAATTCAGCTTTAAACGCAAATCGCTGCGGACCTGCGCGATATAAACGAACCCCCAGTTTTCTATCTATCTCTACCATTATATAAATTTCTAATATAATATTTACGTCGAGAGATTGATTGATCATATAGCTGATATATTAATTAGCTGCATTTTTCTCTTTCACAACCGCGATCAATGAAACATTTCCAGTGCGTATTTCTTGGTATCCCTTACAACCCTAATATAATTTTACATACAGTGGTATTTCATTTTAAAATTTGTCATTTTGAAGTCGACATCTTAGATTTCCCACTCTTGAATTTTTAGCTCTGGGGAATTGGATCGAACATCTTTTATCCCTTTTAACTAGACGGAAATACTCTCTCCTTCTCGCTGTCCTGCGTACCTTGCTATCTCTCTCAACGAAGAAATCTGTATTATCGCCTAACAATTTACGGATATTTGCTAATAGAAGTAGCGTTAGTATGAATACCTCGTAGACACGCCCATTCGTGATCTGATTGATCGATAGCTTTTATCCATACCCAGATGGTCGGTCTGTCATCTTGAAACACGTTCTGAATGGTTCGGCCATCTTTTTTCCTACCATAGGCGATCATCTTGGAATACGTTCTGGTTGGTTCGGTCATATTTTAGCCCTACACTTAGCGTTTAATGTCTTGCGTACCTAGCTATCTCTCGCTACTATTACCTACAAGTTCTGCTACCTTTCTCTCTCACGCACACACTGTACTCTTTCTACCTTTTCTAGAAGAAATAATAATGTCAGATAGGAATTAGATTATGTTTCTACTTTTCGTATACCCTCTCTCGCGGATAACGATCTACCTTTTTATATAGTCGCCCTTCTCCCTTAATCATGCTAGTAAATGAGACATCAATGTTTAAATATATTATTGTTTAAATATATGTTATGTTTAAATATATGTAAATGCCATTTAATGCCGAAACAATATTCTCAGGTTAAGAATCTAATAAAACTTATGAAACTTTAATTAATCTTTGTATTTATTTTATATTTCATAATCATATTTCTAACTGGCCGACAGAAAGCTCCTGCCGACTAAAGTGATTTTAGCGCTACTTTAAGGGCGTGCAACCTCTAAACTAGTTAAGTCTCAGTGATCAGAATTTAATCACTAGCTACTATTGACTAGTAGGTTACTGTGTAAAAATTTAAAAATTTTCGCATATGTCCCTTTTGAGATATTCACACTCAAAAATCTAATTTTTGCAGTAACGCAGTTTTTAAAAATTTATATAAAATTAAGGAATCAGTTCTCAGTTTTAATTGTCTAGCTACAAGTTTAGGTACCAGTAGTCTTTATCTGCAAAAAAATTGAAGGTTAGATTTAATTCCTTCACATGACATTTCACAACCAAAGTTAACAATTTAATAATTTTTCTTTGTAATGTTTAAGTGACAAACCGCTTACTAATAACACACCTAGCTAAAATGTTTATAATGTCAAATACAGTCCTTTTTGTTTGTAGCAACATTGTTTTTGCTTCAACTTGATAGCTTCTCAAATAAAAAAATTATAGGGCTTACCGCAAGACATGTTTTTTCGCAAAAATAACATGCGCTACGTCACAAAAATGGCAAAAGGTCTAAAAATAAAATAATTCCTGTTTTGTATTCTTTAGACATAAGGTAACATTTACGCAAAGTTTTAATTTTTTGAAAACTATGAAGCAACTTGATTTGGTATGGATTGACCCAGTTGGGAGTATAGGGGCTGGAGGTAATTTGAATTTCACGAGTTAAACAATCTTCAACAACTAGAAAGAATATTACCTTAATGTACTTGAATTTAATTATAATTTCCGTTAAGCAATAGATAAATGTAAAATAGTTTAATGTACTTTTGTTATGATTGCTAGGGTTGCGAATACTTGAAATGAATTAAAAAACCCCAACGAAATTAAAAACTCACGAAATTGCCAATCTTTGATAACGAAATCGAAATTGGTAGCTAATAGATGAATTTCAGTTATATGTAAAAAAACCCGGATACTGGGCTACACTTACACTAGTTCTGCAAAAATATTTGTTTAAACGAAAGCTAAAGTCGGTGTCAAAGTAAAGTGGCTTTCAAAGAAGAGAATAAGTAAACTGAGAAAACATCAAACGTTCTTTTTGTTAAAGTAAACTCTTTCACTACATACATTTCAAAGCGAAAATCTGTGTAGGATTAGAAATAGAAAATTCAATAAACTTCATTGGTGACATAGAGTATGCGACAATGACGATAAATCTTGAAATCTGTTAAATTTAGTAATCAGTTCTGTATAAGGTATTTTTAGTTTAACAAATTTCGTACATCAATTAAATTTAACTAAAACCATAATTTATAACCACATCCGAATAATAAAGTACCAAGCCAAGCCGCAAATGAGAAACATTAATATAGAATAATACTTAATGAGTCCGTTATGTTGCAATCTCTTCTCGATTAAATGAAATACTATATCTGTTACTAAACCTACGCATTATTAAACGAATAGCGAAAGTTAAAAATTAAACTTTAAGAAATTTCCTAGCCCGGGATTAATAAATTAATAGTTAATCAATAAAAAAGTAATACTATCTATATTTATGAGCTTGTGTGGGATGGAACAACCAACAACGTATCCGAGTAATAGTATTGTTTATTTTGTTAAAAGTTTTATAAACGTTCCTCTTGTCTTTTTCTCCTGAATGTTGGTCATTCAAAATATTTATACTGCTTCGTTATTGTTTAGATTTTGTAAATAAGGAAACTTCATTTAAATAAAAAATAAATCCTTATACAATTTTCAATAAAATCTACCATTGTCCAACTTGAGCAACCATTCATGGATCTAAGAAATAAATATGCGCCTACACTGATGTAAATTAACAACATTGCCTAACTTTAAATAATTTTGTTCTTATTACCAATACCATATATGTAAGTATACTTCCTACGCTTTTAAAAAAGGATGCTTTAAATTAAACAGATACGGACGTGAATTGCATTTTAACAGCGGTTTAAACCAAAAAAAACAAACTACAGTTAACAACGTATTTGTTTGAAATATCAACGGGCATATAATAATTGCTTCCGATTAACCAACTATCCGATTCTATTGTTTAAAAGAAAAGAAATTAAAACTAGAATTAGAGAAGCAATGATGACTATGTGCGCAATAGTTCACATTTAATTAAGCTTACTATCAACTGCCAATTATTTCTCTAGATTGTAATTACGCCTACTAATCGATTAAACCTACAGAAGAAAAAAAAATCTTGCCGTCCAAAGTCGAATTTGAATGAACGACCATTGGTTTACGAGGCATGAGGCATGGCATCTTCACCATTCGTCTATCCGTGAATTTATTTAATTGGTTATATCGGTTATATAATATTGGTTGGAGATGTGTATCTATATAGCAGTGTAGTGTTTAGAGATAGTATATCGGCAGAACGTGCTTTCTGTAAAAGTTGTATAATATGGCTGATATGGTATGATGGAGGCATAGGATGAGGTGTTTTATTATGTAATATGCGGGGGGACTTCAATAAACATTTCCAGAGGCCTGGGTATAAGAATTAATGGGAGTTGGATTTTCTTAGTGTTTTAGAACTACTTCGACCATGCAGAGTCTTATGGTATACCACAGGTGTTTTTTTCTTTAAAGAAAGTAGAACCACCTACTAAACTACGCATATTTTAGAATTTGGATTTTTTTTTCTATCGTTAATAGTTTCGGAGATATAAATAACAAATTTTAAGGGATGATTTCTAACCACCTTATAGTATATTTAGTATATTATAATAATAATAATATCTCTTTATTGTTCAACAGGAAATCCAATTCTAGGACAACATTAAAATAGATATATAGTGTATAAGCATCGCTTACATTGATAAGCTGGGCGGTAAAGATCAAAATGCTAACTTTGAGTAGAAGCATCGTATACTCACATGCTATAGCTCATTTATACGGGTTCGGCGAGTAAAATTTATTTCAGTTTCTCGGAGACATCCCCTTAACTACATTTTATTCACATGACCCAATACCACTGTTGTAAATAATGTAAAATATTCCCAAGAAATCTAATGCTTCTGTCATCTATACATCCAATGATAAAATCTGGTGTGTATTGCAGCTTTAGATTTTGGGAACTGAAGTAATTTCTAATGTATATTATATATAATTCTTGTAAATGATGTATACAACTTTTATATTGTATATCCAATAAACGAGTTTACCTAATATTCAAAATAATACTATGTGCAACAGATTCGAACCTGACCGGAGCCCGAAATTAAGTTCCTTATTCGGCCCGAATCCAGCCTACGGGCTATGAGGCTATTATTCACCTTTCCACATTTCCCTCTTACCATATTTCAATATGTCAAAATGCATGTTTCAAACTATCAATGAACAAGATTTTCCAGATATCCCATGTGGGACACCTGAAAATAAATTTTTTAAGTTTTGCATGAAAAAATGAGTCAGGGAACTGATTTTTAGAAATTTTGAGTAGTGTTCAAGCTTGGCCGATTTTCAAACTGTTTTCAATTTTACGTTCAGAATTAAAATGTCTACCAATGCACTAGTTTCATCAAATTCTAAGATTGTAAGCTGTGGATGTCATATTGGGTAGGCGGAGCAGACCACACGACGCCTACCCATAGAACTGGTCCGACCTCTCCTATCCCAGGCTTGTCTGGGTAACGGTTATTTAGTACAAAAGGCTTCTAGGTTCCCCGCCTAGGCCTCCCAGGATCAAACGTGTGGTAGAGAAACACGTAAGTGTTCTCGACGATTACTAATTAACGTTGCGGAGGAAACTCTTCTAACATGAGAACCGGTGTGGGTGGATTTGATTCTTACCTGGAACCAGGTCAATCATGGTCACCGTTAGGAACCCGCTGGTTGACTGAGTCAATTATGGTCAACTTCACCTGAAAGGGTACATACCGGGGGTCTATAACATGTAGACCTGTAAACGAAGCGCTGTCGAGGGCACACCAAGCCTATAATTTGGTAGATCGGGGTGGCAAAACCATTAAAAAACCAAGTCCTGCCACATTGAGGTTGGATTCGATCGGGCAGTGGTCCTCAATTCTACAGAATTGGGGAATAGTCCGAAGCTGGACGAGGTACAATCTCCTAGGAGAGAGTGCCGACGAGTGAGCACGTTTATAGCTCCGGTACTAACCTGGAAAGCTAGTAGAGGATGGATAGTAACCTCGCTCCTACCAGTGAGTGACTGGTAGCACTATCTTTGATAGTCGCGCGCTAATTGAGCGTAACTCAATTCATGTCTGAAAGACGGGAAGGAACACACGAACGTTCATAAATATAAAGCATCAAATACTTAAGTATCAACTACGGCCTATTATAAATTATAAGGCGATGCACAAGGCTATAAGTCACTGTTAGAGTGAATTCACTCGTCTGAAGATCACTCTGTTTTATATCCTGTCTTCAGGACTCCTATGCAGCGAAGTAGGGCGGTGAAATTCATTCGTCAGAACAGTTAGTCATACATGTGGATGTCATAATGTGAATGAGCTGATATGGAATGGTGATCAACTGATGTAGAATAATGTTAGTCGAGTTAGGGTAAGAGTGCTAGTTTACAAAGCTGGATCATCCAAAACAAAACAGATCATCATAATGCCTTTAAAAAAACATTGTAACTATGGTTTGATATGTGCGTGTTGGTTGAAATAATTTTTAGTTTAAAATTTTCTTATTCCATGTTTTTTGTTTTTATTTGGTAAAATGGAGTAGTTGTCAATCGATTAAATTTTGAAATCTGATCATTTTAATTGGAATATCACTTTATTTTACCGACTCTACGTATATCAGTTTATAACATCTCTGATGCGTACATCATGATGTCTAAACGTACGTTTGTTGAACAACTCATTACAAGTTTAGCGAATTACGTAAAAGATTCAGGAGGTTTTGTTTGTTACATTCGCCAATGGCGGTTTTTAAGAGGCTGTGGTGTTCATATATCATATGTATGTTCGATATGTCATTCGAAGCGTCCGAGAGCTACATCATAGTATATGGTTTTTGGTTTTTCACATAATATCGCAACTAGTGGTGATAAATGTGTTTTTTTGGCAAATGACCGTTAACTATCTTGAACCTAAGCATGGTAAGCATAACATATGATCTATTCTCAAAATCCACTCGCCTAGAGAATAACTTTTTCTTATGCGCCACCTTCATCCAAACATTTCATGAAAAGTTAGGTTTTGTACCTAGTTAGGTTTAGTATTTGTACCTAGTATGTAAATAGACTTCTTTTCTTTTGGTATGAAACTACGTGGTTGTCTTACATTAAAACAATAACCTTGAGCGGCCACCTTGACGTGGGGTAGGGGAAGGGTTAGGTACCGGTAGGTGCTCCTCTAAATAAAGTAACAATTCTATAATCTTTAACGAATACTGTATAATCTTCTAACAAATCTAATTTTAACCTAAAGTTCCTACTGTAAAGGAAGATCACTTAACCTAACTTTTCAGGGAGTGCTTGGATTAAGTGGCGCATAAGAGAATCACATATACCTACACTGCATAGTTTAGAGATTTTCTTCGAAATAGACAAGAAAAAAGATTTTGTTGTAGTGTTGTGCCGTAAATTTCGAAGTGGACCTCCCAGGCGACTCAGACCCAATGCATAAATGTAAGTGTATCTGAAGCAAACTTTCCATTGTTTTTAAAGGAAATTCTATATGCTAACATTTTTTTAAATTAATTTTATCAGAAGGTATAGTATGTTGCTCAGGTATTACTATTTTATTTAAATTAGTAAATCCAAATCTCAGTAAAACCAGCCTCAAAAACCTGCATAGTAGCATATCTACTAAAAAAAACCTAACCACAAAACTGCTTGCAGCTTAAGTCTTGATTAAGCAGCCTTAATCATTAATTGCCATGCCTTAGATTAGGCTGGTTAGATTGGTTGTTAGTTAAGGTTTTACTAATTTAACTAATTAGTAAGGTTTTGAGATTGATCGGCCATTAACAACACTGGCCGGTTTACAACGCCGACTGTAACATAAATTTATAGTTGTTTACTTCCTTAAGGTATTTGTGATGTGTATACCAAAATGGCGATATGTTTTCATACTTTATTAGAAACTAGTAAAATATTATTTTGCAGTTTTTTTAAATTCTATTTGTATGTTTATTCCAGTCCAAAATCCAGTTTAAAAATCTACACTACTCTGTTTCTTTAAATTTTTCAAACAAAATAATATAAAAGTTTTTTACTAACTTCGATAAAATGGAAAACAAACTTTTTACTCAGCGTGAAAACAGCATCCCAAAGGGGAAACCGTAAAATTTTGTTTATAAAAAATCAATTGTAAACAATGTAATTTGAATCTACTTCCTATTGTTCGCCAAAGGTAAATTTGCTCACTTTTATAGCTAAAGTTCGTTCGCATGAATTTATTTTTATATTACTACACACTTGTATGAGATTATTATTATTATTTACAAACTGTAGTAGTTCAGTATCTATTTTAATTTTCAATATTTTTCAGTTGAAGTTGTTTTTAAATGTTATTTAAGATAATTTATTATTATTACCATTGAATTCTGACTCGACAGTGACATTATATAGATTTATGTTCTTCATTTTCCCTTTTATTTGGGTAAAACCGTGTAATACGATTGCGGGTAACACTAACGGGGCTGAAATAAACGAATTCCTATAGTCAGTAATACCAGAGTTTGGTAGACATCTATAAAAAGGGTGCGTCCTCTGACATTTGGTACTTGAGTTGGGAATCGTGATAAGCTGTTCCAATCTGCCTGGGTTGCCGCAGGGCTGATTAATGCATTCAGAGCAAAATGGACGGGTCCTTCCGTGTTTGCGACAGTGTCGGTTTTAAATGAGTTACGCAAATCGGGTGCATCAATTTCCCGAGGGGTTGATGTATATATATATTTTTTGTGTTTTTTTTCCGCCAAGATAATGTATAATATTTAGGTGGACGTTTGTTGTAGAAACATCAGTAACAAAAAGCATAGGATATGATGAATCGTGGAATTATTTAGAACATTGCAGGTTATATTTCCGTAGGTTACACTATTTAGGGAAACAAGTGAATGCAGCTATAAATCAAGAAAAATATTTAATTTTTTGTAACACGTTCGTTAACGTATGGTAGGATGTATAATGGTAGATTTATTGTAAATAGAATCCAAGTATTCCGAAATTTTGTGAGACTGGGCTTCCGAATATTTATTGAATTGCTTTTATTATTATGATTTCGTAAATTTTTGTTATTATAGTCAAACTCAACTTTTAAGTTTACAATTCCTTCTAGTAAGTGTGTAGCCAACACAAACGCGGCTACCTAAAACCTTGGATTTCTAGAGGAAGAACTATTCAGGAACACCTAGTCACTAACGGTATCTAGTTAAACGGCGTATAAGTTATTATTTATCACCCGAACTTCTAATTCGGTATAAGGAAAACAATAACCGGCGCAAGCAAGACAGCATTTAGAATTCGTGTCAGGGAGACCTAAAAGTACAATTGACTGCAATTTCCTTGCAAGGTAATAAGGCATTGGAATATGAATATGTGCCCTTGCACTCTGGTAAGTGTAGCACACCTAAGGAAGTCAGGTAAAATTTTAATATGTCGCTTAACTTGATACTGTCGTTGTCTTCAAGTTACCGTTGAAACATTAATTATTTAACTATTTCTTCTAGCCCCGTAGGTTAAAGCATCACTAGTTAACGTATATGCCAGAATGACAGGTGAGGTTACTATTATTTAACTCATTAACATATAATTTAACTAGCATTAACACTAGGAAACAAGACAAAACAAAATAAAGTTCACTCGTAGCGTGAAACCACTTGGAACAAACCGACCTTTCTTTGTAACCTCCAGTCGGAGTTGATCTGTTTAGGTTCTGTAGTAGGTAAGTTCCGATGTTGATCACAGTTTACCGAGTTTACCTCCTGTGGATGGTTTTGGAGTGCTCTTTAGGTTCTACGACTTCCGAAAAGGAATAGTTCCACTATAACCTCACTAAGCCTTAAAATAATGCCGATGAACAATTCAAGAGATTCTGACGAATGTGACCACTTACCCTCGATGGGATGACTTGAAATAGAGCCAATATGCTCGGAGAAGAATAAAATCCGATATCAGCGTATCCTGTGACTCATTTTCCACTACAACCAGCCCTCACAAGTTCACAACGTCAAGGATGTTAAAGAGGTCCGTGAAGCTAGCACAACCATTATAGCACAATCAAATAAAACTTTCGTAAATATTTAGTACTCATTAATTACTAATTAATTACTAAAAAGAAAAATTTATTACTGTTGCCTTTAAAAAAAAAACCCGGGTTGTTCCAGCCTCACAGTGAAGCTAGCACAACCACACCAAAAATAAACAACGATTACAAAAAACTAACGTACTTATTAATTACTAATTAATTACTCAAAAATCAAATTTATTACTATTGCAGAAAAAAAGATATGAATGTTAAAACATCTAAAAATGTATCTAACGTGGAATTTTCCATTTTGAATAAAAGAGAACGGGACTACGATTTATTACTCCAGCACAACCGACAAATTATCGTTTATATCAACAAATATGATTAGCCAAACCAGATTCTAGCATATTTCGACATAATTACCGTGTCCAAATTCGTTAAAACACATACAATACACCTTAATACGGGAATTTCCAATCTGAATCAAGTAGGACGAAACTACAATTTATTACTCCAGCACAACCGACAAATTATCGTTTATATCAATAAATATGATTAGTCAAAACCAGATTCTAGCATATTTCGACATAATTACCGTGTCCAAATTCGTTAAAACACATACAATACACCTTAATACGGGAATTTCCAATCTGAATCAAGTAGGACGAGACTATAATTTATTACTCCAGCACAACCGACCAATTATCGTTTATATCAACAAATATGATTAGTCAGAACCAGATTCTAGCATATTTCGACATAATTACAGTGTCCAAATTCGTTAAAACACATACAATACACCTTAATACGGGAATTTCCAATCTGAATCAAGTAGGACGAAACTACAATTTATTACTCCAGCACAACCGACAAATTATCGTTTATATCAACAAATATGATTAGTCAAAACCAGATTCTAGCATATTTCGACATAATTACCGTGTCCAAATTCGTTAAAACACATACAATACACCTTAATACGGGAATTTTAAAATCTGAATCCAAATCCAATCTGAATTAAGTAGGACGAAACTACAATTTATTACTCCAGCACAACCGACAAATTATCGTTTATATCAACAAATATCATTAGTCAGAACCAGATTCTAGAATATTTCGACATAATTACCGTGTGCAAATTCGTTAAAACACATACAATACACCTTAATACGGGAATTTCCAATCTGAATCAAGTAGGACGAAACTACAATTTATTACTCCAGCACAACCGACAAATTATCGTTTATATCAACAAATATGATTAGTCAAAACCAGATTCTAGCATATTTCGACATAACTACCGTATCCAAATTCGTTAAAACACATACAATACACCTTAATACGGGAATTTTAAAATCTGAATCCAAATCCAATCTGAATTAAGTAGGACGAAACTACAATTTATTACTCCAGCACAACCGACAAATTATCGTTTATATCAACAAATATCATTAGTCAGAACCAGATTCTAGAATATTTCGACATAATTACCGTGTGCAAATTCGTTAAAACACATACAATACACCTTAATACGGGAATTTCCAATCTGAATCAAGTAGGACGAAACTACAATTTATTACTCCAGCACAACCGACAAATTATCTTTTATATCAACAAATATGATAAGTCAGAACCAGATTCTAGCATATTTCGACATAATTACCGTGTCCAAATTGGTTAAAACACATACAATACACCTTAATACGGGAATTTCCAATCTGAATGAAGTAGAACGAGACTACAATTTATTACTCCAGCACAACCGACAAATTATCGTTTATATCAACAAATATGATTAGTCAGAACCAGATTCTACCATATTTCGATATAATTACCGTGTCTAAATTCGTTAAAGCACATACAATACACCTTAATAAGGGAATTTCCAATCTGAATGAAGTAGGATGAAGCTACAATTTATTACTCCAGCACAACCGACAAATTATGGTTTATATCAACAAATATCATTAGTCAGAACCAGATTCTACCATATTTCGACATAATTACCGTGTCTAAATTCGTTAAAACACATACAATACACCTTAATAAGGAAATTTCCAATCTGAATGAAGTAGGATGAAACTACAATTTATTACTCCAGCACAACCGCGAAATTATGGTTTATATCAACAAATATCATTAGTCAGAACCAGATTCTACCATATTTCGACATAATTACAGTGTCTAAATTCGTTAAAATACATGCAATACACCTTTATAAGGAATCGTCCAATCTGAATGAAGTAGGATGAAACTACAATTTATTACTCCAGCACAACCGACACATTATCGTTTATATCAACAAATATCATTAGTCAGAACCGGGTTCTACCATATTTACACATAATTACCGTGTCTAAATTCGTTAAAGTTTCATCCTACTTCATTCAGATTGGAAATTCCCTTATTAAGGTGTATTATATGTGTTTTAACGAATTTAGACACGGTAATTATGTCGAAATATGGTAGAATCTGGTTCTGACTAATGATATTTGTTGATATAAACGATTATTTGTCGGTTGTGCTGGAGTAATAAATTGTAGTCTCCTCCTACTTCATTCAGATTGGAAGTTTCCTTATTAAGGTGTATTGCATGTGTTTTAACGAATTTAGACACGGTAATTGTGTCGAAATATGGTAGAATCTGGTTCTGACTAATGATATTTGTTGATATAAACCATTATTTGTCGGTTGTGCTGGAGTAATAAATTGTAGTCTCATCCTACTTCATTCAGATTGGACATTTCCTTATTAAGGTGTATTGCATGTGTTTTAACGAATTTAGACACGGTAATTATGTCGAAATATGGTAGAATCTGGTTCTGACTAATGATATTTGTTGATATAAACGATAATCTGTCGGTTGTGCTGGCGTAGTAAATTGTAGTCTCGTTCAATTTTATTCAAAATGGAAAATTCCACGTTAGATACTTTGGTAGATGTTTTAATATTAATATCTTTTTTTTTTGGAGCAGTAGTAAATATGTATTTTGTGCCATTAGTTAGTAATCAATGAGTAATAAATATTGACATTGTTTTTATTTAGTTGTGCAGTATTTTTAGTGTGGTTGTGCTAGCTTCACTGTGATGCTGGAACAACCCCATGTTTTTTTTAAACCGCAACAGTAATAAATTTGATTTTTGAGTAATTAATTAGTAATTAATAGGTACGTTAGTTTTTTGCAATCGTTGTTTATTTTTGGTGCGGTTGTGCTAGCTTCACTGTGAGGCTGGAACAACCCGTTTTTTTTAAAAAAAGGCAGCAGTAATAAATTTTTCTTTTTAGTAATTAATTAGTAATTAATGAGTACTAAATATTTACAAAGGTTTTATTTGATTGTACTGTAATGGTTGTGCTAGCTTCACGGACCTATGTTAAAGCCTACCTTCACTTTTGCGAGCCTGCTCCAGCGCAGAGATGAAAACCGATTTCACTTAAAAAAGATGGTGCACAAGTCTCTAACGCTTCTCAAAAAGCAATTGACACGGAAAAAAGTTCGTTTTTTTCTCCTCGGAAAAACGAATTGCCCTCTTATCAGCAGAAATAAATAACCACGGCAACAATAATGAATTCCCCATTTTCACTTTTGATTAATGGGTTGCCTACATTTAGAGACTAAGTGGCCTAATTAATTCAGAAGCACCAATTGGTACCATGGGGTGCTTAAACAAAATAAGATTGCAACAACTGCATTTATCATTATGGTATAACATATTTATAACAATTTTTCAGAAAAAGTATAATGAACTCGGTCATATACTAACAGCCTACAGACTTACACAGCTCACAATATTTCTGTGGAGAACTTAAGAGGAAAATTATAAACAATAAGAATGGTGCTTTTTAAGCGGGAGTACATTCCGTTCATTCAGTCCACATTTGTGGACACTTTCTTTACTGCTATTTAGGTATTATACAGGGCGCTTAAGTAAAAATCAGTATTATTTAAACATGTGAGAGTACACATAAAATGCAACAAAATCTTTTACGTTGGAAAGTGAGTGTAAATATGATGTATATTACATTTTTATGCCTAGTGTATTCTTCAGATGGTATGGAACTGAAACGATATCATTATTTTTTTTGGCTTTCGATGAGTTTCGACTGACAAATCCCCAAATGCGGCTGAATATTTGAGATTTTTTAATTAGTTGCTACCGTATGTGTGTTGCATAAAATGGACGAAATTTTGTACATTTCTTGAAATATTATGTAACCCACAAAAATTTGATTCCTTCAAAGGTATATTCTTGTTTCGTGCGTCACGTTTCGTCCGTCGACGAAAATCTACCGAAACACTTCACGTTTCGTGCAGAATTAAAATGAAGGCGTTTATAATTTCTTTCATCGTGCGCTATTTACCTGCACATGTTTACCTGATTTTACCTGACTCATCAAGTACGATAGTAACATAAATACTAGTATTCAACACTTCAATCAGCACTGAGCTAGCTATAAAGTACGTACACCGTTTCTATTTGGTACTCTCTTTTACTTAAGCACATGTTACAAACTGTAATTTATTCCATACTTTATCAACACACGCTCTCCAAAAATAACTTACGATTCCCACAATTTCACATACCTATTTTCGGTATTATTCGGTGGCTCTTACATTCTTTTTATCATTCACACCTTATGTGTGAAGTTTGAGTATTTTTGTAAAAACAGAAAAAGTTACTTTTCGAACACCTTTTATCTGTGTTTTATTAGCTATACTGTTTATACGATCAACACTTCTAAGAAATAAATTCGCTATAAGAAGTAATGTGGCTCGTGTAGGATACAACTTATCTGAATCTATGGTCATCATTTGTTTACCAGAAGTAGTGCTAAGAAACAACCGGAAACGTTACTCAATTTAGAATATCGATGAATATCGATATCGATATAATTCAGATCTATTAGAAAGTAGATAATACAGACTAATTAAGCGTACTTTTTTATTTAAATTTCCTTCAATTCAGAATTTGACTGCACAACCAAGATTTTCTTAATTACTTATATCAAATCCATGGTGTTTTTATTGGCACATAAGTATCGAAAGCTTCAAATATTGTAATTGAATTTATCCTTTTCAAAGAATTTCGTTTTAAAGAAACTAATACTTACTTTTAGAATACATAATATACAGGTTTTAAGTGTCGATAGGGATGTTTTGTAAATTGTCATAACTGTTGAAGTTGTTTGAGTGTTAAAAAGTATTCCTATAATTATATTTTATAAATTTTTATCTAACTTAATATCTAATAAGTTTCTTATTTATACATGCTTGTCCATTATTATTTCCCCTTTATTAATTAGGATCTAAAAGTAAATTTAAAAAATTCATATAATTGATCAAGCAGTCGAACTGGTTTAAAAAACACATGATTACTTAAAAACTATGAGAAACTATTTATTTGGTCTTAATTAATACTGTTTAATAATGCTTTAGATTTTTTGTATTTGATGTGAAAAAATAGATCAAATATTGAGCAGAAAATCAACAATTTGTATGTAAAAATCTTATTTTAAAAAGTATCCAAACTCAGCAGGTAAATCCCAAATGAGCGCACAAAACGAAAAGTCATTAGTACCGAATTTGATTGTCCATCTGGATTACGCACGAAACGAGGTTTTGCAACTTAGTACGAAATGCTCACAAATTCCTACTTAGATCCTAGACTTAGAATTTGTTTAACAATAAGGACAATGAATTGTGTTAGCCTTTCTTTAGTATTCCGCGAAACATATAAAATAATCTTTTATAGAAATAATCTTATAATAATTATTTATTACTAACTAAAATGTCTCCTCTTCACCTTAGCCAACATCATATATGTAAATAAGTACGAATTACCTGCACAAAATGACTAAAATTGGAAAACCCAATATTTTGCATATCAATAGAGTTCATTAACTTGGTCCTGGAACTAACTTATCAAGGGTAAATGAAATCGACGAAGGGGGATTTAGTTAAATTAATTGTTATCATTTAATAGATTTCAAACACATTTTCAAAATTTCTCTGCTCACTTTACACTAATAATGTTTGAAGTTATATGAACGTAGTAAACAATTAACAACGATAAACGTTGAAATTTATTGTTTCCCGGTTTTGTAATTGCATGTATGTTTGATGTAGTGTATTATTACAATAACACGTATATTTATTTGCAGTAGACTAATACAGAATTTCATATAAATGAATGATATTGCAATCATACAGCAATATATATGTGAGCAATATATTTATTTACATAAATCGAATTTAAATACATAACGCATTTAAAATCGTATTTATTCAAAGTAATAAAATTGGTATGGGCTTATTTAATATGCAAACCTTTATTATGTGTTGATATTCAGTTTGCTTTTTAGACTTTTGAATTGAATTAAATTCCACAAGGAAAATATTTCATTGTTATCAAAACAAATATAGCACAAAAATTAAATTTTATTTGATTATTTATATTATTTAAAATTACTCTATGCAGGAACAGAATATTGTTTGTTGACATGGTATGGCCCTACCATCTTACGCATCTAACATCTGACTACCACAAGGGTATAATTTTGCCGCTTTCTAACGTTTATTACACCATATCTTACAGCTTAAGCCTTTTATTAAATCAAAGAAATGTTTGCCGTTTCTTGCGACGATGATGATTACCTTGGAATAATTTTGTAGTTATTGTTAAATAAAAAATGAAGAAAACGTGAAGTGCTGCACAATGCATCTCTAGGACTGATAACTTGGTCGCAACTCACTTATGCACACCAACGATCGCTAGTTGCCCAGGTTTGATGATATATAATTATTAATTCCAAAATTGGTTGGAAAGGTAATTAAACGAGAAAACGAATAAAAGTACGTATTACAAATAAATACCTGTAATACTTATGATAAGGGAGAAACAATTAAACAAGGAGATATTTTCATTTTTATACAGGTTGTCTCAAAAATAACAAATATGTGTAAAAAAAATGTTTCTTACAACTTTTTTTTCTAGAATTTTTACTTTCTAAGTTATTTAAAGTTCAAGTTTTCAGCCTGGTCCTGCACGTTCTGCTAGACATTCTCTTTATGTCGCATAATGCTGAAGATTGTAGTTTGTTGAACTTGAAATAATTTGGCAATAAAGCATGATTTTATGTATGCCTTAGAATGAGACTGTTGACCTTGAAACACATTCGTAAATAAAACACATGTTCTTTTTAATTATGTTGTACGAACAAAAGTCTAAATAATTGTAAACGTTTGTGCAGTTAGTTGTTAATGTTACTTAGAATAACATCACTTTTTAAAAACAAACAAATTGAATGATTCGTTTAATTGAATGATATTATTATGTTTAACTATTAAAGGGGGGTATAAAGATTGTGACATCATACGTAGGGAGGTAACATTATGTGTGACAGACACACACAGTAAAATGCCTGAAATTAGCGTGACAGTTTATGGACGATAAATTCGATAAGCAATAAATTTAATGAAATAAATAAAGATTATTAAAAGTTTCACAGTTTTATTAAAATATACCTGACAATATTGTTTCGACAGCTATGCTGTCATTATCAAAGGTAATATAATTATAAACAAACACGTCGCTAAGGTAGATACAAAATAGGTAACTAGATAAAATAATAATAATAATAAAAATTAATAATAAAAATCATAATTAAACATCTAATACTTCCAGTAACGGAGAATTACTGAGCTCAAGTTGTTCATTCATTAAAGGTACCCTGAGTTTGTGTTTGTATATCTCAAAGGCTTCTAAAATGTCTAATTTGCGTTTGTTATTACAAAAATGTAGGAATTTAATATTATTTTGAGGAGTCATTGTGTGATTTTGTTCTAAAAGGTGTTTGGCGTAATTCGATTTTTCAGGATGTTTATTTTTGTAATGACGTACGTGTTCTTTATATCTTATGTCAAAATTTCGAAGTGTTTGTCCAATATATACCGAACTACAAAAAGAACAATTTAAACGGTAAATGCCCGATTTCATGATATCATGTGTTCTGTCTTTAGCATTAAATAAAAATGAAAAAGTGTTAGTGTTGGTTTTAAATGTTATTTTATAATTGTTGGTTTTTCTTAGTATATGTGCAATTTTTTCTGATATTTTGCCAAAATATGGTATAGATATGTAATTTGTGTCTTCTGTTTGATTGTCAATGGGATATATTCTTTTGATAGCTAACCTATAATCTTTTTGTTTAATTAAAGTGTTAATCATGTTCGGATTATAATGATTTGCATGTGCTAGTTGTTTAATGGTTGATATCTCTTTGCTAAAATCTGATTTTGTTAGTGGAATAGTTAAAGCTCTGTGTACTAATGATCTGTATGCTGCTATTTTATGTGTATTGTGGTGACAAGATTCATTTGGTATTGTTATATCTGTTTGTGTTGGTTTTCTGTATATGGAAAATTCAAAAAGATTGTCTGCGTTAATCTTGATATTTAAGTCTAGAAAGTTTATAGCCCTGTTTTGTTCTGTTTCTAGTGTAAATTTTATATTAGGATGGATATTGTTTATAAGAATTAAAAATTCATTGATAACCTCAAAAGAACTGTCAAAACAAGCTAAAATGTCATCAACATAACGAAACCAGAAGATAATGTGTTTAGAGAGGTTTAATTCAAATATTCGATCTTCAAACTTGTCCATAAATATGTTAGCTAATAGAGGACTTAGAGAATTACCCATAGGTAAACCATCCTTTTGTAAATAAATTATGTTATTAAAAGTGAAATAATTTTGACTTATACAAAGGTCAAATAATTGAATTAACTCTAACCTTTTAACTAATTCTATATTACTATTGATCAAGAAACTATCTAATAGAGGAATACATTCTTGTGGGGGTATTCTGGAGAACATGTTGCAAATATCAAAACTAACAAGTTTTGAATGTGGTGGAAGATGTATGTTTTGCAGCTTATCTACTAATTCTAATGAATTTCTAACAGAGTATTTCGATTTGTAACCTATCGTGTTAATAATCTGGTTCAGTTTTTTGGATAAAATGTGATTAGGTGCATTGATGTATGATACAACTGGTCTTATTGGCATATTCTGTTTGTGGGTCTTCACTAATCCATACAGTTTAGGAATTTGTGGGTTTTTATTAATGATTTGTTGCTTTTCTAATTCTGAAAAGCAGATATTGCAGTTTTCTAAACCTTGTTTTATTTCTTTTTGGAATTTTGTGGTTGGGTTTTTGCAACATGTTCTCCAGAATACCCCCACAAGAATGTATTCCTCTATTAGATAGTTTCTTGATCAATAGTAATATAGAATTAGTTAAAAGGTTAGAGTTAATTCAATTATTTGACCTTTGTATAAGTCAAAATTATTTCACTTTTAATAACATAATTTATTTACAAAAGGATGGTTTACCTATGGGTAATTCTCTAAGTCCTCTATTAGCTAACATATTTATGGACAAGTTTGAAGATCGAATATTTGAATTAAACCTCTCTAAACACATTATCTTCTGGTTTCGTTATGTTGATGACATTTTAGCTTGTTTTGACAGTTCTTTTGAGGTTATCAATGAATTTTTAATTCTTATAAACAATATCCATCCTAATATAAAATTTACACTAGAAACAGAACAAAACAGGGCTATAAACTTTCTAGACTTAAATATCAAGATTAACGCAGACAATCTTTTTGAATTTTCCATATACAGAAAACCAACACAAACAGATATAACAATACCAAATGAATCTTGTCACCACAATACACATAAAATAGCAGCATACAGATCATTAGTACACAGAGCTTTAACTATTCCACTAACAAAATCAGATTTTAGCAAAGAGATATCAACCATTAAACAACTAGCACATGCAAATCATTATAATCCGAACATGATTAACACTTTAATTAAACAAAAAGATTATAGGTTAGCTATCAAAAGAATATATCCCATTGACAATCAAACAGAAGACACAAATTACATATCTATACCATATTTTGGCAAAATATCAGAAAAAATTGCACATATACTAAGAAAAACCAACAATTATAAAATAACATTTAAAACCAACACTAACACTTTTTCATTTTTATTTATGACCAGATTTGTTAAAATTTTGCAAAAGATGTATGACGTTTTTTATTGAATAATGGTCATTACATACACTCATCTTTCACACCTTAAAGCTTTATAACTTTCCATAGATACAGCCTGTATAGATTCAAAATAAAAAACAAACGAAATAGGTATATTTATCACGTGCTCGTTTTATTTATGAATAAGTAATATTAAATACTTCATGTACTGACAGTACCACAGATTATTCAATTTTCGAACCTCCCCCACTAGATGTACTAATAAACAGAAATCTTTCAGTTCTATAAATATTATATTTTATGTTCAACTTTACAACCTTAATAATTATTTATGTCAGAACCTTTCGAAGTAATGGATGCTACTTATGAAAGAAATGTTAAAAAACAAAGAGTAAGATAGTACCTTGAGTATATATAATAGATATTTCACGTTCGACACTTCTTCAAGGCAACTATAATAAGTAGAATTGTTAAAACGCTGATTAATCATAATACCATGTAATTATACGTAATTTAATACATGATCATTATTCTTCGTGTTTGCAGCTAATTTAACTCATTTTTTCACATTTAGGTAGTTTTTATGTTCATGAACATTATTGCAAGCAAATTTATAAATTAACCTATTAAGAGTCACATTAAAGTGACCACAAAGTACGGACGTTTTACCATGCACTTATCTTAACATTATACAGACTTATAAACCTCTTTTATTTAGCGGTTTAGCGAATAATTCAGATGATGATAGCGTGAAAATATGTTTTCCATTGATATAAGGTAGTTTCTAGATAACAAAATTAAACAGCGAGAATATTTTAGGGCTTTCAAACATTCTATTTAGGAAAGTATCAACGAATTTTTTTTTATGTATTGGATTTCTCTAAGGATAAACTAACAACAAAACAGTTTTTTATCAATGTGTATCTAAGCTTTTCATATTTATCTGGATTACAATTTCAACTATACGAGTCAACCCTCAAGAGTAGGTAGACAGTCAAATAGTGTTTGGTTTTGCAATAGTGATTATTAAATGAGTTCCATATACTTAATAATTTTAACAGTAAAGAGGTAGGATTTGTTTCAAATCTTCCTTACTTGAAAAGATAAAAAAATCAACCAAAAACTATTGTGAATGTCTCTCATTTTGAGTCATTCCTAATAGTTTTTGGTAGATTTCTTCTCTTATGGATTATCTTCTCAAATAACGGAGATATTTATTGCGTGTAAAGAGCATTTTAGGACATCCTGTATACTTTTGACCTTACTTATCACCAGGACCAACCTGTGACAACAAAGCCAACAAAGTGCTCAAATTCCGTGTAATCGAATGTATACACATAAAATGACGCGATTCCAGGTTTCTAACTGTAATAAATAGAAAAAGTAAACCACCTGTTCAACAATTCTTTATCATAGAATAAATTACGCAAAAAAGACAATTCTCCCTTGAAAAATTGGTGAGATTCAAATGTATGTATTTTATTACAATTTATAATATATCAATTATAATTCTTCAAACCAGTTACTTTGTTATGCGACCTGTCTTTTTAACTAACTTTTTTAATTCCGTAGTCAGATATGTTTGTTCTCGAAAATTGATTTAAATTTTGAAATTTATACATCGTAAAACATTCCTGGGCTGAGGAGGTGGAAAAATTATAATTTAAATTGTAGATATGAAAAATATTAAACCTTAAATGCATGAATTTTTTGCGTAATTTATTCTATGATAAAGAATTGTTGAACAGTTGGTTTATTTTTTCTATTTATTACTGTTTAAAAATCTGGAATCGCCGTAATTTTATACGTATTCATTCGACTACATGAAATAATAATAATAATAATAATAATAATAATTTATTTCCATAGACACTGAAAATACAACGTGTGGGAATTGTCAACAAGTGTAAGGTATATAATAGGTAACATATTAAAATGGTAGATACAAACATACACTAAAACAAATATTAAGAAGCAACGATCTACATATAAATATACAACATATTAAAGTTGTGAAAAAACAAAAAAGGAACATTAATTAATGAAAATCAATGATCTACACATAAAAGAATGTAACAAAATCGCAGTGGAACATTGTTATATAAAACTAAAGTCTACAAGTTCTATTCAGAAAACTCGTTAGTCGAATAAACACACTTATTTATTAGATATTCTTTTAAAAGATATTTAAAGCTACTGCGACTAGAACTATTTCTTATATGTAGTGGTATGTTATTAAAAAGTTTTAAACCTAATATATTAGGCGAATTCTTTGTTATATTAAGTTTGCCAAAAGGAACGTGAAAATTATTTTTATTCCTTGTATCATGTTTATGAACCATGTTATTTGTTAAAAATTTAGATCTATTATTAAATATATTAAGACATAGTTCTAGTATAAATAAGCTAAAAACAGTTAAGATTTTAAATCTGTGAAATAATTCTTTGCAAGAGTGTCTTGTGGGAACATTTGCAATTATTCTGAGAATCTTTTTTTGTATAATGAAAACATCCTTAGTTGTAGTTGAACTACCCCAAAAACTGATACCATATCTCAACCTACATTCTACATGTGCGTAATAGAGAGAAATCAGTTGCTGTGTTGTAAGAATATTTCTTAGAGATTTAAATAAGTAGCACAAAGAATTTAACTTTGAAATTAGATTATTACAATGCAGATTCCAGCTTAAATGATTGTCAAGATGAATTCCAAGGAAGGTGACATTATCACAGTTCTTAATAGTGGAATTATCGATTTTCAAGTTTAAATTTGTACAAGGATGTTGACGAGTGTGAAACGTAACAGATTGGGTTTTTTGCAAATTGAAGTGCAAGCGATTTTCTATAAACCATTTTTGTAATCTGTTTAAAAAACTTTTATATTTTATTTGTAGGACATCCTCGGAAGTATCCGATATGATTGCAGTGGTATCATCAGCATAAATAGTAAGTTTGACTTGAGGGTCTAAAAAAGCAAGATCATTTATATATAATAAAAACAACACAGGGCCCAGAATGGAGCCCTGGGGAACTCCAATATTAATTTCAGTGCAGTTCGAATTAAAATGCTTGATACTATTACCACTGTTAAATGACATCGACACATATTGAATACGAGAAACTAGAAATGATTTTATCCACTCAAATGAATTACCTCTTAACCCAAAATTGGATAATTTATTAAATAAAATCTTGTGATCAACGCAGTCGAATGCCCTGCTGAGATCACAAAATATCCCAACAGGACATTCTCCTGCTTCGACATGTTCAATAACACATTCATAAAATGAATGGATTGCCGTATTTGTGCTTTTACTAGCAGTAAAACCATGTTGAGCTTTAGTTATAATTTCATGTTTCTTAAGAAATTCTTGCAGTCTATTCAGGAAAGCAAGTTCAAAAATTTTTGAAAAGGCAGAAGTTATAGTTATAGGTCTGTAGTTGTCACTTAATTGACGGTTTCCCTTTTTATAGGTAGGAAGAACTTTACTCATTTTGAGTTTTGAAGGAAAACATCCCGTTTGAAACGATAAATTTATTAACGTGCAAAGAGGAGACAAAATTGCCGAAGATACAATTTTTAGTACAGCAACTGGCACGTCGTCTGGTCCAGAAGACCATTTACTTTTTAGTTTCTTTACCACCGTGTTGGCAAACTCATCATCGGTATATGGTTTTAAAAATATGGAGGAAGATGTGGATCTATCCTCATGATTAATTTGACTGCTAGTACCACTTTTAGTCTGCCCAATATTTCGTGAGATTTGCAATGGAATATGCTTAAAGTATTCATTAAAATAGTTGACAATTTGACTAGGGTCATCAAGGCAATCGTTATCAACAACTAAAGTAACATTTTCATGTTGTTTAACTTTATTATTAAATTTAGATACAACTTTCCAAGACATTTTTGTTGGATTATCTGATGAAAATATTTGTTTCTGATAATAATCTTTTTTAGTATTTCGAACTAATGCGTCATGCACCTTTTTTGAATTGTTATAAAAATCTTTTAACTCAGGATAAATTTTTTGAAGTTTAAACAGATTAAAAAGTTGATTACTTGAGTATCTAATTGTTTCATTAACCCAACTTTTACTATCATTCTTGTACCTTTTAGTTTTCAAAACGAAATTATTATTAAAATGAAATAGAAATCGATCATAAAAGAAATCGAAGGCCTCGTCTAGAACCTTAAAATCTGTAATAAAGGACCAGTCTTCACAAACTATATCATTTGAGAAGTTTTGTATGTTTTCATTTGAATAGCATCTACTTTTGGATGTGATATTGTCTACTTTACCAGAAATTATATTAGATTCTAATAAAACACTGCGGTGATCTGATATATAAGTATCAATAACACAGCAACTACCTATTTGGCTACCGTTTGAAAAAATATGATCAATAGTGGTCGCACAATTTCTATTATTATCTATTCGTGTAGGCCATCTCACTAAGGAATTCATGTTATAAGATAATGAGAGATTATGTAGTTTGCAATAATTCCCACTTTTATCAGATAAAGAATCAGCATTGAAATCACCACATAGAATAAAAAATAAATTTGGTCTGTACAAGACATTTATAACATTATCAAGCGTACTTACAAAATCATTAAAATTTCCACTCGGCGATCTGTAACATGTAATAATTATTACGACAGAGGAAGTAGTTGGTTTCCATTTTACGGCGCAAATTTCAAATTGTTTTTCAGTACAAAATTGATTCAGATCAATAGGAACAACATCAAGACCGTTTTTTGACCAAATACCTACTCCACCGCCTTTACATTCTTCTCTACAATAATAACTACAAAGTTTATAATTGTTAAATTTTAAGTACTCCACAGCATCATACTTAGCATTTATTTCTGATAAACAAATAAATTTTAAGTCATTATAAAAAGGTTTAGTAAATTCTACTTCCAAATTATTTATTTTATCGTTATTTAGTGTTTGAACATTTAACAAGAAAATATCAGGATTAAAAACTATGTAATCACATTCTTTCGTGGACGCAGATAAAAAAACTTGCTAATGCAAGCCCCTTTTGGCCACACTTCAGGATTGAGGGCTTTTCTAAAATTGGTTTCGTAAATATTTACTTTAAAAGAAGAATATTGCATTTTATGTTTGGATTCCAGTTGTTCACATGTGACCTCAGGGTAATCCTTTTTTAAAAAGTTTATCACATCATCAGGACTAGTTTCCGGATGAAGTCTGTAGATATGTAAAGCCACCATTCTTGGGACAGTTTTGATACTGCTGATTTTGCTTCCGACTATTTTTTTTTTATTCCGTAACGGCTTGTCTGTGGATTTATTGTTATCATCCTCATTTTTAAGATTATTATTTCTACTACTCTGTCCACTACTGGACGCAGTAGAATTTAATTTAGCAATTTCATTGAATTTTAATTTTGTTTGGACTTCGTGAATTGCCGCAGAAACATGTTTATTAGTAATCGCACTTGTCTTTTTATTAGAGTTCATTGTACCGCTGTCTGTCCTTGCTGAATTTCCACTGAATTTCCACTTGTGCACTTAACTACCCATTTAGCAATGCCGTGCACTGTAAAAAATGTTTGGGTAATTTTACCCTAATTATTGGAGGCAACTAAGTTTCCTCCAATTTTTAGTGGAAAATTACTGCCCAATGTACTTTAACCTTAGTAAGAGTATAATTACATTTTGGGGTAATCTTCAGTCACCCAAGTTAGGTAAATTTGCTCTTGCGGGGAAAATTACCCAAACTCTTTTCCCCCTCAGTGTAAAATAGGTTTTCACCTGGCATGTAATTTTACCCTTTAAGAAACAATTTCACCCAATTAGGTGTAAAATTAATGGTTGATAAAAACATTAGAATTGAAAGAAAAAAATGTTTATTTCTTGTAAAATGTATTTCTTTACACAAAAGTAATAAGCAAAATAATAAAACAGTAATAAGTAAACACAAGCATAATAAATGAACACAATAAGTAATAAGTAAACCACAAAACAAAAAGTAAAAGCAAGATTTATGGTACAGTATATCGCAAAGATCTGCTCGGGCACCTCTAACATTTCTATGTAAATACTGATGACTGTTGTAATTCTTAATAGTAGTTACTCGGTTTTTACAAAGGTTCCAGTCGTACATTGTCATTTATAACTGCATAATCAAAACAAGGAATACAGACAACCTATAACTACATACTAAATTGTTACATATTTAATGAAAATGATACTTACCCAAATATATAAAAGATAAAATTATAATAAATGCAAAACCAACTGTTATTAGTAAACTTACTAACAACCAACACAACTCTCGAACATAATCAAAGACGCCATGGAGAAACGTTGCTGATGTCTAATAATGCGCAGAATCGTCAACAGTCAAGTACGGGTCACGTGGTTACTCGGGCAAGCGTGTTTGTGGTAAAAATACCTTCAACGGGTATTTTTACACTGTATTAAATAAAATTAAACATAACTAGTGGAAAGATACACTAGATGCTGCAAATTTACCGTACTATTGCGGGTAATAATAATAATAATAATAATAATAATAATTGCTACAATCCATAACCTGGAAACCAGGCCCCAGAAGCTATAAGCTTGTGCAGCAGGGAGGGGGCGATTATTATTATTACGTAGGCCCTATGTGCGGCTGCAGCCGACTTACAGATGGAACAGCGCAAATCCCACATTTGTGTCACAGCTAAGGAAAACTGCAGAAAACCTTAACCAGATCTGCCGGCACCGCAAATCGACCCCCTGGACCCGCCTGGGTGAAAGTCCGACACGCTACACATTACACTACCAAGGCTGTAGCCCTTGTATTACCCTTCAAGCAGGGAAAAATACATGACAAAGTGCAATCTTACTCTTAATAATAGTGTAAGTTTTCTTTTACCTGAATTTAAGAGTAAAGTTACATTATTAATTCAGGTAATACTTACATTAGTATTGTAAAATTACCTATTTTTTTACAGTGTGGTTGGCCCTGCTTATCACCATCGTCACGGTCTGTGCGTACCAAGTTAACACCATAATCTTTTGATAATATTCTTTTATTAGACATTTTATTGATAAAAAAAATAACCATCTATATGTTTCAACTTATATGTGTTCATTTTTATACAATGTTTTATACGTAATTTAAATCATTAAAACCGTATTCTTATATTATTAAAGATTTCACAAAATTATTTCTCTCGTTGCTTTTTCAATATTCAAAAAACCTAGACAAAACCGATTTATCTATTCTCCTTTAGCAACTTCTATTCTTGGAGAATTCATTTTTTTTCTTCGATTCTTCCATTCTCATTATCAACCAATCTTGCGAATATGAAACCATGACAAATGCCTCATTATAATTATTAATGTAATCAGGGGCCGATTAACAAATTTGCCGCTCCTAATCCTACTAAATCTTGTCGCCCCTGAAAGTTTACTCTACCGTATCTTACATACCTTTATGAAAGAACAAGCAATTTTTCATAAAAATAATGTATTGTATTCAGCTATGAGTAGGTACACACTATTAATGTAAAATCATTTTTTCTGCTTATTTTCGGG
The DNA here is from genome assembly GCA_929113105.1 of Agrypnus murinus. Taxonomy (NCBI): domain Eukaryota; kingdom Metazoa; phylum Arthropoda; class Insecta; order Coleoptera; family Elateridae; genus Agrypnus; species Agrypnus murinus. The sequence goes on along the minus strand of OV816023.1, from coordinate 6,033,453 downwards.
CGAATTCGCCAATAATGGTGTAAAGATCTACTTTCTTCGAAACAATTTTAGACTGAGAATGGCTAATTTTATAAAATTTTAAGATACATAAAAAATTAATTTAATTTAGTATCTATCCTATATTCCTATATAATCATTCCTATATAATAATAATAAGTTAATGTCAGACTATTAATATCATGCACCCCTTGACACTAGATCCAGCCAAATAAAGTTCGGTATTGTGTATGTCCCAATTCTTCTTCTTATTATATATTATTATTCAGGAATTCTAGTTTGAAGCAAAGTCTGACCAAGGCAGCCATCTTATATCATAACACGTGGCGCCAAATTCGAAAAATGCAGAAAAGGTACACGGCCTAATATTGGCAGGAATGTGAACAGTATTTGAGTCAGTTAAAAAAACACGAAACAGTGGGTTGTGTATATAAACCATTATTTAGCAGTAAATAATATATATTGTGATATAAAATGGCGGCAACAATTCAAATGTGGCAACGCATTGGCCAGACTCTCATTGAAAAGTCTCTGGTTTAAAGCCAAGGCCACTAGATGAGATTATGTTCAGTGCTAGGTAGTAACTGAGTAGAAGTAACTACTTACTAATAACTAATTACTTTTTAAGTAACTTGTGAGTAACCTAATTACTTTTCAGCTATCAGTAACTGTAGCGATGTTTAGTACGTTACTTTAGGTCAGTAACGTACTAAAGTTACTTTATTTTCCGCTAAATGATTTTAATTTTGTAAGTAAAATTAGATTCATGCTTCACAAGATAAAAATAATCTGCGAAAGTATAAATCGCTCTTTCAGATGACATACAGCTGCAGTAAGATTTCACAGCTACAAACTAAATTAAAAGTACTTAGGTATTAGAGCTATGTGGGTATAATGTATAAACACTTCTAAATTTATAAATGACAACCAAAACCAGGTAATTTTAGTACATGGCTCAATGAATGACATTTATTTATGAATGAATATTTACTGCAGCATATTTCCACGCCAATGCCAATTTCTAGGAAAAAGTTTTTTTTGAAGATTTTCTGAGAAAATGATTCAAATAAGATTTCGGTGCAGCTAAAAGCATTAGTTATTTATTTGTATTGTTAAAGGATAAAATGCATAAGGCAGTGCAATTGTAAATAATAGTAATGAAAGAAAGAAAGAAAGCAATATTTATGGCAAGAAGTTTCTTTTGCAGCTTTTATGCTTGGAAGTTTTCGACATGTTTAGGTAGGCTAAAGAGCCTTATCATTGCTGCTTATTAACAAAGGTGAGAACCTAACGATAATTATTTATTGAATGCCAATTCATTTGAGTCATTAAATACATTTTTATTATTTGTTAATAGGTACAAAGAAAACCCGTAACACCACGCACTTAAAATGCATCACTCGGCCTGTGCGTTTATTTCTGCTTTGATTTTCTGTTTAACTCGAATTATTAATAAAAATGAATTAGAGGAAATGTGAACTAAAAAAGTAACTGTAATTACAAGTTACCCTATGATAACTACCGAGTTATTTTTAGTTCTCTGTAACTTGGTATCGTATTCAGTTAGTTTTCTGTAAAGTAACGAAATAACTTATAGTTACTTTTTGTTTGTAACTTACCTAAAACTGATTATTAACACCATCTCATATAGGTCATCGCAATTGCTACCATGTTTTGGTCCACGTCAGTTGTACATAATAGATTATACAGCGTAGTCCACCTGAGGGGCCCCTTACGCGTCTTTTACTTCCACTATAGCATCAGTTTGAGTCATTTGGGTTGTTCTTAACCCTCACTAGTCTCCTACGCGTCTCCCACCACTAGTTATTAAAATTGCTTTTAGTAGCACGTTTAAATAAATATTTATATAAATATACATTAATAGTATATTAAAGAACAAGTTTTATAAGGGTTGATTTGGCGCACGAATCCCAAGTTAGAAAACGAGCCGCAGGCGAGTTTTTCTATGGGATGAGTGCGCCAATGCCCTTATAAAACGAGTATTTTATGCTATTTTTTTTAATTTGCACCCCCTTTTTTCTTATTTTAATACAAAAAACATATTTTGGTCGTCTAGAGAATTTTGTGTTAGTTGGTAACAGTTGTAACAGTAACATTTGTCATCATCCGTCACTTCAAATAAATTAGTTATTACTTTTGTTACTTTATTAGTGTTACAAATAAATAAAATATGAGCGAAGACAACTTAATTTGCACTCCGCCCGAAATTCGCGAAAAAAAGCAAAGATGACTAAATCGATGATACGTGTCTTGTTTATAGTACCATAAAATTACAAACATGAATTGGACTTACTGATTTGTCCAAGCAGATTTGATGTAGGTACGAGACTTGTTTATGTTACTAATTAGGAATATCCAAAAGTAACAATCAACAAATAGCGAACCAATTCAACGATATTAATTAAAAATTTATCGGAGGTTGACAATTTTGACATATACTTGCAGTTTGAAGTTGTCACATTCCACGCATTACCCATCCAACCCTTAAAAACTAAATAACCCTATAATTCATTAAAGTACAGTGTACTTTTATAGATAGCCATAAACGACTTCTACTGATAGACGTTAATAAACGTATTACAAACGCAAATTAGAAAAAAATTAATTTTTGTTTTCGGTTTCTGAACATATATACTCTGATATATATTTTATAAAATTATAACTGAACGAATAATTAATAAATCATACATTTATACCAATTATTATTTTATTCTTTAGTAGACGATTTTAGTGATTATTAATAATTGTAGTTAATAAAGTAATAATTACACGTTTGGGTTGCTTGATTTGCAACCCCTTTCAATTGTGTTGTGAATACTTAATGCTAATAAATCTTAATATGCTAATAAAAAGTAGTATTATGTCTACGGATAGTCAACAGACCTCTATGCCGCAAATTTATATTGTGCACGTCTGTTCAATATCTTATTTTATAGTATACATAGGGAGGTTGCTTGTCAGATATTATCTTATGGTAGAATGCAGTTGTTTGTAAGTAAAACCGTTTTTTCATATGAAACCAACCTGTAACAATTAATTTATGCGAAATGTGTTCATATTTCGGAATTCCATAAATAAGACGCAAACAAGAGTTCTGAACACGTTGAATACGCTGAGTTGTGTCATAATCCAAACAAGGGCCATATACAGGAGCAAAGTAATTAAATTGTGATAAGACCATGGATTCGCATAGTAAAATTTTCGATTCTTTACTTAAATAATCTTTATGGGGATAGATCAATTTTAAGTTATAATAAGCTTTTTGCATGTATTTAGATACTTGCTTCCTGAACCGAAATGTTTTATTAAAAATTACTCCTAAATTCTTAGCATTTTCTACTATAGGTACTTCAATTCACCAATTTTAATAGGTGGCACTTGAAGAGCGTCACTGGATTTTCTTAATAATACAGCACATGATTTCGAGGGACAACATAACTTAATCATTTTGATATTTAATTCATCTAATACCGTAGCACTACTTTTTAAAGAATTAATTATTTTGAAAACAATTTCGGAATCTATAAGCTTAAAGTTAAAAACAATATCATTACCTAACGTATTACATATTTATGTAGAAATCTAAAGTGTTCTGATCGACAGTCATAGGAGGAATGCTATCGACAAAAAACTTATTTATTTCATGAATGTTACCATCAAAAGAATTATTAGTATTATTTTTGGAATGTACAATATCTAGACGGCTTAATATCTAGGCAAGCTTAAACTGTAAGTAAGCTTTTCATTTTTCATTTTTTATAGCGATGTTTGTATAATTGCGCAACATCCTGTAATATTCACATGCAGCTGCGGTTTTAGATGTTTTAAATTTAGTTTTTGCTTTGTTCCTTAGTTTCATAAGTAATTTAACATTATCGGTTAGCCAAGATGCAGGTTTTTTTGTAACTATAATGGTTCTCCACGGTGCATGTTTATCAAAAAGATTTCCTATAAGGCTAACTAAAATATTTACCTTCCTATTAATATCATTTTCATAGAATAGTATATCATTTAAAGAAAGTATTTCTAACTCGGTATAGAAAATTTCAGAGTTGAGATTTTTATAATCACGTCAAGTATAAGTAGTTGGAATTTTGTTCCTAAACATTTGTGTAACGGTAATTACATCAATTGAGATAATCGTTGTTCTAATGCCTAACGTGTTTAACAAATTTTGATCAGATAATAGTGATTGGTTAGTTGATTTTATATCTTTCATAGTTGAAAAATAAATGTTAAAAATTGCCAGATATAAAATAAAATTATGAATAAATCATTCTTTTAGATTAGACTAATAGACTAGACTAGATAGACTAATTTAGACCGGCAGAGATTGCCCTAAGTATGGGTACGGGTAGAGCATTGCAATCGTGTAGTAGAATTGGGGAACATTTTTTTATTATTTATTTATTATTTGTTAAATCTTTGCAGGTAATTACCTAATTACAAGGATTAGCAAATTATTCAGGAATATAAACAGTGTAGTATAAAAATAATATATATGTTACTAACATTTATGTTATATGATAGTTGTATAGTAACTGCAGAGGGTTAACAAAATAACGTTCATATCTGGAATTTAACAGTTGTTATCGTTTTACTGTATCTATATATTTAAATTATATTTATGACAATAAATTGAAAAGTTAATTATAGTTTATAGAATACAATAGAATAGTTTATAGTATATAGAATAGAATTATATAAACAAAAATAATTAATATCCAAATTGTAATTAAATTTATAGCATATGTCTGAGGAAGTCATAATACAAATGATGGCAAAAATTTAGACAATTGAATAAAAGGAATATTAGGGGCCGGCGGTGGACGAGTGGTGTCAGTGCATCATTCGTGTTCCAAGGGTCGTGGGTTCGAATACTACTTGGGGCGACGGGATTTATCTAATTGGAAAATTCCGCCACCTCAACTATGGATGTGTGTACTCGTGTTGCATGTTAGATGGGGTGTCCCCCATCTAGATGACCTTAGCTGTTGGTTCCCCGTAGTGTAGACGTGAAATTAAAAAAACTGAATATTAAAAACAATCAGTTGTTTCTTGACCTCTCATACCCATAAATAAAATTAAGCACAGCTCAAAACTATCGAAATATACCATAAACATGTATTGTACATACATTCAAATAGCAACCTTTTACAAAAAAACCTCTTTAGATAAAAATTTGCAATTCTCCATGTATTAATAAAACTGCATCTTTACATATTATATAAACCTACATTGTTATTTACTCCCAAATGATTCATGCGTGATAAAATTTCGAATGATAAATAATTTTTAACTCTCAACAAATATGATTCGATCCCGAACAAGAATTTATTTAACCAAAGAATTAAAAAATAAAATTCACGAATGAATAAATTAAATTCTTATTAGAATGTAAATATCATTACACTATCTATTAATTATCTGTTAACTTAATTGAAGTTTCTAAACTCACCACGTATGTAATTGTGGCAGTTTGATGCACATTACCCCTTTCCACCAAACCCAATACTTAATTCACTTTAGTTACCCTTCAGGAATATTTTCATTATTTTTGACGTAGCATTGTTGGTACAAGACATAATGAGTGGCTAACACGTTTAGTTAACTTGGTTTCGTATATTTATAGCTACATCTTTCAAATAGTAGCTGAGGGAATGATTGCTTAGAACTATTAACTACTTCTTTTATGCAAATAGAATTTTTTCATCGTTCGTTCAAACTAGTGCTACAAAAGATCAGCTCGTTGAAGTAAATGTCTCGTTATTTATTTTTGCTATTGACATTTTTACATCCTTTTAGATAGTCTGCAAACATGAAATAACCATAAAGGGTGCTTGATAAAATAAGTATCAAGAGTAAACACAAGGAGCAGCCGAAGAACATAATTCTTACTGTTTGCGGGCTAAACCCGCTCTGTAACACAAAATGTGAACTTGGAATCTGTAAACCGATATTTTTAAACACACATATCTGGCAACGACAAAAGCACAATGGGGAAGAGGCAGTTTATTATTCTGTGTGACACATCATAAAATATACATAACTGCTTGTATAAGGCCCATGAAAAATATTTATCTAGAAAATGTTAAAAATACTTCCTAGAAGTGACCGACAAATGACGAGCATGCATAAGGAGAGTGCAAAATCCAATTTAATACTTTCCTTACTCGAGTCCCCCTGTTTTTTATAAAATAGGGAGTTTTTATACCTTCAAGCTAAATTTACTATTATACTGCATATTTTCGTGTATTTCAGAACATTATTTCTGGTGGAATGAGTATGGGTACTTTATCTCATGAAAGGTGCTTTGATAATTAAAGCAAACTGTATTTGACCACAAATACCTACATTACAAATGCACATCAACCATTCAACATTAATCCGATTCAAGCTTTAACAAAATAGTTTCAGTGTGAATTATACGAATACGTATATACTATATAAACGAACCGCAAATAAATGATATAATTAGCTTACAAACTTGTAATAAGGTTTTGGTTAAGAGTTCTCAAATAAATCAGTATAACTGTGCTGTTACTACTCACTAAGGCGGCTAGGCTACTCCTACTAAACAAAATATGTATTATAAGTATAATAATAAGAGCTGTAGGAAAACTGGGAGAGAAGATGCGGCTAAAACAATTCATGTGGAATAGCAAATTTATTAAAAATCTTCCCCGGCTGCTTCCCTGCTGGGGAAACTGAACATCTTACCATGTGGCAAAACATCGTGTAGAATACCCACTTTAGAATTAATAACTTGAGTGAGGTGGTGTTACGTAGTTTAATTAATCGTAGTTAGTTACTGTTTAAATTATGGCAGAACTAAACACGCCTGCTGAATGTACGGAACTTTTCAAATCAACCATTTTCAAAAACTACACTCCATATACCGCGAGTGCAATTTTGTCAATGGCTATTGGAACGCAAACAGGAAAATCCCTAGTTTGCACAAAATGTTTTACTCGGGCGGGTGTTTACACGCCTACATTTTCTGGTCAATGAAGTGTTTGACGGACTCCCACTATTGAGCACCACTACACTTTGACTTTCGACAGGTACGGGAGTTTTTACTCATTTTGTTAAAATGACATTCGTAAAATGAAAAACAGGCAATGTTTCCATCACAATTAGGTCAACGAACGTATGTTACATTTTATTTACCGACCTTAATAAATGATCAAGTCATCAAGGTAGTGAGTCACTAGGCAACCGCTGCTGAAATTCAATTCTGTTGTTTCTGTAAATTGATACGTACGTAGCGGAAGTCAGTTACTATTGTTTGCTTTATCAGTAATTCAGGGTCAACATCTTACAAACAATCCATAGTCGACTCGTGACTTGTAAAAAATACGGAAAAATCCGAGATTTCTTTTTATTTTTAATTTTTATTTTATGAGTTTTGGGGTCTCTATATGGTCACCTTTCACCCCCTTAAAGCATTGCACATTTATCTGGAACATCCTGTATTATGCGTCTTTATTGCATAAATTAAGAAACAATATTCGTGAAAAACGTCGAGGAAAATTGACAAGAGGTGCTCGATTATTACACGACAATGCACCCGTTCATATTACCGCAATTTCACAAGCTCCCATTTGCGAATGCGGCTTTGAAGCATTGAATCATCTACCGTACAGTCCGGATATGGCTCCTAGTGACTATTATTTATTTTCCAATTTAAAGAAAGACTCTTAAGGGACGTCGTTTTAAGGACGAGAACGAGTTGCAAGCAGCATTGAACATTTTGAAGGAAAAACTTCAGATTATTTTTACAAGGGCATTGAATTATTAATTCCACGTTGTAATAAGTGTATTGACATTGGGGGAGATTATATTGAAAAATAAAAATTATTATATTTTATCAAGTTTATTTTTTCTATATTAGGCCGAGAATTTATGGCGCTTACCTCGTAGTCTTTATTCGAGACGACCCAATACGCACCCGATTGTCTTATTGACAAGTTTGCAAATTATAAATAAAAAACATTCAAATACTCGTTAGAAAATTCGTTTACTTTTTCCCGTTTTTATAACCTACTCAAGTTTAGAACTAACCAAAAGGAAGAATAACTTATAAGGCCATTATAACCTTTGATGAAATTGATTGACAATTATTTATGTATTTCTTTAATTATCATTTTGCAGTGGTCTAACCTATCAATTTTATTTCATCATTTAGAGGAGATATCGTGTTTGAACTTCATTAAAACTGGACCTGGATCGTTTTCAATGCACGAGTAGCTCCCACGCACCATTCATTCACAGATAGATCTGGCCAAACCAGGTTCAGTTCCAAGAAGTTTAAAACGGTTATTTCGGTTAAAACCAAAGTTTAATTCCTACACATAATAGTTTGTATATCCTGCGATGTGGTTAATTAAAGCAAAAAATTTAAATGAGTTATTCATGAAAATTTTTTGCGGTAGTGTCGTATTTCCTAACCTAATTAATTATAAAACATGTTGTATTCAAAATTACAACTAAAATTGCTCCACTTTACCAGCACACGCTTAATCGTTTCAGCATTTTTAGCCTCATAACAAACTGAGATGAAGTGTTCTTTTTTCCAAGTGTTTTGTAGCATAATATTTTTCTATGTGAAGTAACAAGATAAACGTTTCTGTTGAAAGCATTTCTCGACTTATGGCACAAGGTAATTGTGACGAGCAACATACCGGAAAGTTCATGATACCTCTGTTACTATTTTAAATTAACCTTGAACTTGTAGCGTGAATCACAATCACAATGATTTCCATATATCATAAAGAGTACTCCTAAATTCCATTAAAAGTGAATAGCAGCGACATTAACCTAGGAGGTAACTAGTTGACAAATTGATAATTAATATTTTCTAGTGTGCAAAAAAATATTACTTACAACTCAATTATTCTGATATCTTAGTATCTTTCTTAAAAGTTTAGTAATAAAAATGGTTATCATCCTTTGCAGAATGAAATTATTGTAACGGACAAACTTCCAGCAATACATCAAATTTAATGTCGCAAAATTATTCCGATTAATTTATAATAATTTGTGGATTACCCTGATATATTACTTCTAATTTACCTAAGTTATTAGCCACAGCTGCAGCCTGGATAATGGTAAGGATTGCTGTGAGGAAATTCCACAATTCCATAACACCGCATTATATGTACACTTTTCTCATATAAAAAGTTTTAAAAAGACATTTAAACTAATTTTCTACCCCAATTATATCATTTCTTACACACACGTTGTTCGAAGTTATTTGAACTAAAAGATAAATGTTTTCACAACCGAAGAACACGAATTACTAACTATTCGAGTTACCGCTAAGGATTTAAATTGTACACCATAATGAATGAAAAAAATACGAAGTTAAACGATGCTAACCGAACATTAAATACTAAATTTAAAAGCACTTTGTATCAGTTTTACGTCTTGGTAATAAAAATTAAACCTGCAAATAATCGGTGATTAAGAAGTTTGAAAATTGTAAAGGAATTTTGCTTAAGATCAGGGACTTGCATTTTAATGTCATGTTTTAGCCTGAAGCTGAATATTCATCAGTTTTCTTTCGGCTAACGATTGTTAAAAAATTTAATTCAAGCAGGATAAAAAAATTTAATTAACTCGAAGAAAAAAGTTATAGCTGTTTAGATACTGTACTGGATGAAGTATTTATAATATAATAATTAAGCAACAATGACGGAACAGCCTACGCAATTTTTGAAGGGAAATGCAAAATATTAAGTGTGCTAGTGATTGGCTTTTTAGGGGAACGGATGGAATTAATTGAGTTATTTATCTTTTTCGTGGGAGTAGATTTATTACCAAATTGTATACAAAACGTAACGAATTAAACTTGAAAAACTTGTCCAGCATTTCCTTTTTCGCATTAACTATTATAGTTATTTTTATATAAGGAGATTTTTGTCTTATTTGATTTAATGATTTAATAAGACATTGTTGCCATTTTTTAATTTTCTAGAAAAATACAGAATTTAAAAACAGTCGTCAAACAGTTACTAAATCCAAATTTTAAATTAGAATTTCTCACTTCACTTTGAAAAATGTTGAATTTTTCGCAGAAACTTGACAAGATATTCTGCTTAATCTTATGGGAAATCGGGAAAGTGTAAGTGGAAAAAATGTATTTTATATATAATAATAATAATAATAATATCTACGAGGTACGCGCCATAAATTCTCGGCCCGGCAGGCTTCTACAGTTGAACATGTAAGAGGTCTACGCTCTATATATCACGGCTAGAAGTGTAATAGATTTTAGTAGCCACTCAAGCATCGTGACGAGTGCATGAAAATGTTGCAGCTAACGAAAATTGAGTACCGCGCAATCATTAAATTTTTAACAAAAGAATGGCACACGCCTAATCAAATGAAACAACGTTTAGACGGCATTTATGGTGATTTATCTCCTTCATATTCCACTGTAAAAAAGTGGTCAAAATCTTTCCGTTTGGGGCAAGAATCTCTTGAAGATGATGAGCCATTGATGATGGTGGGCCAATTGAAGCTGTAACGCCTTAAAAAGTTGCAATAATTGAAGAAATGGTATTAGAAGATCACCGTTCGAAAGTTAAGGAGTTAGCAAGTGCTTGCCGAATTCTTCATGACCATTTGGGTATGAATAAAATTAGTGCAAAATGGGTATCGCATCTTCTTTCTGCTGTTCAACGTCAACGTCGCGTCGAACGTGCGCGCTCGTTTTTAAATTTGTGTGGAGACGACCCAAAGCTGATTTTGGAGTCCCTTGTCATTGGAGATGAAGCAATGGTTCTGTATTATGATCCTCTATCCAAAAGGGAATCGATGGAATGGCGGCGACCCGATGAACCTCGCCCTAAAAAGGCGATAGTCGTTCAATCGAAGAAAAGAAAGTTATGGCAACAATATTCTGGGACTATGAGGGCATTTTACGGCGTGATTACAAAAACTTTGATCCTGACGCATTTCAAAATGATGCCGTAGCTATTAACTGGAGCTGTGTGGAGGAACTAAATCATATTGACTGTAACGGTATATTTTTATCAGCCCTGAATAAATGTAGTTTTGTCTACATATTTACATAAATCTTAAGTCCGGTTCTGCAAATTTGCGTTCTTCTTAAAATATAAACTTGTGTAGCATTTGGTGCAAATAAATTTATAAAGATTATTCTAAAAAGGTTGTGTTTCAAATCTTATTAGAATTATAAAAAACACTTGGACAATAAATTATTCCTTTCTGTATTTCATTTACGTACGTGTACATTGGTTTAAACCAAATAATAACATGGATCGTGGTAAATCTAACTTTATTTAGTTCCCAGAGATATTATAGATTGGGTTCTGTGAAAATATTATAAAGCAATTCACCTTTATTTAACAAATTTATGCCCTTCACGTGTTAAAAAAATCTTTTTTGCTTATTTGCATATGCGTTTAAAAAATAACTTGAAGTGTCTGCTAGATTTACATAAACATCTGCATGCACTATTCGTCCGGAAATACAAACTGCGTAGCATTTAGTTCTTTAGGGTCAAAATATAGTAGCGAAATTAAGAAAGTCTTCCCTATCGACTCCACGTGTACTACATAGCTCTGATTTGTTCAATTTGGGACAGGCGTCTTTTTGATTGGTCTATGCAGAACTGCACCCTCCGAATTATAATAATATAACCTTCAGTTTTTAAGAAGACGACACTTTAGTTCAGTTGCTGGTCCGAGACACACTTCACTGCAGTTTTAAGTTTCGATACAGTACAGTTGATAGACAATGGCCGGTATCGGATGCCGTGCCTTGTTATTTGAAAATTTACAGTTAATAAACATACAGTTGTGTAATTAGTTTCCGGATAATAATTAAGAATTTGCCGTTAATAAAAGTACCGTTATACAGTTCAATATTTTTCCGGATGTTTGTGTTTTTGAAGAATGGGAGATCTAGTTTTTCCTATTTAAAGTGTAATAGCTTTAATACAGTTTACCGTATCGAATATCGTTTAAGTAATTCTCGTACCGAAATACCGATAAAAATTAATTACTATAGACTTTATCTTCAGTGTTCGAAACTTAGATCAAAAATGGAATGGTTATGATGGTTATCAAAATTAATTTAATACCCAAATCTTATGGAAGTTTTATGGCATTACGAGGGTTAATTCATTGCATCCTTGAATGATGTGAAAGCAGAAATCTACGAACATTCCAGTTTCTCCATTCGTCCAGCTGTAATTATTTTGGTGTGTGCAAGAGTCAGTTTTGTGCAACTTAGCGTTAATTTGGTTTGCGAATTATTGACAACTACAGTTACAATGAATTATGTATTTTTTTGAATGTTAAATATTTATGTGAATTTTCTTTGGATCTTTGTAATATTTCTACAGTTTGTTTTTCATTTATACGTAATTTAGTATACAATTTTTATTAAATAAAATTTTAATAGTCAAGAGCTCTTAGGTAGGGAATTATTATTTGAATTCTTGAGTTTAAAATTTGTAATCTTTTTATAATTATTTTTCTTTGTGTTTTCCAAAATAAATATGATTTTAAAGTTAATTAAAACCAGTAAGACTGAAGCGTTAATTTGGTTTGCGAATTATTGACAACTACAGTTACAATGAATTATGTATTTTTTTGAATGTTAAATATTTATGTGAATTTTCTTTGGATCTTTGTAATATTTCTACAGTTTGTTTTTCATTTATACGTAATTTAGTATACAATTTTTATTAAATAAAATTTTAATAGTCAAGAGCTCTTAGGTAGGGAATTATTATTTGAATTCTTGAGTTTAAAATTTGTAATCTTTTTATAATTATTTTTCTTTGTGTTTTCCAAAATAAATATGATTTTAAAGTTAATTAAAACCAGTAAGACTGAACCATTTAATTATGAAAGTTTTTATCCATATCATTATTAAACTAAATTTTTGACTTTGTTGAAATTAACTAATATTTTGCACTAAATTTATATTTAGATTTCATTTTCTGATTAGTGATTTCAGACAGATTTATTAGATTCATTTGATCTATTTGCTCTATTTAATTATCGTTATTAAGCTTCATAATCAGATGGCGCCCTTCTTGTGTATGCTTTTGTGTTTTTGAAACCTTTATCCATTCCTTTATAAATTAGACAACTGCAGAACCAATACCTACGACCTGAAATTTAAATTTGTAAAAAGAGCGAGATCTCAAGCCATGGTAATCTTGAGCATCTTTTAACGTAAGTATAATTATTATTATTTAGTTTTTTATTGTTGTATTACCGTGCAGAAAAAAGCGTTGCTATAAATTGACGGTCCAACGTGGACCAGGTTTTTGATGCTATATGACGACAAAGTAAATTACATCAATGCAAACATTCTTCGATTATTTGACAAACACACACCCTTAAAATCAACACTATTGCGACACAGCTATCGCCCTTACATTACTGATACCTTAAAACTAATTATAGATTTGAAGAAACGAGCTTATAAAAGATATCTGCAAGCTAAAGCAGAAAACGATTTTCAATACTATAAAGACCTTCGTAATTATCTATCAAGAGCAACAAAAAATGAGAAAACGGCTTATATAAAGGATCAACTGCAAATTAATAAAAGAAATCCAAAGAGGTTATGGAAGAATTTTGCTTCGTGGAATGTTCACTCCAAACCTAAGATGGAGATTTCTGAAGAAATTAAGGATGTTAATCTAATAAATAATTTTATAATAAATAATACTCAAAACATGACAGTTAATAATGAAGTAAAGGACTATTTCACAAATAATAGTCTTGAGACCATTCAACACTCTGAACCATTCACTGAAATTACGACCGAAGAAATTGAAAGAATTATTAGTAATCCAACATCTAACGCGTACGGTATTGACAAAATAAATTTCAAAATGCTGAAATTAGTTTTCCCATATTGCAAGTTGAGTCTGACACATGTAATCAATTATCCAGTCACTCATAGCACTGTACCAACTATTTGGAAGAACGCAATTATTAACCCATTGCCTAAGACAAGTACAGCCAAAGAACTTAAAGACCTGAGACCTATTAGTGTGCTACCCACAATATCAAAGATATTGGAAAAGCTGTGAATACTCGACTAATTAGCCATATCAAGAAAAACAATATATTACCATTAATCCAATCGGGTTAAAGGTATACCTCGACACCGAAAGATATATATATATATATATATATATATATATATATATATATATATATATATATATATATATATATATGTATGTATATATATATATATATATATATATATATATATATATATATATATATATATATATATATATATATATATAATTATAATTGCAATTATTATTGGGACTTGCGGTCTCTACTTAATAAAAAGCCTCTTTGTTTTTTACGCCAAGCTTTCGCAATAGTTCATTGCTTCGTCAGGGCACTAGGTATAATAAAAGATACATCAAAATACATATGCATTATTCTAAATTATATGTATACTTACAAAACGTGAGTAAAGTATTTTCTGTAGTTAAATATAGCTAATCAAAAGTATAATCTAAAATCTTTCTCTATTCACACAGTTCTTATATATTTTAAAAAGTTGATAATATAAGCTAAAATTATTTGTCATATATAAGTGACATATAGGATGGTAATTGTCGTATCTGACAAAAAGTAGACAATGAAAACAACCCTTTTTTTACCTACTACATAGTTATATTAACAAAAAAGTTTAAATTATTAGTTACGTTAGTGTTATTAATTTTGTGAATTTTTAAAATATACGCATAAACTGTACTAAGACTTTTAACATCAGTTTTTAAAGTTTAATGTGTTAGGTTCATTGATAATATGAGTCATTTCAAGAAAAAGTCTATTTTTATAATTTGTTTCTATATCTAGAATTTTTATATTTTTAAAATCAATGACATGGTTAAAAGTTTTTGAATGTATAGCTAAAGCGCATGAATCTTTTCCGAGTTTGCAATCACTTAATTAATGACATAATTTCCAATAAATGGGAAATTATACAACCTCATTGCACTTTTACTAAAACACGTTTTATACAAACAATAACGTTTATTTTTAACAATACTTATTTTGTCTTCAATGGTAAATATTATAAACAAGTTTTTGGTACACCCATGGGGTCCCCTCTTAGTCCGATTATTGCAACGATTGTGATGGATTTTCTTTTTGATGACGTTATTCCCAGACTTCCATTTCAATTACCTTTTATCAGGAAATATGTTGATGATGTAATATGTGCAGTACCCTCTGATAAAATTCATGAAACTCTAAATATTTTTAATAGTTTTAATAATCACATTCAATTTACAATAGAAAAAGAAAATGATAACAGTGTTCCATTTTTGGATACTAGGTTGATTAGGAATGAGGACGATATAATAATTCTGGACTGGTACCAGAGACCTACTAGCTCAGGTAGATACATTAATTATCACTCTAATCATCCTATTAATCAAAAGATCAACATAATTTTAGGTTTAAAAAATAGAATCCAAAAGATTGCTCATCCTTCATTATACAATAAAAACTTAAAGATTTTGAATAATATTTTACTTAATAATGGGTATCCAAAACATCTAATAAACAAATTATTATATAACACACCATTTATTAACCCACGTGATAACTCTCCTAAAGAGAATCATGGGGATATCGTTATCTACAAAAGAATTCCATTTATAAACAATTTAACTTCAAAAATTATTAATATTGTAAAAAACAATAATTTAAAAATTGCTAAATACAATATAAAAACTATTTCTAAACTCTTTTCCAAAATTAAAGACAATACTCCTGTGTTGAATAACGCGAATGTAGTATATTCCATCCCTTGTGGTGAATGTAATCAAGTCTACATCGGCCAAACATCTCAATGGCTACGCTCAAGAGTTACACAACACAGAAGTGATTGCAAACTCGGAAAAGATTCATGCGCTTTAGCTATACATTCAAAAACTTTTAACCATGTCATTGATTTTAAAAATATAAAAATTCTAGATATAGAAACAAATTATAAAAATAGACTTTTTCTTGAAATGACTCATATTATCAATGAACCTAACACATTAAACTTTAAAACTGATGTTAAAAGTCTTAGTACAGTTTATGCGTATATTTTAAAAATTCACAAAATTAATAACACTAACGTAACTAATAATTTAAACTCTTTTGTTAATATAACTATGTAGTAGGTAAAAAAAAGGGTTGTTTTCATTGTCTACTTTTTGTCAGATACGACAATTACCATCCTATATGTCACTTATATATGACAAATAATTTTAGCTTATATTATCAACTTTTTAAAATATATAAGAACTGTGTGAATAGAGAAAGATTTTAGATTATACTTTTGATTAGCTATATTTAACTACAGAAAATACTTTACTCACGTTTTGTAAGTATACATATAATTTAGAATAATGCATATGTATTTTGATGTATCTTTTATTATACCTAGTGCCCTGACGAAGCAATGAACTATTGCGAAAGCTTGGCGTAAAAAACAAAGAGGCTTTTTATTAAGTAGAGACCGCAAGTCCCAATAATAATTGCAATTATAATTACATTATATCGGTCGAAATCATCATTAATTTATTATATATATATATATATATATATACATATATATATATATATATATATATATATATATATATATATATATATATATATATATATATATATATATATATATATATATATATATATATATATATATATATATATATATATATATATATATATATATATATATATATATATATATATATATATATATATATATATATATATATATATATATATATTAAAAAACCCAACGGGTATTTATCGACCTTATATAAATAGTTGAAAAAGCGTTTAATTTTTTTTAATTTAATAAAATCGTAATGTAATGTGATGTAAAACAATTAAACATCATCTATTGCAATTTATTAAAAAATTCAAACATCTAAGTCTATTCCTATATCTATAAAATTTAAACAAAATCAATATTATTAACTTTAAACATGATCTTTTTTAAGCAACATTACAAACAATTTTCTTTCCAATTTAATATTAAAAAAAAAAAAAATAATAATAATTTGTTGTAACTTTTGTATCTTTACCCTATACAAATGATGGTGTTCCACCATGTATATTTTCATATGTCACATGTCATATTTTGAACTTAACATGTTATCAAACAAAATTTTAAAAATTTTATCTTCAATTATTTTAATAATCTAGAAAAACATAAAGCAAATTGTAGAAGAAATAAGTTTATGCTAATTATTATTAATTTTATTACTTGATCAATTTGTCAATCATTGTATTAACTTTTAGTGTTTCCTGATGAAGCAGTTAATCAACTGCGAAATATAGATAATAACAAATAATGAGTATTCTTTTTTAACAACCTGGTTACAAAAAACAGACCTTTAATCCCGATTTTATTAAATTAAAAAAAATTAAACGCTTTTTCAACTATATATATATATATATATATATATATATATATATATATATATATATATATATATATATATATATATATATATATATATATATATATATATATATATATATATATATATATATATATATATATATATATATATATATATATATATATATATATATATATATATATATATATATATATATATATATATATATATATATATATATATATATATATATATATATATATATATATATATATATATATATATATATATATATATATATATATATATATATATATATATATATATATATATATATATATATATATATATATATATATATATATATATATATATATATATATATATATATATATATATATATATATATATATATATATATATATATATATATATATATATATATATATATATATATATATATATATATATATATATATATATGTTACTGCGTTACATAAAATAACCTTGGACATAACCACTGGCATGGATAATGGAGAAATAAGTTATGTGATTACTATTAGACCATAGTAAGGCCTTTCCAAACTAAAATGTTATGGAGTGCCAGATCACATGCTACCGTGGTTTAGCGATTACCTCACTGATAGGTACCAAATAGTGAAAATAGACAAAGATATTTCTGATAAACTTCAGGTAAACTATGGAGTACCACAAGGCAGAATTCTAGGTCCTACTATGTTTACCATATTCACGGTTGATCTGCCTTTAATCGTACAGTACAAGTGGAATATTCATCAACATGCGGACGACACACAATTGTATAAATCATGTCTACCAGAACACGTGAAAAACTTGATTAGTGAGTTAAATTCTAATTTAGAGTGTATCTCGCGGTGGTCGAAGCGTAACGGCTTGCGTTTAAATGCTCAAAAGACAGTGGTGATGAGTATAGGATCTAGAAGTACAGTAGACAAAGCACGCAACCTTGCTCAAAGTAATATTATTTTGAATGGAAACACCTTATCAGTAAGTGAAAGTGCGTGAAATCTTGGATTGGTGATGGACACAAACTTAAACTTTGAGAAACATATAATTAAAAAATGTAGTGAATGTTACTCAAAATTGAAATCACTGTGGAAATTTAAAGAATTACTACCAGCGGATGTCAAATAGAATTTAGCTAACACACTTTTCTTAAGTCAAGTAGACTATTGTAGCTCAGTCTATTACAATTCTCTCACTGGTTATATGAAAAATAGATTGCAAATTCATCAAAATGGTTGCTTGCGTTTTGCTTACAACATTAATCGTAGGCAACATATAACTCCTCATTATAATTTGCTAAATATTTTAAAATTAGAGTATAGGTTTATTCTTCTATATGGCAATATGATTTTTAATATACTGCAATCAAAAGAACCACCTTACCTATATGATTTCTTAATTAGACGTTCAACAGTTCATTCAGTTGCTCTGAGAAATGTAGAATCTTTTACGATTCCTCAACATAAAACCAGCAAATTTGAATCATGTTTTATATATATAGCACCAAAATTGTATAATAATTATTATTGTTTGTTTAGCAGTTTAACCTTAAATCCATTTAAGACTTACCTTAATAAAGAATTATTAAGTTTACGATCTCGCAACACTATGTAATTATACATTATTTAACGAATGTAAGGGAAAAGTGAAAAACGGCACTGCCGATCTTTTTCCTATTGGACGTGTCTACTGTTTTAATTTAATTAATTAGAATCATTGTTTTAATTATTTTGTTATTCATTATTATATGCACTTATGTTACTTTTATTTGCACTGTGTTATCTTTTCTTTTTTTTTCTGAGATTCAATAAAAATTATTTATTATTATTATTTATTTTACTGATTGATTTTAAAGAACGCAATACAACTGTTAACAGTACATATTATGCGTGTTTATTGCATAAATTGAAAAACAATGTTCGTGAAAAACGTCGAGGAAAATTGACAAGAGGTGTTCGATTATTACAGGACAATGTACATACTGCCGCAATTTCACAAGCTGCCATTCGCGAATGCGGCTTTGAAGCATTGGATCAAATACCGTGCAGTCCGAATATGGCCTAGTGACTATTATTTATTTCAGAATTTAAAGAAAGACCTTAGGGGACGTCGTTTTAAGGACGAAAACGAGTGGCAAGCAGCTGTAATTGAACATTTTGAAGGAAAAACTTCAGATTATTTTTACAAGGGCCTTGAATTATTAATTACACGTTGTAATAAGTGTATTGACATTAGGGGAGATTATATTGAAAAATAAAAATTATTATATTTTACCAAGTTTATTTTTTCTATATCAGGCCGAGAATTTATGCGCTTACCTCGTAGATACGCAGTGGCGAACAGGGGTAATTAACCCTCGCAGTGCAAATACTACATCACTTTTCGTATCATCAAAAAGTAGCGGTCATTGTAGCATTTCGAGCACCATTGGAATGGCCTAGTTTTGTTTAGAAAAAACATTAATGTATCAACTATATAGCTGTAATACTGCGTAGTGTTCGCTAGATGAGCACATCAAAAAACATAAAAATTGATACAGTTCACGTCGAGAAATACTGATTGAGAAAAAATCGTTGTTCGCTTCCCAGGCAGTAATCAATTTAAGGGGCGTATTATGGCCGCATACTTTCATTATCTCCAAGATAAAAATTATCAGTTAAAAACATTTAATAGGAAAGACATCCAATTGTTAATTAATTGCTTAATCATAACATTGTGTAGAGGAAAATAAGAAACAAGAGTAACTTATTTACGATTCCCGTGTGAACCACTTAAAGGTAAAAATGTATCCAAGCATTTTTATGATAGAATATGCGTTGGGGATGAAGTTCCAACAATTCGTCAAAAAATCGAATATACTCGTAATATTATTAAATTATAAATATTTTTTGCACTAATATGATAGGCATTATAAAATATTTTTGATGGTGACAACGGTAACTAGATCACAAGTATAAGGAATAAACAATGTTAAAAAGGTTTAAATATTTAAACAACGATTATGTCACAAGCAGCATTTCACTCTAAAGAATTATCGGTAAATTTACCCTAAAAAATGGAGGCAACTATGTTACCTCCATTTTTTGGGGTAAATTTACTTCAAAGTGTAATTTTCATAGGAAGTGGAAAATTTAGGTTAAATTTGCATTGTAATGTTTCCTTTTTAAATAAATTTACAGATTAAAATTACAATCTCAATGTAATTTTACATTTTAACATTAAAACACCTGTGTAAAGTTACATGATTACATGATGTTAATATTTCATGGCAATAGTACTTTTCAGGATTAAAATACAAATGTGAAAATACTTCTTGAATGTAACGATGACTTGCGAAAGTACTTGCAGATTCGTTCCTCTGAATATTACTTACATAGGTAAATGAATTGTATGAAACAAAATAAAATCAAAGTAATTTTTATTGAACGTATGTACTTATATAAAATATAAGACATTAACAGAACTTCTTTTCAGGGGCTTTCGGAAATATTTGGTCTCTCAAAGACATTCAGATAAAGTTTCGATTCCAACTAGAAAATTAAAAAATTATAAATTATATAAACAATTATACACGAGTACCTTTCTCAATTACAGTTATGCTAGTTTATTTGGAATTCTTCAATTTTTGATTCATCCTAGAAAAACATTAAATTAAATATTTTTATTTTATTGGTTTAAATTTGTAATTTTAACATATAGGTACTTACCGATTATTATTTTTTAACTTCTACTATAAAATAAAATTCTTCCCATCTTGGGTCATACGTGTAAATATTTGCCTTATATAAATCCGCATACACTACAACGAAAAACAAAATATTAATGAGCAATGAACACTTCGTTCGATATCGATAGAGTACGCCTCGCCGATTGCGAAACCTGTAACAAGAAATCATAAAAAAATAGCACACACCATTCCGACCATTCCCCAAAAGCCCTATTTGGACTGTTCATAATGGGATCCTGAATTCTTTCCCGAAACGAAGGTCACCACTCATCAACAAACAAGTGCAATCAGCGAAATAGCATCTCAGCGGTTAAAAACATATTAAGGGTAAAATTACACTATTCTTGTTCAAGTTCATATTATCTTTAATATTACACTAAAAATGAATCAAGTTATTAAGTAATGATACATTTCCAAGGAAAAATTTTCTGAGTTATGTAAATTTACATTATGGATAGTGATTTTAACCAGTTAAATGTAGTAGAATTACTTATATTTGTGTAATTTTACACAATTAAAGAACATTTTACCACAAATAGGAAAACAACTATTAACGTATAGGTAAAGTTAAATTTTAGAGTAAAACTACCGCAAATAAGAGAGGAAAGTTAACTCTTTCCCAAGGTAAATTTCAATCATTTTTTACAGTGTTCTTGTAAATTGCAATTTTAGTTTGCACTCGATTTCCTCGAAAACCGTTAACTTAAAAATTTACCTTTTTTATAAACCTAGTTGCCCAATAACTCGGTTTATTGCAAAACGCAGACATTATTACTTGTGCAAAGATATGAGTCTTAAACACAATACCTTCTTTATCCATTTTCATGAACCTTCTGGACCTAGAACTTCTTTCAAGCTGAGTTCAAGAGATGAAGCACAACATTTGATGGAAGTTTATTCTAGTAGAGTTGACTATACAACAAGGGCTTGCAACTATAACATTACACAAGAATTGTGTGATGAGATTTCACAGCTTCTGAACAAAGTAATTAAATCTGAACAATACTTCTAAATTATATGTATTTGAAACCAATACATGTAATTTCTTTTATGGTTATAAAATGTAAAAGAATGTTGTTATTCCATTTAAGAGTTAGTTTTCAGCGGGTTATATTTGCACTATTAGTCAAGTTTACAACTCCAAACATTTACCGTCAACTACTCTCATATCAGACTTGAATTGGGCACAGTTTCGAAATTTTACATGCTTGCCCATTGGAGATCAAGACATGACGGTCAAAAGCATTGAAGGATTTCCTTATATACAAATTCGTTATGTGATTATAATCATACAGATTTTTATGAATGATTATTTAAATTTAAATAAACAACCAAACATAACCAGTTGAAAATTCTAAGCCTAGCACTCCTCTCTTCCATCTTACCCTCTTCTCTTCCGACATATCATCCACTCTGGCTTACCCCTCACCTCCGGTTTATTCTACATACATACGAAAATTCTAGATTACGAAATCATAAGAATAAAATCAAAAATCGATCTTGTTTAAAAAATTCTTGAAAACGGCTATTAGTACATATTTCAAAAACATGACATAAAACTAGTGTTGGCAAATTTCCCGAAATTTATTTTTTGGTAACTTTCCATGAAAATATTTTCGGAAATTTATTGAAATAGCAAATGCCAAAAAAAAGTTGATTCCCATAATGTGTTCCGTGAAAGCCTGGAGTTTCGTGGAAACATTTTGGGATTCCGCGGGACCAGCACTTGCAAAGCTTTAAACTTTCATACAATAACGGCCTAATAACTATTTTATTTGTTGGTGTCCTTTGCTACCACATATTTATGTGAAGTACAAAAACAAAATATCGCAATAAGCTGGATGATACACAGCGAAAGCTTCAATATAAAAAAGGAATCACATAAACCGGCCCAGTGGAACTCTTAAACAACTGGAACAAAAATCAGCCTTGTGTTTTAAATATATCGATTTATTTAATATAAAGTATTTACAGGAATGAATTCAAGAACAAGTACTTATTTATGAAGATACAGTTTACAGTGTGGAGAAAAAGTATGAACTACCCCTAATAATTTGGTAGTCTTCAGTAGTAAGTTAATTAGTAGTTTTTCAGTTTCCCACATTCTGATAGAATTCATTTGTTTTTTTTATTGACTTCTGTCAAAAATGTGACGTCATCGATAATTTTCTTAAATGAGAATATATGGCATGTGACATATACACCATTTGAAATCTCTTATTTCACTCAGTATGTTTCTAAATTTTTGTGCGATTCTGTCGTGCCGTTTCAAAATGGCGACAGTTGAATTATGAAAATTATCTTAAATTAATTCCCAGTAAAAGAATAACTCTTTCTTGTTTTATCAGAAAAAAATCAGACTATCAATCACACTAAGGCAGCCCTAAGGCTTTATCATTCAATGCCTGCCCTTACATTCAATCTCTTGGCCTGAGCTTGTTTTTTAAATCCATGTTGGAAAAAGAAATTCGATATATCAATGTCGTTGCAATAGTAGTTTTGATCATAGTAAGCTTAGACAAACCAAACACAAACAAAAATTAACGTCAGTATTGACAAGTGGTAAAGTTGAACGTTAGTAAGATTTAACTGTCATTGCGTTGTATTCAAAAATTCCTTTTTTAGTAAAACAAAAATGCCGCTCAGTGAAAAAGACAGTATTGAAATTCTTATGATGGTTGGTTACGGAGGTCGTCGCAGATCTACGAACGAGATACGTAAACTTTTCAATCACATTCATCCAAACCGAACGCCGATTTTGCAATCCACCATTTGCAAGATATTAAGAAAATATGAAGAACATGGCCATGTTAAAAATTTATCTAAAAATGGAAGGCCGAAGGTAGATGAAAATATTCAGCTTGACGTCCTATTGGCTGTTGAAGAAACTCCGCATAGTGCCAGTCGGCAACTAGCACTTGATATAGGAATAAGTCACACGTCTGTGCAAACAATTTGGCACAAAGAAAAATAACACCCGTACAAAGTCTGTCTGGTACAAAAATTAAATGAAGATGATTTTATACCGAAGACTGCAATTCTGCGAAACCATGCAACCAATTTGTAAATCAAAATGAAAACTTTGCCTCAAATATTTTATTCTCAGGTGAAGCAACTTTTTACCTCAACGGTAATGTAAACGGGCAAAATTGTCGATACTGATCCAAAGAAAATCCACATTGGATCAAGAAGCTCATTGTCGATCACCTCAGAAACTTAATGTATAGGCCGGCATATTGAATGATAGAGTGTTAGGACCATTTATCTAGTGGATGATTCTAGGGGATTGCTAAGAAAAAAGAAAAAATAATATTGTTCTAAATATTTGTTTTAACAAACAATTGACTCGCATTACAATTTCAAAAAGCACTCCAAAACACACCGCATCAATACAATTAGAAGCGTTTATTTGTAGAAACTAATTTATAAAAAGAATCAAGATATCGCAAATGGTTCCGATATAAAATAAATATAAAAAATATTAAAAAGCATAGATTTAAACATTGTCGATGTTTATCTAAAATCACCCCTACAACACCCTTGTACAAGGTGATTATTTGGCGAATTGTGGAAACATCTTCCCCAAGGCATAGGCTGGCTATCATAAAAAACAGCCATACATTTTTATCTGTGAACGGGAATCAGGATAGCTGCTCGATTTACTTCCAGTATTATCTACGGACCGCATATACAATATATTGTACATATGTATATACAATGGCAAATCGTTATATACTACAATTAAACCATTACGGAACATGGATTCTTTGTTCCTTGCATTTTTTTACCAGTGATATAAATTAATTGGCATTCTCGTATTATATGAATGAATTTCATTTACAAACTTAATTGTATTTTAGCAACACCCCTATGTAATATTTTAAATATAAATATTAAATTGTTAATAATTCTTTGATTCATGCTGATAAACTTTAAACAGTCAAGCATATCATTTATTCGGGCATATTTGTTTGCCATTAAGCCATTGTTTCTTCAACACTAATTTTTCCGTGAGTACATAAATGTAAAATAGTTGGACAATATTCAAAATGGGAGGACTGGAATTCCTTTATAGATAGTAATTCTTGCAAACATCGATTGAAAGCTGATAACATTAATTTTATAAAAATAACTTATCCTTTTACTAATCTTATCTATCTACATATTTCATATGCTTATTAAACTTTAATCTATTATCTATAATCAGGCCTGGGTATTTAAATTTCGAAACCTAATCCAGCTCTTGATCAAATATTAATTTAGTTAACGTTCCCAAATTTAAATTAGTCCCAAATAATATAAACTTTGTCCTTTTTAGTATTTACAGACAAAGAGCTATTCTTGAACCACTTTTCAAATTTTAGCTGTTTTGCATCTTACACTGTACCTACTTCCTCAACTGGATTTCTATATACTGATATAACAGTGTCATCAGCAAACAAATTAATTGATGTTTCTTCCTCAAACCATGACACAATGTGTCATTATTAATCATTAATGTATGTTATGAATAAAGTTGGTCCTAGTACCCAGCCCTGTGGCATCCCAAATACAACCATTTGTTTTTCAGATACAATGTTGCTTATTTTGACTTGTTTACATCTGTCCAGCAAATATTTTTCTATTTGTTTGCTTCATCCACTATTCCATACATTTTTAAGTAATTTGTCTATCAACAAATATAAACCTAAATTTTATAATATATTGTATATACAGGGTGAGTCATTTTAATGCGACTACTATCAACTATTTTATTTTAAATGGAACGCCTTACATATTTTTACGATTCTACACTTTTTTTTCGATTCTACACTATATGCTAAGTATTTTTAGTAAAATACATCCTATTTTTTCTAAATAGTTACATACTGCCAGATGCAATTAACTTATTATACTTTATCAGTATCTAGGCTGTTCAATCCAATTAACGAAAGATACAAATCTTTTCACATGAAAATTTCATTTTTCAGAGACGAAATGTAAATTTAAATTTTACATGACTGATTAATTGATTAGCATTAAAATGATAGCATAGAAAATTATGTTGATGATTATACGAGTCCTGGTCCACATTAATTGAACCAAGCAATAAATTTTGTTTTTAATTTGTTTGACATTTTATATTTCATCTCAAATTAAAGTGATTTATTTGTTGCTAATATCACGCACAATTAAGAACATTCGTGTAATCACTGATCATTATTTGTTGAATGATAAATATTAATTACAGAAAAATACAGTGGTCCAATTCATGTAAGACAGGGCTCGTACATAGTATATTACAATGGTCATATACACAGGTAGGTAAACCCAGAATGAAGTCGTTCCAAAACTTCTTCCTGGTAATCTAAATAAAAAAAAAAACTTTGGTACAAATGTCTTTTTCCAAAACTTTTTCTGATTTTAGCTTAGGAAAATCACATGTACCTATGCGCATGATTACAGTGGAGAATGTTGCTAAACAGATATCCAAATTTCGTACTTATATTTCTCTGTTTGAAAACACACCAGATGTAGTTGGAAAGCTTCTAAGTGAGGGTAAAATGTTGTGAGGCAAACGAAACACCTATATTAGTATGGGTTATTTTCCGAGCCCATGACAGAATGCCCTTTGTTTTCAGTAAGTACGAAATATAACTGTCAATAATTTAAATAACGTTTTCCAATTTCAGAAATAAGTTAGGGACAGCAGAGGAGCGGGAGAAACACAAAACTGCATCTGATGTTTGTTAATAAAACTGATTATTGATACGAAAACGTAGTAAATATTCTTTAGACTTTGCTGTCATATTGCCAAAACTTGTAAAATGATAGCAAAATAATTTGTAAATTGTAAATAAATTTACTAAAAATTCATACCAAAACTGACTAATGTGTCTCCTGATTCAGCAATAATGTTAGATGGGTGCAGAACAAAGCTAGATATTTTCAGTATAGGTCATCAACATATCCATGACATATTTTAAATTAGAAATTAAAAGAGCCCCTTCTCTTTTATTTTTTCTGTACAGAACCTCTGACATGGGCGATCGGTTAAGAACCGTGATTTTTCTGTACTCTCACTTAATATAATAGTTCTCCCCAAGAAACTCCACTCTACTCTAGCTAGCAGCTAGCTAATTCAGTTTTAGAAGACACAAGAAAGACTACTCTCTCCTCTAACGCTGTCTTATCATGCAAATTTCTTAACTCGCTGCAGTCAAGTGAGCCTTTTGAAAGTCTGTGACTGTATCAATTTGATAATAAAAATGAAATTATTTTTAGCGGTTCTAAAACGAAATCTACTACGGTAGGATGCTGCAAAATGATGCAATACAAAACATTAGCTTTTAAAAGATGTGTTAATGGACAAAACATTTTTGTAATATTATAGGTTAATGTATTCTGGTTGTGAGGAAAGCAACATCGACAACTTACCACCACTTCGAAGAGCAGTATCCAATTTATTAGGTACATACGAAAATGGAACATACCTGAAAGAAAGAACGAAATTGAATTAATTAACTTTAACATTAAATTATTTTCGCGCAGTTGAACA
Source organism: Agrypnus murinus (assembly GCA_929113105.1). Taxonomy (NCBI): domain Eukaryota; kingdom Metazoa; phylum Arthropoda; class Insecta; order Coleoptera; family Elateridae; genus Agrypnus; species Agrypnus murinus. The sequence continues at coordinate 6,005,691 of OV816023.1, read as the reverse complement.
AAGTATAAACAAGTTATTTTCGAAAGGTGCATGCACTTTTTGCAAAAATTAGTCAACTATTAATTTTTGTAAGTCTAGGAGGACACTATATGACTATCTATCTACATATCTTTTGTTATTCTCCATTAGCCATAGAGAGCGTTGATTGATAAAATGAAGTAAACCATTGCTCTTAAAGGTCTTTAATCTGGATAAGGTAACACCTAATATCTTAAGGCATGATTTTGTTTATAACAAACTCTTTTCGACTATGTAAAAAACGCAAAATCAGACCTTAGAGTTGCAATAACTCTTGATAACTCTTGCATAACTCGGAATTATGGAGTTACCACTTTGTGAACGAAACTAGATACACTTACACTGTGTCCCCTGTCCCAAATCGATAGCATCAGCATTAGTATCTCCGTTATTATATGAGATAGAAAGAAGGTTAAATTAGGAAAGTTTTGCAGAATTCAAGAAAAGTAAAAAATTACGATTTATTTTTTCTTGAATAACTCGGAAACCGTTGATTTAGTACAACACCTCTTTATAAAAAATCTTTTGGCGATAATAATTATCTACTATCTACGTAATTAATACTTATCTACGTCAATTTCTGTCGTGATTATGGCGATAATCTTGGATTGTTTGGTGATGTAATAAAAGGAAATCAATATGGAATTCTGCAACAATTTGCTAATTCAACCTTCTTTCTGTCTTTTATAATAACAGAGATACCAATGTTGATGCTATCAATTTGGGACACACTGTAGCCCAGACAGTGCAAACAGACAATGCCAATCCTTCCCTCTACATTCTTCTTGCACTTTCTTAATTCATTTTACGTCATAAATTATTATTTCGTCCATCCCCTTATAACTAAGTTTAACTAAGTCAACTCATCGACTTATAAAGGTTAATAAACTGTATTCATAAATCCTAAATATACTTAATTGATCTACAACTAATACTCATTTATGACTACAAGTTTCTTTTTCTTCAAGCATGTAATGACTACTAGGTTCTCATATAATAGGTTATTCTCATAACAGTCAAGTAACTATCTTAATACGTCACTAAACATAAAACTTGGAATAAGAACAAGTGGAAGATTACTATTACACTACGCGGGTAGAATACGGCTAAGTTAACATGTGGGATTGAATGAGTTCTAATCAACAACCATCTCATAAAGATCAATATTGTTAAAATTACATAGTATTTTGCTGAAAAAAATTCTAACTTAATTTAGGAAGCACAAGTATGCTACTGAAAATGCATAAATAAGATAAAGTACACAGAAATTGGCTTATATAATATTGAGTGATGATGTGGAGGAATTAGAATATTTTTCAAAAAAATGGAAAAGCTGGTATCACGTCTAAATATCACAGTTGTAATATCATCCGACGAAATATCACAGTTGAAATACCACATAACAAAATATCACCTTAAAAAATATCAAAGTAAAAAATATCAATACCATATTATAATCATACATTTTACACATAATAAAATGTAGGAAATATCGCAAGAGCAAGAAGCACATGAAGAAATATCCCAGTAAGAAAATATGAATAATACAATCATATAATTTACATATAATATAATATCATAAATATCATAAAAAACACACCAAGAACAAAATATCACATGAAAATATCCTAGTAAGAAATATGAATAAATAATGTAAAATCATGTAGTTTACACGTAATACAATAGCATAACAAAAAATACCCTAAGAACAAAATATCACATGAAAAAATATCTAAGTAAGTACTACTGTGGTACTGTAATATCGAGGTATACAGTCTGTTAGATTTAAAGCGCCCCGCTTTGTAGCAACTTTATTTTCAGTCAGCAATGGCATAAGCCCTATATATTATTCAATGGCATAAAATTCTCTATGTTCTGGTTCAAAATTTTGTATTTACTATATCGGCATGAGCGTGATGACGTCATGGAAGTTTTTTAAACTACATGATAGGTATTTTATAACTGAAATCGATAGAGTATTGTGTCCTCTTTTCAACCATAATAAATATTCATACTCTTGCGTAAAAAAAATTTCAAGAATAACGTGAAAAATGATTTACGACTAGTAGGCTTTGATTTCTGGTTCTCCAATTAATAAAACAGAATTATCTAGCAAGCTTAGGTAAATAACGAAACTTTAGTTGTTCCAGTGACGTATTTATAGATTTTTCATGGGGTGGGGAGAGTACTCTATAAAAATTCCGCAGCAAAATACTTATATTTTGACATAAATGACCTGGACTATTAAAGAAAAATCAGGGGTGGCTCTATCCTGTTACCCCCCCCCCCCCCAATATGCCACTGAGTTATTCTAATGGTCTTTAATCTTTAGTTAGGAAAATGTAGAACAAAAATAGATAGAATAAATTGAAAAACTTATTTTAGAATTCTGCTTACAGAGATCCGCAAGAGGAAATTATTGTATCATAAGGGATACCAAACCATCGTTGCCAGAAACATTAGAGACCGCCCGAAAGACTCTAAACCAGCGTCCTATGCAAGGCGACTGAAATGCAAATTTCTTATGGTCGTATTCTTGTTCTTCGTTCTCGATATGATAAAATAAGATTTAAACTTTGCTTTGACCACGAGAGTTACTGTGTAAGTGCTGCTGTTTATTTTTGAAGTGTATTATTTAATATACATGCATAAAGTAACCCAAGGATAGCAAAAAATACCAAACCATAATTGCGCGTGGGCGGGCGGTCTGGCACGCCCGAAAGATTTTATGTGAAAATCTCACTATTTTGATTCGGAATTTTTATAAAGTACTCTCCCCTCCATGAGAAATTTATAAATACGCCACTGGAACAACTAAAGTTTCGTTATGTACCTAAGCTTGCTAGATAATTCTGTTTTATTAATTAGAGAACCAGAAATCAAAGTCTACTAGTCGTAAATCACTTTTCACGTTATTCTTGAAAATTCCTTATGTAAGATTAAGAACGTAAGTATGTAGAAGAATGTAAGATATGTAAGAACATTTTTTCATAAAGTATTATGTCCTTAAGGTATTTTTGCATGCGATATACTAGCATGTTGTAATATATGTGATATTGTAACCATGATATATTGTGTGTAACATTATGGAGGTGATATTTAAACAAGCAACCGAAAATCTATTAAACAAGTGCATCCTTACTGCTAGTAAGATTAAAGCATGTGCAAAACAGAAAAAAGATTAGCAATTTACTTTTTGAAATTTTTCTTTTATTCTGAACAATACGTGAAGAAACTCCAGCCGTTGTGTATATCTACACGCACACAAAAAATGTGAATTTACTTTAGTGATGATCTATTTTATATGAAACCCAATCTAGGGCAAACGTATTTCTTAAGGATAATAGATTTCTGGAAAAGCTTTCAAGGAACCTACGATCTGCTAGCTTTCTATGCTCGTTAACAATTCCGGAGGGCAATCATAGGCGGTCAACAAAACGATTCCATTCCAGTTTATGATAATACAATTCGTTTATAACCTTAGCCGAGTTGAATGGTTAAGAAAATGATTTATCCGAAAAGTTTGTTATGTACCTACCACAAAAACCATAACATATATAAGCTAAAGCGGTATTTGTGAACATCTACAACACTTTATCTAACGTAGAACATCCATAATTTATGTTTTGTAAGTAAACGGTTAAACAAATATTTTATAAAAATAACTTTAATGGGTTTATAAATAGGTATATACTTTTAATATTTAAAAACTGAAACACTTAAGAACAAACTTGAATTTCTCGTTATTTGATAACAATTGCATGAATAAATTCGTAACTTTACCACCATTCTCATATGAAGTATGAAAATCTTTGAGCTAATAGTGAAATTCAATAATTAGGTGACCAACCGAACAGTCTTTGTTCTGCTACTGTCACCTCTTGCACGGAGATGTACAAGATTCCCATTATAAACATTTTCAAATACTTTGCGTTAGATTGAAGTCAGTTAAAACAGGCTTACTTTATATAAAAAATCATAATGGCGCTCTATCCATATTTTCTATAGCACGACTTCCAAAGTTGCACCATGTAAATAGTGGCTTTGATGTCGCGCCACAGCAAATGTGAATCGTCAACGTGAGATTTATACAAAAACTAGTCTAAATAACGTCTACTCGACTACCAGGTTTTGTTGGAGTGGATTAGATAAGTATTAGTTGAAGTTGAAGTCAGTCAGTAGACTTTTCCATTACATACTTTTCGATTTAGGGTTATTTTCTAATGTATATGGATTGAGTTTTCTATTTGAACTACTTTTCTAGTTGGACTTCTTACGGGAATTTTCTATTGGATTCCTGTATAAGTTCTTTTAGACACAATATAACAATATAGGGTTAGTCGAAGCATATAATTTATTTTGCTTATAAAGTTTAACATTAAATTGAAAATTCTTTATTCTTTTAGAAATACTTCGCTACTTTTGATAATTTTTGTAATAGTATTTTTAAGCACGTAGTTTTTCTAACTATAAATCATTAGAATGCTTTAAATATTCGTTAACGTAAATAAAAACTCCGAGCTCTTGAGACAGATTTCTAATAATCTGATAATTCTTTTAGTTACAATAAAGTAAACCTAAAGATGCGTCGCTGCTTGCCTAACATTTTTAATAACCTCCTATAATGATTTGTGTTAATTTTTAATAATTATTTTTAATTTTTGCTTTGTATAAGTTTAGTTGGACAGATTAACAAAATACCAATAGTATCTAACTTTTTTGTATTCACTAGTTTTGTGTTATCGTACTCTCATGTGTCTTATAATATTTTAGGTACCACTAAGCCTTTAGTCTCCCTAAATCCTTCGTATAGGTATTTTGATTTATCGATTTAAAATTTGTGCGATTTTAATCTGGATTCGAGGCTTTCTACTAATAATTATGTAGTAGAATTCAGCCGAAGCTCATCAAACTACGAATAACTTTCTAAGTTACTTAAAGTTCAAGTTTCCTTATGTTGCATAATGGTGAAGATTGCAGTTTCGTAAATAAAACACCTGCCTGTTTTACTTATGTTGCAGTTCCTTTGCCTTAAAAAAATTCTACTTCTAATAACAGCTTTAAAATAAAAATATTTGATTCTTAAAGAGATTATTTAGTTTCTTATTAAAGTAAGTTAATTACATTAAAGGACCATTTTTATTAGCGTTTAATTTTATTTGAAAACATAAAAACCATTAAGCAAATTACATTAAGAGTTGTTTACAAATTACATTACTAATCTGCGATGTTAATAGATTGTTTACAACCTGAATAATTACTTGATTCCAGTAATCATCTTTAGTAAAATGAAACCATCATGAAATAAATAAACATTAAACGCTATATTGCGTATTACGCTATGTTAAACAATATTTCTTTCTTACTCTTGTAAATAAAATATTTCGTTTTCGCTTATGGGTTATGATAGTTATGAAGAATACCTAAAATTATCATTAGTGTATATAGTGTATTGCGGTTATCAAATTATTTATTACAATAGAATCAGATTGCACAAGACAGTTGTGTATACACAAAATTTTTACGTTCTATATAGCAATCGAAAATAAACAGAAGAATATAGAAGAATAAATCCTACCTTTAATCTTACCCCGTGTCGTATTTCTTTACTCAGGTGTGATTACGAAAATGACTCATTCCTTGTATTTACGGTTGAAGTATAGCAAAAAGTATTGCAAGTAACTTTTTACAAATTAAAAAAAAATGTTAAGCTAGAGCTTTTTTGTCTTCCGTTTTGGATTCTATCTCTGATGGTCTTTAACCATCTGCGTTATTGTTCGTTTAGTTTGAAACACCCTGTATAATGATTTTTTACAATAAAAAGGGAATTATTTGACATGTTGAGTGTACTTATGTAATTTTCAAGTGGAGTATTCTTTAGATTAAACCTCTGAATAGAATGATATTTCCTGTCATTACTATCTCAATTAATTGACATTAATTTGTTGTTTGTCGACTTTAGCGATACCATCATGTGATTAATTAAACAGTATTGTTTGAATAAGGAGTGATAACAACAATCGTAATTAACATGTATTAATCAAATGATTATGGTGAATTAATCGATTTAGTGGAGAGAAATAAATACGCTTCAGGTGGTTTAATTGGGAAAATACGACGACAAATATAACAAACCGAAAATACAATTCTTCCTTTCCTTACTAAGTTGTTGGTTTTAATCCAAGTACTTTTATACCAATCCTTTAAACACTGATTTTTAGCTTTTAATCCTCTCCTCTAAATTACTTAAACAATCAATAAGCTTTAGCACCCTAACATTAATCCACAACTAATTACTAACTTTTACTGTAAAGGTAAGGCCATTCCCTTTAACCTCCTCTCTCCCATTTTAGTGAAAATATAAAATACTATCATTTTATATATTTTTTCAGTTAAAATCTGGTATTAATAAATAATTACTTTAAAAGAAATGAACTCTCTTCTGAAATCTTCTCCAAATCTCCATTTAGAAAATCAAGTTAAAGATAACTTGCGATTTAAGGAAAACCTAACCTTTCATTAAAAGGAAATATAGATCCTGCTTTGAAAACACACCCGACTTGCGTAGTAACATAATTTGATTGAAAATTGATGAGATTCCTTTTAATAAAATTGTACAAATAGGCTAGGTTTTTTAATACACCAAATGCAAAAGGAGTTTGTAAATATTAAAACACCCCTTTAATTATATTATATTTTTTGGTGTTTATCGAAAAGGTTATTATTTAATAATTTGAGATTTATTTTCCTTTTTGTTCTGATGGCTACATTATTATCAATTTGTATAATAAAGAATGATTATATAGTTTTTTGTTTAGTATAGGTAGGTTGTAAATATCATAGCGTTTGTGTATTTAGTTTATATTATAATCGTTAGGTAGATAGTAGATTAGACCATCATTTTAGTAGAAGTGGAAGATAGATGTAGTTAAGTTCAAATTAGAGTCACTCCATCTTAAGCAGTAGTGGAAAAAAAGAATTCTGTCATGAGCAGTAGTGAAGTAAAGTTTGTCTTGAACAGAAGATAAGTACGGTTTAGTGTATTCGTTTAAATACAGAAGAGCAAAAATTAATTTTATATATCCGAACATGCAAATTATTATTATTGCAATTATTAAAATAACATGTCAAATGCGTTGACACCCCTGACAAGCTATATTGATTATTTGGAGAGCCGATTAAAAATAAATTACTTCTTAAACAAAACTGAATAAGCTCATTCATAAAAATCTGTATTTCCTTTTTGAATAGTTTAATTAAGAATAATGTATACAAAAGAAAAATAAATATTCTACAATGATATTTTGTTAAAAATACTTTGGGAATTGTTTAGAACAAAAAGCAAGACATTTTGAATATCTCTTGTAAATTTTTTTGTCCACGTTCATGGTTGTTGTTCATATTCGTTAATATTGTGGTGAGTTTATAAAATCATGTTTTTGCATATTAGGATGTAGAAAATAATTATTATTGATAAAATACGTTTGCATTTTCATTAATAAAATACTTAATTTTTATTGTTGTGCAACACACAGTAGCTTCACACACACATAGATTCAACAATTCACAGCAAATGCCCACAACTGCATTAAACAGACGAAACTTCTAATTTCACTGTAACTCACAGCTGTCTTGTAAGATTGGTTTCATAATTGCCAAGGGCGACAATGCGATCGACGTGTTTTTTCAATAATTGAATGCAATTTATAGTATTAACAATCAATTGAATTGAATGCCACCTCACATTAAAAGTATTATTCTATAATAGATTTCCGAACAAGATATTTTCAGTTAAATTTTAATCATTCCGTAATTATTTTATTTAATTAAACTCATTGTATAATCAATAATGACATTTTAAATACTGTAATCTAATATGAAAATACTCTGTATGCAGTGGCTTTAAAGCATGATTAAAAACTTATATAAATATTTATGAGGTGTTATAAATGGGCTTCTCGAGTTAATGCTGGCGTATTAAGTTCTACGGTTTTCATAGGATTAGTTTGATGTGCGAACATATCACGAGTATGTTTTGTCTCTTTCAAGTGGTGCGGTTTTAAAATGAGAGACTGGAATTCAATTAAGCTTTCAATTTATTTTGCTGAAAAACCTAAGTACCTGTCTGTCGGAGCATATTCTGCCTAAAACTGAATTTTGAATAATAAATTTACCTTTACGAATGAAAAAATGTTATTGGGTTATAGCACTTACACTTGAAGAGAACAGACATAAAGAGACGTAAGTCTAAATTAAAAAAGGCATTAAGCTGAAATCTGAGCCTTTAATATTTTATCAGAAATCTGATCTATGAAACAGCGTACCATTATTGACTTATTATTTGCATTGTTCTTTACGTGTACTCTTCAATTTGTACCTCGCAAATGTATGGATGATACTGAAAAGTTATAAAAGGTTGTAATGGTAACAAAAGTACTAATACGTTCACGAAGCCTGAACACTCTAAATTTCCTCACCTCAACATCATTAGAAATCTTTCAGTTCATTTCCAGAAGTGAAATTCTACCAAGAAGCTACGTTACAGCATAATTTATAACGAGCTTAATGAGGACATTCGACAGACATAAAACCTCCTCTATGGTTAGGATAGGTCAGACGAATCGACCCTACAAGTATCTAGCCTTGATTTACATAATTATGTATTTACCTACCCTTTATATAAGATCATCACTACATGATGCCCTTTTGTTTATTTGTGTTTAACATTAATGTTTTACTGAACTTGGGATATAATAGGTACTATTTATAAACAAGGCTCTTACGATAACAACGATATTTACCTAAATCGTTTCGGCAAATAGACTGCATCATGTCCTTAGATAAGAGGTGTGCGGAAATTTCTCATGGAACCGACGACTGTGTTTACTTTAAAATTTAATTCTTGAGATTTACGACATAACTATCACACAATGATAAGTATAGGGTTGAACAAAGAAGTTTGAATTAAAGGTATAAAAAGCGGTGCTTTATAGAATACGGTCGACAAAATATATATGGAACGTTGGCTCTGCAAAAACAATACTTTAAAAAATAGGAGGCTCATTTGTTACAAAATGGTTTTTTTGAATGTACTTTTTTATTATGGGACGATTAATAATAAGTATAAGACAATTCATTGCAAGATTTTTGAAGTATTTACTTGGGTAGTTTTACACATAAAATGGTTTTGTATGACAAAATGGCGATGATGAAGCCAAAAGATGGAACAATGCAAAAATGTCCGTTGTGCGAAAGTTTTCTTGAGAGATGAAAGTAAGAAAATAAAAGGATCAACTTATGCATAATAAAGTGGCATCAATAACGGTTAAATAAAACCAAAAAAGGTAAAAGAGGAAATCAAATAGTTCAATGGCGGCACGAAGAGTAGTCTGAGCAGCAGAAAACGAAAAACGAAAGTGACCTAAATTTAACGATGAGTTAAAGAATGAAAGAAAAATAGAAAGATGAAAGAAAGATCAAACGCTGGTCATCAATAATATTTTTCTTTTAAATATTGGAGTTAGAACTAAAACAAAAGTTAAAATAGTTTAATGACAATCTCAACGACATAAAGATTGCGATGACTTCTTCAAATAGAATATCCATAACTTCAAAGCTTTATTTGTAAAATATCCAGAGAAGACGAAAAACCTATTTTCTGGGAAAATTAGCAATTTTTCAAATATTTACATTTGAAGCAGTAACTTTGCTGGTTCATAACAGTGGGTACGTTTCAAGAGTACTAGTAATGCACGTTTCCTTAGCGGATACGCTATCTAGGGAGCGGCGAGTACATCCTTCCCAAAGCTCCTTAGTATTCGTGTCGCACACTAACGATCGTAAATCGGCCCTCAACCAAAAAGCTCTAACCGCTAGTTGTCTTCTAATTGCGTTTTAAATAACGCACTAACACACTAAATTAGGCCATTCTCCTGCCTTTAATTTTGAATGATGTGTCGATTAACTGTGAATCAGTTTCAACAAAAAATGTATTTTTATTAATGAAAATTCTTAGATAATAATATTTTCAACAAGCATTTTCTTTAAATAGTCAAATTTATTCATATTTCATGAAAATTTAAAACCTTTTAAAACATCTATCCTAATAGAAAGTATTTTGAATATTTTCTGAAAAACGTTCAAAAAGTTTCATCACAAAATCAATTGATCTTTGAGATGGTTATGTGAGAATACAAAGAAACGCGAATAAAAGTCAAAATGCCAAGCTCTCTTTTTAGCTTTTTTATTTAGAAAACAAACAAGAAATGAGAAACAGATTACTTACCTAGTAACACAAGTTAAGTTTACCTAGCACCTTCTACTGTAATAATAAAATAAAGTCGAAATAATTTATTTTCTTTGCTCTATTATTTCGAAGTAATCTCCAATAATGATCGCGTGTTGCGATAGAGATTGTAATAGAATCGGACATCTGGAGGTAGTGATAATACTACATACTCTTCGACAAATCTAGAATTAACTATCACAAGCGCTTCCTTGTCGTCTCAAGAGACTTATTTAGTCTACCCGGATGATTATGACTGAAATTAAACTTTATAATTAGCTTTAAATGCTATTAGGATACAATAATAATACAGTGTTGTATACAGACGCGCATCCATTATTCATTTTTATTGTTTAAGAGTATGCGCGAAAGTTTAACGCACATATGAATTTAGTAACTTTAAATACATGACAAACCATTGAAGTGTGTGTGCTTCCGTACGCTTCGTTTCAAATCTATTTGCTGCAAAACAACAGCACGTTCTTTTGTTTTTTTGAAATAAAAGAACGTGATGAAAATTGTATTCAAATGGAATCGTAATAGTTGAAACTATTTTAATAATAATTCATTTCTAAACTTTTTATGGATAAATTTTAATAAAATGTTAATTTTAATTAGTTTAAACTTTGATAACTGTCAGAATAGTTCTAGAAATTAGCTTCATTCTACGATTTTTAATAGATATTTAAAATTAATAAAATACACAGTAAAAAATTTAGTGTAAAGTTCAGTCTACATCGTGTAACCACGCGAAGCAGAAGGAAGTTAGAAGTGACCTGAAGATGGCAAGTGTGATCTTGCCGAAACGTCGTCAACCATTGTCTGGTTCCTCTAGGAGCCGAATAGTGAATACGCGGAGTGAAACCCACAATTGAAGCATAAGAAAGTAGTGAAAAAAATGTATATGAGCCCAGTGGGGACACTTTTATTTTGGTTAAAGAACACCCCGGAACCTTTACTTCGAAATTGTTTTTCTTGGTCCATGGTATTGTTAAATGTTGCTGAATGAACTACTGGTCGTGCTCCCTGCCAACTCTCATGAAATTTGTATTAGGAGATTCCCTTGCAGTTTACAGAGTTATATTTTAATCACTTTCATCACTAGAACTGGCACTTTCTGAGAGAAGACAGTCTTGTGGTAGCCTCAGTTTTAGACGTGGGTGAATAGTTTTTTGGCCGAGATCGTAATAGACCGCACTAGAATACTGTGGTAGGTCAGCAAAACAATTATTTGTTACTATACGGATAAACTGTTCTATTGTTGGAAGCTGCAATTCGTGGTGGAGTTGTTGATTACGAACAAACCATGGGGCACTACAAATTATTCGGCATATTTTATTCTGCGATCGTTGAATTATGTTGATGTTAGTCTTTGATGTTGGACCCCAAATTGTTCTACCATAGGTGACAATTGGTCGAATCCGAATATAGATCATCAATCCGCATTCGATTTTTAGATGAGATTTCTTGTTTAGAATGCGGTACAGCATTGCCAATCTTGCAGAAGCTTCGTTCAACTTGTTATTAACATGCCTCCACGTCAGTTTGCTGTCTAATGGTATACTTAGGTATTTTACAGGCGCATGTTGTGACAACCATTGTACAGGTTGTTGACCAATTTGAAGGTTTGGAAGCTCAACATATCTGCGCAGTGTAAAAATCTTTGCTTGCGAATTCGCAGTGTTTATTTCTATGCACCACGTTTCCTTAATTTCTTAATACCTCTGTTCATTGTTTGAAAATAAAATACTGAATATGAATTATTTAAAAAAGTGTTTGCTGTTGAGCATGTCAAGCTTCCAAGTGCTCCTGTCTTATTACTCATCATAAGTAACACTAATTACTAAAATTATAAAACAATACATGTATGAATAAAATGCTTAACATGTAAAATTGATTTAAGCTACCTTACATTAATTGTTAAAACAAACTACGAAGTTTCACGTTCACACGCAGTAAAAAGACATGAATATCAACAGGTGCCTAGTTACCTGTTAAAACTTTGTAATTTAAAAAGTTACTAAAATTAGCGGAAATTTCAAAATCTTACAAATCTAAACTTAATGTAGGTACTATTTTTATGTACACATACCTGTTTTTGGTCTAGTCAATATAATGTTAATGTCTAAATTTTTGCTTAGTTGTTCATTACGTTATAAATTGTACAGCTACATTAAGTTAGTGAAAGATTTGTAAAATTTTGAAATTCCACCAATTTTAGTAACTTTTGAAATTTCAAAGATTCAGCAAGTCGATTCAAATACAGCAGACAGCTGATTGTCGCCATCTTTTGTTAGTGTCGTTAATGCGCACACGCTTCTCTTACTAAATACACTGTCAAGTGTATATTGGTGCCAATTCGTTTTATTTATTCTAATTAGGGTAACATCAACACTAGCAAACATCTTTTTACCCATTTAGATCACTTTTTAAGGGTTTTTCTTCTCTTAACAAAATTAGAATTAGAGTGGATTTTGTTATACTTTTAAAGTAGAATACTATTAGATTGAGTATTCAATCTATATAGAGTTAATTAATAATATAGAGCGAAAAGATTTCAGAAGAATTATTTTTGTTACAAGAATAGAGTGAAAAAAAATGTTTTTCTACTTTAAATTTTAACTCGAAAATTTTTACCCAGTACTCTAAAAATTGTTCACGGAGCTGATTTTTCACTGTCTAAGAAGTTTATACATACAGTGGAAATGTATATTTCAAAAGCTTTTATATTCAAAAAGTCAACTTTTGGAATAAAAAAAGGTGTCCTGATGATTACCCACAATGTCCAGTTAAGACACCATTCGTCACATGTGGTGAGCATCTGTGGTTAATTGGTGCTTTACTTTTATTGCCCATTTTCATGCCTGAGTTTGAAAAAGAGCCTATTTTTGTATTTACTGTGTATTTATGTTGGGGTTTATGCTACAGAAGAGAAGCATTGATTTATTTGATAGTCCTCGTTTTAACATCACCAGCTTATTTTGTTTTTATTTTAATGAGGTTAAAGAGTAAAATGTATGACTTTTCGGTCAATAAAACAAATATTAATATCGGTTATTAAATATTAGTGCAAGGTGCAAGTAACTAATTAACTACAGTTTGTATTTCATCTAATACAAATTGATGCGCTAAAAGATCTAGACGTAATAAAAAAACAAAAACGTCTTAAGGACACTTTTAGCCGGCATTTGAAGTAAAATACATGCATCTGTCGTATGACATATCGCAGATGACTTTTCAGTAGATTTCATGAACTTTTAATGTGATTACTACATTTTGCTACTTACAACGGAAGATATGTAGATGATAGTAGACTACTAGTTTTTATTTCAAAGATAAATATTATTAATTATTTGTTTTCTTTCAAGCTTAATTTAACAATCACCTATCAAAAAATTAAAACTTCTCCAAAAGTATAACATTTCAGCTTTGTAGGATTAGATATATGACATCTCATCTATCTATCCTCACAATCAAACTAAACTATAGTTCATAGCACTATCTGATAACAGTTTTAGTTTGAGGCGAAAGCATATGATTAAACTTAAAACAACTGGTAGTTATAAAACGTTGGAATATTTTATATTATTTATGCGTTTAAAATGTACCTTGTCATTGAAACTGAACGTTTGAGAGTGAGTAATAGAGAGGAGAAGATCAGAATGATAAGACAAAGTGTCCAAATTTTTTTCTGTTTGTATCCATATGTAAAATACATATAAAATAATTAAATTTTGTATATCCCTGTTAAAGTACGGGTACGTTATGGCAATAATTTAGTATAAGTAAGCTCTCACATCGGGGCAATGAGCAAACAGCAACTAGAAACTGACAATAATCAACAGACAATATTATTTTGGCCAGCTCTCGCACTGCAGCAACTGATTCCTTTTAGTTGGTGTAGCATTCTCAAACAAACATGTCATCCTCTAACAACTCTGGATATGCGATTTTAATTTGGTGGCATTTAAGGAACATAAATTTAATAACAAGGAATAAATTAGTGAAACTTGAATTTTTTAACAGATTATTTAATTATATTATTATAGGGAATTAGTATGGGAAATCTGAAATTTGCCTGAAATAGTTCGTTCTCGAATAAAAGTCGGTGAAATTGTTGCAATCGATAGATAAGATATTCTAACGTACTGTCCAAAAATATTACCTTTAATAACAATTTCAATTCTTCAGAAATTATAAATTTATGAATTATTTGCAAAATATTAATTTAAAAGCCGAAATTTTAAAAATGGCTCGTGGAATGCAAGATTGAATCCCGTTGAAAGCAAGACTTTTATAATTTTATTTGTCATTAATCTTTAATTTAATAACAATTTAAATAATTTGTCATTATTCCTTTATTCGAAAAACGTACAAGAAATAATAAATTACAAATAAAAAATAATGATACCCAATTAATAAAACGTGAGTTCAAGAATTCTCATTACGTATTTATTTCAAATTAAAATAAATAAAATGTAAAATAAATCTTCAGGATTTTGTGTGTTAATAAACTAATATTGTAAAAATTGGTTTCTGCAGTATGCAGTATGAAAAAGCATCATCAGTTTTCAATAATTATATTATATATAAAGTGCTAGATGAAGATTAATCCAATTGCGTCAGCCTTGCACGCAAAATTTTTTAACAACTTCCTAAAATGAATCTGTTTCTTTTTATTATGCTACATATAATCACATTTCTTATTTAGACCGTCTTTAATTACATCTTGATTTGATAACCTTGACTTATATTCGGCCACAACCATATAAAACTACCTAATAATTCCAGTAAATAATAAAAAAATAATAATTTACAAGCATTCCTTTATATACTAATAGCATAAATAACAGTTTGTTATACACATATGTCTTTATGTTTGTAACAAATGCTCAATCGTCACGTCTTGTATACAAATTCCACTCTGTCTTTATAATAATAATGCAAGTATTGCTCTACATTGACATGATAAAATCGGCTTTCGACATGCAGGGCATATCGCCTCCACTCACACCGAAGCAATAAGCAATCAACAACTAGCAATTGGAAACACGCAACAGTATCGCCATCGGGTTGTTTACATTGAATTAAATCAGACGTCTCACATTGGAGCAACAAGTTATCGCTTCTACAAAAACGTTGCCGGTTGCGTTAATATTTTGTTGCCGGCGATATGCCTGCATGTCGAAAGCCAATTTTATCGTTTCAATGTAGAGCAATACTTGCATTATTATTATCAAGACAGAGTGGAATTTGTATACAAGACGTGACCATTCAGCATTTGTTACAAAAACATAAAGACATATGTGTAAAACAAACTGTTATTTATACTATTAGTATATAAAGGAATACTTGTAAATTGTTATTTTTTTTATTATTTACTGGAATTATTAGGTAGTTTTATATGGTTGTGGCCGAAATATAAGTCAAGGTTATCAAGTCAAGATGTAATTAAAGACGGTCTAAATAAGAAATGTGCACATATGTAGCATAATAAAAAGAAACAGATTCATTTTAGGAAGTTGTTAGAAATTTTTGCGTGCAAGGCTGACGCAATTGGATTAATCTTCATCTAACACTTTATATATAATATAATTATTGGAAACTGATGATACTTTTTCATACTGCATACTGCAGAAACCAATTTTTACAATATTAGTTTATTAACACACAAAATCCTGAAGATTTATATACATTTAAAGTTTCAGTATTAACAAGTACTTATTTGACATTTTATTTATTTTAATTTGAAATAAATACGTAATGAGAATTCTTGAACTCACGTTTTATTAATTGGGTATCATTATTTTTTATTTGTAATTTATTATTTCTTGTGCGTTTTTCGAATAATAGGATAATAACAAATTATTTAAATTGTTATTAAATTAAAGATTAATGACAAATAAAATTAAAAAAGTCTTGCTTTCAACGGGATTCGATCTTGCATTCCACGAGCCATTTTTAGCATTTCGGCTTTTAAATTAATATTTTGCAAATAATTCATGAATTTATAATTTCTGAAGAATTGGGATTGTTATTAAAAGTAATATTTTTGGACAGTACGTTAGAATATCTTATCGATCGATTGCAACTATTAATTTCACCGACTTTTATTCGAGAACGAACTATTTGGCATATTTCCCGTACTAATTCCCTATAGGAAATGTTACAACGAACACGGTGTATATAATCTAATATAATTAAATAATCTGGTAATAAATTCAAGTTTCGCTAATCTCTTCGTTATTATTAAATTTATGTTCCTTTTAAATGACACCAAATTAAAATCGCATATCCAGAGTTGTTAGAGATCATTGTTTGAGACTGCTACACAAACTAAAAGGAATCAGTTGCTGCAGTGTGAGAGCTGGCCAAAATAATATTGTCTGTTGCTTATTGTAAGTTTCTAGTTGCTGTTTGCGCATTGTCCCAGTGTGAGAGCTTACTAAGGGGGCCATCGGGTTGTTTACATTGAATTAAATCAGACGTCTCACATTGGAGCACCTTGTTATCGCTTCTACAAAAACGTTGCCGGTTGCGTTAATATTAGTTGCCGGCGATATGCCCTGCATGTCGAAAGCCGATTTTATCGTGTCAATGTAGAGCAATACTTGCATTATTATTATCAAGAGAGAGTGGCATTTGTATACAACAGACATGACGATTCAGCATTTGTTACAAACATAAAGACATAGGTGTATAACAAACTGTTATTTATGCTATTCGTATATAAAGAAATACTTGTAAATTATTAATTTTCTATTATTTACTGGAATTATTAGGTAGTTTTATGATTGTGGCCGAAATATAAGTCAAGGTTATCAGGTCAGTGGCTGATGTAATTAAAGACGGTCTAAATAAGAAATGTGCATATATTTAGCATACAAAGAAAAAGATTTATTATTGTTATTGAATGTTGTTAGAAATTGTTGCGTTCAAGGCTGACGCAATTAGATTATTTTTTATCTAGCACTTAATAAGTTCGGATGGTTGTTATGTCTTATATTGTTTTTAAGTAATCTGTTAATAAATTCGAAGTTTCGCTAATTTCTTCGTTGTTATTAAATTTATGTTCCTTAAATACCACCAAATTAAAATTGCATAGCCAGAGTTGTTAGAGGGCGACATAATTGTTTGAGATTGCTACACAAACTAAAAGGAATCAGTGGCTGTTGTCAGTTTCTAGATGCTGTTTGCGCATTGCCCCAGTGTGAGAGCTAATTTATACATTTACAGTCGTACACTCGAATAGCGTATTTCAAGCTAATGTATACATTTGAAACAATTAATGCCGTCAACTCGATTTAATGACGTCATACAAGAATGTATATTTTACAATCTTTCAACTGAACGTAGAATGCAGGGGAAAAAGGGATCTTTACTTTTTAAATAGAATGGGAAGTGAAATGTTTTTTAATTTTAACTTAAAATGTTAGTACACTATTACATTATTGTTCTTATAAAAACTTTCATAAAACTAAACATAAGTAGTGCCATAAATAATGAAAAAATAATAAATTCATTATTTTAAAATATTATTTCAAATTTTGTTATTAATTTACTTCAAACATTCACTGTTCGCCTATGGTTTTCAACATTTTGGTGTTTTATCATTCCGATCTTCTCCTAACTAGTGATTAACAAGTTAATGGCACGTCAGGTGTCAGTGGCGGCAGGGTCGGCCGGGCCGTACGAAATAATACTACGAATAAAATTATTTTCTGTAAAATAAATATTCTTATCTTTAGTTTATATTTTAAATAATAAGAAAGATTAAATATTAAATTATAATTAAATTAACTAAGTAATAATTAAATTACAATCATCAAGATATAATGTAAAAATTTAGTGTTTACAGCCGATAACTATTTAGCGAAATTCGCATTTAAAAGATGCTGTGGTCGGCCAGCCGATGTGGTAGAAGTAGTTGCTTTGAAACTTACGATCTGTGTTCTAGACGTCGTTACAGCGCAGAACTTTATGTATCTGTTAGCGTAGCTTGTTTCATACCAAGTACGGCTAAGACCTGCTGGCCGCACTTAGCAGTTGAAATACACGCATAAAGGAGTGAAACTTCTTTGCATTTTCCGATGGCTAATTCCATGACAAATCACAATTTAAAAACATAACCGTACTTCGATATCTCAGATTTTGTTCATTTCTTTTCCTTGCATAGATACATATGAATTTTTTTTATTGAGTTTAAGCAAATTAACAATCAGAACGTAATACAATTAGTCAATGTTCTATGAGTTAATGTGATGACATTTGGCGTGAGGGGGAATCCATCCAGCGATGTTATCCCGTTTCATTCGAGTTACACCACAGTATATGTATATAACAATCAGCAGATTCACTTGCATGCGACACCATTCATTTTATTAATCCACCTTCGAATATCACGCCCATAAACGAAGTAGTGGACCGACGTTTATCGGTCCTCATCGCCGGTAAATAAAACGCAGAGCCGCATTCAACAAATATGTAAACAAAATCTCTTGTTATATAATAGTATAGTAAAATATGAAGTAGAATTATGTGTAGTGAACCATTTGATTGAAGTTGTTTTACTTATAGAATCTAATAAATAAAACGATAATCAATTTAGATATTTAAAACATTTATTAAACTAAGTTAGAAGAGTTGTTTCTTGTTACATCGTTAATTACCAACTAAAGTTACATTATTATTTCAAGCCATTAACCATATTCTTGCGCTGCAATAGTCATTTCATTTTATTTAGAAATAATTACGAACAAATGCATAGCTGTATACAATTTGAATACCTGTTACCAACAAACAAATGGAGAATCTAGGTCACCGAAATCACATACGTACAAAATAGGGGAGATGAAATCAATTTACACTATAATAATAATAATTAATAATAATAAAATTTATTTTCATTCATATTAAATTAAAGACGCAATGACAAACGAAATGCTAAAAAGTACAATCCTAACGCACGCTTTGAATTTTTTAAACAGTTGAGAGTAACAAAAGACGCTGTAGTTCACACCTGTTGATAAGGCGTTGACCTAGATTGTTGAACTCTTAATAAATCAGCATAAAAAATTTTATTATGTAGGATTTCGAAATCGCTTATTTGTTCTATTACGTGTTAGTAATTCAATTTTAAGCAATTGGTAAATATATACAAAAGTGAATTCTTAAATACGGCATTGTTTTTACGAGCATATTTATTAAAAAATAATAGTATGTAGGAAAAAATAACCTGAAATCGGAAACCTGAAAAAACTAATTGTACGACTAACACTATGCTTTGTTTACTGGCACTAATACTGCACGATTGTGGGTTTAATCCGGCTCTGGTAATTTCGATACGTTCTGTTGCGTGTTTGAAATAGAACTGCTGTCTGCATACTGCCGACTCGCGCCAGCATGTAGTGTGGTGGATAGAAATTATTTGCGACAGTCACATTACTGTATGTATATATACTGTGGTTGCACTCCTTTAAGATCACTCGGCCTTTTCTTTAGTTTTAATCTTCTTGGTGGGGGATCCTGATGAAGGTTGGATGCAAGATTGTTGGGATGGGCTTGCAGCCGTGCAAAGTGGATGTTGCTTCGTTTGGTACGCTCTTCTTCTACCGTTGTGACTTGTAGGTCCGTATGCAGGGTCAGGTTGCTGACATACCACGGAGCATTAGCTAGTAGTCTGATAGTTTTGGACTGTAGGCGTTGAATAATGTTATCATCGGACTTACAGGAGCAACCCCATAGCTCAATGCCATAGGTCCATATGGGCCTGATCACTGTCTTGTAGAGCAGGATCTCCTTTTCGAGGGAAAGACACGACTTTTTGCCAAGCGCCCAGTACATTTTCTCGATTCTCAGATCAATCTCTTTACGCTTTTTCAATATATGAGGTTTCCAGGTGAGTCGACGGTCTAAATGAAGACCTAGGTAGCGGGTTTCTGTTGCTTGAGGAATGGGTATGCTGTTCAGAAAGACTGGGGGGCAGTCGGTGTGATTTAGAGTGAAGGTAACGTGAGTGCTTTTTGCTTCATTGACCTTGATTCTCCAATTAGCAAGCCACGTCTGGAGATACGTTAGATGGGTTTGTAGGTTAGAGGATGCTATATGAGAATTTTTATTACTGGAAAGGAGGCCAGTGTCTTCTGCGTATGTGCCTAAGTGTGTGTTATTTGTTGTGGGAACATCTGTGGTATATAGTAGATATAGCAGTGGTCCGAGGACACTGCCTTGTGGCACAGCTGAGGTGATTGGTCGGAGGTCAGAATATTGTTGACCATATTTGATTTGGAAGTAGCGATCATTCAAGTACGATTTTAGCAAGAGGTAGTATTCATTTGGCAGTAGTTCTTTAATTTTATATAATAGGCCGTCATGCCACACTTTGTCAAATGCCTGTTTAATGTCTATAAAGACTGCAGGACAGTAGAATTTGGCGTCAAGGGCCGCATTGATGATGTTTACGAGTCGATGACATTGCTGGATCGTGGAATGATACCGCATGAATCCAAACTGGTGATCTGGTATGCAGTTTTCCAGTATGTCATTATCATATAGTTTTTTTATTATAAGTTTTTCTACAAGCTTAGAGAGTCTTGGCAGCAGACTTATTGGACGGTAAGAGGCAACATCTTCAGCAGGTTTACCTGGTTTTATCATTAAAACAATTTGCGCAAATTTTAACGATGATGGCCGTAATTAGGTCATACCCAGGGGCTTTGTTATTGTTTAGATGACGAATTTCTTCGAGCAACTCGGTATAAGTGAATTTTTTGATGGGCAGTGACATTTGAAGTGGCGCCTGAAGGAAGTCTTTGATCTCAACATCGGGTGCAGTAGAGTAGGGGGTGAAGACTTAGGCAAAGTGCTGGGCGAAAAGATCTGCTTTTTCTTGATCTGTCTTGGCCCAGTCATTATTTGGTTTTATTAACGGTGGATTAACAGCCTGTGGCCTTTTATTAGCTTTAGAAACTTTCCAGATACTGTGGTCGGCTTGGGACAGGGAAGTTAGGTAGTTTATAATTAAATTAACTAAGTAATAATTAAATTACCATCATCAAGATATAATGTAAAAATCTAGTGTTTACAGCCGATAACTATTTAGCGATATTCGCATTTAAAAGATTCTGAGGTCGGCCAGCCGATGTGGTACAAGTAGTTGCTTTGAAACTCATGGGATAATTCACCACTTACGGCCTGAGTTCTAGACGTCGTTACAGCGGAGAACTTTGTGTATCTGTTAGCGTAGCTTGTTTCATACCAAGTACGACCAAGACCTGCTGGCCGTACTTAGAAGTTGAAATACACGCATAAAGGAGTCGAACTTCTTTGCATTTTCCGATGGCTAATTCTATGCCAAATCACAATTTAAAAACATAACCGTACTTCGATATCTCAGATTTTGTTCATTTTTTTTCCTTGCATAGATACATATGAAATAACATTAAATTAATTTTTTCAGATTTTTCGGATGAAAAATGTCCAATAACTTGTGTTGCATAAGAAGTCAAGTATTCCAGTTTCAAAATAAGAAAATTCTTATAATTCTTTAAAATTATAAAATTACACCATGTCGCAATATATTGCTAATGTTTTTATAAGGATGAATCTGTTAATTCAGATGTTACATGTTAAAGCATAAATAAATTATGCATTTTGTGCTTACTAAATATCGAATACAAAAATGTTTAGATAATTAAAAAATTGTGATTTACCGGGATTCATATTCCTAATAGTAAAGCTGGGCCAGCCGACCCCAGAGTAAAGAGAGTAGCAAACACGGTAGATTGTATGTAGCAACAGTGCATTATTTGGTTAACATAAGGAGGTAGAACCTAATATACAATTTTGATATATGTGTTTAATCGTTTGTTTGTAATGTTTATCCAGTAGGAGTGTTGGGATGGTGCACGCCATTAAAACTTTTTTTATCGCGACGGAGAACGTAAACGGAAATTTGACTCTAAATAAATTTAGCGGGTTGTCCTGATGACGATAAAGTTTTTATCAAACAATAGCCTCTTCCCGCAATCGTAGCAACATGACTGGATTTTTTCTAAAACCGAAATTATTACTGATGTTCTCGAAATATTTAGTTTTGTTTAATTGTGCCCCTCCCTCGCCAACATCTGCATCAGTAGATAGAAGTATTTCAACATTAAAACGGATAAAATCATACAGAAGAAACACCATATACCAATCGCGTTTAAATAATTTAGCAAGATAACGCGAATGAAATGGGTTGGTTAAATAATTAATGAAAAACCACATTCTATAACAAAATAGTCGACGATATCGCAACAAAAAAAAATTGTAGAATCGATTTAATATATATATTGCTGTGGATGGTAGTTTCAAAATTTTGGAAAATTTTGGAAAATTTTAAAATCTTTGTTAAAAACTAACACTTTTGAAATATTTTTATCAACTTTTCCAGTTAAAAATAAATTTAAGTTATTTAATGGTGTGTCATTGATTATACAATCAATGTGTATACTTTTTAATAAGGTTAAATAGTACAAGTTTCTTTATTTATTATCAAACAGTTTACTCACCAGATACTTAAGTATACGTAACATCCAGTTGTGCGAATTTATTGTTATTAGGTAATTCAGTGATGATTAATTTCAAATGATTAATATCGACGGGCTATGTGATTCTCATAAGGTTTTTGTTTATGTAAATAGATCGTTATTATTGCGTAAAAGTATTGTGTAATTAATCTGTAATAGATTGAGTCAAATAGTATAATTATGTTTTAATCTGCTATTATGTTTGTAAATTGTAATCATTCTATTAGATCGCAAGGTGAAGTCAAATTGTATAATATGATGATGTAAATAGTAGGTAGTATATAAGCTTAGAAAATCATAATTTTAGACACTTACTGATAGAAAGCGACGGAGTAAAGTCGTGTAAGATAAAATAGTACAAATGTAAATAAAGCGACAGAGTAAAGTCGTGTATGATAGTATTGTAAAAATTTAAATAGTCTAGTCTTAAATAGACAGTTAAATTGGTTGGTGAATTGAATACGGCGAAAGTGTATAGTCTGTATAAAATTGTAAAATATTTATATGGTTATAAAGAACCGCCTGCGATTAGTAATTAAATTACTAGCTTAAATTATTGCTAATCAATAAACCTTCGTTAAAACCTTAAATTGGTGTTTTATTTAATCAAACACATAAAATGTACCTCAAGGTACGAGCCGTCACTGATTGTGTCCCTTTTTATCATTTACTTTCAGTTATCTCGAATAAAAGATAATGGAGGTATAACAAATTGTGCATAAAATTTTAAGAGAATGCTTGTAATCATACGGTTACTTAGTTACTTTTATTAAATACTGTTCGTTCTATTAGGTAGCGAATATTACTACGACAACTTTGCGCATAGAGGATGAGGAAAATACAGATGTTTCGGGGAATTCGCAATTCGTGATTATACAATGTTCATAGAGTCTTAAAGCTTAAAGGTCAATACTTTAATTACATGCATTTGGTATTCTACAGATACATGGTAGTACAGCTTCACGACAGGAAATTTGTTTTAATTTTATTAAAACTTCACTATCACAGCGCAAAATTAGTGATATATCAAAGTGTTTTGTGACATTTAAAATCTCTTTTAAACAAATAGTTTATAGAAAGGCCTACTAAGTGCATACATATTATATTTCCTGCTTTCTCTCCCCTACACTTCCGATGTACAAAATGGAAGTCTAATAAAATCAGTAAATTTCATAAAGAACGAACTTGATACACATTAATCACCTAAAGCTTCCCTGTCAACTGTATTCATTTGTCAGCTCACAACTTGAAAATAATTTCGATTATTTTAGTGCACAAGGTGTACAATGATGTGGAAAAACTGTTGGAGGCGGTAACACGAGCGACACTAGAGGGTGATAAATAAGTTCCTCGCGTCAGGTTGGATTTGTGTGGTTATAAGCTGGACGTGGACTTTCAGTTTATATATTTTCTAACGAAATTTACTGTATATAAATCGGCTTCAACTTAATTCCTCTTAAGAACATTTCCTCGACATTCACTTTAAAAAAAATAAAAATAAACACACATTTATTTGTGTAGGCCAGATTGATTTATTTTATTCTTGTAAAACATGAATTTTGTTGACATGAATGTACGTGTAGGATAATATTAAAACAAAAACCACTTAAGTAGATAATTTCCTTATAATTCTCCAATATATGGATTGAATTGGAGTAGTGTAATTTGAATATCAAGAACGACGAGAACCTTTATTCCACAACAAGAGTAGGTAACAGGGTAACATAAGTACACGCCGGTTTACATCTACTTAGATATCACAACAAAACAGAACATCAGAACAAAAATATTCTGCAGCAAAATATTTGATGGACAACAACAGTTGGTTAAATTTGATTGCAAACGCTAAAATATTGACTAAAATGCAATAATCAGTTGCCATTTCGAAAATACAGCTGCAGGGCATAAAGATAATGCTGCATTTATTGTAGAGTAGAGACAGGGTCGTGAAAATATCATAAATGATGATATTAAAATTAAAGTTTTGCCGAGTTAAGGTAAATGATAATTTAATAAATTAACTTTCTAAATAGATGGAAAACTCGTATTCGCCACTTATTTTTAATAACATATAATTGATATAATAAATTGAGAGCCTGGGTGCAATAGTGAGTCACAATTTTATAAATATCATATTAGGTACTTATTATATCGTATAATGTTGTATATAGTATATTATAGTACAGTAAATGTATCGCACTAAAAAAAAAAAATAAATTTTTCCCTACTTTGGAACAAGCCAAATATATATATGCAATAAATCACACTAAGAAGAAATTAAATTTGCCCACGTTAAAACCTCTAATTAAATACAATTGAATTATTATAAAATTTAATACGTTAATTTTTTTTTAATTATCAAAGGATTTAATAAACTTTTGTCATAGACTTTAAATTCCCTTTTTTTTAATATCTTATATGATTTTGAAGTACATTTTAAAATAGATTTAATAAGCGTGATTTATAAATAAATTATGCCTCATTTAAAGCCTCATTTAACTTTAAGATTACTTAATAAGTTGGGCGTCATATGAAACTAAATAAATAACTTTAAGAGTAAAGTATCTATGAAAAACTTATTTCAGGGCGACGTTGAATTCTCTAGGTTGTGATGTAGTAACTTCGAAACTAACCGACTATAAAATTCAAATAAACTACAAAAATTTAATTGTGTAAATAGTTTAATTAATCATTACTCCACAATGGTCTTCTTCTCTGCAGGCTCTCATTAAAATTACATTCCTACCTTTTACTTAGTCGAGCCAATCCTTTCCGTTGATTTGTTACAATTCTTCTTCCAATCCATTAACAAAGTATTTAACTTTTACTCTTTAATTGCCATTTCCAGA
The DNA here is from genome assembly GCA_929113105.1 of Agrypnus murinus. Taxonomy (NCBI): domain Eukaryota; kingdom Metazoa; phylum Arthropoda; class Insecta; order Coleoptera; family Elateridae; genus Agrypnus; species Agrypnus murinus. The sequence continues at coordinate 5,979,970 of OV816023.1, read as the reverse complement.
TCCGGTATATTTGCCTTTGCAGATAATTATATCTTCCATCAGTTTTTATGATGATTTAAATAAAACACCATTTTGTGTATGTACGAAGATGTTGTGGATATTGTTTATAACCTGCTATATTAACTTCAGCAATTATATTCAAATTAATATATAAGGACTGCTCTTTACAACGATATACATAAGACTGACTTTTACAGTTTGACTGACTTTACCGGACTGAACCTAACAATTTGACTAGCTGTGCTACAGTAACCTTTTAGAATAGCGTTCCTTCAGCTTACATACAATTATTTACGAATTATTCTTAATCATAACAATTACTTAACGACATATACAAAATCCAAATTCATCATAACAGAGTTTGTAATAGTTGACACATGTCGACATTATTCAATCAGAATTTATCATAAAAGAATTAGATATAAAAATAACTTTCAAACTGTATATTACGTATTCTTAACAATTCCGTGACTATAGTTCAACCAAAACTACAAAAAAAGAGTCATCACAAACACGTGTGCGAAAATGTAAAAATCATCTAGAATTACGCTAAGGCCACGCTGTAATCTAAATAATAAAATAAAGAATAAATGAGCTAGAAAGATTCAGTAGCGGAGCAAACCCCTTTTTAATTAAAAATAAATGTAAAATCAGCAATAAAAATCTGTTGGTTCTAGCGTACGTAACTGAATTCTTAGCAACGTGAAATTTGCACTCTTATCTTATCTCACCCTGGGTCGTATTTGTTTATTCAGGTGTGATTACGAAAATGACTCATTTCTTGTATTTACGGTTGAAGTATAAACCGTTTAATAACAACAAAAATTTGGCTTATTTAACCTTTGTAAAAGTACAGTGCTTAGCAAATGTCTTGTCTCGAGTAGGAAACACATTTAACAAATCTGGTAAAAGAAACGACGTACGTTTCGGAGCATAATTTCTTTTTCCATTATTTGCAAACAACACAGCAGATTTAACCAGTATCAAAGGTTGCTACCCTACCTAGAGTGGCTTTGTATAACAACAATAGAGTAATAAAAACTTCTATTTTCTAGTGAGTTTCTTATTTTACTGGAGTACAAACTTTTTTCTACTTTATTATAAACTCTATTCATTTATTTACGAGTCTGATTTGTTTATTTATAAAGTTTAATTATTTTGTAAACGCTAAAAAAATTAAATTTTTATTACTGACCGTAATAAGTTTTTATTGTAAAAAATACTAAAAATAATAAATAATCAAAATTAACAATTATAAAAAGTAAGGTAGAATGATTTATCATTTATTCTTTACAAAACAAATAAATTAATATAAAAATATTACAATAGAGGAGAATGCCCTAGAATGAGCCAGTGCCAACAATGAGTCATTCCCGTATACTAATAATCATTCCCTGAGTTTCCAAAGTAAAATCAGATTGGCTATACAAACGAGGCATATTTAAACATTTAATATAATACCTATATGTTGTATAAATACAATATATTTTTAATAAAGAAATCTTTAAATGAAGAAAACACAAATAACACGGAATTTTATAATGTGTGTGTCAAAGAAATTTTGAATAGAATGAGTAACAATAGTTTTACGAGCATGTTTTCAAAACAATCTTTAAAGATTTTAAATATCTTGGCCAGGTAGTTGTTCATCTCTGTCTAATTCGGTCTCTTTCGTACACAGTATAAAGAGTATTTCGATTCTTAAAGCAACAGCGCTTTTACTCGGGACAAGACATTTGCTAAAGACTGTACATATGCATTGCATGACATACTGTGGCGGCACTCTAAAATTGAGCAGTTGCCACCTTGATGTTTGCTCCGACAGCTTGTATGGCAAGGTGGTACAGAGCTGGGTTCGTGGTTCGCTTGGTTGAATAAAATTGTTCTTTGACCTACCTGTAATTGCTCAAAAAATGCTGGGCGCCAACTGAAGTTCTGCTTATCGTCACAATTGAATGAATTATACTCCAGCTTCAGTTCCAGAGAATAGGGACTAAATTAGGGATATTACTTATTTATTTATGTCGTACGAGTTCCAATTAATAAAAACCAATTTTCTAATTGAACAACATATATCTAATGGTTACAAATACGATATATTTCCTAAAAGACTACTATGCTACTTAAATAAAGAAATATTTGTATTTAATTAAATATGCAAAAAAACTATGTACAAAATTGTCCGACGAGCGGGTAACGTTACCTAACTAATTAGAAGTTAAAAAAATACTATATTACACCCGGAAGATTCGAATCTTTCGTTCAAATGAAAAAAGGTATTCAAAACAACTTGTCTTCTTATTACATAAAAGAAATAAACGTAATGTTTTATATATATATTATTTTCTATCGGCCTCAAATATGTGTAATTTTGCTTGTATATTTACTGAAAAATCTAAAGTTCGGTCCTGTAAATCTATATTCTATTTATAGCTAAACTTTTGTCGTATAAACACATTTACAAATAATATTTTAAAAAAGATTGTTTTTTAACTTCTATAAAACTAGAGGACGCTGAAGTATTAAATTACGTTCTTAGTACTTTGCTTGTTTACGTGTATCCGCTAAAATGGTTGCGTTGTCAAAAAAAATCTTGATAAAATTTAAGGCGTATTTAAGTTTATATTGCTTCATATAAATATTCCAGCGCGTTATGAGAAAGCATGGTAAAAAGTAAACTTCCCTTTTGTTTGGAAGGTGACATTTAACACGTGTTGATAAATTTGAGTCTCTTTACCGTATCGCTTTGCAGTATAGCTTCGTACTGCGCTCTTTGGAGGCATTTTGGTCTCTGTTCCGTACCGTTTGGTGATTTTGATCACCGCAATTATCGTTTTGCTTTTTGAAGTATAGGGTGCTTCGTATGTACCGTGCAGTATCTTTACAATTTGTTGTGTTCCTTAGTACACAGTCCTTCCTTACAATTCACTTAGTGTTCCTGTGTTGGAATCTGTTTGACACTTGAGAATTTAGAAAGGTTTTAGTAACCTTATGGTGTTTAGTTTCAGTGTGTAATAGAGAACTGCGTGGTGGTATAATTTGCCCATTCACAAAGTCCTATTGAGATATTAGTATTTGACTTAGGGTCTGCGAACTTTGAGAAGTTTTGAGTTTAGATTTGTGTTATCGAATCGAGTTTTGAGGTCGGGTTCTTTTCAGAACAAGCCTTCGGGTTATGACTTCTTTTGTTAAGCTTTGTCTATTATAGCGCGGTGGGTTGCGCTCTAGAAATTCCTTCACCGATGTCGGGTTCCAGTAAGAGTCTGGTAAAACTATGGTGGTCCCTTTCCTACCATCCTTTGGCCACCTGTCCTAAGGACCCTTGGTCTTATTGGTTACTTTGGTAACCATTTAATCTGTTAGTTTCTCTCATGGAACAGCTCTTCCTTCGTGAAAACTTTGTGTTTTCCACCCCTTGTCGATCTTCGACACCTGGTCTTCATAGATCATTCTAATCTGAGTGTCCTTTCTAGGGCAAATCATTCCTTTTGGAATTATCGTCTTCCTTGTGGTATATTTATCCTCTACCGTACCCTTGTGAGTTGAGTCTCAATTTTGTTACAGTTGTTTGTAACGTCTTGCGTTTTGGTGTGCGTTGCGCATCAACTTATCGTCGTTCCTTTAAACGAATTCATAGTCTTGAATAATTGTTCTTCTTAGAGCAAATTACCGTAGTGTTTCTTTTCCGTTTAGATGACGTTCTCTTATCGGATGTGTGTCCGATCCTTACCGCTTGGTTTCGATGTGTCTGGATGATAACTTTCATCGGGCATGTCTGCGATGACCTGCATCTCCCCTGTGGCTTTGTTTCTAGCATTTCGACAACTCTTCACCATTTGTAGTGTGAGCACCCTTCGTCTTTCTGACACAATATCTTGGTGAGGTATTAGTTAGTTTAAAAATTTGTACTTTTATACTGATCCAATCCCTTATGAACCCTTGGCACTACAATTCAGACTTTGTCTGGTAGTGACAATTTGGAAAGGTTTATATAACCTTAATGTGCTTGGTTTAGGACTCCCAAGTTATCCATAATTTCATGATGTTGAATTAATGTAAATATTTTAAGTTGGAATTTGCCTGATGAGTAAGGATTTTCAATAGGTTTAGTTGACTATATAGATTTGGAAAAGGTTAGTAACCTTATGTGTCTAGTTTACAGTTATGTTTTGACGAGTTTAATAGATTTGACCAGGTTTAATTAACCTTATAATCTTGAAGGGTTCTAGTAACCTTAAGTTATCTACTTTGTAGGTGCAGTTAATGTACTTTATACAAAGGTTTAGTAACCTTAAGCTATCTGATTTACCGTGCAGTTAACGAGCTTCATTTAACATGGAAGGGTTTTAGTAATCCTAAGATACTTAGTTTATAGTTACAATTTAACATATTTTGAGGACTATTTGAAGAGGTTTTAGTAACCTTAAGTTGTCTAATTGACAGTTATAGCTTAATATACCCAATCTTGTAAATATAAAGAGGTTTTATTAACCTTTATGTTATAGATTCGAGTAGGTTTGAATAACCTTAAAGATTTAAAGAGGTTTTGTTAACCTTAAGTTATTTAGTCTACATTTATAGGTAACTTATTTTACCTTATAATTTAGAAAAGGTTTTAGTAACTTTATGTTGTTTAGTTTTCAGTTATGGTTTAACGTACCTTACAGTTTTGAAAGTGTTTCGTTCAGGTATCGATCTTGAACTTTATTTTAGTATATCGTTTTGAGTATGCTTACCTTGGATAGGTATTAAGTGTGAATGAGGTCCCGTTGTGAATGGGTAGTGTTGACTACGTTTAGTTTAGTGACGTTCTTCTGGTGGCGGTTAGTGCTTTGTTTTGGTAGGGGTTGGGCTTGAACCTTTCTTGACGGTTGAAGGGGTGTCCTAACGCTGGACGTTGGGTATTTTCAGGGAGATTGGTTCTTGCTTCGGCTTCTACTGAAGTGGAGTACTATCTGTGTAGGTGTCCTTTTTCCAGTTTTGTTTTCTATTCTTTTATTTCTTTCTCTTCTTTCCTTCTTCTCGATCGATGAAGGCGCAGTAGGGCCAGATCGGACTGCTGTAGCTCTGAGGTCTCGGGGTGTGGCCGTTTGGTACCCTAAGCTGCACCTTGCTTTACACTCTCTTGTGTGCGTACTAGAATTTTGTTGTAGGTAGCTTTGCTACAGATTATGATGTTGGTGGGTGCTTCTGAGTTTGATTTTGTCTTGATTTTTTTAGTACATGATAATTAGGGTCCCCATTGGTGCGTATGGCTTCTCCAACACCTTCGGTTTTTGCTTGAATGTTCGGTGAGGACATTTGTTTCAGGGTGGCTTCGGCAACGGCTCTATTCGGCGTTCCTTACCTTTGGTCCTTTCTATTTTCCAAGCCGAATAGTCCCTCTTCCTTTCCTCTTTCCTTTTTGAATGTTTGGACAATTATGGTTTAGTAGATTTGGGCGTTAGGCACACTTGGTAGTATCTTAGTTTTGATATTAGTATGGTATCCTCGTATGCTGTTTGGCATATTGTTAGTTTTAAGTATAGAATAAGACGGGCTTCTTAGCTTTTCTTTTTTTATCGTTTTTTTCTTTTTCTTCGACGAATAGGCGAGTGTAACGGTATATTTTCTATCGGCCTCAAATATGTGTAATTTTGCTTGTATATTTACTGAAAAATCTAAAGTTAGGTCCTGCAAATCTATATTCTATTTGTAGCTAAAATTTTGTCGTATAAATACATTTACAAAGAATATTTTAAAAAAAGATTGTTTTCGAACTTCTATAAAACTAGAGGACGCTGAAGTAATAAAATACGTTCTTAGTACTTTGCTTGTTTACGTGTATCCGCTAAAATAATTGCGTTGTCAAAAAAAATCTTGATAAAATTTAAGGCGTATTTAAGTTCATATTGCTTCATATAAATATTCCAGCGCGTTATGAGAAAGCATGGTAAAAAGTAAACTTCCCTTTTGTTTGGAAGGTGACATTTAACACGTGTTGATAAATTTAGCTTGGTCTCTCTGCGTTTTAACCTAGAAATCGCATGATCTGCAAGTCTAGTCGGCAGATGTTATCCCCTTGGACGACAGCGTCTCTATACCCGCTTTCGCGCTACTCCAGTATTATTTTTTGTTCATTAGGATGAAAATCTCATATAGAAAGCTATTAAAATTTGTCTTAAGGAGTCCACGTGTACTAAGCGTGTGTCAGTTTTGATTTGCTCTTACAAAATGATATAGGCTTTTGATTGGTTGGTCCGATCTACATCTTGAGCGAAAGAAAAAACATAGCTCCTCCGCGGGGAAAAATAGGGGTCCGAAAATGTTAAAAAACACTTTCGATCCAGCTTTTAGAGAAGACAGTTGCCTCCGGTCGACATTACAGAATTACCGTTTCATTTTAGTTATTTAGAATTAAAGAAAATTCTAAATCTAGTTTCCGTATAGTTTGATAAACTGCCGGTTTCGGATGCCCTGCAAATGTATTTAATAAAATTTACAGTTAATAAGTATAACGTTTAATTAAGTGTCCGGATATTAATCAAGAATTTGTGGTTAATAAAAAGTACTGTTATATCGTTAAACACTTTTCCGGATGTTTGTGCTTTTGAAGAATGGGAAATTTAGCTTTTCCTATTAATACAGTTACCGTATCGCACTCTCGTTTAAATAATTACCTTACCGAAATAAATTAATAATTACAGACATTCTCTTCAATGATCGAAATTTCGATTAATAAATAAATTTGAGTTGTGTGCCTTCTAAATCCAGTTCAGCTTTAAATAATAGGTGGGTTGTTTTAATAAAAACAACTAACCTTTGTGACGGTTATCAAAATGAAATTAATAACCAAATCTTATGGAACTTTAATGGTTGCATTCAGTTATTTTGTTTTGGGGGTGAATTCGTAAATAATGGTTTACCACATACAGATATTACGAGGGTTAATCCATTGCATCTTTGATTAATGGAAAGAAAAATCTACGGACATTCCAGTTTCCGCCTGCTGCAATTGCTTGATGTAAGCAGGAGTCATATTTGTGCAGTTTAACGTTGATTTTGGTTTGCGAATTATTGACAACTAAAGGTACAGTTATTTATGTATTTTGTTGAGTGTTGAACACTTATGTAAATTCTTTTTGAATCTTGGTAATAATTTGTTTGTTTTTCATTTGTATGTACTTCAATACAATTTTGTTTATTTATTAAAATTTCATTAGTAAAAGAGCTCTTAGGTAGGGACTTATTATTTGAATGTGTTTGAGTTTAAAATTTGTAATCTTTTTATATTTTTATATTTTTTCTGGTGTTTTCTAAAATAAATATGATTTTAAAGTTAATTAAAACCAGTAAGATTGAACCATATAATTATGAAAGTTTTTATTCATAACTTCATTTAACTAAATTTTAACTCTAACTAATATTTTGCACTAAATTTTTATCGGTCTGATTTCATTTTCTGATTAGTGATTTCAGACAGATCTATTAGACTTATTTAATCTATTTGATCGATTTAATTTTCATCATTAAGTTTCATAATCAGATGGCGCCCTTCTTGTGTATGTTTTTGTGTTTTTTGAAACCTTTATCCATTACTTTATAAATTAGACAACTGCAGAACCAATACCTACCACCTGAATTAAAAATTTGTAAGATAGAGCTAAATCTCAAGCCGTGGTAATGTTGAGCATCTTTGTTAAAGTAAGTATAATGTTTATTGTATTTTTTTTTGTTTATTTAGTCTGGCGAAAAACCTATGTTTCGAAAATTAAAAAAATAAAAATTAACTTACAGCTTTACTAAATAATTTACTAAATAAAAAAGGTAAAATAAAACAAACATTCAATTATGTTCCTGAGGAGAACAAACACAATTATATGGTAATATTTTATCGCACTGATATGCCTACTGAAAAATCTGACCTTAGTGGTGATTCGTTGCGACGATCAAATGAATGGAACCCTTAGCAAGATAACGAGATGATAGATACTTGCATCTAAAGGCTCCTATTTTGATTTGCAGTTTACCAAACTGTTATAGTTGTATGGGTACGGTACGGCCATATCAGATGCGAGGAAAAAGCCTGTGTTGAACACAGTGGATTAATAAAAAAAAAAAAAAAATGGAATTGGAGTGGCTTAACAGCTATCTGGCTATTCCGATAAATAATTAGGCACTACTGCACTTCTCTAGTTAGTAGTAGATAAACGGTAACTTTTAAACTTTTAAACTGTAATACTGCTATCTTATCACTAGACAAGATAACGATGAGAAGATACGATAAAGATATCGTGGACCGGTGGTGTTCAAGTCTTCAAAGAAATAGAAGAAATTCTAATAGAAGTTTATCTATTTCAAAGGTAGTATTTACAAATGAACAATTTTTGAATTTTAAAAATTTTGCAATTAGAATCCACAGCAATATATGTAGTGCGGTATATAGTATACATGATTTTTGATTGTAAAATATTGGTATCTCTGAGGCAGGGCAAGTACCATCTATATATTTCTGTAGTTACGTATAGAATTTTCAGGTAATATCTACTGAACCTTTAAAATATTTCAAAGTTGTACAAATGTGAGTTAGCCCACTGTTGCACCGCGCACTTCAATTGTTAAAATGAAATTATAGTATATAAAAAGTAATAGATATTTTTATTTTGTATGGAGCAGACTCAAGTTTTTCAACTTAGTGTTTTCCTCGAATAACGTACTTATAGCTGGCAACTAGTAAAGCACAGGCTAATATCAAGACCCCATACAGATTGATCTACGTAATGGTCGACGAACTATTGCTTATACAGTTTCTTGAACCAGTTGGTCGGTTGAAGGAATATTGGGTACTTGATGTAAAACTTAAAAAGTAAAAGCCTAATGAAATTGGAGAATCTGTCTTGCAACCAATAGACTCAATGTATTGTTTCAAGTATTGACCTTGAGTAATGATCTCTGTCGTGTTCAACTCTGAGAACCTTTTTTTATCTAAGTGATTATCTGTTTCAACAATTGCATCGGTGAAAATAGTTTGATACAACTATTACCCACAGTTTGTCGGCCGTCGGTTATCTAGTGTGAGGTCGTGGTTCTTACGGGTTATCTTATTCAATAGGCACCAAGACTTTAATGCCAACAATATCTGTAAAGTTACAAAACACATTTGCGATGCTACCAATGTGGTAAGCTATTTACAATAAAATGTATTTGCCATATTGTAAACTGTATGTTTGAAGACCGGAACTACTATAAATACACATAGACAATAAGACACAAATATTGTGCAAGATACTTTACTACAAGAAATGGGAAAAGAAATAACCAGAGTATTACTAACATATTGTTAGTTGCATTTTTTTGTAAGTTGAAATTTACTGTATGAGTGTTTGTTTGGCATATTCCTGTTAAAACTATTATAAATAAATAATGTTATATGTAGTATCACAACGTTATTTACGAGGTCAAAATAAACCTTTTATCAATAATAAATAAATCAGTAAAATTCAACAGAAGATCACAAATTGCGCTAACACAGCTACTAACATTCATCCCAATGTGGAAATACATACTCTATTCGATCAAACCAACCCAAAAAGTTAAAACGAAAATGGCCTACTGTACGGTGGTATAGTGCTTACTTACACATTAACAATCAACTCTAATAATAATTCTGAAAATTTAGAAGTTACAATGCAAAACTGACATACTAAAAATTGAGCTCCTAGTCAGAGCGGCAGCTAAATCTTATATTTAACGTTACATATGGTACCAGTAGCTTCAAATCTCTGCATCCACCATGTTAAGTAATTAGAATGCTACGCCACAGATTAAGAGCTACCTACTAATAGGAGGCTATCGAACTTTTGCTCTTCTGCTGATCGAAGGTAGGTAGATACGTCGATGCAACAGATTACTTTTGAAAACCGGAACTTAAATCTCTTTTCCGACTTAAAATGATCTGCAGAGTTCGAATCTGTAATCTATTTGGTTATAGGCGATATGCTTACTGACATACGTAGTTATGATAATGACAAAATCAGAAATGATCAGGATCAGCAAGATAATATACTATCGTCCTCAGAACTGCGAAGATCTATTATCCAAATTTAGTTCCGACTATTCAACGACGACTAGTGAAGTTGGCTGTACAAACCTAAACCTATCGTTTAGTACAGAAAGTAGTAACTATGTCATTGAATTTATATCCAAACTACGCGTTTTTCAATATATGTTTTAATGCAGAAAAAAATCTGATTACTGACTTAGATATTTTTTGCAATAAACGTTAGGTACTGCAATATCAATTTCTGTTTTACCGAAAGCATTGACAGTTCTTACTAAAGAAGTATTATTAAAAAAGAAAGTTTGAGTTATTTAATTTTGGTTATTTTAACAATATGGCGGTAGAGAACTTGCCAGAAAATAACAGTGCAAAAACAATTCCAAAACAACGCAGATTTTTTTAAGTACATAAAGCAAACTTTAGTTGTTTATTTAAAAGTTTAAAACTATATGAATTGTATTATGTTATTCATTTGTAGGTAATAAAGGTCGTTACGTAACACAAATCGATTTGATTGCAGAAAGGGTCTAAGTCAATCAAGAAAATTACATCTTTTTAAATACAAAAAAAGACATTGATTGATATTAATAAATCATTGAAGACAAATACTATCCTACAGCAGCAGCACCATAATTAAAAAACTGCTTTAATTGCTAAAATGCGTTTTGTCATATATTGCAAACACTACTCAGTTTGGCATAGATCATTTCTGCAATAAGTGATTCAATTAAAGTTTACGAGAGGGTATAGTAACGGACGGATTTGACTGATTTTAATGGTTGCCCACCAAAGTGTGTGAAAGCCACCCAAAAACAAAAATTTATCAATCCACTCTGTGCCACTTTGTAATTTGTATATCATGTCGTGCATAACTTATTACCTTTTACTACTCTAAAGCTACAAATCTTCCTTACAACTTCTCACGCAATACTGACTGTAGAGTGCTAAACTCCGATATTGATGAAAAGAGAATAACGTGTAATGCTTAATAATAGAGAAACAAATAAAAACAATCGGAACCAAATAAACAAAAATGGTTTATATCCTTATTGGCCCATCTCAATAGATTTAAAAATAAATGAGTAAAGATCAAAATCAGAAAACATTGAAAACATATATTTTCAAGGATAAAGAACAATCTATGTAAGGTTTATATGTTTATATACTGAAAATAATAATATTGAGGCATCTGTCAGCAAAAATTTCCAATTTCTATTGCTTATTGATGTATTCTTTATAACCACTATTCCCATGTTTCCTTCTTTTTATTTTCTGAATGATATATCAGTTTTATATAGGCTCTTCACAAAATTGGAAGAACATGGAATTATTTAACTTACAACCTATGGGACCACATTATTTAAGGAGCAATTCTGATAACAAATCGGAAGATTATTATTGAATAAAACAATAATAATTTCAGAATTCCTTTTTTCAAGAGCGTCATCCTGAGAGATGTTTACAATTTCGGATACAAAATCTCGTAGAAATGTAAAGAAAAGAATACAAAAAATTAGATTTACGGTATTTCCTGTTTGTCGTTTAACCATGTCTTTTAACAAAACTGACATTTTAGAATCCTTAAAATGATATTTTTAAACACATATTTCTGGCAATGGCAGCAAAATTGAAAGCCGGCTATGTGTCATTCAATGTGACGCTTTTAAGATATAAATTTTTGAACTGTAATCGAGAAATACGTTTCCAGTCATTTATTTTTCTTGTTAACAACTTGATCAAGAATGAAATATAATTTATACTCGTATATAACAAAAAATGATATTAGAAAAATATAATTCTTAAGTTATATTTTCCCTTGCGGATAATAAATCAGAGAAGGCAGAAATTAAATCTGGAACGCTAACCCTTTTTCCTTTAATCTTCAGATACTAAGTGAATTGGTAAGTTAATGGGTTGCCTTCTTTATGTTTAATTTGCGTAGAGTTGTGCAAGGTAGTAAATAATTATTTATTAACGCCAGTAAATGTATACTGAAAGCAAAACCTACTTTCAACAAACATTAGCGAATTATCAAAGAAACGTAAATAATATCCAAAACGGTAAATAAAAGAATTATAGACGTTAAGTAAAAGATGAATTATTTAATAATTTCTACTACAATATGTAAACGTTATCAATTTAAAGGGTATGTACAGAAAATATCCTCGCTAATACTCATGTACGTGTACCCTATTTATCTCGTTCTATGTTAACTTTTCATTATTGGGTAAACCCTTTTTTTCAATTTCATTAATTAATTAAATTAGTAAATTATTAAAACGAATGCAGAAGCTTAAAAAGCCTAAATAAAATTACTCTGACACTACAAATAAGTGTGGATTTACATATGGGCTAAATGGCGGTACTTTTTGAGGGGCGGTAACTTTCGTAATTGAAATACATATTTTTAATATTTATTTAGTTACAATATTATGTAGAATTTTTTATCATTTAGAAAATATTTATAAATATTTATTGAATAACTTGTATTAGGGTTATTATCGTTTTCTAGAGAACGTTTCTAATATTCAGATAAAAATATTCAAATTAAAAATCTTATTTTTCATGTATTTTTTAATTTATTGTCAATGCACTTTGGGCATTTCTACAACAGCGTTCATAATTCATATTCTATAAAAAATAATATAATTTATTAAATAGGTACACAAATTTACGAAAAAAGAAAAACTTACGTAATCAGTTTTAAATAATCAAACAATTTTATGGATATTTTAATATTTCAACTTTTCTATGATAAATAATAAGCTTTACAGAGGCAGCAAAATTAATGTAGCCCAGAGCGCCAAAGAGACTAAATATGCACCTGCTACAAACAATACCATGACTAAATATTTAAAAATTAAAACGCAGTACCGAAATAGTTTGGAGCATAGATTTCAAAGTAACATTAACTATACATTTACTTGTTTCCTGCTATTCTCGTTTTACCCTGTCACCTGTTATTTTAAGGAATGTTACTATTTATAACGTTCAATCTTAGTTGGTACTGTTACGTGCTAATTTCGTAGCACCATGTATAGCTATGTTTTTGTGTTAGTTTTTATAGCGTTTAGGGATTTTCGCATTTTTTCTCCGTTTAGTTGCCATTTTGTTTGGAACTAACTTCCTGTTTTTGATAAGAGACTTCGTTTTGATCGTTCGTGTGAAGAAAATTTTTTAAAGAATATTTTAGTGGCATCACCGGTTAATTGCATTTGTGCAGATCGATAATTAATTTTTAATCCAAGTTTATTGGAACCGTAAATGGATTTTTCCACTACTTTTTAGAGGTTAGAAGCACATGCTCTCGATTCGATATATAATCGACGTTTGCCGCATGTGGGAGCGGTATAACTATTTAGAAGGTCATCTTTTATCTAAGACCTTTTTTCTTCTTTTCCTTTAATAAATTTTTCGTTAACTTCATACACTACGTTGTATACTTGGGTTGTTAAACGACCATTACGCTGACTTGATTGCTGTTGTCTCGTTGGATCACTCTACTTTCGACCTGGTTGGTGACGTTCCTCTTCAGTTCGAAGAACATACATCTGTATCGTGAGTCAGTTATATTGTAGCAACTATTTACAACAACAATAACGTTTGACAACCCTTATTGTATATAAAACATTACTTTTACCATTAGTTACCATTAGTTAAATGGTTTTTCTCCAGTGTGCGTGTAACACTTATATCTAGGTATCTATTTCATATACATAATTCTATCACATACTATTTATCAAAACGAATGGGAAAAGAGAAAATAAAACTGTTTACAGCCGTCTTTCGAACTTTTAGATCTCACTATGGTAAATGCTGTAGGATTCCCCGGTAAAACCTAGGATTTGCCAATTTTCGGGCTTTTACAGTAACATATTGTAACAAGAGAGAAAAGGAACGAACCTCTTTTCGAGCGACAGGTGGTGTGTTCTGCCTCCTTCGAGAGAATGACGCATCGTACAAGCATGTAAATCAGACGTGGTTTATTCTGGTGTATTCTAGAAATACATGGTATGTTCGGGCGATTTCTGGAACGTTTATAGGATGGTATAAAGTCGACGTCGCGGAGAAAAGGAGCAGTCAACAGCAAGTCATTAACTGTGTATTATAAAATAAATAGTGAATATAAATGTTGTATTAGAAATTCATAGTCTGTAAATAATGGTTTATAATCATAGCGTTAATTTATAAGTGTATTCATTAGTGTATAGAAATAAATATTTGTTTGTGAATAGACGATTTAAACAGCACTTGTCTTATTATTTTGGAAAGAACGTTACAGTGTTGTCAGGTGTGGTGTTCTAAAATAAATAAAATCGTGTAATAATTAAATAAAGTGCTGTGAGAATAAATTTTTAGTGTTAAAATTAATTTCAACAAACGATTAAAATGGTGATGAAACTATTGAAAGATCTCTTAGTAATAGATTTAAAACGGGAATTGGACGAGAGGGACTTGGATAGTAATGGAAAGAAAGAAGTTTTGATAAATCGGCTAAGAGAATGGCTTTTAGAACAGAAGGAAGATCCTGAAAATTACCGCTTCGAAATACCTGGACCCGCAATTGATACTAGTTTGTTGTTAAGTAAAATGGAAGAAAGTTCTAGAAAAGCCGAAGAAAATTCTAGAAAGTCCGAAGAGAATTCTAGAATTTTAAAAGAAGAATTACTGCAAAAGTCCGAAGAGAATTCTAGAATTTTAAAAGAGGAACTATTGGAAAAGTCTGAAGAAAATTCTAAAATGCTTAAACAAGAATTAATGGAAAATACTAAAGTGCTGGAACAAAAAGTTTTTGAAAATTCTAAAATGCTTAAAGAAGAATTACTTGAAAATACTAAAGCACTGGAAGAAAATGTTAAAATGCTTAAAGAAGATTTACTTGAAAATTCTAGAACGCTTAAAGAAGAATTACTAGAAAAGTCCGAAGAAAGTTCTAGAAGGCTTAAAGAAGAATTGCTGGACAATGTCAAGGTGTTAGAAGAAAAAGTTTTCGAAGAATTTTTGGAGAATGCCAGCGCGTTAGGACTATTGGAAGGTAAATTGGCGGAACAAGATAGGGTAATAAAGATGGTAGAAGAGAAAATAGCCCAAATGCAATTACCACCAACAACTAAGAAAGACGATATGGCCGAAATGCTGGAAGATAGAATGAGGCAACTACGGTTTCCCTCAACTTCTGAGAGGCCGTTTAATGAAGTAAAGAAACAATTTAAAGAAGAAAAGGATCCTGCCGTAGGGATAAAAGTAAAACCACCCACGTTCGATGGAAAGATACCTTGGTCCACCTACTACAAACAATTTGAGGCGGCCGCTGGGGCCAACGGATGGACACGCAAGGAAAAGGCCGTTTCTCTAACTGTGGCTTTGCGTGGAGACGCGTTGAACGTCCTGCAAACAATCCCAGCAGGACAGGAAAATGATTACCAATTGTTGGTGTCTAGATTGGAAATGAGATATGGAGACGCGCATCTTCAACAAGTGTATCACGCGCAAGTGAAGAATCGTATCCAGAAGAATGGAGAAAGCCTGCAGGAGTTTGAAGCCGATGTTGTGCGGCTTGTCCGATTGGCGTACCCTACGGCACCCGATTCATTTCTGGGACAACTGGCTGTGCAGACCTTCATTGATGGGTTAAGAGACGGAGAAACACAACAATCATTGAGGCTGGCACGACCAAGAACAACTGATGATGCGCTTGCTCACGCCTTAGAATTTGAAGCTGCAAAACAAGCGTCTCGAGGTCACGGACGTGTTCGGACCGTTTTGGAAGAAGATGAAGGTTCTAAAGATCGCCTAGAAGAATTATTAATGAGAGTTCTTCAGAAGGAAGAGAACCGTAAAAAGAATCCTCAAGAAGTTCGAGGACCCCGTTGCTGGAACTGCGGTGAACAAGGGCACATACGACGCCGCTGCTCTAAACCCAAACAAGTTCAGCCGTCGGAAAACTAAAGGGGGTCGACGAGAGGGGGCGAACGTTGACCTTGAGTAGAGATGCCCCGGAGATCACCATCCATGCCGTAACATCGAAGAACAGTACCAGCAGTTTGTTCGTAGATGGGAACATTGCTAACCGAACTGTTCCACTACTTATTGATACGGGGGCGACAAAATCCATCGTACGCCCTGATGTTCTACGATCAAGTATTAAGTTGTTACCCACAACTACTCAACTCCGTACAGCAACAGGTGAAGTGATACCAACACGCGGAGTGGTGAAGATGAAGATTGGCATTGGAAGTGAAGAACGTGATCATGAGGTGCTGGTAGCCGACATCATTGACGAATTCATCTTGGGAATGGACCTCCTGAGAAAATTTGGTTTTACGTTGGATTTGAAAGAGGGTGTTTTGAAGGTTGGTAACGAAGAACTTCCGTTGCACCCACGAGAAGATCCGGTTGTAAGGGTTTTGCTGACTGAAGATGTAATATTGCCGGGTCAAAGCGAGATGGTTGTCGAGGCGGGTTTGGATGGAGATCTTCGGGTAGGATGTGTGCGAATGATGGAGCCTGTTTGTGATAAGAAGATCCATAGTGGCATACTGGTGGGAAAAGCGCTGATCAAGGTTGGAAAGAGAGTACCGGTGAGAATTATGAACGTTAATGTGGATCCGGTGACATTGAAGAAGAGTACCCTTGTGGGACAGTGTGTGCCAGTATTCCGAGTAGCCAGGTGTATGGCTGATGTTCCAAAACCAGTGCCCAAAGACCATGGTGGAAAATTAGTGGGTATGGTTACTAGTTCGTGCGAAGACCTTAACAGAACGGAAGTGAAAGAGGTACAGGGTTTGGTTCACCGATACCAAGATATCTTCGCTCTTGACGATAGCCAGAAGGGACGAACAAATATAGTAAAACATAAAATCAATACAGGCAACTCTATGCCTGTCCGTCAGCAGCCGAGGCGTCTACCTCTAGCAAGGCGAGCAGAAGCCGAAAAGATTATTACTGATATGGAAGAACAAGGGGTCATCGAGCCATCCAGCAGTCCATGGGCATCACCGGTGGTCCTGGTCAGTAAGAAGGACGGGTCAACGAGATTTTGTGTGGACTATCGGCAGCTTAATGACGTGACCAAGAAAGACAGCTATCCCTTACCACGCATCGACGACACGTTAGATACCCTGTCTGGTTCGCGATGGTTTTCGACTTTGGACTTGAAGAGTGGTTATTGGCAAGTTGAAATGGAACCTGAAGACCGGGAGAAGACCGCGTTCACTATTGGTTCCGGACTATGGCAGTTTACAGTTATGCCTTTCGGTCTATGTAACGCTCCGGCCACCTTTGAGCGTCTAATGGAGACCATCCTGAGAGGGTTGTCGTGGAAGACCTGCCTGGTATACCTAGATGATGTGATTGTAGTCGGAAAATCATTCAACGAACATTTGAACAATCTAGAGGAAGTGTTCCGAAGACTACGTGGAGCCAATCTGAAACTGAGTCCGAAAAAGTGCCACATATTCAGAAAGGAAGTGAAATATCTCGGGCACGTCGTATCACAAAATGGAGTGGCAGCCGACCCCGAGAAGATTCGTGCAGTTCAAGAGTGGCCAACACCGAAAGATAAACACCAAGTTCGTAGTTTTCTTGGGTTATGTACCTACTACAGGCGTTTCGTTCCTGGGTTTGCCAATATAGCGAAACCTCTGACAAGGTTAACTGAAGATGGGCGCGAGTATGTTTGGAGCGGAGAGTGTGAAACAGCTTTCCAACAGCTGAAGCGTGCCCTGACAACAGCACCAATATTGAGCTATCCACGGACAGAAGGGAAATTCATACTTGACACAGATGCAAGTAATCTGGCCATTGGGGGGGTACTTTCTCAGATACAGGATGGACAAGAAAAGGTCATCGGCTATTTTAGTAAGGTTTTGTCGAAAGCCGAAAGGAATTATTGTGTGACCAGAAAAGAACTATTGGCCGTCGTGAAGTCCGTTGAGCACTTCTACAAATACTTGTACGGACGGAAGTTTTTATTGAGGACGGACCATGCAGCGTTGAAATGGCTTCTACAATTCCGTAATCCTGAAGGCCAGGTCGCAAGGTGGATCGAACGATTACAAGGATACGACTTTGACACCGAACATCGAGCGGGCACTAGTCATCGAAATGCCGATGCTCTTTCAAGAAGACCCTGTCCAACGGATTGCCGTCATTGCTCTCGTTTGGAGGAGAGGGTTTGCCAAGTATTAAGGACTACCATCGTCAACGACAATTGGTTGCCGGAAGAATTGCAACGACAGCAGGAGGCTGATCCCGAACTAAAAATGGTACTGGAATGGAAGCGCGTGGGAGAAAGGCCTGCCTGGGAGGCCGTCAGTCCTTTCAACAGAACGCTCAAAGCATATTGGGCCCAATGGGAGTCCTTGAAGGTGGAAGACGATCTCCTGAAGCGAGTACTGGAGAGTGAAGATGGCACCACCATTAGGTCTCAGTTCGTGGTTCCAAGAAGCCGAGTGGCTACAGTATTGCGACATCTCCATGACGGTGCCTCAGGAGGACACTTCGGTGTGAAAAAGACTTTGGAGAAAGTTAGGGAGCGTTTTTATTGGGTCAATTGTAAAGAAGACGTGAAGGAGTGGTGCCGGAAATGTGAATTATGTGCCACTGGCAACGGACCCTTGGGGAAGCGAAGAGCACCTATGAGGCAGTACAATGTGGGTAGTCCTCTGGAGAGAATAGCTATAGACATTGCCGGACCATTTCCCGAAACCGACGATGGGAATAAGTACATCTTAGTGGCAATGGACTATTTTACCAAATGGCCAGAAGCATATGCCCTACCAAACCAGGAAGCTGCGACTGTTGCTGACGTACTAGTCAAAGAGTTCTTCAGTCGTTTCGGAGTGCCCATGGAGCTGCATTCGGATCAAGGCCGCAATTTCGAGTCTGTACTCTTTGGAGAAGTCTGTCGATTGTTGGGCATTCGTAAGACTCGGACCACACCGTTACATCCGCAGTCCGATGGAATGGTAGAACGCATGAATCGGACAATGGGCAAATATTTGGCCAAGGTCGTCTCCGATCATCAACGAGACTGGGACCAATACCTGCATCTGTTCCTGATGGCTTATCGTGCATCGGTCCACGAAACAACCGGTCAGTCACCAGCGTCTGTAATGTTTGGACGTGAGTTACGGTTACCGTGTGATCTGGAATTTGGGTCTCCACCTATAGAGCAGGAGGTAGCCGGGAATGATTATGTCATCAACTTAAAGAAGAAGTTGGAGGATATTCACGACCGAACCCGAAATAATAGTCGAATCGCGAGTGACCGGATGAAGGCTACGTACGATGTGAGAGCCCAAGAAGGAGGGTTTCAACCTGGAGAGCTTGTCTGGTTATACAACCCGCAAAGGCGTCGTGGCTATTCTCCAAAGTTACAGCGAAATTGGGAGGGTCCATACCAGGTGAAGAAACGAATAAATGACTTGATTTATCGCATCCAGAAGTTGCCAAGGGGGAAACCAAAGGTGGTACACTCCAATCGTCTGGCGCACTATGAGGGAAATAATGACGCAGTCCCGGATCGGAAAGATGAGGCTGAGGTGACTATCAATACCGTAAGGCCTGAAGATGATCAACCAACCTTTAGAGAATTTATGGCTGCGCTCTCTGGAACTAGAAAAGCGCGATTCGGAGTCACGACTGAGATGCAACAAGATCTCTTCCGGGTCCCTGGTAATTATTCCATTGCCCACTGTGTCTCCGCGGATCTCCGTATGTCCAGGGGGATCGCAGTAGTGTTTAGAAATAAATTTGGACGGCTGAATGAACTTCGAGAACAAAATCCCTCTGTTGGTAAATCCTTACGCTTGCCTGATCATGACCGATCCATTTACTACTTGGTAACCAAGCAGTTTTACTACCAGAAACCGAGTTACGCCGACTTGTGGAGGGCACTATGGAATTTGAGGATCGAGTTGCTTACCAGGGGAATTAACAAATTGGCAGTTCCCAAACTCGGCTGTGGGCGGGACCAGCTGGATTGGAGAATCGTTAGAAACATGCTGGAAGTTGTCTTTAGAGGTACGGACGTCAAGATCTTCGTCTGCAATTTTGACCCACAACCCGCATTAAGGCCAACGAAGAGTGTAGACTGTTATTTCTACCGTAATGGAACGTGTAGTCGAGGAGAAGACTGTCGATATCGTCATGACCCATTCTACAGGAACCAGAGCATAAAACCTGTTCTGGGACAGAACAGACTTGAAGAGGGGGGCAGTGTAACAAGAGAGAAAAGGAACGAACCTCTTTTCGAGCGACAGGTGGTGTGTTCTGCCTCCTTCGAGAGAATGACGCATCGTACAAGCATGTAAATCAGACGTGGTTTATTCTGGTGTATTCTAGAAATACATGGTATGTTCGGGCGATTTCTGGAACGTTTATAGGATGGTATAAAGTCGACGTCGCGGAGAAAAGGAGCAGTCAACAGCAAGTCATTAACTGTGTATTATAAAATAAATAGTGAATATAAATGTTGTATTAGAAATTCATAGTCTGTAAATAATGGTTTATAATCATAGCGTTAATTTATAAGTGTATTCATTAGTGTATAGAAATAAATATTTGTTTGTGAATAGACGATTTAAACAGCACTTGTCTTATTATTTTGGAAAGAACGTTACAATATACAATGATCCATCCATCTCGATTTCAATAGAGAACAACAAAAAATAGTTCAAGTTCGTTTTGAACCTTTAACATTTTTCCATTCTTAATATTTCTCCATGAAAACGTTCTCCACTTTCCTTCATAACTGCTCCCACATTAATGAGAAATAATCTACATGAGAAGGTAACGAATACTCATTAAGGAATATGTTACATCCACTATTTTAAAAAGCTTGTTTTCTAGTAATCATGTCTATATAGGTAATCAGTTATGTTTTCGTTTTCAAGAAAATTCGAAAAACTGCTATCATTGATAACTTTAATGATTCAAGTTGGAAACTTAGCTTTAATATAGAAAAATTCTACAGTCTATAACACTACTTTTCCGACAATTTTAGCATTTTCTCGGCAAAACAATGATGAGCAAACACGACAGACATAAATATTTTTTTACACGTTCGTTAGGAACACACATGCACAACAGCTATTTTCGTTAGTTATTTTTGTCTTTGCGTCTCTTATGTTTTATTCAAAAAAGAACTTTCTGACTTTTCTTATGCGAATTTAATATACAAACTGCAACGAAGTTACTTTATTTTATTTAATTGTTATGGGTGTTGGAGCAAATAGGCTTATCAGCTGTTGCGATCTATACCCGCTCGGATAAACCGTCGACTCGAGCGAGAGTACACGTCCCTTCTTTAAGCGTTTATTTGGCGTTCGACGATCCGTTTCACTCCTACCATTTCCGCTACGCTCTGCGAGCACCTATATAAGAGAGTGCACTAGCCAATTCATTCTGTTCTTTGCTTGGTGTCTGTGGAATGAACATACGGGTGGTTAGCACCTGAGATGCTGCGAACCCGAGTAGAAGTGCTATTCATGCGGTCACTGCACAGCTGCCAATGTGGTCGGTCAGTTTATGTAGTGTTAAACGGTGAGTCGATAAAACCTAGTTCCAGGAAGCAGCCCCTATTCCACCCTCTTTAACCACTTCGGTGTCCTTTATAACTGACTAGGATGGCAGTTTAAGGGTCGCCGATAATTACCAGTGGGGCGTCATCTTCCTTGTCTCCCTAACAGTCGTTAGT
This sequence comes from Agrypnus murinus, assembly GCA_929113105.1. Classification (NCBI taxonomy): domain Eukaryota; kingdom Metazoa; phylum Arthropoda; class Insecta; order Coleoptera; family Elateridae; genus Agrypnus; species Agrypnus murinus. The sequence continues at coordinate 5,958,230 of OV816023.1, read as the reverse complement.
CTTTGAAAAGGTAACTATAACGGGTTTTCGGGGTTGGCTCGTGCGAGCTATCGACTGGCTAGCAAGTATTTGTCCTTTTTTTTCCTTTCCCATCCACGATGGACGCTCACACCCCAACAAACAGAGGCCTGTAGAATGGAACGACACTGGAATCGTCTCATCGCTTAGTGCTATATAGACACCCCGAGAGCCATATCTCGGGGATGGCACTGACAAGAGCAGTTTTTTTCTCTTTGAAATATTACCATCAACACACCATCAACACAACTACAACCAACCTACCAACAAACAACGTCGGCTGCAATTAACTTCCTTTAATCAAACAAATAATTCAACGAATTATCAACAATCGATTCAAGTACTATCATCGACTCATCAACGACTAATTGGGCCAACTGCTATTACAACTTCAACTTTTTCAACCCATTCCAACGCAACATGGCCTCCGCCAACAACTTATCTACATTTCATTCCAACGGTTATTGCCAATACCAACATGTTCTGCATGCTGGTATAGCCGATAACAAATAAATACAAGGCCATGATTCTATATATTTCTCTAAGAGCTCAGAAGTTCAAATGAATCATAAGTATAAATATAAATACATTAGAGTATCGGCACCGATAACATTCTCATCTGAATAGCTACAACTATTTTCACTTTAGATCTCATTACATTTTTCGCCAAGTTCTCCAAAAAGCGTTCTTTAAAAGCCTACAATCTATGTATGTCTGATTTAACGTCAGTAAAATCTTCTGATTGTTCTAATTTTTTTTGTATGCAGTGTTTTCGCCATGTTACTTTAATTAAATCGACCAATCAATCGGTGTGAACTGTTAATAGTAGGATAGATTCGAGATAAATGATCCTTACGAGCGCACGCGAGAAAATGAAATTAATATTCGTTCTGCATTTTAGTCGCAGATATGCTTCGGTAGGGCTCAGCCTCTCGACCCCCTCCCTATACGTGCCTAAATTGTGTCCACTAAATATGTAATGCTTTCGTTAGAAAATTATAAGGAAAAAAAGGTTATTTCTTACTAATATTTAATGATATATAAATTTGAAGAAATAAATGATTCCCTCATTATGAGCGCCATTCTAAAAAAAATATTAGGCAGATCAAAAATAAAACTTCTGACCTCTAGTCTTCTCAAAAATCACTTCCAATCTGAGAACCGAAGAAAGCTATATAAACATAATAATGGATATCAGTGCACCTCATTCGTGTTTTAGTTATGAAAATTAGTTGGAAAATATTCTTGAAACACTTTATGGCAAATTCAAGAAAATCACCTATTGGAAAAACAACACTAGGGTTAGTTTTTAAATTATAACTTTTTATTTTTAGAAAAACACTATTAAGGAAAGTTTCCACTGTAAAAAGTAAAAGCAAAATAACTGTTTTTTTAGATATAAGTATCGCATGTTTTGCTAAAATATGACATACGACACTTTCCATTTAATTTCAATAATGGTAGCCATACCTCTTGATTACAAAATGCAAATAATGGAAAAAGTAGTACGGTAATCTCGTTTATCTAATTTGCTTGTATATGGGAAAATGATAAATGCCTCGAATTCACAAATAAAGGTGTGTTACATGCATTGTCATTGAAAATTAGGCAAAAACCAATTTGCTGTCTATATTTGTACTTCTCTGTACAATCACCTATAACAATGAACGGAGGATAGCAGATTCTAAAGGACAATACAAAGACGTGTGAAACACAATGAACACCTACTATTCCTTACCTATTGTGAACTATTTCAGTTTCTCTTACGTTTGTTCCAATTATATTTCATTTTAAGACACGAAGGAATCTATGTTAAAATACGAGAGAATAATGCATGTGAATATAAAGCAGATAACTTAAAATCCAATAGTATGAATTGTCTGCATAGCAAATTAATAAGCCTTGTGGAGGGTGGGACCGAGTTTTGCTCTTATAACTACCAATGAGCTAATTAATCACGAGAAAATAACTGTAGTTTTACAATATCTCAGGTAAAGAAGGTGTCCTAAAGAAGTTTACGATACCGCGTTTAGATGTATCATAACATGTCTTTTTTAAAAATAAGCAGCGATGTCCTAATTCTCTATTAAGGTTTGATCTTAAACCCCGGTGAAATTCACCCCTAAAAACTTTAAAAATTTAATAATAATAATTAAAAATTATGTGCTTTTATATTACCAACGCGAGCTAACGAGGAGCAGAGCTCATCGTTAGCCCGCGTTTAATTCGTTACCCCTCAAATTTATTTTTCATAAAGTTGAGTTGGGGGAGTTGAGGTGGGCAAACGAATTTGACTAGTGGGCAAATGTGGCCTAACTATGGACAAACAATTGAGAGTATAAAAAAAACATAATTTCTAAACTTGAGAAGCTATCGTAAAGTTGGCTCTCCAAAATATTATTTATAAAGGGTAGGCCAAACAAACTGAATTGGTGGGGCAAACGATGGTTCTGCAATTTATGTAATACAAGTCCACAAATTATTCCAATTGCTAGGAATATAATATTAATCTCCATTACCACGTTAAAGTAAAATTCAATTATTTAATATTATTATGTATTAAATAAACGCAATCGAACAAACCAGTTGAAAATGCTAAGCTTAGCATTCTCAAACGAACTTTTGAACGCATTATTTAACAAACACTCCCGATTTATTCCACTTCGCCACCAATCCCAACTTATCCCACATTTCTCCCTTAGTTACCCCCGACTTACTCCTTTTTCCCACTTTCCCCTCCAACTTATCTCTTTCTCAGATTTCTCAAAAATGAGTCGTGTTTTAAATATATGGATTAGTAAACAATAATTGACCTATAGAATAAAGTTCAATATGGCTGGTGTAGTTACTATCGAAAGACATAAGATTTTCGTAATCTAAAGCAGTGTTAATGGGAACACAATAAGTTTGATTGCCATTATACTAATCGTCCCAGTCATTTACAACAATTTGCAAATGTATCTCGACATGATTTACGCCAAACAATATTGCAAGTGCAAACTTTTATAATCGTGAGTAGTTTCAAAAGTTGCCACCGTTGAAAAGTGAGACGGCGCTGCAAGTGTCTAGGGCGTATCTAAATAAATATTTTATATTTATTTACTCAAAGATATTAAACTTAAAGAAATACATAAATTAAGTAGTGTTGACTAATCTACACAGCAGAAGCTTCAATATAAAAACAATCACACAAATCGGCCTAGTGCAACTCTCAAACAAACATAAGTCTTGTGTTTTAAATATATAGATTATAATCTAATTATATATTAGATCTAAAAGTAGCCAAAATCTTTAATTCGAAAAATTCATTATATAATTGATCAAGTAGATCAACTGGTTTAAAGAATTACATGAATACTTAAAAACTGATAAGAGAAATTATTTATTTGGTCTTAATTAATAGGAGTACTTTTTATTAGAACTTAGATTTTTTTTATTTGGTGTAAAAAAATAGATAAAATATTAGGCAGAATATTAATAATTTGTTTGTAGAATTCTTATTTTAGATAAATTCCAGATGAGCCCACAAAACGAGAATTCATTAGTACCGAATTCGATTGCCCATGTGGATTACGCACGAAATGAGAAGGTTTTCAGCTGAGCACGAAACATTCACAAATCCGGCAATTGCGTGGTTCCCATAGTTCGATTCATGAATGACTAATGTATACTGTCTAACGTGCAGAAAAGTAAAAGATTCAATTTATAAAGTTGTATATGCATTTAATAGAAATAATCCCACTGTGGCCCTGTATAATTATTTCCTTTCGGTTAGGTTTAAACTAAATGCTCACGTTAAAATTGCGTTGGATTTAATATATGTACAGACAGCTACTTTTAAAGTTGTAAACATTTTAAGTTAATAGAACTTGACTTTAAATTCTCACGGGTCAAGTTGTTTTTTAGGACAGAAAACATAATAGGTTTGCTGAATAATACCGATATTGGGCGTCATTATAACTAAAAAGTCAGGTACCAATGATATTTAGATTAGTTTATGTGTCTGTGCTTCAGTTCAAATCTTGTTTTTCATTGAAATGCTATATATTTTGCAGACAAGAATAGCCAGCACTTTTTTATGTTTAATATCTCAGATACAAAACACATTTTATTACCCTTGATAAAATATTATATAACGGAGTTTATTTTTTTTAAATCCCCGTGAACGTTATTTACAGTATTTTGCGATTAATGAAAAATAGCAATATCCCTAATTCTGATAGAGTATACAAAATTACCCTTCTCTTAGTTTGAAAAATAAAACGTTAGGCCGATTCCAGTTCAGTTAGTTTGGAAGTACGGTGAGTCCGTCCAAAAAATTTGCCGAGACAAGTACCGTACAAGCAAACAAGGCAAGAATGTAGGCGTTACCGTCCAGTGTAGCATATACAGAGCATTTCGCGATAAGATAAATAATTGATTCGTTTTGTGTACCGTTTGGAAAATAATGAGAAAAACAATTTTGATGCTAGGAAAATGCAGTTTTAAATAAAATAATTTGTGAACTGAAATAGTAATGATACAGTCTACGTTAGGAAATCAGAATTTAAAGTTATTGTCCTAATACGGTTCTTGATGAATTCAAGTTAATGAGTATTTATTTTAAAATAAATATCTTAATAATGATCTTTGACTTCTGTTCTCAAACAGAAGATTATATAAACATTTAAGTTTCATTTTTACTACATGACTAATAGAAATTTTGGAATAAATCAACTTTAATCTGTGTTTTCATTATAATAATAATCTCATGGAAGCAAGTCTTAATAAATTATTATGCGCATCATTCAAATAACTTCAATCCTTTAACTTTAGTAAATAGTAATGATAATAACCCAAAAGCTCAACGATGGTTTATGACCTGACAATTCAAAGTTCACTTAAACCATCTTAGTTGATCCAATATATGATTACAATGGTTTTAGTGTAATAGGGCTTCTATAGATACATTCCACGCCGATTCGACCAAAGTTGGCGGGGTACCCTCATAGATTCTTTTTATATTTTGTTCACGTAATGCCCTTTCCAAGCCTTGTATAAAGCTCAGATATTACTGCCCATAAATACACCGTTCGCGAGATATAGAGGTTTATTTTTTTCAGTTTTAAACGTCATGCCTATATTCAAATGCTATTTACTCGGCCTTCGTATTAGTTAGGAAGGTCGGGTTTTTTGCATTTGAAGGAGAATGAAATGGACTATCTACGGTAATTTCTGTTCGTTTTTCCAACATTTGTAACATAGTATATTAAACGAGTTTTTTTACAAATTTGGACTATTCTCAAAATCGATTCCATTATTAATTCCATAATTTTTTTCAAAAAAATTACAACTAGTGTATGCAATTTTCTTATAATTGCGTTAAAATTTCAATTTGATATCTTTATGGAATCAGAAGTTATGAATTTTCTTCTATAGTCGTGAGAACAAAATGTTCTGAAACGACATGCACTTGTATCATGAACAGCGAATGTAACTCTCAAAATGTTCCATTAATTTTCTCCAAAAAAATCACAACTACTGCATGATATGTCCTTAGCATTGTAATAAGATTTCAACTTGGTATCTCAATAGAATCGGAAGTTGAGACATTTCTTCTGTAGTCGTGCGTATACACTTTACATACACTGCAACAAGAATTATCCGAAGTCCACGGGACGCAGTTGCGAGCAAACCTATTGTAGGTATATATTATATGATAATACAACGAATTATAATAATTATTACCACTTTTGTTTTAACAAATCAAATTCAAACAAAAACATTTTGAGAGTTACATTCGCTGTTCATGATACAAGTGCATGTCGTTTCAGAACATTTTGTTCTCACGACTATAGAAGAAAATTCATAACTTCTGATTCCATAAAGATATCAAATTGAAATCTTAACGCAATTATAAGAACATTGCATACAATAGTTGTAATTTTTTTGAAAAAAATTAATGGAACCGATTTTGAGAAAAGTTAAAATTTGTTTAAAACTCGGTTAATATACTATGTTACAAATGTTGGAAAAACGAACAGAAATTACCGTAGATAGTCCATTTCATTCTCTTTCAAATGCAAAAAAATACGAAGGCCGAGTAAATAGCATTTGAATATAGGCATGTACGTTTAAAACTGAAAAAATAAACCTCTATATCTCGCGAACGGTGTATTTATGGGCAGTAATATTTGAGCTTTATACAAGGCTTGGAAAGGGCATTACGTGAACAAAATATAAAAAAAATCAATGAGGGTACCCCGCCAACTTTGGTCGAATCGGCGTGAAATGTATCTAATAGTGAGTGTACTCGACGTTTATAGGATAATCCCTCATGATGAAATGAAAAAGAAGTACTATAAAGCTGATCAATTTTGATTAAGGTAACCTAAGTTAAGTACTATTTCAGGTTATAGTTTTAAGTTTTTCCATAATAGACCCCTTTTTGTGTTTGTAACATGAGCTAATAATAGCAATAATATAACGGAAATCGATTCCCTCCTTCTGGTCACTTCCGGGTTCAATAAAAATCATGGGTGGTAATCAACGTAATAATGCTTATTTACAATTCACTAATTCCTGATTGCAATTTAAAAAGATGCTTTGGAAGCTAGCATCCACGATCCTGTAAATAATCCCACAAGAAAGATGTTAATGAGTTAATTAATTTGTGTTTAAGTAAAAGTACTAGTTACAACTGGTGGGCCAAAGTTAGACCTCCTAGTGACTGCACTAGTAAATGATTTAATTCACTAACTCAACGTGGTAGGATCACGTAATGCGATCCACCCCGAAATGTTCTACCGCCACCCAAACATTTTATTGTTCTATTTTTGTGATAGTTACATTAACCAGAAAGGTTATATCTAAGCTGCGACGCAATTACAACTCAAAGACCTTCCCCTTTCGTTCGCGATATATCATTGCTCTGTACAAATGTATACCAACTACAATGATGATATTCTGCTACGGCGGACTAGCGTTAGTAGTAGGTGTAATCGCAATAACGTACACTCTTTAAGATTCTTCTTTATATTACATGTTTTATATTAGTCTGCATTTTCTGCAATGTAAAACTATATTTCTGCAACAAACTCGAAGGTGGTTTCCAAAATTGTCTATTTTCAAAAGGTTTTATATCATGATTTCAGATGCATGCACGTGGTTAGAAGTTGTAAGTATTACCAATATTTTTAAGGCATTGTTATAACTCATTCCGTTAGTAACAAATTCTGACTCAAATCCAAGGGTTTTAAAACAATATACGCGTTTTGGGAATCCTAATGTTCAGAGTTTAACTATGATATGTTCATAGATCATAGAAAATAGTAAAAATAAAATGAGACACGCCTATTTCAAAACTAAATATTTAAAATGTTATTTAAAGTAACTTTCACCAGGATACTCTTACCTTTCACACTTTAAAATACTTCAGCTCTAGACATATATCCCAGGATCTGGTAACTCTGGTTGGAATCCTAGTGTCTTCTTATTGTTCAATTAAGATGAGATGTCCAAAAAATGAGTATAATTACAATTAAAATTACTAAATTTAATAAATATTGACCATCATTTTGAAATTATATTCATTAGTAGAAAATAATGTCTTTCAAAAGTGAACATCACTAAGAAATATGTACTTTCTGTTTTAACAAAACACAGATTAGTCTAATTAAGACAATTAAATAAAAGCTTGACGATAAAGAAGCTTAGGTCACGATATGTAACAACATAGAAAGCACTGTAAATCTTTTAAAATTGTGAAGGCGAGAATCCACGCTTAAAGCACATCGATGTTCATCGTCACTTCAGGCGTCTGGCACTGCAAGAAAACAAAATTAATGGTCGTTTGTTCCACACTGTATATTTTAGTATCTGTTAAGAGTATATGTGCTGCATAATTTTAAATATTCCACTTCAGTTACAAATATGCGGTTCTTTTTTTACACTTCTACATAAGTAACTTCTCCTTGTATCCGCTTTACTGAAATCAATTGTAATAATTGAAAAACTTTTCAAAAAATACAAACACAAACCAAGCATATTCCATATTTATGAACCCGCCTTTTCACGAGTTCTTATTTTTGATGTAATAATCTGTATGTGCAATATTTCTCCATGCATTCTGTTATTACCGACTGTTAATCTGTATTTATGTATGAGATGCACTTTAGACGAAGACGAAGACATATGATCAGAACGTCTTTGCAATTTTTATGAAGCGTTTACATCTTTAAAAAAATGAACGCTCGGTAAAAAACTTAAATCAACGTCGTCATTGCATGCGCTAGTCTTCACTCTTAAACTGTATCAAGGCAAAAATAGTAGAAGTAAAATAAGTAATAGAGTTTTAAATCTTGAAAGTATAATAGAGATACACTATGATGTTTATTGTAGCTAATGTATTCGCAATATCAAGCTGTTTGTTCAGATACTGAGTTGCTATCTTGTCTGCGCAAACAGCCAAACACAACACCCTCAGTAAGTACTTCAGAGTTTATTGAATATAAGGCGAGAACGGGGTATATAAATATTTTATGATCTCACTATTATAAGCCAAAGAGAAAGATGCGACTCGTGATAAATAATATAAGCAACAAGGAAACACTTAAAATTCTAATTTACTTCACAACTCCTGCTGTTTCACTCCCCAAGGTATTAATTTTCTTTTGCGTATTACTGAACTTTTTTTCTCATTTCTAAAATTATCTTACACTTCTTCGTAAGGATGCTACAGTTAGCATCTTCATATTAGAATAATGGCCATATTAAAACGTTTAAATAGAATTAAAAGTAAGTAAATCATTTTTTAACAAGTAAACCCATTAAGTTAATGACTTCCATAAACATGAGAATTAGTTATATAGTAAACGTTACTGCGAAATACAAATGTTTGTAGTCTGTTATCTCCTAAATTTATTCCGCAAAGTACCTGTGAGTTGTATTAAATGCAAAACATTTTGGAATGAAGAGATTTGTATTATTCTTAATATTAATATTGTAGGGTTTAAAAAGCTGTAAATTTTTACATATCAGAAATTACCAGGGATGCATAATTCCCAAACTTCTGATAACAGAGATTGACGATTAATTTTTTAAATATTTTTTGAGATGAGAGATAGTGGAAATAAATTTTAAAATATAATCTTGGGATTAGGGATTTGAGATTGAATTTTTAAAAATATTTTTTAGGACAAGTTAGAATCATATGGTCTACCCGAGCGGTCAACCTCAGGAAAATTATGGTGTACAAGGAATTCAAGGAACATTCAGTTAAATTCCTGAAAATTGCTTGTGAATTCCGTGGGATTCCGGGAAATTCCATGGGAATAGCAGGGAATTTTAAGGATTAGGGAATCTTTTCCAAAGTAGTTTCTTGGGATTAAATTTTAAAAATGTATTGTTGGGATCAGGAAGTAAGGATTGGATTTTAAAAACACTTGTTTGGGATTAGTGAGTAGGTGTTAGAATTGTATGGCTTTTCCGGACGGGAAACCGCAGATATATTATAGTGCTCAAGAAAGGGGAATTTTGCGGCTATTGTAGGAATTTCATAGGAGTTCCATTCAACGAGAAATCCGGAGAATTTTATGGGAATTCCGGGGATTCCATGACGACAATGATGAATTCAGTGGATTCCAGAGATTGCGGAGTAGTTCCTGGGAATTCTAGTATGTTCTATGAATATTTTGGGAAACTGTTGAAAATTGGCTCTGTTATACCAAAAATAAATTTTTTGTATTTATCCTTAAAGTCCCTATCCACTATTTTAGGCACTTGCAATATTTTCCACTTCTAGATACTGGACTTTTATAAGATTTGTTCCTTGTGGGTCATGTAACAGAAAATATGTCATAGAGATCCAATCCGATTCACTATAAAGTATCATCCTAGCTGTAACTCAAATGTAGGAAATCTCTAGAAATGTAGAAGAGGTTATGGAGAGTATGATTTTCAAAATAAAATTTCATGTTCATGAGTAATAATAACTATCATAAAATGTTCGTTCAATAAATAATAGGTTACTGTAAAAATTCTTTCATTATTATAAATTCAAGTGTATTCTGTAAGCAAATTGTTGACATTGTTACACTTGTTATACTTGATATGCAACAAGCATAACAATTCATGTGTCAAAAACGGTATTCTGTAAGGATTTATTTTGTTCAACTAATTGATATGGCTTAACAATTTATTGAAATCTATATCAATTGTTGGATAACAATTGATATGGATAACAATTCACCACTTCGATATTTTAATGTTAGTTTTTACTTTTAAAACGTATCGTATATGAACGAAGATACTTGGAAATTATTTAAAATATAAGTAATTTTAAAATAAACGCCCTAGCAATCGTAACCGAAGAAATAATTTGCCTCTTCTGAAAAGGTTCAGTGCATTTCGATTTCGTACGTTGTGGTGACCGGAACTGTTTGTTGTTATTAGTAGTATTGCTACTAAACGTAAGTAGATTTTTTAATGATTGCCGTTGATTCTTATTACAATAATAATGGATTTGGAAGGAAACGTGTTCCTGGGTAGAGTAGAAGAAGTGGAAGCAGTAAATGAAAGGTAAAAATAAATAAATAGTATAGTGTAAAAACTTAACCTAACATTCTACACAGAAATCGTGTTTGTATATCGCAAGGCAAGTATGGGATAATAATGACCCTTTCCCTTTGCCTGAACTTTGTCAGATGCATCCGAGGCAGCAAGGAATGATTGATCAAGCGATGATGTTGATTCGTTGATTGTTCTTTAGAAACTGTAGAGAATTGGCTACAGTATCAATAACAACAGCCCTTTCATGCATTACTGTTGCTAATCTCTTTATGACAGTAGTATTCTTGCATATGCAGTTGTAGTCCTCTTTGCAGCAGAGAGTAGTGCATCAATACGACGAATAGTTCTTCTTCGCTTGGAAAGTGCTTCAGTGCCATCGCTTGCACCCCTGGATCTTTTAATACCCTAGAAAGTCTAGCTGGTTACTTGAACATTCTCTACTTTGACTTTCATCGTGGGAGATTGTACAAGTATGATTTCATTACCTTCCGAAACATCTTGTAAATTGTACCATCTGTTGCAGTAATCACTTCTGCTGATGATGTTGACGGAATTGGAAGTTCTAAGAAAAATGACAAGTTCCACCCTTAAAGTTCGAGCTCTGTTTCTAGTACTGCATTTATATACATTTATAAATTATTATAAATAAACTGTGAAAACGTCGATGTAGTTTTTTTAAATGAAGTGTTGAAGCATTTTTTATCTTTAAGTTTAATTTTAATATCTGGGAAGTATTATTTGCTGGCGTCGCTTGATATGTGTATTTTTAGAAATTGCTGCTAGACACTATTTTCTCTAGATTATAAATTCGGTAAATGAAAGTTTTTACCCCTAATTTATTAAAGCACAGTAATACTTAGGCATCTATATTTCAAAGTCAATGTTTTAGAAAAAAACAAATCATCTATTCAACTTACGACCTAAAGAACTAATTGTGACCTCAGATTCCCAAGAAATTTCATTATATTTTTATATCCATTGGGGTTCTTTTGCAAAATTTAAGTATGGATAATATTAGGAATTCTTTCTTACTATTATTTACATTATAAAACTGTAGGTAATATTGTTTATTATTTTAGAAAGAAAACACTGTTGCGACTTGCGACACACACAGTAATTTTTTAACGTTCATCCAGTCATCACCAGTTGTTGCTCTTGCTGGTCCATTTGCGACAATCTAGTATACCTACTAGTAAGCTCTTCCCACAGTTTTTGTAAACATTCAGGCCCTTTTAATTTAATATTTTTAATATTTCTTTGGTGGACATAAACTCCAACATTACATAAAATTGCTTTACGGTGTGTCGGGTATTCTTCTTCATGTTTCAAATTCGCGCGTCTAACCGTTCGATACAAATGTCACTGCTCGAACGCGCATGCACAGTCGGTAATATAGTTCATAATTAGTTTACATTTCAGTTGTTGTGATTCATTTCAGTTGGATCGGAACAAGTGCAGTTACAGAATACCAAATATTGCACGAATTGTTATTTTAACTACTATCACGGCTAATGTCAGTTTCATAAACTGTGATTGTTACGTTTGTTTCATAGACTACTAGATTTCATTAGTTTTTGCCTCAAAAGTACTTTTATTGTAAAAATCTCGGTTGGTCTTGAAATAAAACATATCGAACCCCATATTTTTGTAATCGTAATAAAATGTACTACTCAAAATTAAAATAATATACAGGGTGTTCCATTACAAATTTTAAAATCGGCATTACTTCCGGTTAAACCGGAAACTCAAAATTGTCAAAAACATTCAACGCAAATACACAATTTACTGTAATATCTGCCTACCAAATTTCATTCCGATATCTCTAAAAACTCCAGAGATATTTACTTGGTTCTATACTTTTGCCGACCTCTGTATATAGAGACCTACTAAAATCCAATTTTCAAAAATGGTTTATAGAAAGGCTTCATATGGAATGATATGCAAAAACTATTAGTATGTGTATGTATATCTATTGTAAGATGTCTTTGTTTAGTTCGGCCAATCAGTGATAGTATATGATACAATGTTTCAGCAGATTTCTTTTACAGAATGGCCAGTAAAATATTTGGGAGCTCCCCATATCAAAAATACACGGCAATGTATTTAAGTGACAAAACTAATCACAATTAGTCGTGATGCTATTATAGCAATATTCATAGTCGTCATACGCAAAGCGTAGAAAAATCTAGAAGCTCTAAGAGTCATTTTATAACATCTTTGGATGATGCTTGATTAGCCTATTTGTTTTGGGCAGTGAATTACATCAGTTTACAATACTACTAGAGCTAAGTAGAAATTCCTGGAGTTTGTCAACCCCATACTGGGGAACCTACGGTTTACTTAGCATGCGTTTGAATTTATGAAAGTTTTGGAAAGTTAGCAGCCAAACCAGGGATCCACTCCTTGGATTATGTGAGAGACCTACTAATAGCCTCCGCTACAGCCGCTTAGCCAATTACAACGTCTAACAAACATTTTAACCAGTTGAATGCAAGAAATAAAGTTGACCAAATGCAAATGACCACTACGCTATATAAACAAATTGCAGTTCTTAAAAAGCAAATTAAGCCCTTTGACTAATACTTGCTTGCTTATGCTGAAACATACTATTGCTTCTACTAAACTACAGCCCAAAATAAATCCTAACCAAAACCTGTCATAAGCTATTAGTGCTCTTTTTTTATTATAACATTATATACCACGGTCAAGATATCTTTATTCGTTATATTGTTCAAACAAAACTGGTAATAAAAATTAAGTAGAATCTTTCAGTAGTTGTTTTATTGATGAGGAAGGAAATATTTATTCGCTGTCTCATTCGCAAAGTTTATTATTCCCGACCCTTTCTGAAAACCACCCGCCCTTCGTGTTAGCAACGAGGGCTATATTACTGCGCGAATTCCCTCCCATTCTTTTATTATACTTGGAAGGAAAGTATGGGCTATTCACTGAAACTGAAATAAAATTTTTATATTAGTTATAAATCCACATACGACTTATCTAAACATCAACGTTTTGAAGCAAAAAGAAGTTCTGTATCTTTGAGTCTATGGATGTAAGCTTTGGATGCATTAACCTGTCCATAATGGAAACAACCCTTCCTTTTATATATTTTGTCATATATTGATTGTGTAATTAACCGTCAATAATGAAATTCATCAAATTGGAATTTCTAATACATAAATAGGGGACCGATCAACCGAATTTTGTTAATAGGAGGATATGAAGGATTTAGCTTTTAATGTGACCTTAATCTTTCCAACTTTTGGTACGGTTGATTTATTGCTATTAGAAAAGGTAAGGTTTAATAGACGAAAAGGTCACATGAAATGGTTATTTATTAATATCCCACGAGGGCCCATTAAAAAGGTATTTTTATCTACACTCAAACCGTTTCGCTATATTTAGAGGTGACACAATAAGATAAATTAATACAACTACTATGACCACAGGATATCTCTAATTAATCTTATTACAAGCAAAGCAATTTTGGGGAAAGGACCTAGAATTTTGGTGATTCTCTTTAGAATAGAAATGTCCGAGAATCTATTATTACATACTTTATTATAGTAAATCCAGTGTTGATACGGGTAGAAGTTAGTGTTGTCAAGGGCTTCAGGGCAAATTCGAACGATTCCCTTCCTAGAGTTTTCCGGGTTGTCGCCTCGTGTATCCCGGTTTGTCGGCATTCTGGTTTTGTCATGCGTTGTGGTGGACTTCAATGCATTCATTAAACTTAATACATTCTGTCTGAAACTGTCTGCTGCACCATGCGACCAAACCTTACAACTAATAAACTAAAGAACACGAACCTACATCCCAGAAACTCCGGAAAGCAGAAGGGTTGCGGTTGCTAGAACTGAACAATTTAAATTGAGTGACACTACGTTTCCCTAAATGAGATATTCATGGCTTGGTTGTCGCTTGAAATTTACGCTTAAATCGTACGTGAACTTTTATTTGAAACGATAATAGAACTTTTCTTGTAAGCCCTTTAACGTTTTCTTTGAAACGACTAATGATATAACTCAACAGCAAGCTTGTGTTTTAGCGAGGAAAAAATTATTTTCGCCAAAATTTGGAGCAGCAGTTCTATTTCACGCGTGAACGCGTTCAGAAAGCAACGAATAGAAGTACTTATGAAAGAAGAAGTAGGGTGTACGTAAATGTCGTGATAACGAATGAGTCAATATTATGCGATTAGTTTTCTGGTTACCAAAACACTTTGTATATGTTTCTGTAAGTTAATATAAATCTTAGAATTTGTTTACATTTTCTTCAGGTGACAGATTCCTTTACCTTAATATATACGGCATTACAGACAGCTTTCCAGCAATATTTCCAAGTTATTTAGTTCTTCCTGGAGCTGTAAAATAAGCCCTATTATACTTAATTACGGGAGATCCACTATGTAACGTGCATATGCATATGATGAGTTTGTTCAATATTTATCACAAACAATCCATTCGAAAATTTAATTAACATTTGATACATTTCACGCCGATTCGACCAAAGTTGGCGCGGTACCCTCATAGATTTTTTTATATTTTGTTCACGTAATACTCTTCCCAAGCCTTATACAAAGCTCAAATATTACTGCCCATAAATACACCGTTCGCGAGATATAGAGGTTTATTTTTTTCAGTTTTAAACGTACATGCCTATATTCAAATGCTATTTACTCGGCTTTCGTATTAGCTAGGAAGGTCGGTTTTTTGCATTTGAAAGAGAATGAAATGGACTATCTACGGTAATTTCTGTTCGTTTTTCCAACATTTGTAACATAGTATATTATCTGAGTTTTTAACAAATTTTGACTTTTCTCAAAATCGGTTCCATTAGTTTTTTCAAAAAAATTACAACTATTGTATGCAATGTTCTTATAATTCTGTTAAAATTCCAATTTGGTATCTCTATGGAATCAGAAGTTATGAATTTTCTTCTATAGTCGTGAGAACAAAATGTTCTGAAACGACATGCACTTGTATTGTGAACAGCGAATGTAACTCTCAAAATGCTCCATTAATTTTCTCCAAAAAAATCACAACTACAGCATGATATGTTCTTATCATTGTAATAAAATTTCAACTTGGTTTCTCAATAGATTCGGAAGTTGAGACATTAATTCTGTAGTCGTGCGTATACACTTTACACACTGCAACAAGAATTATCCGAGGTTCACGGGACGCAGTTGCGAGCAAACCCTATTGTAGGTATATATTATATCAAGCGCGGATTAACGGCGGGGGGAAACGGGGGAAATTCCCCCCAAAATTTATAAATAAATATACATAGGATAGAGTCAAATGATGTTTGTGTGATTATTATGTTTTAAAACAATTATTTTTCCAAAAATCTCTCCCCACCCAAATAAATCTCTGAATCCGCCCCTGATTATATGATAATACAACGAATTATAATTATTACCACTTTTCCTTTAAGAAATCAAACTCGAAACAATCGTTTGAAAATGAATAAGAATTTCGATACCAACAGGAAGCTTAGAATGGAACTTTAGAGTTCCAGGAAGCCTTCTGAAGCTGATAAATAGCTGGTTCAAAAATCCTTCATGCGCTTCAAATTTAAGTATAATTTTCAGCAACACCTATCTTTTTTTAATATTAAGTTTATCAACATTTGGTTGATCTTTCGTATCGCAAAAGTTATGATTTTCAAATGATTGTTTCGAATTTGATTTGGTAAAACAAAAGTGGTAATAATTACTATAATTCGTTGTGTATTATCATATAATATATACCTACAATAGGTTTGCTCGCAACTGCGTCCCGTGAACGGGTAATTCTTGTTACAGTGTGTAAAGTGTATACGCAGGACTACAGAAAAATGTCTCAACTTCCGAATCTATTGAGGTACCAAGTTGAAATTTTATTACAATGATAAGGACATATCATGCAGTAGTTGTGATTTTTTTGAAGAAAATTAATGGAGCATTTTGAGAGTTACATTCGCTGTTCATAATACATGTGCATGTCGTTTCAGAACATTTTGTTCGCACGACTATAGAAGAAAATTCATAACTTCTGATTCCATAGAGATACCAAATTGGAATTTTAACACGATTATAAGAACATTGCATACAATAGTTGTAATTTTTTTGAAAAAACTAATGGAACCGATCTTGAGAAAAGTCAAAATTTGTTAAAAACTCAGATAATATACTATGTTACAAATGTTGGAAAAACGAACAGAAATTACCGTAGATAGCCATTTCATTCTCTTTCAAATGCAAAAACCGACCTTCCTAGCTAATACGAAAGCCGAGTAAATAGCATTTGAATATAGGCATGTACGTTTAAAACTGAAAAAAATAAACCTCTATATCTCGCGAACGGTGTATTTATGGGCAGTAATATTTGAGCTTTATATAAGGCTTGGGAAGGGTATTACGCAAACAAAATATTAAAAAATCTATGAGGGTGCCGCGCCAACTTTGGTCGAATCGGCGTGTAATGTATCATTTCTTTTAATAACGTTATTTATGAATACGTACATGTTCGCAATCAATGGGTGGAATAAACACCCTGTAATAAACATTTATTAGGTATTTCTGTTTTCACTAAAATCCTCTACTACTTACAGCTATAGTTAGTGAAATTGAAGCTGCGGTAGGCTCCTTGTGAAACATTGTGTAAAATATGTTTAAGAAAAACTCTTGCATTTAACCGATTCCAAATATTATGTAAAATACTCTACACCTGTTCCAGTTTCTTAGGCCATTATCAAGACCTTACATAACAGCAACTAAGTTGGTAACCAGCTAGCAATTTAGTTGCTTTTATAAAAGCTCTTGATAAAGGTCTAAGAAACTGAAACACATGTAAAGCATTTTACATAATATTTAAAAGCATTTTACATAATATTTAAAAGCATTTCAATACAGCAGTTTCTCTTAAAACTATTATACAGCTATAGCTTTAAATCTATAAATCTATAAATATAGCTTTATTTTCAAGAAAGGTGGACTGGAAAAATCTATTAAAGAGATGACAAGAAATTTTATGATAAAAGTCACTCGATATTCAGAAACAAGCGAAGACGTCGTTAAACAAGATTAGGTATTTACTTTCAAATATTCCAAGTACCAATTTTATAGACACGCTAACAAGTAATACGAGCATTGTTTGCTTGCTGGAACTTTACTGAATTGTATGTCCTGCCACACGGGATTCTCCTCTTCTCTTGCCACAACTTTGAAGACAAAATCTCTTGATTTTTCTGTAGTTTTCCAACATGTACCTCCTTAATGGAGTCATCAGAAAGTAAAATATTAATAGATATTACAATTCTGTTTTCGATATACTATGGGATTTCTCAAACAACCCGTCTATACTACGATAATTGATGCAATGGATAACCTTAAAATGTATACATCTACACAGTGTGTATATGTAAAACTGTATTAATTATACAGGCTATAAAAAGTTACTGTGTATTAATTTTAAGGGGCCATAGAAGACATCAAAAAGAACAAAGAAAGTCAATAGTAGTTTAATTATGGGACTTTGTCAGAAGATGCATCTCATCTACAACAACTAAAAACCTTAATAACATTTTTTCGTATGATCAATCGTTTATGTTTAAAAGCTGATCAATTAAGAAACGTGGCAAACCTACAACGTCTCTAATATAATACGGTACGGTGTCTTAAACAGTTTATTACCTGCGTAAGTAATCTTTTGACAAAGACGGTAGCAAACTCTTTTTCTATTACTTAATGTTTTAGTTTGTTTCATTATACAATAGGTGGCAAAAAAGCTGAAAGTTTTATGTTTTCAATATCCTTTCCATAAATATACTTCGAAACGAATTAAGTTTTAAAATTATTATTAGAAATACAATCGGTAATTCTTACTAAAATTACGGGAGACAGACCAAACCTTTTGTAATAAAAACCATTAAAGCGTGCTTAATCTAGCTTGTACAGCAAAACTAGGACTGTATTATTCAACAAGTGTGCAAAATGATAAACAAAGCTGATCGGTTTGTTTAGACAAGGATTTGAATTCATAAACAAGGTCAGAGGCGTGAACTATGAAATACTTCTTTTTTAGTAAGGTTGCCAGATATGGCAATGTTTTTTCTAAATTACTTGAAAGCTAATTAAAATGTATTAATTTATGTGTTATTTTAACTGTATACACATTAGGGTGGACCTTATTTTGGAGATTATCGAATTTTGATGTGGGTGTCCCATAGAATGTTTCTAAATGACAAAAAAAATAAGATTCCCGTCGAAGATAGTGGAATATTGTAAGACTAACGCGTGCCCCAACAGACTTTTGTAAATGAAAAACACGCATTTTTGACATATTGACTGTTGAAACTTTGTTAACATGACAAAACTACTCGCTAATAAGCTTCACTTTTATACTGTTATAGCTGTAACCATTTCCATTAAAAATACACATTTTTAGCTCTTAATGAAGTGTTTTTATACGTACTTTCAAAATCTTACAGACTAAGATCATTAGCGAACAGTTTTGTCATGTTAACAGTGTTCAAACAGCCAATATGTCAAAAAACGCGTATTTTTCATTTAAAAACGCCTGTTAAAGCACGTATTATTATTAAAATATTCCACTATTTTCGATGAGAATCTTAGAGGTACAGAATCTCAAAACACTCATAGACAATTGTTTCGCCCTCACCTTGAGCTCCTCAGTAGGGGAGGCTTAGACTGAAACCATGTACCTTTTATCTTGTTATTACTATATACGTAGACTTCAAATTTGCATTAATAGCACCGCATTTTATATGTTTATATGATTAATAAAGCAAAAGAAAAATTCATATTTAATATTATTCCTTCCGGGTGCAAATGGAAGTTATATTCATGAAGGCATCATATAGTTGTCTGTACTGGTAATTGTTGAGTAAATGTTGTAGATTTTAATTAAAATGAATCTTATTAATAGTTGAATAATTTTTAAATATTGTAATAAATATCTTAGTTGTAAGTATAATAAGTTCATATTATCCAATTTATAAGGTCTTAGAAATCGTTATTTTACATTTTGTAAATAATAAATTGTGTAACAGATATGTGTCATCTATTACGAAACCATATTTTATGATCAGTATTATGTTTTGTAAATAAGTATATTTATTAATGAATTATTGGCACCAGTTATTATGTAAGTGTTGTGTATTAAGTATGTTATGTCAATAAGCTTATGGAACGCTAATATTTAAAGTAACTCTGGTATGCATCGTTAAAGAGAGTAGTCCTCTTTTAAAAATTTTAAATGTAATTAGTGTGGTACATATCGTTAAGGAGAGCAGCCCTCTTTTAAAAATTAAAAATGTACTTCGCTGAAGAGAGCAGTCATCTATTTTTAAATAAATATTTAAAATAGCAACGATTATCTCCTGAAGTAAAATATTATTAGAGTTTTTAAACTTAGTTTGCACTGTAAAATGCGGTTTTACTTATCGAACCGTTACACCATGTACAAAAGGCTGATTACCGGCTAACTAAAAGTTACTAATAAGCTGCTATTTTATGAACTGACGCGTGTATTTTATACCTATTACTTTGCTAATAAATTCAGGTGGAATTATTTGATTAAAAGATTTTCATTGAAAATCTCACTTCTTATACACACATGCATAAGAGCACTACGTTACAGTTATTAGATACTACACTCGCCAACCTATATAGTAATAAAATATCGCAATATAGTGACAAAAACAATTAAGTTACAGGTCTAAAACCGGATTTATTTCATTTTGAAAATCAGGACTCTGCAACTTTTTGCTATTTGTTGCCGAGCTTTTGGTTTTCTATTTTATATACGTAGTTGCAAATTGAGCTATTCTGTTAGTACTAGTTAATATATCAATCAACAGAGTGGTTAACTTTGAGAACTGCTGCGTTTTGGAATTAAGCTCCTCATTTAGCTTGTTATCGAAAAGAACACTTATCTAGTTCTAAAAGATAGTCAATTCCTTGAAATTCATTTAAAGATGAATACACATTCATAACATGGATCTGTACAACTTTATTACTATAAAAGTCAGCAAGAGGAAAATGGGACTTATCTTTTGTAACTTTTTAATGTAATAACGGCTCATTACATTAAAGTAATTCCGACACATCTACGAGATAAGCGCCATAAATTCTCGGGCTTCTACAGGTGCCAACATGTTCAAGCTCGGTTGCGTCATAGTTGAAGATGTAAGGGGCCTACACTACATATATTACGGCTAGAACCGTAATAGATTTTAGTAGCGACTCAAGCATCGTGACGAGTGCATGAAAATGTCGCAGCTAACGAAAATTGAGTACCGCGTGGTCATTAGATTTTTAACAAAAGAAGGGCACACGCCTATTCAAATCAAACAACGTTTAGACGGCGTTTATGGTGATTTATCTCCTTCATCTTCCACTGTAAAAAAAAAGTCAAAATGTTTCCGTTTGGGGCAAGAAAAGGCGAAAGTCGTTCAATCGACAAAGAAAGTTATGGCAACAATATTCTGGGATTGTGACGGCATTTTACTGATTGATTTTAAAGAACGCAATACAACTGTTAACAGTACATATTATGCGTCTTTATTGCATACATTGAGAAACAATATTTCTGAAAAACGTCGAGGAAAATTGACAAGAGGTGTTCGACTATTACACGACAATGCACCCGTTGATACTGATGCAATTTCACAAGCTGCTATTCGTGAATGTGGCTTTGAAGCATTGGATGATCCGGTGTAAAGTCCGAATATGGCTCCTAGTGACTATTATTTATTTTCCAATTTAAAGAAAGACGTTAGGGGACGTCGTTTTAAGGACGAGAGCGAGTTGCAAGCAGCTGTAATTCAACATTTTGAAGGAAAAACTTCAGATTAGTTTGCAAGGGCATTGAATTATTAATTCCACGTTGTAATAAGTGACGTTGACATTAGGGGAGATTTTATTGAAAAATAAAAATTATTATATTTTACCAAGTTTATTTTTTCTATTTCAGGCCGAGAATTTATGGCGCTTACCCCGTACTTTCGTGGGTTATCTTCTTCATTTTCTATTTAAAAAGTGTTGAGAAAACATCTCAAAGCTATCTGCACGTACTTATTTAAACAAGATTCATACAAATTATAAAATTTATTTTAAATTTGCAAAGTTAATAATACAAAGAAGTAATTAGTTCGGTTAATTTCTCAAACAGATAGTTGTATGTTCGTATTGTAGTTTACTAGGGAGATAAATAATTTTCCTAAAAATAAACTGTTGCGAGTTTTAGCAATATATCATACTTGTTAGAGGAATTACCGCTCTTGGCAAACAAAGTTTGTTTCAACTACAACATTTTTGACATCGTTCTTGTTCACGGTTCCGTTGTTTTGTATTTGCGTATGTATTGTACAAATTTCGCAGTAATGAAGTTTATACAGGGTGGCATATTTAAGACTCCACCCTTAGTAACTTGGAAACGGATTGTGATATGCACACGTGGTTTTCGCTACATCTTTTAACACCTAGGGGGGGGGGCACGTTTTACAAATGTTTTTATTTTCTTAATTCAGCCACAGTACCCAAACACCGTAAACTGTAAAATCTTAAATTACATTATTGTTTCTAACATTCAAATAGTTAATTCAAATGTCGATTAATTGACATGAATGGATAGCATAGTTCAAGAGCATTTAATATGCAACACGTTTGAGATTTTAAATTTGTAGGTGGTGGGAATGAGGTGGGTGAATTAGAAAAAACAAACAAAAATTATCAGTAAAATGTGGTCACCAGGTGCTAAAGTATGTAGCAAAAACAACCGCGTATGCATATGTGGGTGGATCGTCTTAAACGTGACACCCTGTATTTAGATTTTTCACAAGAATAATCAATATCGCCAACATTTTGCAAACCAAAAGTGTCTCAACTGAATTTATTAAGCAAAGGAATAAACAAAATGAGAAATTTAATTCAAGATTAATATTCTTAGACTACTAAAAGCAACAGCCGGAGTACATTTTAAATGAAAGCGGTAACGTTTGAACCACTAAAAGCGCATTAAATTATCTTCGGCTTCAATTAATATTTTAATTAATTTACTGAAACGTGAACATAAATAAAAACAACTTAACCACTTGCACTTACTTAGATTGAATGAGAGTAGAATATAAAATTTACCGTTAATAAGCAGCTCAGATTCTTATAGTTGATTTATTAGGAACTATAAAATCTTGTAATGTTTGAAGTAAAAGAGGTATAGACCACCAACAGGTTAAGTCAGTATGAGGGCTTTAAAATTCCATTTTAGTTATATCTTCGAGTAAGTAACGAAAGTGTGGGCTTTCCTGGCGATTATCCAGTTTTGGATTGTGAGATATTCGTATAGATTCTAGTAAAGCACTTCCGGTAGGATAGATAGATTAGCATTCATGTTAAAGCGTCTTGTAATTGTAAATCGGTCTTGGAGTAAAGCCTCGGTGCTACTAGTTGGCCCTTAATTGCATTTTAATAGGACAGCGAAGACGACCTACTTTCCGAATGGGTTAATTCTATTGATGCTGCTATAAACACAGGCAGACATGCTTAACTAACCACTAGGAGAGCTTTTGTGGGTGTTAATAATCTTAATATACATTTCACGTTCTAGACTTACTGAAACAATGGTTAATTATGGTAAACAAGACGGAAACAAATTAATTACCCTCAAGATAAATTTAACTATACACAGGTAGCTTCATATATCTTGTTTTTACAACAATCTGTCTTAGAACCGTGCTTATCGAGTTTTTCTGCACACGTCAAAAAATTAACGAGCGTTGTAAGAGTTAGCAGAACCAAATGTAAACCGCAATTAATAAGTCCGAAAAATAACTCACTTACATATTTATTTCCTTAAATAAATTTTAAATATACCAATATGCAGTGCGTCAAGGCCGTAATCAAGGGGGGTTAGGGGGTCTAACCCCCCCCAAAACTTAATATTAATAAAATGACAACAAAATTAAAAACTACGGCCCTGCAATGCATGCAGTTTGAAGATCTCGCCTCTTCCAGAAGAACTAAGCTAGGATCACACACGGCTACTTTCGTTGCAGTGCAGCATAAGAAATAAAGCACCACAAGTGAATTCTAGTGTGAACACACCTGGAACCTTAAAAATAGCGCATGCTGCGCGCAGTCCAAAAAGTAGGCGCCTGTGGATAAAATTTTTAAGAGTTGCAATGGCTGCAAAAAAAATTTCTTGGTTGAAACTGTTGCAGCGGTTGCATCTGCAGTATCAACCTGGTTCTCATGTGGAGAGTGTATTTGTTTTTTATTAAAGGTGTCACTTTTTCCAATAAATTACTCGAAATCCCTCGCTGCCATTTTAAAATAAAATCCATCATCCCCTTCAAGCAATACAAGGATAGATCGGAATGTTTCTAGAATGAACCACAAGATGGCGTTATGCGCGCGTAATGATCACTTGTTTTGAAAGTGCCATTGTTCGTATAACAGTTGTCAAATTTTCAAACAGATTGGATATAAATACACGCCGTTACTATCGATTCAAATAAACAATTTGTGCATTTTCTTAATCATGAATAAAAACGAGTTCCGTGCAGTGATAAAACATTTCTTTTTTAAAGGCTTAAATGCTAAACAAATAAAAACGGAGATAGATGAAGCTCATGGCGAGTATTCGCCTTCGTATGCAACAGTTGCAAACTGGGTTGCTGAGTTTAAACGCCGTAGAACAAGCATAGAGGATGCACCACGTTCTGGCAGACCAAAAACAGCTACCGATGAAGAAACAATTGAAAAAGTCCATGAAATCGTGATGAAGGATCGCGAATAAAGCTGAAAGCAGAGAAAGTAAGCATTTCATACGACCTTGTACATTGCATCTTACATCAACATTTGGACTTGAGAAAGCTTAGTGCTATATGGGTGCTGACAATCGACAATCGGGGTGTCTGTTGATAATCGACCAAAAGCTAGTTCGAATGACCAATTCTCAGCAGTGCCTAGACATGTTCAAATGTAATGAAAAAGATCTT
Organism: Agrypnus murinus; assembly: GCA_929113105.1. Classification (NCBI taxonomy): domain Eukaryota; kingdom Metazoa; phylum Arthropoda; class Insecta; order Coleoptera; family Elateridae; genus Agrypnus; species Agrypnus murinus. Next base: position 5,933,654 of record OV816023.1, on the reverse strand, counting down.
TTTGCGACGTTTTATAACTGTTGACGAAACCTGGATTCACCACTACACTTCGGAGACCAAGGAGCAGTCAAAGCAATGGACAAAACGTGGTGAGCCAACTTCAAAGAAGGCAAAGACGATTCCGTCTGATGGAAAAGTCATGGCTACCGTATTTTGCGATTCCCGAGGAATAATTTTTATTGCTTGCAACACGGGAGGACAATAACGGGCGAGTATTATGCGTCGTTATTAGATAGACTGAATAAAGAAATCAAAGAAAAAGGTCTTGTACCACCAGGATAACGCCCCATCCCACAAGTCGGCAATTGCGATGGCGAAACTGCACGAACTACGATTTCAGTTAATAGAACATGCACCCTATTCGCCAGATCTGGCTCCGTCAGATTTCTTTTTGTTCTCAAATCTCAAGAATTGTTGGCTGGAAAGAAATTTTCATCGAATATTGAAATCATTGAAGCTGTAAATGGATATTTTGAAGGTTTGGATAGTTCTTATTTTTGTGAAGGGTTGAAGGGTCTTGAAAAGCGTTGGACTAAATGTGTAAAGCTGAAAGGAGACTATGTAGAAAAATAAATACGATTTTCCTCAAAAAGTTATTTTTTTGTCTTGTTCTAGAAATTTTTCGACCTATCCTCGTATTTTTAACTTCACAATGTTATTTTTTATCACAAATGTTTCCTATGAATTTAAACTTGTTAAAAACCGACGTGTACAGGACGAAACACCAAGAAATTATACAAAGAAACAACAAAATACTGCACGCTAAGAAAAGCGTGTTGTGTGTGAACACTATTGCAGCCTTACACATGCAGTTTTAATGGGTAGCTGCAGTAGAAAAACTTGCATGCTGAGCGCTACTTTTAGGATATGTGTGAGCGCGACGCGAAAATTTTGCAGCGGCAACTCTAAAACTGCGCAGAAAAAGTAGCTGTGTGTCATCTTAGCTTTTAGATTGCTTTGAGATAAGACATTTGTTTAATTTTAATTAGATAAATTACCCTCACAATAGTAAAAAACCTAGATATTACAACTAATAATTAATTATAAGTAATCAACTTACATAATAATCGACTGCCATCAAGAGCCTGATTTTTATCCTCTCGGGGAAAGTAAATCGACCTTAATAAAATCGTTGTGTGGGTCCTCTAGTAACATGAAAAAAAAAACTCATATACTCATGTTCATATACTGCGTTCTATATCTGCGTTCCCAAGTTTAAACACTAGGAACACCAAACTTTAGGATATAAAAATGTTGTTTTTTGAGCAACAAGAAAACTGATTTATGTTGCGGTGGCGCGGCGACGCCTAACGAGGCGATAATCAATAATAGCACGATGGGTTGAGTGAAGGATCATTTGAAAGTCCTTTTTATTATATGCATGTTAAGTTTTTTAATTTCATCAATTCCAATTAAAATAACAACTGATTAAACGTTATTTATTTCAGAATAAGATTAATTTCATTCAAAATCAGATAAACATAAATTTATTGAAGTAGAAATTCAAAATAAATTACTTGACATATAATCTGAGTGTTATTTAAGGTAGCCCACCTACGTTACCTTATGTCTACTGACCCTCATAGGGACTGCGAATTGAGTTACGTTCAATTAACACGTCAGCTACGTAAGCTTGTAAGCGCTGTAAGTACTCACTGGTGGAAGCGAGGTTGCCTATTCATCCTCTACTAGCTCTCCAGGCTAATAACGTGCTCACTCATCGGGGTCCGTCTCCGAAGGAGTCCCATCATCCTCTAGTCTAGCATGCGGACTTCACTGCCCGGATGAGTCCAACCTTAAGTGTGGCTGGGACTTGGAAACTGGGTCTGCCTAGGATATCCCAGAATTTTGCAACGCCGCCCTACCATATTAAGGCTTGGTGAAATTACTTCTCAGTAGAAAAGTCCATTTTGAAAGTACTGTGGAACTAACTGTCTCTAGGGTTCTGGTATTACATGTTTGCAGTATTCTATCACGCAATTCCACAAGAGGTAGTGGTTGGGTTAGTTTAAAAAAAATTAGGGTACCGTACGCATAATGAAAAAGTCTTTTTAAATGAATCGTCACTCCACACAACGTGTATTGTATCATTATTGCACTGTTGGGCGTCGCGGTGCTACCGCAGTGTAAATCTATTTATTTGTTTGCTCAACAGTAGTATTTTTAGACTTATTTTATATCCTAAAGTATGGTTTTCGTAATTTAAGTATTTGAAAGTTAAACTGGGAGGGATACTGTAGAATCGACGTGTACACCAGCAGTTTTAGCAAAACCACTAAAACTAATAAGATTTTTAGGATTTCGCTTAGTGACGAGCATTAGCTCCTAAAACAAAATTATCCTGTGAAGATTGAAGACTGTTAGGTATACGGACGTAACCAATATAACTCTCAACCTCTTAATGGGGAGGGGGGGACATATTTTTCTTATCAACATGTGGTCGCCTACTGGTAGTTTCCGATAAAATTGCAATTTCAAATTTGAGGTATGGCTCTATTGTACTTAATTAGTAAAATAGTGGAGAAACAGTCAAAAAGGCATAAATTACTAGTTTTCAGGATAAAATGGACAGTTAATCAAACAACAGGTGCACGCGATGACGGAAATTTGATATTAAATTTTTTTCATCATTTTCGGTAAATTTGTCGGCACGTTTTATTATTGTAGGGTAAGTGCAACTGTAAGTTTAAAGGACTTCAGCTGAAATATATTACTGTTGAATGCTTGACTCGCTGTGTAATGACAGCCTGGCCAGTAAGAGTGGTACTTTTAAATTGCTTTTTTCCAGTCTTCCAGGTCGTAAAATATCATTTTTTCCGGTCTTTTCCTTCAATAATTTACGCATACGCATATTTTGTAATAACGCAATAACGCATTTCATTAAAAAATTAACTTATTAGTAAGATTTTAAATAAAGTTTGTTAAGGAAACTTTGTTCAGTTTTTTGAGAGTTAGCAACATTGATAATTCTAATTCGGCAGTTGTTTTTCAAATTTACAGCGTAAATAAGTTTGACGTTTTAAGAACAGTTTGTTCAACAGTGCTAACAACTATTAAAATAAAATGTTACTAGTATTCTTTTGGCCACCAAAATGCATGTCCTAATGGCTTCATTTGGACACGCAAATAGAAAATAGTATATTAAAGTATTAGTTTCATAAGACACGTTTTTAGCGCACGCGTTCAAGTTTAGACGCGTTAAAGACGCTAAAACGTCTTATGAAGCGAATACTTTATATTATTATTTCTATTTGTCCTTTAGTGTCATTGTCTTATAGAAAACTCCCCGCGGTAGTTTTCTAAACTTGGACGCGTACGCTAAAAACGTGTCTTTTGAAACGTACTTTATACCATTTTTTCTATTAGCGTTAATTTGCGACCGTTAAAAAATAACTTAATTTAAACAAAATTTGTTAACTAGTTTGACAGTTGGCAACACTGAAGATTTTAACTCTGCATTTGGTTTTTAAATTTGCGTAAATAACTTTCACATTTTAAGAACAGCAGTTCGACAATGATAACAACTTTAAAAAATAAAATATTACTGTTTCCAGTATTCGACTCTTTTGGACGCGGAAATAGAAAAAAACTATGAAAATTATTTTATTTTTTCAAACATCTTTTAAATTTTTCCCTGAAAAAAATTCCCGACTTTGAACACTAACTCAAGGTTCTTTTCCGGTTTTTTTCTGATTGTGCAATTTCCCGGTTTTCAAAGTTTCCAGGGGCCACCCTGAATGATTTTATACTTTACTTTGTTTACCAGTCCTATAAATTATAGGACATAAATTGTATAAACAATGAATTGACAATAATGGGTAATAATTTGTCACTTTTCACAATTCTTTCTCTATTTCCATTTTATTATTTCAAAATAAATGTGTATTACAAAAACGAGAATATAAAAACCAAAAAAGAATATCGGATTTAGGCATTTTGAAATTGCTGAAACAGCACTTCCAAACAGATGCCGTTTATAATGAGTCCGTTCTAATGCGTTATCCTAGGTTATTTATTTTGAATGTTGAAAAATACATATCAAGAAGATGACTTTGTCTCCTTATAACTTTAAGTACTTTATTTCTTTTTTCTTTAAGCACGGTCAGCTTTAAATCATTGCTATTTGTTTTAAAACTTTAAAAGTAATTATCTGGAAAATTTCAAAATACAGGATCATACCTTTTTAATATATTTGGTCTTAGAATTTTATAATCTTTCTAAATTCATCATAAAAAATTAGGGTTTAAATAATCTTTGCTATTGTAATAACTCAAGATCATAAACAAAAGAGTATAAAAATTACAATTACAATAAAATAGTATATCCAATTGATTTAAGATAAAAATTGACGTGTTCGAGGATTGTTCCTATGGTAAAACTGTGGTAAATGTCTGTGAATTTAATATAAACAGGAGAACAAACGTACTGTTTATGTCCTGTTTGTTTATGTTTATTGGTTTCACTTTGAGGTTATGAATCTCTAAATAGCAATTTAGCTAGAGATATTTCGTCAGTTATTTAACTTATTTGTAGATTTAACCATATAGTGCTAATCAGTGTTGGTGAAACGCGAATTAACACATATAAAAATGGATTGCACATTTAGTTACAAAAATATGAGGGTTTTGCCAGCTTGATATCAAACCAGCAAAAAGACATCGAAAAAACACGTAATTAACGTTTAAAATAGCTTAAACATAACAGAAAAATTAATTGTTAATATATTACCACATTAAAATAAAGAAATGAATTTAGTAAAAAAAGTTTTTTTGAAGTTTAAAAACACAGGATTTTGCCAGCTTAAAATCGTTAGTTAGCAATTAATTTTTGGATATGGTAATTAAATCGTAAGATATGGTAAACCTTTGTTTCAATTTAATTGTTGTATTAGAATTGTAGCAAAACCGATTTAAAGGTGAAAAAACCTTTATTTTGCAAATTTAAACTTTTCTATTACTATATTAACAATTAATTTTCTAATGTGGTAATTAATTGGAAATGAAATTGCAAGATATGGTAGCCTTTGTTTCAAGTTAATTGCTCTATTAGGACTGTAGCAAACCGGTTTAAAGGTGGCAAAACCATTATTTTGAAAATTTAGATTTTTCTATTACTATATTAGCAATTAATTTTTGAATGTGGTAATTAGCTAACAACTAAATTGCAAGATATAGTAGCCTTTGTTTCAATTTAATTATTATATTAGAACGCTAGCAAAACCGACTTAAAGGGGGTGAAAACCTTTATTTTGAAAATTTTAGTTTTTCTATTACTATATTAGCAATTAATCCTCCAACGTGGTAATTAATTAGTAATTACGTGGCAAGATATTGCTCTATTGGAACTGTAGCAAAACCGATTTAAATGTGGCAAAAACCTCTACTTTGAATATTTAAATTTTTCTATTGCTATATTAGCAATTAATTTTCTAATGTGATAATTAATTAACAATTAAATTGCAAGATATGGTAGCCTTTGTTTCAAATTAATTGCTCTATTAGAACTGTAGCAAAACCGATTTAAATGTTGCAAAAACCATTATTTTGAAAATTTAAATTTTTTATTATTATATTAGCAATTAATTTTCTAATGTGATAATTAATTAACAATTAAATTGCAAGATATGGTAGCCTTTGTTTCAAATTAATTGCTCTATTAGAACTGTAGCAAAACCGATTTAAATGTTGCAAAAACCATTATTTTGAAAATTTAAATTTTTTATTATTATATTAGCAATTAATTTTCTTATGTAGTAATTAGTTAACAATTAAATCGCAAGATATGGTAGCCTTTGTTTAAATTTAGTTGTTGTATTAGAATTCTAGCAAAACCGATTTAAAGTTGGCAAAAACCTTTATTTTGAAAATATAAATTTTTCTATTACTATATTAGCAATTAATTTTCGAATACGCTAATTAATTAACAATTAAATCGCAAGATATGGTAGCGTTTGTTTCAATTTAATTGTTGTATTAGAATTCTAGCAAAACCGATTTAAAGGTATTAAGGAATAAAGGATTTAAAGGCAAAAACCTTTATTTTCTATTTATTATATTATGAATATTATTATATTATATTTTAAAATTTAAAATATAAATTTTTCTATTACTACATTAGCAATTAATTTTCGAATATGGTAATTAATTAACAATTAAATCGCAAGATATGGTAGCCTTTGTTTCAATTTAATTGTTGTATTAGAATTCTAGCAAAACCGCTTTACAAGTGGCAAAACCTTTATTTTGCAAATTTAAATTTTTCTATTACTATATTAGCAATTAATTTTCTTATGTAACAATTAAAGCATTATTGATTATCTGAAACATTTACTAATATGTCACTGGCACTGTTAACACTAATATTATGACTGTTGGCATCAAAACGTCCTAAACCGATAGAGAAGAGTATAGCGCCAGTTATCTTCACCGCCAGGTCAGTCCGACCGATCTTACAAAATGTCAATTAAAGTAATTTCTGAATTTCATCACATAAATAACTGAACTATAAAATCACAATTAAAAGAAAGCGGAGTCAGAAAAGTATCACTTTACTAAGCATTATGCACCTATACTTTTTTTTAATCAAAATTATAGTTAAAAACAAACTTTCTGAGTCGTTCGGAAAGTGAAGTATATGAACTACTATTTGATTTGCAATTATAGATTCATGAAAATAGTTGAATAAATTACAATTTGTAATTATTAAAAACAACGTCTACAATATCGGCTGCTTTATTACATACATACAAATAAAGCATTACAAATTGATATCAATTAATTTTCATCAATCAATCAATCAAGAAAATGTTTAAAAATTCACCCTTAAATTATGGTATATGAGGTAAGTTAAAAAAACTGAAATTGCGCTAACAGTAAACTGCCCTAAAATTTAAAAATTGCTAATTGCTAATAAGTTTCTCATAAGTATTTTTTAAACTGCTTTGAAAATTTTTTTAATTTTTACATTTACAATTCCCAAATTTTCTATGGGTAAAATAGTGATACATTTTTTTTAATTTAATTGTTTGGGATTATGTGATTCTATACAACATGTAAATTTCAAAATATTGAAAACGGAAAATAATTACTTTTCAAGATTGGATCTTGATAATTGGGATACAATTGAGGATACAATATCATAAAAACTAAGTTTTATTTATAAAGTTTTTTGGTATTTTTAAATTTAAGGGTAGTTTACTCTTTGAACGATTTAAGTTTTTTGAACTTACCTCCTATATCAAAAAGCAGGATCAAATTTCTTAACATTTTTTACAGTTTTAGAAGAAAGTGGGTGACCGGCCAGGCAGTCGTTTGAAGTGTCGGGCATGGATTAACTAATATCCGAGACTACCCCAGGATGACAGAGGTCTATGGACTATTATCCGATACTAGTCTGGGTGCATACCACATGACGTTCGCCCATAAAACTGATTGCAATCTATCAAATCCAAGGTTTAGAATTAAGACGAGTCTCAGGCCGTCGCTAGAGGTTTCCGAGGTGGGTTTACACTAGGATCCGAGAAGGGATCTGCAGTGGTTACCAAGGCCGTCGTCAGAGGTGTTGGATAAATTGATTCAATAGTATCCAAGACGAAACCTGATGAGGTACCTGCATAAACGTAGATAACGAACGATATAATCAGAAAGTAATGTGTGGTAAAGGTTCGCAAAAGGGTTTCTCGACGAAAACTCATTAACTTTGTAAACATGAGTACCGTTGTGAGCGGTGGTTCATTCTCGACGTTTACAGACTTAGTCTAATAGAGAAAAATCAAGTGAGGTTTCCCAGTTGGGGGGTGGGGGGTCTTGACCCCGCTAGTCCATGGAAAACTGCATTCCATCAGGTAGCTGTGTTCGGTGACTGAAGTATCAGGATCATGCTACGGCTGTGCTGTCCCAGTCTTATGATACAAAGAAATCGTCTAGAGCCACTATACTTAAGGGGTGTGATGCGAATATAGAGCCTCTCACACTCAGGACAACTTCACCTTAATGGGTACTTGCCGGGATTAGGTGGAAATAAACGAAGCTCTGACAAGGGTACACCAGACCCATAACATGGTAGGCAGGGGAGGTATAACCTCCAACCCCAGCCACATTGAGCTTGGATTCGGCCGGACAGTAGTCTCACGTATGTTGTGGGAGAAGTCCGCATGCTTGACTAGATGCCCATCTCTCCCGCCAGGTGAGCACGGTTATAGCTCCGATATTAGCCTGGAGAGCTAGTAGAGGGTGAGTAGGCACCTCGCTCCCACCAGTGAGAACTGGTAACACTTGCAATACCAAGTGCGCGCAGATTGAGCGTATCTTAATTACTTCTCTTTTGAAGGGAACATGCGTATAAGCTAACGTAGGTGACGCACGTTTAAATTATTGTGGATTTGTTTTAGAAGAAGCAGAAGCTTTTATTAAGAATAGTTTTTGCATGCGTGTTTTACTTATTTAAATATCTATAAAGTTAATTTTGTATAGCTATACCACAGACACATATCAATGGATTCGCTATATTAATAGTTTGGCGGCAAACAACGTGGTTGGTTTAGGGGCGAAGGGGTGTGTTGAGCGTAAGCAATAGTGACACTATACAAAAATGATCAAGGTTGTATTCAGGAAATGTGATTAAAAACACATCGTAATAAAAATATTGTTGATAAGCACGCATGACATTTTTAAGCACTTTGTTATAAGTTTTTTACAGTTGTAAATAGTTAATTAACCTTCAGGATCCAGTGTAATTAAATATTAACTTGTAAAATACCATGCCTAATGGAAGTAATATGGTCGTATTTCACTTTCCTAAATAAAATAACTCTAAAAACGTATTGTGTACTTAGCCGTGAAAGTTACTTGATCTTTGATGTTACTTCACTTCAATAAAAACGTATTGTGTACTTAGCCGTGAAAGTTACTTGATCTTTGATGTTACTTCACTTCAATGATTACTTGTTCTTTCGAGTTACTTGATTGTTGCATACAAATAACAATTTTTTAAACAAAATAAACCAATATGATGTACAGGTCCGTTCTCATAAAAATGACAGTTTTGACAGCAACTATGTGACGTTGGCATCATTTGAATTCAGAGTCTGTTGAAAGATGAGTTGCTTTTTTCAAACCGCATGTTTAAAAGATAAAAAAACACTTCTTAGTTAAACGTTTAATAATTTTATTTGAACTAATGATTTTTGTTGGACTGTGCAGGACAGCAACTTATATACAAGTGAGTAAAAAATGTACTGTTCTACCCCTCTCCCTGACAAGTAACCCTTGAGCTATGCGCCCCAAACTTGCTTAAGTCGACGATAGGAGAACATAGCCGAATAAATGCACTTAATAACAAATTTGTAGAATAACATAAATATATAACCTAAACCCTAACACCGCAATAAGTCCACATCTTAAAAAAATTAAACTAAAGATGGACACACAACAGTACATCTAATGGTAAATCATTTTTATCTAAATGTCCAATAAGTATCACATCTAATAATAATTTTAATAATAATTAATAATTACTACTACCTATCACCTGGTATATTATTATTTATACTATTACTTGGGTGATAGACCAGCATGCACTACCGCTACACTACCAAGGCTATTAATAATATATCAAAATGAATATAAGGAATTACAAATGTTTTTCTCATTTTTCTCAAAAGTCGACTTGATGGTCAATTCGCGGTTTGAAAATAGCTGCGTATCAATGACATATGATCACACTTTGTAATCTGATATCATTAGATATATAAAATCTTGGGAAAGTAATAACGGCAAGCAAACCATAAACTGAAAATAACTTCGGTGATAATTAAAAAAACAAACGTGACGTTTGTTGAAATATCTAATTGTCAATATCTATCTACTTTAACCGCAGCAAAATTGCGATGTAATGCCGACGAGGCGCATTCCATTTCAAATATTTCTAAAACAGCTTTAAAATATCTGGAGCATTGCTACTTTTTATGACCAATTCTAAATAAGGTAGTGGAAAACTGCTTTAGTAAAAGCTATAATCTTTTTTATGGTTTGATAAATCCTGACAACACTCACCTTGAGGGCGGGGATTCTTACATTAAACGGCAATTTAGTTAATAATAAATTGACGTGTGCAAGCGTTTTGCTTAGATATTCCTTGGGGGGGGGGGGGTTAATATCTTCACAGTGCATGTACATTGTACAATATGTAAGTAATTGTATTTGCAATCAAGTAAACTTCATACATACATACATACATACATAATCCATTCCCCTTTTCCGCATTTTGCAGTGTCGGGGTTCCACACAAACTCTTCTGGGAGTGCAACGGAGGTAATGGAGCTTTTGTAGCTAGTACATTACACTGCCCCATACTTTATCACTCATACAACTTTCATACCTTAACCTAAGAAGCTCAAACACGATAGTACTAAATTTTTAAAATTCAGTCGCAACCGAGGTTTGAACCCCTGTCCCTCTAAACGAGACGTAGTTTCTCTACCACTCGACCACGGAGGGCTATATAATATACTTCATATAATATAGAAATATTATACTTTTTTTTCTACCATCACGAAACGTGATTGACAATGACCTTCGAGTTTGCTAAAAGGATAATATGTCGGCGACTACGTCTCTTCCGCCGCAATAAGTAATGATTTTGTTACAGTGGGGCAGAATTAATTCTTGAAATGTGGTTTGAGTACATGTGTGGTACTTCTTTGATACCAATACTGTTTCTAAATAAGGAACCAAGAAGGTAGACTTTTCTTTTCGCACAAGGAATGTATTTACCATTCATGTTTGATTCACTAACTATCACCGTGTATAAAAACCAAGTCAACCTTTTAGAATTTGTGTTATGCTAGTTAGTTTACTGTATTAAATCGTACACTAAAAGTAATTTATTATTGTTATTTCTTACAACAAATTCTTATTCATTCATAATTCCGTTCTATTCTGTCTTTATTACCAAATCTTTAATAAGTATTTTTAAAACGAAATTACAAAATTTACTCATGCACTCTATAAGCATCTTGCAAAATCGACACGAAGAAGCGAAATGTCTTATATTCTACTTTATCGATACGAGCTTCTTAAGCTTATAATTTATTATTCTGGATCTGAACCTTCAGCAATAAATTTCTTCTTGCATATCTTTTAACCACCGATTAGAAGAGGTTAATAGAATTCAGTTTGCAGTTTTTTATTTTTGGATCGTTCACAAAAAAGTTTTCAGTTCAGTTATGAAAAGCGCCCACAAACATTTAACATTTGTTTGACAGCTCAGTTCAGAATAATTTTATTTTCAGTATCCACGTCAATTCAATTTAACCCAAATGTGCCCAATGACCTATATGTAGTACACAACAAACAAGGCCCTACCTGCGTGTCTGAGTCACGAGGTGGCACAGTAATCACTCATTTCATTTCATTTATAGTGTGTTTTAGTAGTTGACGACGGCTGGTGTCATTGTTAATAAAAGTTTTTGAATTGAAACATTTATTTACTGCATAATTTGCAAAGATGGCAGAATACGGTGTGCGGTTTGAAAGGTAGGTTATGTTTTTCAACATCTACTAATTAAAACTCTTGTTTGTCCATGTTTTGTTTATATTAATGTTCTATAATGTATATCAGAGTTATTTCAGTATGCACTTATATCTAGTTTTTTTGTTTTTGGAGTTCAAATATTGGTGACCTACATGTAGGACATTGGGAATATAAATGTCTATTATTTTGTTTTTATTACAGGGGGTTTTCTTTGCATGAAGCTTTAACAATGCTAGAGGATGATGAGATAAATGCAGATACTATTACATTATTACCACCCAACAACGCATGTGATAATTTAACCGACGAAGATTCGGGACAAGAGGACAATCTTGACATAAACAATTTACCGGCATCGCAGATGCAAAGTGAAGTTGAACTATCTGCAAAATATAACTTAGATAGTGATAGTGACTGGGATTCCGAAGACGAAATCCCCCTTGCTCAAATCCAAAACGTACCATCGGTACATTTGAAAAAAACAGTAAAAAAAAGAAAAGTTTATGATTATATCCAACAAGATCTATCCAGAAGTGACGAGGTTTTTGAATATCCCGATAGCGACGACTTACCCGAACGGACTCCTGCATCTCTTTTTAGTCTATTTTTTGATGAAGAGCTATTGGAACTTATTACACAAGAGACTAATCGATATGCCTCGCAAAAAAACAGATCAGTACGTGTAGAAGTAAATGAGATAAAGTGTTTCATCGGCGTACTTCTTCTAAGTGGATATGTTTCTGTCCCCAGAAGAAGAATGTATTGGGAACGTTCTGAAGATTCTCACAGTGAATTAGTATCTAGGGCAATTTCAAGGAACAAATTCGAATATATTTTGTCTAATATTCATTTTCAAGACAATAATACTTTGGATAAGTCCGACAAATTTGCCAAGGTGAGGCCGCTCTTTAGTCACCTAAATAAAAAATTTTTGGAAAATTCTTACATCGAGGAAGAGCATAGTATAGATGAAGCGATGGTGCCATACACAGGTAGACATGGTTGTAAACAATATATCCATGGGAAGCCAATACGTTATGGATACAAGCTATGGGTAGGAACTACACGGAAAGGCTATATAAATTGGTTTGAGCCCTACCAAGGAGCTGCTACGAATATCAGCGCCATTTACAAAGACTTTGGTGTAGGAACTTCTGTTGTGCTTGAATACGCAGATGTCCTGAGAAGAAAATGGGATAATGTAAAGTTTCATTTGTTCTTTGACAATTTTTTTACATCTGTTGTTCTATTAGAACAACTGTTGGATAAGAATATGTTCGGAACTGGAACTATAAGAGAAAATCGTATCCCTGGTAGTACCCTTCGTGACTCTAAAGCTATGAAAAAAGATGAACGCGGTGTTTTTGACTACATCAAAATTAGAGATAGTGAAATAATATTTATCAAATGGCATGACAACAATATTGTCACTTTTGCTTCAAATGTAAGTGGGGTGTATCCTTTGCATTCCGTCAGAAGATACTCCCAAAAAGAAAAAAAATTCATTCAGGTTGACCAACCACATGTAGTCAAATTGTACAACAGAAGTATGGGAGGCGTCGATCGTTCCGACCAGAATATAAGTTTGTATAGAACAGCTGTACGAGGGAAAAAATGGTACTTTCCGCTTATAAGTCATTGTGTGGATATGGCAGTTCATAACGCATGGCAGATCCACCAAAAGTGCGGAGGAACAATGGATCAATTAGCATTTAGGAGAAGTATTGCAAATGTATTGCTTGTTCAAAATAGGAAGGAGTTTGCTTACCAAAAAGGACACTTATCGCAGAAAAAAGATGTGGAATTACGCTACGATCGATTAGATCATTTAGTGATCCCTCAAGAAAAGCAAACAAGATGCGGAATGTGCCATCAAAAAACCACTACCCGATGTCAAAAATGTGATGTTGGGGTACATGTTAAATGTTTTGTTTTATATCATACAAAGTAATTCGGTAGTATAATATGTACCCATTGTCCTATATATAGGACGCATTCAAAACGCAATTTCTAAATAAAATTTTTGTTTGCTTTAATGTAAATGTATTTAATAAGTGTCTTTTCATCAAACATATATGTAAAAATAAATAAAAAAACAATTACAAAAAATTTGGGCATATCTGGGTTAATGAAATATTAGAAAGTATCAGAGTAGTGTAAGTGCCAATCATCGATTTACAGTTTCCGAAATGTTTGAAATTTGTGGATATGAAAACTATTTTAAATTACAGTTCGTAAGCTGTCTAGACTGCTCGTAAAGTGTTCAATTAGGTTAAACGAGTTCGACATACTAAATTGCTTTAATCAGAAACTGTAATAAAATTTTAATAAAGCCGAGTAATAAAATGAATAATAAAAAATAATTAACATTTTAGAAAATTGTAATCGCAGTAATGTAGGTGATTCTTTGTCACTTTTAATTATTTTGATAGATTTTTATGGAAGCATTGTACGATTATGCCAACAATCGTCATGTAGTAAATAATTGTGTAACCATTCGTGCACAATTAAATATGATATGAATTCGTTATAACAATAATAACAAATTATATAGTGCGGCGATGTGGAAAATAAAAACCAAACATAAGATCAATAAACTGTAATTTGAAACGTCGTTCCTTTATCCTTGAGTTGTGTTTCGTAGGCGAATATTCCAATCCTGAAGCTTCCTGGCAATGCCGTTTCATAATTGTTGACCAAAGTAACGAGGGTTGTTATTAATAATTGCCCATAGTTTAATGCTGTCTATACGGCGTTACGTTAACAATTTGCTAGAATTATAACCAAATGCTTTCTTATAAAACATTTACGATCAACCTCACAGCTTGGATTTAACATTTTTGTCACCTCAGTAATGAACTGTAATGGGAGTAAGAAAAAAGTAAGAAATGAGTTTGTAGCTGACGTCAGTGTTACCTATTATAAGGGTTAATATTGTTTAGAATAATTAAATAGGGTTTATGAAAAAACTACACACTATTTTGATGAATGTGTTTCCACCCACAAGGAGTTAACAAAAACAAAACCGATTTATATACTAAACTAAATTAGATTTTCATCATTAGTGCAGCAAAAAGTTATTAATCTAATCTTTTTTAATGAAAATTCATTAACAGTCGGGGATTATCAGCCGGCGACAACATATAACCCATTACCCCCCGATTACCATCCGATCAAGGTAAATAACTATAAAATAAGAAATGCTCTTGAAATTCTTGTCGCAGAATATTTTTAGGAGTGCGGTATCGGGTCACCAATCACGCCTGCAAGGTGGTGTGTAAAATTATTTTTTATTTTGAGGTAAATTTACTCCAGTACTTTACAGACAGTCAAAATGCGGCTTTTTCTAATGCAATGGAAAATAACATTTTAATTTTTAATGATAACACAAATAAAATTTCTTTCACTTCCTTTATTGAGATATATTTTGTTTCATTTCTATGAAATTTTAGTTTTTCTTTAAATTGGTTAACAAAGGCCCGAGTTACGGCCGATAATATGCACAACAACAATTCTTTTTCATTATTTTAATCTATCATTACAGTCCAGTGTCCAGTCAATCTGTACATTTTACCTTGCAAAAACTGAAGTAGTTTTGGTTTTTGGATATGTTTTGTATGTTGGGCACCTTTATTAGAAATCCAAGCTTTCATTGAAGATGAAGATCATCAGGGCATTGAAGAATCGACGAAAATTTCGATCTTAGGTTTTCGCAGAATATCTCCTACACGATGTGTTTTACGACAAGCATGGTTAATTTTATTTAATTTTAAAGTAGACTCAATATGCTACAGTTGGAGTGCAGAATGACTATGCGGAATCTAACATTTGCCAAGATACAGCCTCGTCAAAGGTTTAGTAATTCTGATCATCATTAATGACCAAGCCAGTTTTGGGAAATGAAGGATGTTGATACAACCAGTCTCTGAGCTTATCCATGTTCTCATTATCTCGGGGAACGTGAGAAGGCTTCATATGCACTTGTTGCTCAGATATTACTGAGTTAATATCACAGTATTTCTTAACTTCATCAAAGATGTTCTGAAGATGTACCATATCTAGAATCCATCGAGTAAACACGCTGTCTGTGATTCCACGATCACGAGTCAATCCTCCAGAGCTTTTCAACGTCTTCATCAGTGTTTGTTCTATGGTCGTAACTGACCATATACCGGACCAAAACTCTTTTGTGCATCTGATAGTGAAATATCCTTCAGTTGTGAATTTCAATTTTCAGCATCTATTCTTTCTTCCAATTATGTCAACATGTCTTGCAAATAGAGGTGTGCACCCCCGACATAAAAAAGTGCATGAAATAATGGCAGCATTTCTTTGGATGAAAACAAGATGAAGAGCCCAGTTTTCTATTCTCTCTTAGCTGTTTCTCGCAACACTCAAAGTGTAGCAAATATAGTCTACTTTACAATTAAAAATAACCACTTTTGTCGTAAACTTGGATTTTTAATAAGGACCTCAACATATAAAACATACCCAAAACTCAGAACTACCCGATATTTTGCAAGGTAAGGCCTGTTTTTTCTGACAGATTGGACTATTAATAAAAATTTAGGTTTTTCTAAAAATATTCAATAGATTCTTTTATAAACTTCATCACTGAAATATGAAGAATTTCTGAAAATATTATATGCCAATAGACTAAAGTGCATCTTTTAATCCTGAATGTGAAGACTCTTTTGTTCTGTGGTGTATACGCTATTTTTTGCACGACCTATAGGACTTAATCGCAAAATCCCCGAAATTTTCGAAAATACTGTTCAATGTCATTCTGACAATTGAAATTCCTTAACACCAAAATCACATAATTTTAGCATAGTAGGTTAGGTTTCCTTGGATATAACGCGATTATTTTACTTTACTCCCTAGGGAATAAAACAGCTGCTATACTACAGTCATTTCTTTACCAATTTTCATTATTTTTCAACTTTTGTAAAGCAACACTTTACATCAGACAATAAATGGCTAAGTTCTAGTCGTTAGAGCAGTGCAAGGTACGAAAACTGGAGAGGTACATTTACAAGTGGATGGAAAAAGCTTAAATTTCTAATAAGGGTCCCAACATACAAAACATATCCAAAAACCAAAACTACTTGACTTTTTTGCAAGGTAAAATGTACAGATTAACTGGACTATAATGACGGATAATATACAAAACAGTTGTTTTGTATATTATCGGCCATAACTCGGTCATCTGTTAACCAATTCAAAAAACAAAAAATTCCTAGAAATGAAATAAAATATATCTTCAATAAATGAGGAGAGAGAAATTTTATTTGTTGAGTAAATATCATTGTGAACCGCTGAAACTTAAAAATTTTCAAAGAAAAACTTTTTCGTGAATTTTTCAGGTTATAACTCAGCCATTTCTTTACCGATTTTCATTATTTTTGAACTTTTGTAAGCTACACTTATCTACTTATCTTCCCAATAGAAAAAATATTTCCAAAATATAACAAGAAATGGCTAAGTTTTGGTCATTAGAGTAGTGCAAGGCACCAAAACTTGATGAGGTACGTTCAGCAGGCTGGGAAAAAAAATCGAAGTGATGGAGAAATAATATACGTATGAAACGTCTTTATTCTTCAATATCAAAACAGTTATGTAGGTGGGAGGTCTTATATATTTATTTTTTTTTATTTGTAGCACAGTGTAATGTATATTATAAACACATTAGTATCCCATTTGCATGTACGAATTGATTGTATAAAATAATAAGGTACAATAAGTATAAGTTAGTAAGTATTAGGATAAGTTTTCATTATCCATTATGATAACTTAATTATGCCAGATAATACCTTTGTAACATAATTTTTTTACCAAATTGATTTACGTTTGCTTCAATCTTGTTTTCCAGAGCATTTTTCAGAACTGGAATTTCACATTCATGGAATATTTTGAATCTTGGTGCGATGATAAGGATCTTTCGGATTGCCTTGACTTTCTGCTTCTTCACAAAACTTAGACATATAAACAATCAGGTAAAACGCATTATTTTACATTAATTTTTCATTTATACGTACTCAATTTTATCGAATTTTGCTAATTTTTTTATTTTTTATCTGTCTTTCATATTTCTTTTTTTCTGATTCAAATTGCAAAATACCTTTCTTATAATTTTGTCATAACATTATAATATCTATTATCACCGTAATAGAGCCTCAGTGGTTTTGGTTTCGAAGCGTAAAGTTGTGTTGCTCTATAAAAGATTCAAAGAGTTTAATAACAGGTGCGGTGATAAGAGTGACCGTGACATTGAAAGACTTTTCGAAGTGAGCGACACTCAGTAAATACTTTCAGCATTCAGAACCACATAAAAATTCAATCAATTATGACCAAAATATGCTTTTATCACAACAAGCGCCGTATTGCATTGCTGCTGCAGCCATGCAAAATATATATTACTCCCAACAGCCACAACAATATTTACAATATTTATCACTTTCACAGTACAACAACCAACAAATTCCACTGACATGTAGCCAACCGTGCAAAACATTAAAAATCGTAACGAAATAACAACAAAACCAGCATGTTACTCGAGCCAACGAACAATGCGGCCTCAAATAGTAAACAGTCACAATAATAATACACCAACAACACAACAAAACAATAAAATTAGGGATGAGGATTCGGAGGAAGAGCCTTTTGAACCAAACGAGTTTCAAAAAATTGAATATCGGCATACAAAACGCAAAAGGAATAAAATGAAACCCATGGAGGATGGAGGGAAATAACGAACAAATACAGGTAGCATACAAACAAAAACTTCATTCCAACCACTCGTCGATCTAGCACAATAAGAGAAACACCTTGAAACCAACATACAAAACAAAAGGTCAGAAATTCAAAAAATACCACCATTTATACTATATGGAATCAACAAATTGTGCAAAACTTGTTAGAATTAGTTAAAACAGCCACTCCCAAGTTCACACATCAACTTTTATCGGAAGATACAATGAAGATACAGACGGACAGTATCGAAAATTACAAAAATCTTAAAACATTGTTAGACGCTAACAACATAATCAGACACACATACAAACTATCAGAGGAGAAGACCTACAGAGTGGTGTTAAGAAACGTACACCACACTACAGCACATGAAAAAATCGTAGACGCGCTGAAAGAACATGGACATAATGTCAAACACATAATGACAGTATTAGACAGAGTAAAGTAAATACCAAAAAACCTATTTTTCATAGATATCGAAAAAAAAGGCATATAGTAATGGAGAAACATACAAAAGTAAAACTCTTTTAAATGCAATTGTACGCTTTGAAACCCCAAACAAAAACCAAACGGTCGTTCAGTGCAAAAGGTGCCAAGTATATGGTCATACAAGAAATCAGTGCACTCAGCAACTTCGTTGCGTCAAGTGTACAGGGTCCCACGATTACCAACCATGCAATAAAAAGAAAACAGATGGGAAACCTGTCAAATGCGCGCAGTCCGAGGTAACACACCTTGCTAATTATAACTAGCTAGTTATAAGGATGTAACGTATACTTAGAAATCATACGCAAAAGATTCCCCACGAAATGAAACAGCATTAAATCAACCAAATACACAAAGAAAGCTATCACTACCACGACCTCCAGAGATAAGAGCTCCACAAAACACATGCACTAGTGTGGTCTAATTTATAACATAAAAAAAAACAAAGGTACTGAAATCAATCCCCCCCCCACATAGCGCATTTTTGTCCATTATTATAGGGTAATCTGTATACCAAATCTGAATTTAATACCTAGCAGTTTAGTGGTCGCCCAAAAGTGTCCTTTCCTGTAGGTAACACAAATTTCTCTTCTTTTCAGGTATAAATATAAATAACTGTCAACATCTAGCTTGAGATCTGCCCCCACACTGGCTTCTTGGAACGCCAGTCTCTAACTTATCTACAGCAAGACTTCCTCGTGGATTGGATGTGCTTCGGATGGTCCAGTTTTACCATTTAGAAAAGGGCAACACCTTGCCAGTGAGTTACAAATTGACCTGTGAAGCAGTTGTTACTGTTCGGCAGCGTGCTAGGATTCCTACACAGCGGACTGATTCGTGTGTGAGAAAACTCTCCAAATTTTATGAACGGTATTTGACTCTTAAAAAGCACCGTACTCGTCAAGGAGAAAACGACAGTGTGCGCGAGGATATATTAAAAAGTGATCTAGAAGAATTATTTGATATCGCTGTAAAAGATGCTATGATGAAAATGAAAATCGACGCAGACCAGGTATTCCGTCACGAAAAAAGAGAAGATGTCTTCCATGTAGTATGAGTGGTGCTGACTTAAAAACAACAGAAAAAGAAACTAGGGAGAGACAGCGGGAGGAAAAAGATAAAAAAGCGAAGGAGAAATATAAAGAAAGAGAACGCAGATGCCTTCCTGGGGAACTTCAAAGCTTCTTTCATTATCTTCAAGTAGCTCCGAAAGTGCAGGCGAATATCAACCTGTAGCAATAACATCGACTGCAACTTCTTACTCCATTGCCAACAAAACGACGTAAAAACATATTTAAGTCACCAGAAGTCATCGGAGCCTTGGATAGAGTCAATCTTCCAGATAGAGGAGCAGTATTTGTTGCTGGAGCCGTTGCAAGGGCGCTTGGACACGATCTCTAAGAAACTACCCTTTCCCGAAGCTCAGTTAGACACTCCAGAAGCCGAAGCAGTGGAACAAGAAGAATCTTTGAGGGACCATTTCTTTTGCGTTGGGATGGCAAACTATTGCCCGATATTGATAGATCGAAGGTTAAAGTTCACCATATTTCTATACCTCTCTCTGGAAATGGCCAAGAAAAGCTTTTAGGAATTCCCAAGAGATAGAAGAACAGGAAAAGCTCAGGCACAAGCTTGCGTGGAAGCAAACAAGAAATGAAACGTTGAGTCTCAAATTAAAGGACTTGTATTTGATACATGATTTATATGAATGTTTTACGTGGGGTTCCCGTGTACACACGTACCCCACACAACATACAACATACCCCCACGTTCCTTCCCTAAGGAGGAAGTAATAGAGATACGCTCAATCAGCGCGCAATTTCATAGCAATTGCTCCCAGTTACTCACTGGTCGAAGCGTATGATTTAATTCAATAAAATAAAATGATGTGTTGTTATGTTTCAAGTTGTAATAATAACGGATGTCATTTTAACCTTTTTATGGATTCAAAAGTGTTAATGTGCTATTAACGCTTATACAGGGTGGGATTAAAGTATGGAATATTAAAAAGAAAGCGAACTCAACCGGTTTTTTTAAAAACGCTGAAACACGTCGACCAAACAAATTGCCTATCCACCCTCTACTAGTTATCCAGGTTAGTACCGGAGCCGATTAACTTAATACGTGCTCAACCGCCGGCACGCCCCCCGTCCTCTTTCATACGTGGCCAAGTGCCTCGTCCAGCATTAAAACTCTTCCCCCAACCTAGGTTAGTACATCGGAACTCTCCAGTCCTTCATACCTTCGTAAGTTCCTTTACCGAGTCAGAGTTGGAGCCACTGCCTGATCGAATCCAACCACAAATGTGGCGGGGCTTGGTTTTTAAACGGTTTTGTCACCCCAATCTCCCAGTTATAGGCCTGGTGTGCCCCTGACAGAGCTTCGTTTCGAGGCAACTCTATAGGGCCCATCAAAGTAGCATCCCGGTATGTACCTGGTAAGGTGAAGTTGTCTTGAACGTGAGAGGCTGTGTATCTTCGCATCAACGTCCCTTAAGTGTAGGTCTCTAGACGATTTCTGAGAATCCGACGACTGCAACTGCATAGCCATTGCCGGACCCCATACTGTCACCTCCGAAACGCTACCTGGTTTGCAGTTTCTCATAGGTCAGCGAGCGAACTCCCTGACCGAGATAAACCTCACTTGAATCTCCTCCATTCGTCTAGGTCAGACAAGATTTGTCTGTATGTTTTACGAGGGGTTCCCGTGATAACAAAGTCCCACGTTCCTTCCCTTGGGAGGAAGTAATTGAGATACGCTCAATCAGCGCGCAATCGCATAGCAATTGCTCCCAGTAACTCACTGGTCGGAGCGAGGTTGCCTATCCACCCTCTACTAGCTAACCAGGTTAGTACCGGAGCGATTGAATTAACATGTGCTCACCCGCCGGCACCCTCCCGTCCTCTTTTATACGGGGCTAAGTACCTCGTCCAGCATTAGAACCATCCCTAACCTAGGTTAGGTACATCAGAACCGGGGTTCTTTCACCAAGCCTTAGTTGGGGCGACTGCCCGATCGAATCCAACCTCAAGTGTGGTGGAACTTGGTTTTTAAATGGGTTTGCCACCCCGATCTCCCAGTTATAGGCCTGGTGTGCCCCCGACAGAGCTTCGTTTCGAGGCTACTTTAAGGGCACACTTTGATGTTACTTTGGTAACATCCCGGTGTGTACCCGTTAAGGTGAAGTTGTCTTGAACGTGAGAAGCTGTGTATCTTCGCATCAACGCACTTTAAGTGTAGGTCTCTAGACGATTTCTGGAAATCTGACGCTGGAATTGACAGCATGTGCCAGACTCCCGTACTGCCACCTTCGAAACGCTACCTGGTGGCATGCAGTTTCTCATTGGTTAGCGAGCGAACTCCCTAACCGAGATAAACCACACTGAATCTCCTCCATTCGTCTAGGCAAGACAGCGGGATACTTTGCTCCAGAAAAGGCCCTACGTCAGCTAAGATTCAATCCACCCACACCGGACCCCCTTGTTAGCAGAGCTCCCTCCGCAACGTCTTAGCGTCATCGTCGAGAAACACTTCGGCATAACTCTACCACACATTTGATTCTGATCGCGTCATCCGTTGCCCAGACAAGCCTGTGATGGGGTAGACAACGACCAGTTCTAAGGGTGAACGCCGTGTGGTCTGACCTCAAGCTAGTCTCGAATCCTAGTGCTTTCCGAGTCATCGTCGAGAAACACTTCGGTGAAACGTAAACCGAAACATCTAGGCATAACTTTTCAACAGATTAGGATGGCCAATGATTGATAAAAGTGTGTATAGTGTAGCAGACAATGGCCTCTTTCAACATCCTATATTAAACTAAGTACTTTAGTAAACTAAGTGTATTAAGACAAGAAATGGTGGAGTCAAGGACATTAGAAAAACAGCAAATAAGAAACGATTACCAAGAACTTTTGAGTTTGTCTCTTTGGTTTCTTGGTGTTGGAAGTGGCAAAGAAACATTTCGAGCTCCTGGCCTCAAGTTGAAGCAAAAGCTATGTTGTTACATACAAAAAGGATTGTATCTGACATTATAAATATTTTAGGTAGGTGTGTTAGTAGTAGGCGAAATTGTCATATCTGACTCTGTTTACACATGTTGCCTAGGATACTAAATCAAGGTGTGCTCAGACCCGGTTTAATCTCCTGGGCGCCCTGAAGTTTTTCTACGACTGGCGCCTTCTGATGATATATCATTAAATTTTGGTCGCGTTAGCTATTCAGAAAGCGTAAACAAACAGTGGTCAGCTGATCGTTCAAAACTACATTCACTTAATGAAGCGTTGCTGCTTAGAGTAGACGTTTTAGCTCGCGAAATCCAAAACGACGATGAAAATGTTTAACACCACAATTAAATTATACTCGTTACGTATCATTACCAATAACAAAAGAAATTTAAAAGAAATGTTTGTTCTAACACACATCCTGGAAATGTTTTACGATGTAGAAGCCCACTATAATAAATAAAAGTTCAAGGCCAAAATAGCTGTTATTATTAAACATTTTTTGCAAAATACGTATTTAACTGGTAAAACAAAAAAAATAAAAACAATCCTCATCAGTGTCAACCCAAGTTTCGTCAGTGAAAAATATCGATGGCCTTTCTTTGTGATATTTTTTATTTGTTCTGTTCTAAAAAGTTTCGGCGCCAGAAAACTCCTTTCCGGCCAACAAGCATGACATTCCCGCATCTACGAGCGTATTTAAATTTTAGTTTTTCTTTTAAAATTTTTTGCAGTCACAACACTTACACAACAAAAATAAATGCAACTGCACCGTGTAAGATGAACTTTAGTACTGGACGTTTATCCGCATTTCCACGCTTAAGTAAACGTCATCAGTCATTAAGCACGCCCACCAATAGCGTTGCATTTGGTTTCTTTATGCTTTCCGAATAGCTAGGGCCACCAGATTTTAGTCGAATAAAACTAGGTATCAAGGTCAACAACTATTTTGTATTTTATTTATATTTAGGTATGTTTATTATAAACTTTCTTATAAACTTAACAACATTAACAAAAAATGCACTATTACCATAAATTTTTTGAGCTCAAATTAATTACGCAATCATTTCTTATGTGATTGGTTTTGGAAAATGTATCTATACAATTTTGAAAATCTACAGAATCAATTATTTCTGATACAATGCATAAAATTGATAGGGCATTTAATTTATCTTACCAAGAGAAGATCTAAGATATTTTTTTACCCTTTTGAGGGATGAAAATGAACACTCTCTAGAGCAGTTTGTTGTAGCCATTATGAATACTTCCGCACACTGGGCTAGAACGCAAAAAACGTGATCGAAAATCAAAATCCCAACTTTCATGTACATGGTTCAAACAGTTATAGATTAGAGTTAAATGTATGAACTAAGATGTTTCATGTTCAAAATGCATTTTACTTTTCATAAAACATCACAAAACGCGTTCAAAGTTGTACAAAAATAGCAATTTTATGAAAATAATTTATTCTTAAAAACTCGTATCTTTGGGTGTAAAGTATAAAGCTATAAAGAACCGTAAAACAAAGTACATAAAGAATATTTATTTTTCAGCATTTAAGCTACAAGATCACATGGATTCAATCGATTAGGTTTACAATAACATTTGTAAACAACCCTTACTTGAGAGTCTGCAATTCCATCCCTGTAACAGCAGATGTAGGCCTACAAACCGGAGGAACAATCAGGAATAAATGAACTAGGTGTTTTCATAATTTACAAATATTGTGGGAAATAATCATCTTTGAATTTCTAGCAAATACTTGAAAATTACCCCTCAAGATTGATTTATGCGTTGCAGTTAGTAAGAGTGGTATTATGGAATACGGGCGCCTTTGACAAAAAAAGACTAATGAGGCTAGTTCCGGTGAGGATTAAAGAAAATATTTGTATTGTTGTTAAAGTATATCTTCAAATCTATCTGATTATTGAAAGAAATGATTAATTTTAGAGTATTCTAAAAGTTATAAATGTGTTAAAGCAAAACACCTGTAGCAAGTAATTATATCGTACTTGCAGATACAAAAAAAATTATCTGTAGGTACAGGTACAACATCAGATCTGTACTTGTCTTAGTAGACAAAATTTGCAGGTATCTGCATTAATATTATATACCTGATAACTTACCCTTATACCTTTTGTGTAAATGGTGTTTAACTACCATAGTAAGCAATTTTTTACTCTTGTTCCCAAAGACTTAAATGAAACTTAAGTACACCAAAGAGAGACTGCATCTAACTGTAATGCTAAAAAATTGAAAGTACACTTTCTTAGATATTCAAGGTAAAAGGTCACTTTGAATGAAAAACTCAATATTTTATTATAAACCAATTTTTTATGTAAACTATGTTCCTTTAGCTTTAAAACCAGTCCAAGATGAAAGTTCTACAATAATTAGAAGCATAGTTTGAATTGTTTTTTTTTTTCACTTTGTAGGCGTAAATCTTACATTTTATATCATATTTGCAGCCCTGCTATGTGAATTCCGTGTATCACTAAAGGGCTATAACTTTACATATGTAAGTTACTGTATATCATCTACCATCCAAACAATTTCACGAAAACCTGAGATGGTCGGGTTGAAAAGTTCATTTTTTTATGATTTGGCATGGAATGACCCTATTATGAAAATGTTAGTATTTTCAGTTACGACAGAAACTAAAATATACCTACTTTAGAAAAATATTCATAATATAAATAATTACTGTTGCATTTCTTACACATTTTTAAAGTTTTATAACCATATTTGAAATGATATTTGTATGGTAGGCTTTTATATGCAGAGCGCATTAAATTGGAATAGAGTTAATTGTGAATAAGCTTGCAATTATAAACAATTTAGAGCATTAATTCGAACAGAAAACGTAAAAGTACTATCATATTCGGATTTAGCGACCCCAAAAACATTAAATAGCGTTGTTTTAAATAATATTAGTTGTTTGTGCATACGCTCCCATACGTTAATTTACCCCCGCTTAACCCTCAAGGAAGCGGGATGCAGGCTAGATTTTAGTTTCTGTATATATTTTGTATGCTAGTAGAGTTCCAACCTCTGGTTGCAAACGTGTGTGTATATATTTAGTTGAATAGAGGCAGTCAGAAAAAATAGTTCTTTTTTTCACCCCTGTTCAACCAATACATCAGGTCCTTCGAACACACCCACACATGCTAGGGCATTCGAGCCACAAGCGGTAATTCGAGCCCAAGCATAAAATTAGTTAAATAATTATTCTGCTATGATTTTCGATCACGTTTTTTGCATTCTAGACCAGTGTGTTCCGGTGGTCCAGTCCTAGAGCTTTCAAAGAATTTGCGATTCGGCGAACCATGTCTGGCGCTGGCGTCCCCAAAAACGTAGCGCCTGAAGCCCGAGCGCTTCGTAGGCTTCAGTGTTCATCTGGGCCTTGGCCTGCTAAATCATTACAGTACGAACCGCTAAAACAAAAAACTGTAGAACCAGGAATCAAAAGGTAGGCAAAATGGCGCTAAATCGCCAAAACTATCAATCCTGTATTTTGTATACATGTTATTCTTCTATTGGTGTTTTTCATTCGTAAGGTAGAAATCACTTGGTGATCGACGTGATCAAACCAGTTTGAGTTAGGACTCATGAGGCAGGTATGTGTTGGCTGCATGACACGCGAATGCCGTCGAAACAACAGTATTTAACCTGACCCGAAAATACCAATAGCAGATTCGTGATCTTCATACCAAAAAGTTCTAGAAAAACTATATGAAAACTTGTTGTTTTTGTGTTGTACCGTGTTATTATCATATAGAGACTATTGTTTATTGGCATATAACTTTAACCATGTCAACGTCGTCAGATTGCACAAATGATTATTGTTAATAAATTATAACATTGCATTGTAAACTTTGGACAAAAAAATGTTTTGTCAAGTTTGATTGACTATATAATTGGGTTACAGGTTAAGTAAGTCCTAATTGCATATTTTCTATTAGAAAGCATCTTCGTTTCTACTATCACCCAAGCAAGCGTTCACCTACTCCAACATTCTTTGATCACATCGCAAGGTTTTTAGAACTTGTAATCTAATTTTCTATTTTAGGTTAAGTTTTCTTTATACAAATGTGATTAAATGTTGAATGCAGACATTTAACTGTTCTGTTTTATTTTCAACTCTTAAATTGAAAAATTACACCTTTATAATTTAGTTTGTGGTATTGTAACGTGCAGAAAAATTAAAGATTCAATTTATAAAAATAATCCTACTAAAGCCCTGTAAATGAGATATTATGTTTCGGTTAAGTGAAAATTCCCACGAGTAAAAATGATTTTTATGTGGGAGTTTTCGTAGAAGGATTCCAGTAAAACAAATTTTAGCTCCTTATCTAATAGTAACTAATACAGATATAGTCTGCTTTTTGGTTGAAAAGCACGTACAGACTTCATATAAAAAACAATTTATAGGACTACAGTAATTGAAATCATGATACGTTCTTTTGTATTTTAAGCCACGAATAAAATCTTAGCAGTTTGCAACTAAATGTTTTGTCTAAGCGTCGGATTTTATAGCCTGGCACTTCCTGTAGCCTTGCTAGCCTTTAAATACTTAATATGATTCGAATTTCGGTTATTTTTCTCATTGGATAAAAAATGTCGTCAAGTTTGGTTTGTTTGGACCGTTTTAAAAATTCCCTTCATTAAATTAATAATAGTTATATATTTACTTTTTGCATCTCTGTAGGCCAGTCTACCAATAGCTCTCCGAGCCAGAGATAGGGACCTCTTGCATCGACGGTCCGCGTTGGCCGCTGGGCTGGCGTGTTTGTGTATTCTTATTCTCTTACATCTAATATAAAAATTGGTATGAACTTTTTGAGTGTTCCGTAATGCTGAATATGTTGATACCGAATTAATTCAGTGACGAGAATTAATAATGGAATTGGGTCTTGTATCAGGTGGTGCAAATTTCTGTTTTACCGTTTTGTTCTCGTTCAGTATTTTATTCCGGTACAAGGAATCGAAAATAGACCCTATGTGTTTCGGCTATTCCGTT
Source organism: Agrypnus murinus (assembly GCA_929113105.1). Taxonomy (NCBI): domain Eukaryota; kingdom Metazoa; phylum Arthropoda; class Insecta; order Coleoptera; family Elateridae; genus Agrypnus; species Agrypnus murinus. The sequence goes on along the minus strand of OV816023.1, from coordinate 5,905,862 downwards.
TGATCTTAGTAGCGGTTTAAAGAATTAGTTAAAGCTATTAACCATGGACATTATGTTAAAGTGCGTGTTTAAGAACAAAAATATGACGCATCCTACTTTTTACGAGGACTTATTAATAACAACTGAAACATTCAAGCATTCTAGTTACATTTTACATACCGTTTAGTTTTGAAGTTAGTTTTTAGTATCGTTAAAATTAATAATTCTAATGAGTTTATTCCATAATGGACCTTATTGCAAAAGTTATTGGAGTTCGTTGGTAGAAATAAACAATAGTTCAATACTCAAGGTATTCCTGCAACATCCCGACTTTTGTTAGCAGTTCATGTGACATTTTGTGTTTATAGTCATTGGATCTTTAGTTTAATATGGCTTGAGGCATTTTTGTGTGACGTTTGCTGAAATTAACAAATTTGAAGGATAACCGTTTTAAGAGTTAAAGTCAAGTTGTTTATGTAAGTTTAACGAACATGTTTAATTAAGATTTTCTTGGTTTGTTTGTAAAATTTTGAGTAGTTTAATGTCTATATAAGGCTAGTTGTGTAACATTTAGCTAGCTTGGAATCGCGAAATTTAAGTAATGTGTAAGAATGATAAGGTTAAGTAATATTGTTTTGGTCTAATAATTTCTACCTTTTTTATCAAATATACAGATTTCAAATTTAATAATCGTTTGATATAGTTCGACTCAACAAACTGCTGATGTTTCGTGTATTATCAAAATTCTTTATTATTGAAATTATGTTTTGATAAATTTAATGTTAATTTAAAAAGGGAGGTCGTTTCCAAAACTGTGGGCTTCCCGCCTGTATTCAAATGATATAACATCTATTCATTCAGTTTAGTGACACCGTCTAATTCTTTTTATTTGTTCCTGGATCTATTATCTAATCAGAAGAATCTTTTGTGTTTATCACTCCTAACGCCTGAGTATAATTTGATTTAAATAAGATGTCTCGGCCGGAGCATTAAGATCTTTAGTAAGTATAGTAACGTAAGTATTATGCATTTACGGTGTTGTTTGATTATAAGTATCGCTATGAATTAATTAATTTTTGTTGAGTAAAAAGCGTTAGTTATAGTATACATTAAACCAATAAAATAAATATTATTGAATTAGTAACAATTTAAAACATTATTTTTAACATAACATCACATAATTGATTATTGTTTCTTTCTTTAGCTTATATGTTCTTTAGATTAATAACTGTATATGCTGTTTAGGATACAAAAATATTGATCTTCTGGACGAATTCGTCTATGTAAAGAAAAATGAAAATTATTTCGAGTATTTTTAGTATAAAATCTTTGCTATTTGCGTCTAAATTTGTTGTTTATGCACACCATGATGATGTTTTATTTTCTATTCAAATCCAGTATGTATAAACAAAATATTTTTCACAACAGTGTTGCCTTTTCAATCTTTTGAGGATAAAGGAGATGTTAATTACACCCGTTTGTCTCCTACTGGTGGGCAACCAAGATTGATGGTTCAAGGGAGTCTAACATTATATATTTCGCCATGTAAGCAATTTCCGCAGTTTTTTCTTTATCAGAAAATTATCTAGTCCAGTAGACATAAGCAAATTTCGTGATTTATCTCATTTTCACACGAAATTCACATTTCTACATAAATTCGCGATTCTTCCTCTACATTTGGCTTATGGATTATGCGTTAACTGCAAGTAGCTTTTCTATCCAAAGATTTATTTTGTGTTGATATATTTTATTATTCCTTTCACATTATTATTTTACAAGTTTTATGATATTTCTTTTTATGCACTCAAAGAAATGGGAAGTTAATTTAACTTTTCAGTTTTTTAGGTATTAAATATTTAACCTCTCCATTACGGGTTACTTATTTGATGTGAATGTTTTAAAAGTGATTACTTATTTTTTTTTAATGATATAAACAGAGGTAATTTCCATTTCTTTCTGGATTTAAGAGGTTAAAAAGGTTTAATTATTTTGGTTAGAAAACTAAATGTTGATACAACCAAGCACTTCATGTAACTACCCCTAACAATAAGCCAACCCGCACATTAGCCCACTGTCTTTTGATGTCCGTTGTGTATCCAATTTCTAACCCTCAATTAGACTTGATTAATCTAAAACCCTTACTCTTAAGATCACAGGGCCCTTTGATATTAATCTGGAAACTGAATACCTTTGATAGTGTTGACTGTATTAAAATTGTATTTTTCTCCCGACTCCTCATTCTGGTAATATAGTCAAGATACGTTTTTTCTGTTATCCTTGTAAAGTAAACGGGATACCTCTTGATTAGTAAACAATAGATTTTGCTGAAAAATGTTACTGACAGGGTAAGGAAATTATCACTCGCGAATGAAAAACATTCGATTTTTTTCTTATTTTAGCATTTGTGAACGAATTTTATATTTAAAAATTTATGATTCATTCTTTAAAGGATTAAATTTTAACGAAGGCAGTTTTATTCGTTCACAACGAATGCAAAATCAACTGTTTAAAAAAATTTCAGTCGTGAATGAATACAAGCGGAATTGAATCATTCGTTTTCAGTTCTTGTTCTTACTATTTATAGTTCTTACTACTCTGCAGTTTTATTTATATAAAACCATTAACCAACTTCATACAATATGGGTCGACACAAACAATTTAATTTAACCAAATATGTTAATTATGATAATGAAACAAATACTACTTCCACTTGTTTTAGAGTGCAAAAAGAATTTAAAAGGAAAAAACAGGATATCAATTAATTAAAATTATTATCAAACAAAATTCGACAGCACGCATACAGCGCCATACAGATTTGCTTTCCGTGTATTAATAAAATTGCATCTTTACATATTAAATAAATCTGCGTTGTTATTTAACTTCCGAATGAATCATACGTAATAAATTTGTGAACGATAAATATTTTTCAACTCTACAAATATGATTCGCTCGGGAACGAAAATTGATTTATATCACAGAATTAAAAAATAAAATTCGCGGACGAATGAAAAATTTAATTCTTATAATTATTCTTATAATTATTTTGCGAGCGAATAAAATTTTTCATTCTTCCTACCCCGCTATTGATAGAGGTTTGGCACGTTTTTGCCATCTAGTAATTAGTAGCCATATTTTCCATATTAACAGATGAAAAGATTTGCATCTTTCTTATATAATGGATATACACATGGACTACATTAACAAATAGAGAATATATAAATTGTATTTTTCTATTTTACGTCGTTACTAGACCCAGTAAAGCACCGGTTTGGGTTCGTTACTGAGAATTTTGGATGCTTTACTAAGCTAGTGTATTTTATTTTTCTGGTGTTGGCGACATTGCAGTTTTTCCAAATTTTAATTTGACGTTTACGTCAACGTCAAATGTCAAATCGTGAATGGGAATGGAAACAAAATGTGTTTTTAATAAATCAGCTTCGATTATCATGGACAATTATTATCAACGTTAACAGAACTGTCACAACGGAAAGTACCGTGAACTTGTTAGACACCAGCAGGCGGTATGAAGAATATAAAAATAGCGATCAGGCTATCCTGTACCTTGCTACTTGTCAAATTGCAATAAACGAAAAAGGGTAGGTATCATAACTTCAATTTTTATTACCGTGAAAAACACAATTGTTGTAGACATTAACTGAAACATTGGAAGTGTCATGTGACGTTAAAGTAATACCAGGTAAATTTTGGTTTGACACAATATTATGAGAGAAAGAATTACTATCTGATACAGTAATATTATTTTCAGCGTCGTCCGTATGGTGAGAACATCCAGGTAATTCCAAATTAAGGTTGTTTACTGTGTCATGGTTAGAACAATCAGGTAAGTGCAATACAGTTTGATGACCAAGCATTTGTGCAACTTCAATCTTTTTCTTCAAAGATGCATCAATATAACCCTCTGCAACAGCAGATGATTTCCATCCTCCATGTCGTTTTATAGTTAGTAAATCACCGCCTTGGTTAGCCAACTGTGTTGCACTCGATCTTCGGAAGCAATGTCCAGTGAAGAGTTCTGGATTTGGTAAATGAAGAAATTCAGCAATATTTCTTGAAATTTTCCCAATAGTATTAATCCCAATGGGACTATTTACACAGTGACCACCACGATATGTTAAGAAGAAACGTTTATGTGTAACAATTTTCGGTCTCAAGGCTGCGTATTTTGCAATTAAATCAACCCAGTCTGGGTTGGTTATCATAAACTGTCTTGGTACATTGTTTTTTGTTTTAGGAACTGCTACAGTAACTGAGTGAGGTCTATATTCAACGTCATCGATGGACATGTTTGTCAATTCTTCGCGCCTACACGCGCCGCTATAACCCATTATTAATATAACCTAAAATTATATTGTTTGTACACAGTTACAAAATAAATAAAATTTACACCCACTTTCATCGCCAGGTACAATTTATTATCTGCTTCTTTAATGAATTTGTTAATGTCGCTCTCTTCCAATATTTTTGATTTTTTTGGCTGATAACCTGTAGACATTCGTTTCAAAAACGCTTGCAGTTTAACATATTTTGATATGTCGACATTCCTGTATATATCAAGACACGATTTAAGTTTTGAATAGGTGCTCCACAAAGTAGATGGTTTGTATTTTTTACTTTGCTCATCAAAATAGGCCAGTAACACATTCTCTGATATATTTCCAACATTTTTTCCATTGCACCATTCTAAAAATTGATAAAACTGTTTTTCATATTGCGATCTGGACTTCTCTGGCAATAAATTGGTAACAACATTGGCCGCACTTGCTCGAATTTCGGGCGGAGTACATGAAAAATCTTCAGAACTCATTTTCAAGAAAAAATTATGACAATTCAAATTGAATTTTCCACAGCCTTCTTAAATAATACTAAATCATTGTACCCAACCTTAACAAAATTCCCTAAATTTCAAATTTTTATTTCTTTTCTGTAAAAAGGAATTAAGAGGCGTAAAATAGAAAAAATAGTATAAAACACTCGTTCAGAAAGCTCTTCCAGCACTTGTTTGTTCCTCCACTCGCCGCTACGCGGCTCGTGTTGGAATTCCAAACGCGTGCTTGAATCGATGCTTTCTCGAACTTGTATTTTAATATACTATTAAAATATTTCCGTCTCGACCAACACAAGTGATAACTCCGCCAACATTTCAATTACATTTCTCTCTAATCATATATTCGTAAAGCGATTTCCTAAAATACTTTTTCTGTAAAAATATATTTAAATTACTGTGTCATTTGTTATGTAAAAAGCGAAAAATCTCAAAAGAATTCTTAAAAATCAACTTGGTTTTACGATAATTTATTTAACTCCTAATTGTTAGGATGTATTTCAGAAAATTAAATTCTAAACTTAAGTAAATTAAATGAAGCTATGACTTTTAGCTCAATTAACTTAAATCGATATTTGAGTAAAACATTGGATGAAGAGGAACCGAATTACGAAGTTTTGCTATCGTTGAAAGTAAACCACAAACTTCAATCTGAAGAGCCCTATTTCAGAATAATCTGCTTTCTTGTAAAGTAATAGCAGCTTTGGAAAAATGCATGTAGTTAGGAATTGTTAGGCGAACTGTCGTATCCTAGCACTTTAAGGATTACATCAACAAATACACTTGTATCATTCTTGTGGGACAACAATTACTTCTACTCTAGTTCTAAAGGCATTTTAGTGTCACACCCGTTAAACACTTTCAAGTTATTACTCTAGAAACTAACCAAAATTAATGTGTACTAAAAAATTGAGGGTATTAGTGAAGACGCAAATATATCTTCTATTAATGTGTAACGGGTGCGACACTTGACATGGAATGGCTGTCTATATACTTTTAATCCATTCAATTCAAACATATTTTTAAAACTTTTCATGTCTGCTACCTCGCGTAAATTTATTGTACAAGGTAGTTTACACCAACCTGGTATACATAGTTAGATTATCAGACTGTAAATGTAAATAAATAGAAAATTATGTTAAAATAAAATAAATACAAAAGAATTAAAATTAGGTTTTATGATTATGACAGTAGGTCCTAGGGTTTTCTTTTCAGTGTACGATGGCTGTTCTTCTGACAGATGTTATAATAAACGGCACTGGCACATATGTCTAAGGTGCTGCTAATAACTTTTTTAGATATTTTATTCATACATGTTTCAATAGTTCACTACAAGAAATTTAAATTAATGCATTTACTTTAGAGTTAGAAAAAATGCAGGTAGATTTAAACTAAATGCCTAGATTCTGGTTTTGTTTACTACGTTCAACTGATGTTTGAATCAATCTTACTTTTATGTTAATTATGAATTCCTTGTTTGAACTGCAAACGTGTTCTTCTAAATGCTGAATCTTTTAAATGCAGGTATATTAAATTTCAAGAGAGGTGGTACTTAAAATAAAAATGTTTTACTTCTGAAACAAAATATATGTTTTCAAAACAAGGTATGTAGTATTTGATTTTGCTTTGAAATCAAAACTTATTAGTCATATTTCTCAATTATAAGTTGCACTGATATTGATTTATTTATAAAATCTTTGAATTGAAGTGTATGCTGTATATGTGCTCTTGTTATACATAGAAATGATAACTACTTTTAAAGTAAATAAGGGGTTTTAATTCAACTGCGTATGGTTTTAAAATAAAAGTATAAGTTGTTACATGCACAAATAAATGTTTATGAGATGAGATGTTTTGCTTTGTTTTGTCAGCAATTCTTTTAATTTGAGTTAATGCGGCATTTTCATTTAAATCGTTCAAACGTTCATTTAAATCGTTCAAACGTGCACACGGTTAAATTAGTTAGTCGTTGTTTTGCGTACCGAGCAAAATGGAAGGAAATTCGCAACTAGTGTTTTATGTTAGTGCAAGTGCTACTTTTCAATAAGAACGTTTTCAATAAATTCTATATGCTACCATTGAAATTATGGCATATAAGGAACCCCAACAAAGAGAGCCTGAACTATACGGATATCTAAAAACCGAAACGTTGCGGAAGCGCGTTATACAAAATAATAGATATGATCTTAAACAACTGTACTAGAATTTTTGTAATAGCTACTGAAATTAGTATTAAATGTTTTAATGAACATACCATGCTATGAAGTAGAATCACCATCAAAATGTTACCAGAAAATGGTTTTTAAGAAATAAGTATTTATGTATATGCAAACTGTTTATGTTCTGTATTTTTTAAGTTATTGTTTTATTTCAATAATAAAATATTTTTACCTTTTATTTTTGTACTAGGTGTGATGTGATATCAATAAAGCATTAATAACAGTAAGTTGTTTTTTTTACTAAAAGAATAGAATACATTAAATGTGTTCTGCATTTAACGCCATTAATTTACAAGAATGTTGCATTTAAAAGGAAAACGGCATATTATTAAATTAAAAACAACCTGGCATTAATATAAAAGCACTGCATTTCAAAGTAAATATTGGTACTTACGGTTTGAATGCAACAGATTTTTAAAATTAATTACATTCTATCATTCAAGTAACGTTGATTTTACCTTTAAATTAACAATAAAACTATTAAATCAACCTTCGAAATAAGTTTTTGATTTAAATGCACACTATGTTGAATTAAAAACTCGAAACACTCTTAAAAGTAGAGCTACTTCTAAATTTAAAAAATACTTTGTTGGCTCATTTTTGAAAGTAAAAAGTTTTGATGTTATCTGCAATTTTTTAAATTTAAAAGTAAAATTGTTTTTAGTGTTGGTATCTGTAGTTCTTGATGTTCATGTTGATGATGATGTTCATTACGTACATCAATGGAGCGTTCGCTGCCATTCTGAGCCCAAGCAGCATCTAAGTAGCAGTAACTGAGATCGGAACGTTGACTGAGTAGTTGTTACGTGACTTCAACTTTTATGACTTTATAGGTTTAATTACTTCAGTTCATAATATTTTAGTAATTATGTAGTTGTATAGGTAATAATATTAATAATAATTGCTAAAACCTATTACCTGGTTAACCAGTAACCAGGCCCCATAAGCTAAGCTTGTGCTGGAGGGAGCGATTAATATTATTGCGCAGGCCATCGTGCGGCGGCACCCGACTTACAGATGGTATAGCCCAAATCCCACATTTGTGTTACAGATAAAAACTGCAGAAAAACTTTAACCAGATTTTCCGGTCCCGGGAGTCGACCCGAGCTGCTCAGGCGAGAGTCTAGCATGCTGGACACTACACCGCCGATGCTATTGTAACAGTAACCTGTCCGAAGCTGCTTTAAAGTTTTTAAAACTTTAAAGTAGTACTGAAAGTTCCTGCCACCTGTCTGAAATCATTGCTTAACCCTTTAAAGTAACGCAACCTTACGTAAGTAACACTTACATTTTTTGCTACCCAGGAGAATCACTTTAAAGTGATTTTTACTATTTATTTTGCATTAGAGTTACTACAATGTTCCAGTTACAATTAAAAATTACAGTGATTAAAGTGAGGGTAACTTCTGTCAGGCAATCCAAACCAATATGGTTGCTGTGCCCAAACACTAGAAACTTTGCAGTGACATTAGGAACTGTGAAGTGGTGACGAATACGTTGACGTCGTTTTATAGTAATTTTTTAACTGATTTTATACTTCGTAGTAACAACGTGGTAACATTTTCGACCAGAACCACCCAATGACACCTCAAAAGAACATTAAATTCTTACATTTTTTGCAACAACAAACACAAATTAGACATTTTAGAAGCTTTTGAAATATACAAACATAAACGCACAGTACCTTTAATGAATGAACAAACTGAGCTCAGTAAATCTCCTTTTTTAGCTATCGTAGTTACGTATCTGGAACTTCCCCGCCATCATAAATACGTAAAATTAAACAATTTGGTTAAGATGTTTACAATTCTGCTGTCCAATAGCTTAATGATATCGATGGGAATTTCATCATGTTCCACTACTTTTCCATTTTTCGCACCTTTTAGTACTTCTGACTGTAGTATTTTTGGACCTTCCATGTCATGGTTTGTGACGTCTTCTAGTTCTTGTCGATGATCATGGAAAAGTGTGCTAATATATATATGTTTTGAAAGTTTCTTTCACTTCGTTTCCATATAAAATTGCATTGCCATTCTTTTATTGGTATACTTTTAAAATCTCCTGTTACTTCATTTTACTAACATTTTGTAGATGTTAAATTTGTCAAACTTATTTTGAAGCTCTTCCATTTCTGTACATTTTTCTTCCATCCATTTCTCTTTGGCTTCTGTTATTTTTCTTCTAATTTTATTATTTATTTCTAGGTATTTGTCCTTTATTTTTATTTTGATAGCATCTTCGTTTACCCACTAATAACTATTTCTTCACGCATCCACTTTCGTCTAGATATATTTTTAGTCATACTTCACTTCCGCTTCGAATTATTGTTTCTTGCGTGTTTTTCCACATGGTCTCTATGCCGTTTTCAGTATGGTTTATTGTCAGTTCTTTGCTAATTTTATGTTTTAATCTTTGAGTTCTTCGTCTTTAAGCTTTTTGATGTCCATTGTGTATCTTCTTATTGTCCTTACGTTAATTTTATATCCAGGTTGGCTATCATCAAGGTATGAAACGAGAACACGTCTGCTCTTTATTAAATTTTCGCATTTTTTCTTCCTGTATTTCATTCCTTACTCCCAATTCATATGCTCCTACTATTTACGTATGTACTTGTCTATAGAACTCTTCCACCTGGTCATCATTTTTATCTGCCATAGGGGCATACATTTGCAGCAATTTTATATTGATTGGATACTTTTTTAATTGTAGTAAGGTTACTCGCTCAGAATATGCGTTGAACTTGACTACGGATGTCTCTAGTGATTTATTAAATATGAAACGTACACCTTCTTGGCGCTGGTTGTCACTTCTTCCAGAATAATACATTATAGTAATATCAGTATGTATAGTAGTATGAAAGATATTGAAAATCTGACATTTTCTTGTAAACCCCTTATTTCCACCACTACCTAATTGCTTGCTTTAAAAGTTTTCAAACTCCTCTCTACTCTTTCCTCTGTCGCACAGAGTTACAAAAATAATCTAAATTGTTTGCCACTTCATTCCTTGACAAATGAAGTCTACATCTAGACCATTCTATGATTAATGACGGAGGCTTTCATTCTTTATCAAACAAAACGATTTTTATACAGAAGCTTTCCTCGTATTTATCTAAAAATAGACCTTCGAATCAATTAAGGATATGTGGGCTATTTAGTTTCATCCCTTTTGTAAACGAAGAGCTTTGTGGTGGGTATATCCCAATCACTAATCAATCTTCATTTTAAAGTCGACTCTTACCAAGACAATTGCATTTCTGTTGCTACTACTGTATTTTTAAGTTCGTTAGTCTTCTCCTATCTGTTTTTTAAATTTCCTTTTTCTTTCCCTTTCATAAATAATTCTGAAAGCAACAACACCAGTTTTGAGTATTCTAGTCGTGTTCAATTTCTAGTGCAAAAAATACAAAAGCTAAAATTTATATGTAAATAATCAAAATAAAAAAAACAGGGTATTTCTAATAAAGTAATAAAATTTAAAACTTTAAAAAATATTAAAAAGTTAAGGGCACTGAAATGCAAGTTAGCAGAGTTTACCAACGAATAGGTACTTGCAGTTCATTTATAACTTTTATATAACTTTGCGATAAGATAAGCAAATGCGCACGATGTAAAAGGTTTTGCGCACTCATTTATATCATATTCAGCTTGTCATGAATGTTTCAATATAACTCCTTATTAAAATATTTCTGTGAATTCAGTTAGCTAATATTAAAAAAAATAAGACTCACTAGAGATTCATAGAAATTAATCTGAAAATAGTTTTAATTATGCTTACAGTTATCCATCCGCCTAATAGTACCACATTTCTTTCTTGCATAATCTGAGTGTTTTAGAATTTAGATTGAAGGCCTGTCGCTAGTCAAATAGTAATCAAAGTACCTAAGACGATTTCATAGTTTGTAACTCACTTATATAAAATATAGTTCTGATGTAACTTAGTAAATGGATAAAAGGAATAGATGGGTGAACATGGGCGTGCTGGGTTATCAGACCAGGCCAGAAAAAAATTTAGGTTCGGGTCACTTGAATTGCTATTTCAGTAAAATTATTATTATTATTTTACTTCCAAAAATAACACCAAAATCCGTGCTATCTAACTTTACACTGTTTAGACGTTTTCGACTTTACAATACCTATTATTGTATACTGACTAATTAGTTACTGAATATCTACTTTTTTTAAGATATAGATTTATGATTCAAGTTCGGTATAACGTCGGTCGTTGCTATAGTAATGCTTTGTAAACTCATTTTTACTGGTGAGCTGGAAACTTTGTAAGGCGAGCGACTAAGGAGCGAGCCTCCATAATCCAGTGAGCCCAGTAAAGATTAATTGCGAAACACGTACGTGCCGCGTACAAAGTTTTATTTTCACTCTCACGCAGCATTTTTTATTAATTTATTGTATATTTTTTATTATTGATACGCTACGCGTACGCTGTTATGGTGTTGTGGTTAAACAACAAATTAGTTTCCATTAGCTGTTTTTGATGGGCAAGAGCATTTTGTAAAGTTTTATGGTATACCCTACTCTACTGACTGATCAGGGGCAAAGATTATTTTTACGAGCTAGCCCGTTATGAAATTATTACGGGCTCTTTATCATCAATACCATAGCAACATACATATTTATTTAAAACATTCATGTACATCTTACGTATTGTGCTGTACTACCTAAATGTAAGAATTATTTATTAATGATTTACAATTCATAATACCATAAAACATTGTACAATGCGTGATCGTTACACAAACCATACGTGCTTGTACAGATAACAAGCTCCGAGATAACAAGTACCGTGCTCGCACGTAAAGTTCTAAGTGACGGTCTTGCAATGTAAATTACTATTACAGTATTATGTTTATTGAGCTCTGTTTCATTGGGTAAATATTATTTTTACAGGCTAGCCCATTATGAAACCCGTAAAAATTATTGCGGGTTCCTTTGTCATCAATACCATAGCAACATACATATTTATTTAAAACATTGATATATATATATATATATATATATATATATATATATATATATATATATTGGTTTAATCGACGTTGTCGGACCCGCTATATGGTAGGGTCGTTAGTAGACCCGCATTTTTTGATTTTTAAAATGTGTATATTTTACATAATATTGATCTATTTCTGATAAGCAATATTTAAGATCCTCGAGGGGTAAAAATATATGAAAAAAAAATATTGGTGATATTTGACAGTCGTTCTTGAACCCGATACATATTACAGTGTTTACAGACCCATTTGTATAATCTTAAGCAAGCCTACCTACCCTACCGAACCCAACAACGTTGCCGAATGTATCAGAGATAAAATTACGACTGACGTAATGATTTCGGGATGCTAAGCACATAAGTGATCTTTATTTTTGTTGATTTGTTCGTAAATTCCATAAATAACCTTAAACGCAGAAGAATTAACGATTTCCGTAAAACGATGTAACTCTGAAAATTATTATTAACGTGAGAAAATAGCATTGAGCCTCTTTTGTTCTAAAATACATAAGGTTTATGCAAATAATTGTTTTTTAATAATTTGTTTTTAAATCATTTATTTTAACATGATTATTTTTGTTTACAAGAATACAATTAAAAGTTTCGAAGACACGTCATGTACATGTGTTTTGAAAAAATAAATGTTATAGCCAAATCTTTTGACCTCCTGAACATTTTACTGTTATGTTTCTAGCACAAATGAACAGTTTCTAAGATATGTATATTTTAATGCCACGGTAACTGAAGCTGATGAGGGTAAGCCATGCCCACAGATGATTTTTACTGTTTTTTCAGAAACTATTAGGTTTAACAAAATGGAGCCAGTTAGGTAAAATAGGATTTTATTTAACTTTCATACCAAAAAGCTAAGAAAACTTTGTGCATGTTGTCTTGTTTCTGTGTAATCGAAAAACGATCATATGTCACACAGACAAATAATTTGTATCGGTACATATTATACGGGAACCTTCGGGCATAACTTTGTGTGATTTGATGTTCATCATGAAATAGCTATGGAAATCTCGTTGAGCACCGAACGCGATCCTGGTTCAGTCTTCCTCTATCTCAGCATCTCCAGCAAAATCTACGAGGCGATATTATCATTACTATTGGGGCTAGTCATATGGTAATTCTCGTATTGGCAAGATACATTTTAGGGGTATACCCTGTACTCATCAATCTTTTTAGTGAACCTAAAACGTACAGGGTACTTCAGGGTTTTTGGATCTATCTTACTTCGTTCTTTATATTGATATTCGTATCGAGTAATTTTTTTCTTGAATGGTTTTTGTTTTGGAATTCTAAGTTCACGAGTTAATTCCACGCCTGCTTTAAAATGTAGCTAGATATTTAACATTAAATGGGACTTCACCCATTTTACATGTAGGATATCTCGAGCAGACGATGCCAATTCCTGAGAGTCAATGCCTTTGATCAAAATAGGCCATTAAGCACAACATATCTATGTTCAAAAATGAAATGTTACAAAGCTATAGACCTTCAAAATAAAAAAGTCAAAAATGCAATTTGGAAACAATTTTGTGTTCAAGGACAGTTGTTATTAGAACATACATTAGTGTTATTTTGTGCTTGTGGTAGCTGTAGCGTACCCGCTACCGCTAGATACGGAATTCTGTGCTAGTGATATGTTTAATGAATACACCATTGAATGCAAAATTTAATTCTTCACAAAACAGGTATACTTGACCCAAGTCGAATAGTGACAAGTCAAATAATGCTCTATAAAATGCAGAAAGAAAATAAAGGTAAAACGTCATGCAGTATGACGTACAAACGAAGTAAGAAAGATTTCAAAACAAGGTGAAATGCCTTATACATTTTGGTTTCTATAAAATAATTGTCCAGTACAAGGTATTCTCCTAAAGATATTCTTTTTACTGCAAAATTATCATAATACTACAACCAACAATAACAACAACATCGCTTCATGAATTTTGCAGAAGTGATGCTAAGGTTGCACTGCGAACTCAACAATTTTTTTTTTTAGCTAAGTACTTGATGACGAGTAAAACTGTAGGTCCCGTGTCAATGCGATGTTTGGCACGATAAAGATCCCTACTGGGGGTGGAATTCTCCCAGATTCGGCTAAATTCTAGTAGGGTCGGCCAAATGATAATAGCAATCGGTGCCATGAGGTACGACGGATGCTCCGCCATCCTGATTCCTCGCTCAAACACAAACACACTTGATGACGAATACAAGATCGCAATAAGTTATGTTCTAAAGTTGCTCCGTCAAATGTATTGGTAGAAATTGTTGGTCTACATACAGAGTGTTTTAATCAACTTTCGTATAAATTTCATGTGTGATAGTATTCATCAATAGGAACAAAAAACTCTTTTTGTTTTTACGCAAATCGACAAAAATTTGCTAAAAATGTCAACTTTTGGGAACTGCTGGAAATTATAGTCAAAACAAACTGCGACATCACCTAGCAGCAGCTGCGTCAATGTATCAGATAGGCACATCCAGCTCCAAGTGTGATTCTTAGACCAGTGACCTGATACCCACTTTTCAAAAACCATTCTTTTTTCGGTTATTATGAAAGATAGACACTAATGATTTTCAGCTTTTTTGTTGCATTGTATGTGTACTACCACCTATTCAGAGGATACGAATCTTAAGTGAAACATCCTGTATGATATATATTCATGCGCCAATTAAATAACCTTTATTTTATCTAACCCACTTAACAACCAGTCCATAAACCTAACAGTTTTTGAAAATAAAACGACAAAATCCATCTGGGGGCGTGGTTTAATATTGATATTTTACAAAGTTCAGGATATTATCTACTCGTAAACATGAACAAATCAAGCATAAAGTCATTTTCAAGTTTAGCTGACCAAAATACACTACATTTGATTAGTTTAACCTAGATTAAAAAAATAGCAGTTTCTATTTTTACTGTGCGTTTGTACAGTTACAAGAAAATTATGGAATGTTCGATCCCTACTTTCTGTTTAATGAATTTGAAGGTACAAAACAGTATACACTATATGGTGGTTAAGTGCCTTTAACAGAAACGTCGAAAGGTAACGAAGAAGAGAAGAAGCTTTTTCAAACCTTGCTCAATTCCGTTATATTGCACTTGTACTAAGTTAAAGATCAATTTTTATTGTATTCTGAAATAGCTATTTGTGAATTGGAATATGTATTATATTCTTAGTGACGAATTGTACACCAGAGATTTTCTGATTACATTTGAAATATATGTAGTTCTAAATATACCAGGCGCAAATCATATTAGTCCACCCTGTTTCATTTTTGTTAAAGAACGTCCCACAGAATTTATTCCGTTTATCTTTTGTTCTATGAGGTGGCCGTTTCTTGTTGCTATAGTGAAGTGCTGCTACTGCATCTACCCCATACCAATGTTCATGAAATTCAATTGGGGGTTGCAACATACACTGCCCCTCCGAACCTTTTTAGTGCCCTGTTTCCATTAAAAGTTCCATTAAGTAATCTTACAAATTACAGACGAGAAAGTTTTCGTCCAGTGTTTTAGCAAAAAAGTCACAAATGATGCTCAACTTAGTTCGCCCATTTTAATTTTTGATAAAGAACACCTCACGATTTTTACCCTGAATGGTCTACGGCGTATTTATTGGTGGTATATAGTACATATCGTCGCCGTTAATGCATATGAACTTAATTCTTTGAAATGTTGTAACTAGCAATGTTGCTAGTTGCGATTTCAAAGAATTCATCATGCCATCTGTAACAAAGTTTTTATAAGCATTTAAACCGCGCTGCTGGAAAATTGCTAGAAAATAGTTCCGCTAGTATGCATTAACGTCGACGATATGTATGAATTAGTACTGTGATCCAGTGATAAATATGTATGTGTGAGTGTAGTATCCAATGCAACGAATATAAACAAAGAGTCAGAAAATAATTCAGAAACCAAATAGTTCAAGCATTCATTCTCTCATCTTAACAGTAAAAGAATGAAGCATTCATTAACCACAAACAGTCTTTCAAACAAACACAGAAGATATTACATGTGGTGACCGCCGACTTTAATCGAATACGCAACAATCTGTCAAGAAACTTACTCTTGCAAGCATACCATTCAAGATACCAGCATCCTATTTATGAAGCAGATGTCGAGAAATCAATTAGCATAATTGCAGTAGAGGATCAATACTCTCTCAGCACCACCACTACCATTACATGGAGCAGTTCCATCGCTGAAGTCATAATCTATCTGAAGTCACGGTTGTATAAAGTTTTTTTCTGTTCTAAATTTTTCTGCCATCAAAGCAGACTATCTACAGCATTTAAAGAAAGTATTTCAACGCCTATATCATTACGGTTTACTATCAAATTTAAAAAAACAATTTTTGAAGCCAAAGAACTAACTTGTCTCGACCACACAGTGAACAGTGATGGAGTTACGCCGCAAATTTCAAAGGGAGAAGCTATTCATAACTTTCCAATCCTTAGAATGCAACAAGAATTATGCCATTTTGTTGGCATAGAATGTCGATTTATACCTGAGCTAAACCTATTTATTCCAGAAAAAGTTTCAGAACCCTACAAGAAACCCACACAACAGTGTGTCGCAAGACGTATAATTACAAATCGGTTGTTGTGAACTTCAATAAACGGTCGTACCAAAAATTCGTTACTTCGTGTGATCGGGAACACAGGGAATACATAGCAGATAAGCTCGGATGCAGCCCATTACAAATCCTTCTTATCTTTTTTTGTGCCGTTTATGTATAGAACGTTCGCAATTACTTTTTGTTACCTGTTAGACATATTTGTGTACATACATTTACTATTTTCCTTTTATGTTGCATATACGATTATGATCCAACCAACGACCTACAAGTCCAACAGAATCCTCATACGTTCCTCTTAGGTTAAGTTTTGTAGTTTTTAGTTATTTACATTTTGCAACGAGCCCTAAAATTAAGAATCTGCTGTCTTAATTTTAACCGTTTTCAATTATCTCATTCGATTCTCACGTTATTCTTATTAGCTCATTTCTATAGGTTAAGTTCTTATCATTGTAACGAACATTAACATTAAGAGCCCTGTACTAACTTTAATCAATTGTAAAACCAGCTAAAAAAAACGCGGTTTTTTACGTATCTATCAAGTTGCTTTACAATCACAACCGCATCTTATGCGTACATTCACTAGTTCTTCCAATCCTGTCCTCAAGCAAACTGATAGAGACTTTTCCTGCTGTAAAAATTCTAAAAAACAAGGGAGCAATAAATGTGATGATCACCGTTGCCTTGGATACTTTGTAGTATCCAAGGAAACGAATGTAAACGAGGGATCAGAAAATAATTCAGAAACCAAATAGTTCAAGCATTCATTCTCTCATCTTAACAGTAAAAGAATAAAGCTTTAGTTAACCACAAACAATCCTTCCAACAAACATACAAAGAAGATATTACAGTACTTTTATACTAAAAAATTTAATCAAGTTCTTGAGATTTATCGTTTGATTACTCGGAAAATGACATACGTACTTTTCCACCTTATTTGGAAACCATCCACTTTTCCCAGAAATTAACTTTTCCGTATTATGTTGCGTTGTCTCACTTGTTCGAAAATCCTGTTAACCTTACTCTAAACATTTATATAAAAAATGAATTCAGTTATAAAGTCCTACTTAAAGATACCATTGATATGAACACATGGATTGTAGGTATTAATATATGCTGTCAATCATACAAATATAACTTTATAAATTTATATCACTCTCCAAACTCTAGTGATGCTCAATTTCTAATGAAACTTGAAAATTTGTTTGATGTATATGCTAGTAGATCAGAGACCTTACTTATAGGAGACTTGAATATTGACCTATTAAAGGATTCATATTATGAAAATAGGCTAGAACTTTAATTAAAAATAATGGACTACATCAAATTATCGACCAACCTACAAGAATCACTAAGGACAGTGCTACACTTATCTTCTTGTATCTAATGAAAAAACCATTGATGCCCAGGTACACCATGTTCCAAAAATAACCGATCACTCAATAATAACTGTAAATGCAAAAGTGAAAGAAAAATATGAAGAATATACAATACAACACAGAGACATGAGCAACTTCAATGAAATGCAATTTCAATTAGATCTAATGGATCATCCATGGAATCCGGACTGTACAAACACCAATCTTCTAGCAGAAACATTAGTTAAAACCATAATGGACACACTAAATAGCCATGCTCCAATTGTTAAAAAAACCATTAAATGTCAATGGAGTTGTAAGCGTTGGTGGACCCCAGAAATAGCCTTGAAATTGAAGAAAGGGACAGATTATATAAAAGAGCAATCTTTACACAAGAAGAAAGTGATATGAATAGGTATAGACAACAAAGAAATGGAATTGTTAGTTTGATCAGGAACCACAAGAGAAATTATTATCAAGAAAAAATAGATGATATGAAAAATAACTCAACAGAAATGTGTAAAACAGTTAAAGAATTAATTAAAGGAGGCCATAACAGACAAAAAAAGGAAGGTATTATTTTTGACAATGAGTTAGAAAAAAAGGAAATTCAAATTGCAGAAAAATTCAATATTTACTTTATTAACAGCATACAACAAATTATTACATTAACAAATTTAACCCAAATTGAAAATGATTTAAGCCACATTAATGTACATCAATGCAAGTTCGAAAAATTTTTACCAATAGAGTTTTTGGAGTTAAAAAATTTATAAACAATTTACCTAATAAGAATAGTAGTGTCGATCGTATTACAGTAAACATTCTTAAATTAGCTTTCAATGTAATAGGACAGAGATTTTTGCATCTAATTCAAATCAGTCTAGAAAGTGGATTCTTCCCAGAAACCTTGAAGACATCCCATATTATCCCCATTGAGAAGATAACCAACACTAACAAATGTGAAGAATACAGACCGATCAACATGGTGCCAACTTATGAAAAATTATTAGAGATCGTCGTAAATATCCAGTTTCGTGAGTACATTGAAGTGAACAAACTGTTAACACCTTTTCAATCAGGGTTTCGAAAAAATAATTCATGTGAAAGTGCAATACAATCAGTTCTTTTGAAATGGAAAAATGCTATTTACAAGAAGAAGGTGATAGGTGTAGTTTTTCTAGACTTTAGACGTGCTTTTGAGACTATTAATAGAGATCTATTAGTATTGAAATTAAAAAGATATGGGTTCGGCCCAATAGTTATAAAATGGTTTAGTGAATATCTCAAAAACAGATTTCAAAAAACTAGATACTTTAATAGTACATCTTCAGCTAAAAAACTACCTTTGGCGTTCCACAAGGAACTGTATTAGGCCCTGATTTATTTGTACTATACATAAATGATATTGTTAATGTAATTAAAAAATGTAACATTCAATTATTTGCAGATGACACTTTAATATATTTTATAGGAGATGATGTTGAAAAAGTAATAAATATCATCAATGATGTATTAGTAAATGTATATAACTGGTTAGGTAAAAATAGTCTTTCTTTAAATGTAAATAAAACAAGATTCATGATAATAAAAAATAAGTTTAACGAAATTGATACATCTAGTCATGTGGGAATACAAATTAATAGTCAAAAAATAGAACAAGTTTATGAGTGGAAATACTTAGGCGTAATAATAGATTGTCACTTAACATTTTCTAGTCAATCAAACTATGTTATCAGTAAAGTTGCAAAAATAGTAAATTTCATGGGTAGAATAAGCCAAAATCTTAGCAAGTGGTCTAAATTATTACTATATAAAACAATAATACTTCCCCATTTTAATTATTGTGCTAGTATACTTTACCTTCTAAATAATACTGAAATTAACAATCTTCAAAAAAAAACAAAATTGTGCGTTAAGAATAATATTAAAATGTAGTAGGTATACTAGCATAAGAAGAATGTTGGAAGTTACATCTTTGTTAAGTGTTAAGCAAAATATATTTTATAATACGATGATAATAATATTTAAAATAAAAAACCGAATATATCCAGAGCACATTTTAAATGAATTACTATTCGTAGAAGATGTTCATGATCATAATACTAGAAATAGAAATAATTTTTATGTTCCTACAGTAACAACAAATATAGGACAAAATAATCTGTTTCATAAAGGTTTAGTTGAATATAATTCACTTCCAGCTAATGTAAAAAACTGTACATCTTTAACATTATTTAAGAAACAGTGTAAAAAATATGTAATAAATTACATTAATATTTAAGAAATTAGAATGTATTATATGGAATTTATCTAGTTATATGCTATAAATAAAGTATACTATTATTATTAATAGAGAATTATTTGCAAATGTGAAAAGAACTCGCATACGAGCTGATGTAATTCTTACGTCACTTTTCTCAATCAAATATTAAATGCGAGCTATTATAACCAAACGTTTATTAAACAAAGCTTAACATATGCGTCATGGCAATGTTGCCAGATCCAGGGCTTAGGAAGTCTGAAGAACATAGCGGGTTTGGTAGCGTCTTGTATAAAAATATACGATATACACTTGAAAAAGGCGCGACGCCCCCTATAGATCATTGTGATGAACTACGGTTGTATAAAACTTTTTACAGACCCTACTTTTCCAAACCCAAATTGTATATGTTTTTATTGCAGTTTTTGGTAAACCTTATCCTGTAGACCTCGAAAACATAGGAGAACGTTGCCAGACCCAAGCCCGGGTCTGAGAGCGTCGAAAATGGTCCGACAAGTCGGTAGAATATAGCGAAACGGGTGTGTATAAGCGGTTTGACAAATATATATATATATATATATATATATATGATTATGCAATCAAACTACTCCTATATTATTTTACTGATACCGAAAAATCATAATATCCAACAAAATAAATATTACATAAAGTAAAAATAATATGATACTCCCTAATTCTGATACTCCCTGTATATCAAAATTACAAATGCTAAAAAAAACGATGTATGGGCGCCAGCTAAGCTTATCATAGCAAGAGACTTATTCTCAAAGGGTCTTTTAAAATTATTAAGGTTCGAAAATTCGCAGCTCTGCAACACTTTCTAAAATTCAGGAAAATCTTCGCCAAATTACAACAAAAATTCGTATAAAGTGCAGCTTTGTGTTACAAATATACCTGCCTTTACCTTTCAACAACATTTAATTAAGTAATTATAATTAGCTACTGTTTATTGCTCATTAAACTTATGCGTCCAATATTTAATTGCAAATGATGACAGAATTTATTTCTCTTACCGCCACGAAGATGCTGATACTGTATGTAATGTAACGTTCTATTTAAAATAATAACCAAAATGCTGTTTAAATAGTCTATTAATAAAGAAAAGATTATTTACAATGCACTTAATGAAAAACACTATAACTATAAACTATTTAACAAACTAAAGCATTTAAATAAATGCTAGGTATTTACAAATTTATATGTGGGCTATTTATATAAAACTATTTATGTATTACAATAATTATTAACTAATTATTTAGAGTACATTTCAACACGACGCCGGTTAAACATTAACTGCCCTCCTCCTACCCGCGAACTAAATTTATATCTTTCATACGATGACTCATACATCTAGAATATTCGATGACGTGTTGATGAGTCATAAAATGTGTCATGAAATGTGTTACGTGTAGTGCCGTTTTTCATCCAAGTTGTGCTAAAGATTATAAGAACACCACAATTATTGACGAAAAACAAGTGAACTGTTGTTTTCAACCGCAAGAACTTCCAGATTCGGAAGAAAATGCCTTAACTATCTGAATTACATTCAAATTGTAATTTTAATCTTAAATTTATTTAAAAAGGAAACATTATAATGCAAATTTAACTTAATATTGAAATTTCCCACTTCCTATGAAAATTACACTTTGAAGTAAATTTACCCCAAAAAATGGAGGTAACATAGTTGCCTCCAGTTTTTAGGGTAAATTTACCGGTATTTTTTTAGAGTGTAGGTATCAGGTACTAGGTAGGTACCTACCTACTTATTATTTCTTTTCTTGATAACAGGCTAATGATTAATCTCCAAAGAAATCACAACAATACTTCTTAGAATTAATACTTAGGTACATACGAGTATACTTTTTAATTTTTACTATCCCAACACCCAGGACACCGCGAATTGTCCCGGTATCCCGGTGGGCCAGCATGCCCATGTGGGTGAAATACTTATCAACGTATAGCTCATATAATTCACAATATAGAGCTTTGAACTTAAGCTATTTTTCACTTTAGACATGCCGTTCAAAAGATACAAACGGTAAGTAAGCAATGTCTACAAATCACAATATTTATGTCCTTTTAAATAGAAGAATTCGTTTAAATGTCTGTAAATTTTTTTTCAAAAAGAAAGATTTTTTAAATCTAGTACTTGAATAGAATTTAAATGAAAGCTAAATAAAAGGAAAATAACATGATCAGTATTCAAATTAAATTTGGGAAACTTTATATAAAAGAACATCAATCATTTTGACATAAAATGAAAAATAATGTACATAGTAATCAAACATGAACAAACATTTTACGGTCGACATCAAACAAACCAAAACTGGAACAATAATATAAAGTGGTAGAAACTAGAAAACAATAAAAAATAATTTTGTTTAATAGTATATAGCACAAGCCCTGATGAATATTTTCTTTTGGAAAATCAATATTGAAATAGATATTTTAAAGTTGTTTGTTTTTGTTCAGAAAAATGATTAAAAGCATGCATTGACATATCGTAATTAATTAGACTAAAGCAAAAGAAAGAGCCGCTTTCTATTTATTATATAATAGAAAACTGAAAAGAATCCGTTAAAAAACTATCTCTCAACATGAGATATGAAAAGGGGTGGGGGTATCATAACATAGTAGTACGGTTACTAACAATAATATATGTGGGTAAGGGCAAGAAAGCGCTTAGGGCAATCGATGAAAGGACCTGAAACACCTAAAACAGATTTTAACTAACCAGTTGCGTTTGCTATAAAACCGATAACTTTAACGGAGGGTTATTTTACCACTTATGGATACACTTTCGTGCAATAAATGATCTTGGTGTGGTGAAAACGTTGCTTCATTCTTTACGATAAATTACGACGTTTAACCGAACTAAACGGCTACAAGGAACAAATACGACGTATAATTTAACCCTAGAAGTAGTGAAGTTTCTGTGTTTTACGACGTGAATTGATCTACAGATGCATCACTAACTTGAAAAGTTCCTTGACGCTTTAATGAAGAGAGAATTTCAGAAAAGAACAAAATGTCAAACGATGAAACATTATTATCATATATTATTATTATCACTAGTCAGAACGATTTTTTGTTTGATGAAAATCAAACACCTATTTCTCGCAATAAAAATAATATCGTTTATTACCTAAAAGCAATAAGATTACTGTACAGGATAATTTTGAATTTATCTTTCAGTCATAATCAGTATATTCATTATCAGTTAAAAACTGTTGATTTCCATGTTCTAGTACTGTAAAAAAGCATTTCCATTATCAAAGTAGTCGGCAGAGGATTTGTCACTGAAACAAGCAATTTCAGCAGATTGGCTACATCAAAGATGGCATTTATTACTGAAAATGGAAATAGGTAGTGTAGACCGAATCATCCTGAAAACGATTGAGAAAGACTTCTTGGCTTTCACCATTTTGAACACACATGCAAATAAAAGAGAAGATGCGCTTGCCAAAACCAAGATCTTACATAACAAATGTCAGTGGAAATTTTAGGGCAAGAAGCTTATTTACATAAAAAGAAAGTGACATTTGTTTTAGAATGCTTGTTGCTAAAAACACCGTGGACTTTACTAATAGTTTCTCGACTTAGTTGGCTACTAAATATCTCTCTTGAACCATTTATTGACTGCTGCAAAAATAGTTTTAAGTAGGTATTACTAGGCATACCTCGTCAAGACATGACGATCCAGGTTTCTTAAGGGATAGGGCATTAGTTCTTCAGATAGTCCTATTCTACTTTTTCATCAAATATCTGAATATAAAATAAAAATTAAAAAATTTCGAAAAAAACGGAGACACATCGAATTTCGTAAAAATGTTCCTCATCAACTCGGCTGAGAATCGTTTGTAATATGATTTGTAAGAAAGCTATTGGTGACGTAGTAAGCAAGTAGAGGGGATATCTAGTTCCAAAACGTGACGAAGCGAGCGCTGCAAGCGAATAATTGATCTCGCGCATATGGAGATGCATCGACTACAAATAACGCTTTCAAAAATATAAATAATTAATATCTACATCTAAAGTGTAAAACCTTTAACTTGGAATTGCATAGGTCGGCCCACTAAAACTCTCAAACGAAGCGTAACGAAAGTAAGCATTGTACTTTAAATACGTATAAAGTATTTTAAAATGGTTTTAAAAATCTAAAAACTAAAAAATATAAATTCAAAGCTTATAAAAAAGAATGAGTAAATCGGTATTGTAGAACTCGTAAAGGAGAACTGTGGCGGAATGCAAGGATTTGTCTATACATCAGAACAATTCGAATATTAAACACTCGATGATGGATGATGAAAAGCTAGTCTTTAGGGTCTGTAACCTCCAATATGCGCTATGGCTATATCTAGAACTTTAAATGAATTTAATGTAGCACTTCTCAATAAAGCACGCGTACAAATTAACAAATACGAATAAAATCTAGAATCGATTTTGTTTAAAAAATGCTTGAACACGTCTATTAGTATTTTACAAACATCTGACTTAAAAAATATTTTTTTAAAATCCGCAGCCAAATAATCCATTATTATACTTTTTTATGCAAGTTGAAACTATTATTTGTAGTTACGTGTATTGTAGTTAATTTTTATAGTTATTTACGTAAAGTGCACTAATCTAAAAATTAAATATTGTTGTTTTAAATTTACTATAATTTCACAATTTCCAAAAAAAACTTCTCTTATCATTCATGTGGTAATCTTATTAAAATGTTAAATTATATCCACATTCATGATAAAAAATCGAACTTTAGTGCCGTAATATAGAAAGAACTATTTTTGCTATTTTGAATTGATTTTTGTTTACTATGTTAGTATTTATATATTTTTTTAGTATTATAACCACTGAATATTAAAATTGCTACTGCTAGAAATAGCTACAGCACATATAGACAGCTTCAGCTCCTAGGAGCTAGTGATGGACGTGGTCTATCTATAAGCGTGACTAATTCCAAAAGTTAACACGCTGGGAAATAAGAGGGCGCGCACCAAGTGGATGGCCTTCCTGAAGCATCATGAAATAAACATTTTTAATTTTGCATTTAAAAATAAAAAAATAAATTAAAATTCAGTAATGTTGACTAATCTACACAGCAAAAGCGAAGATCCAGTAAAACTTTCAAACGAACAAAAATCAGCATTATGTTTTAAATATACATGGTGTTACTAATATAACTAGAAACCTCGTAATGGGTGGGGGGGTAGCTGTAATAATTTAGAATATATTTTCGTTTTCGAGAATTAAAATTTTAAGTACGCTCATTGTACTCACATTACATTAAAAATAACTAAATACTAACTAAATAACCAAATAACTAAAGGTTTTTGCTTGTTTCGTATTGTTAATGTAATTTGAGAACAATGGGCAATGGGCATACTTAAAATTTAAAATGGGATTTTCTCGAAAACTAGCAGGAAGCGACCACATGTTGATAAGGAATATATTTTCTAAATCATTACAGCAACCCCCCATTACGAGGTTTCTAGTTAGAAGTATTAGTTACAGCCTGTATAGGTAGGCAACTTAAAAACAAGTCTACTGCAATACACTGTAATATATTACCCTAATCCAATTCAATGAAACTTTATGTGCACAACGAACGCCTTCGTACTTGCTACAGTATCACCTCAAGAAGTCGTCAAAGTCGATAATAAATTCATCATCGAAAAATAATTTCTCGAACTACAAACAACCCTCCAGATTCGTTTTTCAAAATGAATAGCAGAAGATCTAACCGTGATAATTCCCTCACAACATGACAGTTTCTGTAGTTCAATTGACTATAATCTAGTATATCTAACTGCACCAAATCAGCTAAAAAATTAAATTACTAATACTTAAAAGCACATTTCAAGCGCGCTTTCAGTTTATCAAATAAATCAAGCTCATGTAAATCCATTTATGCTGAAATGGATTTTAAAGAGCTTTATTACTCTAGATTAAAATTTTATTTTATTAATTAATATGTAGGTACTGCTTGTCATGTTTATGTTGGAACGATGTAAATATGAAAAAAGATAAGCACCGCTGCAATAAGATGAAATTGACTTGCATGTGGTTACAAACACACGAATGAAAACAAATACAAATTGTGCCTGGATTTAAATAGGTATTACTTTTCTCATTTCATTCACAAGCATGAAATGCTTGAAATATTGAAAAGTCATATTCGCGTATTTCAAACGACAGCAATAGCAATATAGCCTTGCTTTGTACAATAACGAACTGGCATATGAAGTGTGAAAATGACATAATATTACATTTTTAAAGCAAACTGAAAACAGAGAAACTTATATGAAACAACTCATAAACAATATGTCAAATGTAGAATTTTGTGATGTATGTAATGCTATTTTATTATTCCCTTTTCTAAGTATGTACGTGCTTTATGTATATTATTAGTTGTATTTTATTTTTATATATGAAATATTAAAGCATGTTTCAAAGTATTGCTAATATGGTATGAGTTTTACAGAAAAGTGTTTCAGAATTTTGATGAAATCTGACAAATCGTAGGTATGCTTAGATGTTCACCGCTGGATTAATAAAATATTAAAGACGCTCTCAATTTTGAATTTGAATGTAGTATGTAAGACGAATATTGAATATTGTGTATGTTGGAAAATAAAACAATAATGTCATTCCTATTTGAAAAACCTTAAATTAAAGTTAATATAATTTAATCTTTTCGAAGGTAGTAACAGGAAATCATTTTTTATTTTTGTTTGAACGAGAAACAGTAGGCGATAGAGTATAAATTTCTATTAATTTACCAAAATATAGCCTTTTTTCAGCCATAAATATTCAAATTAATGAATTCAAGAGTTAAAAGATGCAAATAATTAAACTTTCAATAAGACAATAGAACATAAATATGCAAGTCATCCATTTCCACTAGACCAATGAACGAGTGGTTATTCTCAACAGACAGAGAAAGATAATACATCAGCAGTGATGCCAGAATGGGATGGGCGACGGAACCGCATTTCCATCCGACCGGTCAGTAATTCCTCACTGCACGCGGGTTGGAAAATGTGTGCGATGTGTGATGATCAAGCATGCTTGCAGATATTGTTTATCTCGTAACACCTATTCTTATTTATTTTATTAAGTAAAAATGATGTAAAACAAATGCAATATTTAACTTACATTTGAATAACAGTAAAAACTTCAAGAAGATTTTTGTTATCGAATAAGAAAAGTAATTTGCCTAATAAAAATGTAAGTTAAATTTCATCCTCGAGGATTTGTTTGTAACCCTGTTACCCCTCTCTTCATCTATGAGCAGAATAAGCACTCATTCTCTAATCTAGTAGTAAAAGATTTATGGTATATACATGGTATATATCATATGGTATATACCATGTATATATATGATATGGTATATACATCTCAATACTATACTGAAAAATTATTAAGAGATTTATTTGAGTGCAAATAATGCATTGTATCAACAAACAAATACCTATATGAATGTAAAATCAATTAGATAGATTCAAAGATGTTCAACTGTTCATTTATCATGTCAATATATATATATATATATATATATATATATATATATATATATATATATATATATATATATATATATATATATATATATATATATATATATATATATATATATATATATATATATATATATATATATATATATATATATATATATATATATATATATATATATATATATATATATATATATATATATATATATATATATATATATATATATATATATATATATATATATATATATATATATATATATATATATATATATATATATATATATATATATATATATATATATATATATATATATATATATATATATATATATATATATATATATATATATATATATATATATATATATATATATATATATGATACTTTACCACTTTTCCGGGTTTCACTCCGCGTATTCACTATTCGGCTCCTAGAGGAACCAGACAATGGTTGACGACGTTTCGGCAAGATCACACTTGCCATCAACAAACAAATACCTATGTGAATGTAAAATCAATTAGATAGATTCAAAGATGTTCAACTGTTCATTTATCATGTCAATATATATATATATATATATATATATATATATATATATATATATATATATATATATATATATATATATATATATATATATATATATATATATATATATATAAGAAAGAGTCATAATAATGGGATATCGCGCAACAGAGAAGAAAGAATATATATATATATATATATATATATATATATATATATATATATATAACGAGCTTGTTCGGGGTTATCTTACAGAATGATTATTAGTTTAAGCGAAGAAAAAACCTGAAATAAAAGTAGCTTTCGTTTGCTATGAAAACAATTTCAAGGTTCGTACCCATATTATTATTATATTAATTAAGTGAATAATTTTTAAAGGTTCGAAGAACCGGCTGTGTTCGATAGTGTCGTATATTATGCGTGTTATTAAAACGATTTGCTCGATGCAATAACTGTGACCGCTAGCATCATGTTGTGGACTGCATTAACAAATAGCACGTTTCTGGTGGAATTCTGGTTGATTTGGATACATTTGGATTTTTTACGGATAATTGGTAAACAATTAGTTTTAAAAAATAAACAGTATTTAACGGAAAAAATCAACGTTATATACAGTAATAAGAAAGAAACCTAATAACATTTTTTAAGTATTTCTTTGTAATAAAATTATTTTATCTGGTTTAATTATCTTGGGTGTAAGAGTGGATAAGCTTAACATCCGTGTGATCTGTGGCCGCTCGGATAAGCCGTCAATTCAAAGCAAGAGCATGCGTACCTTCCCTAACCGTTGATTTGCCATGAGGCGCTCTGTTTCAATCCTACCATTTCCCCCACGCTCCGAGAGCACCTATATAAGAAGGTGCGCAAACCATTTTATTCAGCTCCTTCCCGGAAGACGAATCTTCCTGTACCAACCAACCAGCCGACCCAGAAGTACCAGCCCAGCGGTAAGTTCTCTTACCGTACTTCCGATTTCCTTTCCGCTCCGATCTCATTTTTTCGTTTCATCCTTGCATCCCTTACCGAGACTTCACTGTGCGTAGTCTGGAGGTCTCATCCTTTCATCCCTTACCACTTTCCCAGTCCTTGCCGTGCGTAACCTGGGGGTCTCGTCCTATCTCCATCCTCTTTGTTCTGGCCGTCCGCCGTTACCCGACACCTTTTTCAGATACCGTTTGCTAATTTCCGTACGTTGTATTGCACCCCGCTTGCTGTGGCTGAAACTGTAGTGAAACTAAGGATTACAGATAACGTTTGTTGGAGCTTTGGTAATAATAAAGCTATTACGTTTACTGATTGTGTGTTTTATTTACTAGAATGTACACCATTTCTTTTATCAGAATATTAAAAACGATAAGACGAGAATATTAATAAGAAAGGAATCCAGCAGTTCCCTGAATTACCTTTTCTCCATTAGCAGTTACCCGGATCCGTGGAGCACACCACGTTAAAATAACTGGCGTCTGACATTTACCTTGTCAGCGCCTTAGCCAAGTAACCCCCCTTTCACCTTAAATCATTACTAAAATTTGATAAAAAAATAATGTTTATTTCATTCTTTTTTGTTATTCTAAGAAGTTACATGCTTGAAAATAGAATTACTGAGTAGAAAATACTTTTTTAAATGATTATATAAAGAATTTTCTGTGGTTTAATCAAAAGGGGATTGCATTAATTAATTTGTCCAAACTTTAAAAAAATACCCCAAAAGAAATAAAAGATAATGTCGTT
Source organism: Agrypnus murinus (assembly GCA_929113105.1). Taxonomy (NCBI): domain Eukaryota; kingdom Metazoa; phylum Arthropoda; class Insecta; order Coleoptera; family Elateridae; genus Agrypnus; species Agrypnus murinus. The sequence continues at coordinate 5,875,803 of OV816023.1, read as the reverse complement.
TCTTTGAGTATTGATTTATCATTCAAAGACCAACGTCCCTTCGTAGATGTAATTCATGTCTACAGATATAAAAGAACAAGGAAAATGCTTAAGGCAACAAATTACAAAGGGTGGTGAAATCTACTACTGTTTTTTTAGGCAAAACTTTTTGTCAGTGAAAATACATATAACAAAATATTCTTTTTATGAAACAAGAAAAGCATAAAAAATTACATTTGTTTCTTTTATTTGTTTAAATCTTTTCACATGTCTACCGAAAGGCTATGAAGATAAATGCGGTTATACATTTCAACATATTTATTGAAAGTTAAAAGTAAACAACATAAAAGATAACTGTGTCGTATACATATATATATATATGTACTATAATGGTAGCAATTCATCAAAATATGTATGTTGAAGGAAAAATCTGGGGTGATTTTCTTGATGTTTCTTTTTTAAATTATTTGTCATCTGTTTTTCTATTGCTTTTATTTGAACATAATGGATGTCTTCTACCTTGGTTTAGAAATGAAAAATTGGTTCAATTTATTGGTAGTATTTAAATAAACATTTTTTTTATATTTTTCGTGCACCATTATTATGACTTAAATAATCATGAAGATTGGGTATTGTTCAGAAATATTTTGTAAACTATATTATTTATCCTTTAAACCAGTGGTTCCCAACCTTTTTCGTTCGCGGACCACCAAACGACGTAGCATTTGCTTGCGGACCGGTAAGGTAAAAAATTTAAAGAAAACATTTCGGAAAATAAATCTTATAATAATAAATTTACTTTTACACTGTACAAGAACAATCTAAAATAAATAAATATCCATTCTTTGTAATAAGAATAGACACGTAGGACGGTCTATCGTTTAAAATCCGAGCCAGGTAGCTCGAGAGGGAGCACCGAATAACCGGAATAGCCGAAAACGCTGGCGAGTGGATTTCAGGAGTGACGGTCAAAAACGGGGTTGGTCTCAAACAACCCAGGAGGCAATCATATAAGACCGCCAGAACTGGTTTCCACTTAGAAACCCGATTAGGCTGAGACCGGCGATATTACGTTAGTACGATTCACGGGCGAAAAACAAATAAAAATCTTTGAGTTTTTCGGCTGTTACTTTTTTATTATGGTTTTGCACGGCATTTGAAGGTGAAACATTTTAAGATTGCCCGTCGTTTGATGCCAAGATAGTCGTTTTGGCTCCCATAGTTTCCGAGATACCGCCTCTTAAAAACGGGCGGAGCTCCCTCGAGCGAAGATACGGAAAAACCAATTGATGCACCGCTCGTAGCAGGCCGTGTGACATCGAATGCTGCCAACAGATGTTCGATGGCTCCCAAAAACCCCATGTCACCTCTAGCCCCCGCACCCGGTAGAGTGTTGGCAAAAAAGACTTTTCCGATATAAACGATTGGGGTACTGTAGATTCCGCTGTCAGATTTTCGCCCCGACCTACAGTAAGGCGAGGGCAGTTTTTTGCCGCTTCTGCCTAAACCGCTCTAAACGGTATACCGGAGACGGTCGAAACTTCAAATCTGAGACTGGAACTAAAATTACTAAAAATGAGCCTTATGTGCTGTCCGTGTCCGTGTATTAGAGAATCTGTTTAAAAAAGCTATTTGGCACGTCTTGGTAAAGCAAAACGTTGGTTCCATGAAATCTGCCCGCTTACAGAAAGTTTCCTCTTATAGGGAGTGTATGTAATGGGATCATTGTATATCTTTCTTATACATCCTTAGAATTGTTAACACAATTACAAAATCGGGATTTCTTCAATCACTCTCCCGTTTTCGTCATAGGTATAGATGCATTTACTACCTAGTTATTACTATGCCATGCTTTACATGATTGCCTTATTTAAGCCGCGTTCGGTATTTCAGATCTGTTTACTCGAAGAGCTCGATTTCTATGGTACCCATTGTTGTAAATAATTGTAACTATAGCAATACAGCATTCAGAGCAAAAAGGGTTGAAATACCGAACCCAGCATTAAAAAACAAATACCGACAGAAACAACTCAGGAATCGTGCAAACTTGAAAAATCAACAGCGTGTAATTGAATAAAAAATAAAAACCAGTCATTGACAGGAAATCTCTCTGAAGAATATGGGAGAACAGATTCCATCAATCAATAAAAAAAACAAGTAGGCAGATCATAGACTTAGCAGGTCATAGAAATTGAACGTCATTTTCAAAACGATAAATAGAAACCTTACATTAGAAGTCAATTAGTCTATATATTCAAATCGTAAGAACCTGAATCGATGGCTCACTTCAGCATTTCAACAATGTTAGTGAACTAGCACAATTGCAATCAGATCAGTCTTTCAACGAATTGCAACCAATAGTAAACCCATATATGCCGTCATCGAACATTCTAGATGTATGAGTCATCAACACCTGCATGTATGACTCATCAACACCTGCATGTATGACTCATCGACCCGACTCATCGACGTGACTCATCAACAGCTGCATGTATGACTCATCAACACCTGCATGTATGACTCATCAAATCCTGCATGTATGATTCATCGTATGAAAGATATAAATTGAGGTCACGGGTAGAAGGAGCAGTTAATGTTTTAACCGGCGTAGTGAAACGTACTCTGAATAATTAAATAATAGTCGAATATTAGTGAATAAATAAATGTTAATAATTGTTGTAATATATAAATAGTTTTTATATCAATAGTCCTCAAATAAATTTGTAAATATCTAGCATTTTAATAGTTCATTAAATAGTTTATAGTTATAGTGTTTTTAATTAAGTGTAATGTAAATAATATCTCTCTTGTGAATAGACGATTTAAAAAGGCATTTTTGTTATTATTTTAAAAAGAACGTTACAGAATGAATAAAACTTTTATAGGCAAGATTTCACAAGTGACGCTAGATTATCTTCTCAGATCGCCTCTCGCAGCGCCACGTCATTGGTATGCAACTTGAGTTATTGGCTTTCACAATAAAATGTCAAAAAACATTGGGTCATTATGAACAATTTAATGTTTTTAAAATATATGCAGGAATTTGTGGTGATTTATTTTTTATTGTTGTTAGAATCAGAATAAATCCTTGTAAGTAAATATTACAAAAAATTACTTTTTTTGCTCATGTGTGTAGTAAGTCAAAGTTGTGTACCATGTGATTTTCAATTTCTGGCATTGATTTTCGACGTATTGTAACCACCTCTGCTTGTAATAGCGACATTATCGGCTAATAGATGTGCATTTAACACGCAGATTCTGTATTGTTGAAAGTCATCAGTAATGCTTTTCGTTAGTAGGTGGTGCAGGTAGCAGGGGGAAGTGTCTAAGTGTGAAAAAGCAGAGTTTGTTTTCGAGTATGCTATCATTCACAACGTATAGGTATAATCCAGCTCCCTATGAAATTGTGGTAAATATTTTGGTTTTCGCGGTTGTTTGAGTGAATACAATATCATAAAATTTGTGTATACCGATCGAATTAGTGTATTGGATCTTAGCATTTTCACTGATAATAATTCTTTTCCTCGTGGAAGCGGAATTCTTTTATTTGCATTTTTTAGATAATTTCATCATACTAAATCCGATTTCATCGTTACTTTTTCACCAAATCTTTTATAGTATTTGCTAAACAAAAGGTAAACTTTAATTTTTTTTCTTCTTATTTGATATCTGATTACTAAACAATGGAATCCTTTTACGAATGTTTACGATATATATTTGAGTAAACATTTTACTGCTGTACCAATGATCTTTTGTACTGCTATACCAATTTGTGCTATACAGCTTGTAAAGCTCAGCGCTTAAAACGTCCAAAATATTAATATTAAATTAAGCCATACGAATTCGTTTAGCGAAGTTAAACGACTTTCACAAATCAGTTAAATCGGAAACTGTAAAGTATTACAGACAACCTGATTAAAGCAATCAATAAAAAAGAAAAGATAAACAGTTTAAGTTACAAACCTGTCGAAGATAATGTAAATGGGATTTTATATTAGCCATTGGAAGATGTGTTAAACATAAAATGATGATGAATACTTGTGTTTAAAAGTTATTCGCTGAGCGACAAAGAACGGAATATTAATAATCTGTTCTTAATTCTGTGTTACGTATTACACCACTTAGATTGTAGTTCGAAATTAAAACCCGTTTGAATAAATTAAATTACAGAGGTGTAATGTGTCTGTTTGCATTTCGCACGTCAAACTTTGCTAAAGGGAAAGCAAAATGATGTAGTAGCTGAGTTGTAAGTAACTATATATACAGAAGTTTGTACAAGGGATGTATTTAGTCTCACCTATGTAAACACACAACTGAAATTAACCTGACCCCCATTTTAACCACAAGAATATTGCGTATCTTCCCCTCGTAGGCTGGTTTTACCAATTTGAGTAACCTTATGTAATTGTAGTTAACTCCGTTATTAATTTTGTCGGTAAATCGATTATTGTTTGGAATTTCTCTGGTGAGAATCTGCATTGTATTATATTGGATGAGAATGGCGTTTTCCAATTGCAAGGAACCTTTTCCCACCGAAATGCCAGATCTGTTGCCAACTATTATTACAAATATATCGCAGCCTAGGATTCATGAATTTAGTATTCGGTGGAATTAAACCTAGAAGTTTTAATCTTGATTTTATACTAGTATATTTTCATCGGAATCTTCAGTATTCAGAAAACGCAACAAAGCTCAGCTTATACTCTAACTTTGTAATAATTTAATATTTAAAGGGAATGAGTTAGGAGAAGGTCCTAAGTCTTGCAGTATTAAGAAATTCTAGAGGAGTAATTTCGTAGTTAAGAAAACCCTTCGGCATTCTGGTTTTAGAGTACAGATGCTATAAACGGAGTCAAGAGGACCATTACATCTCCAGTTAATCCTTACACTCACGCAAACCTCATCAAAGCCGCACCTTCACTCACCCCTATTTAGCACCCGCATTTTATTACCCTTCAAATTTCTGTGTTCTTAGACTTGTGGACTTTCCTAGTTGTGAAATTATTATTTTATACTAATGTCTTTTGCTTTTATTCACTCGAGACGCAGTTATAATTTTGTTTTATAACGAGAACCAGAAAGAACATTTAATTAAAAGTTGTGAGAGTGTAGAGGTATAAAACAACATTTTTAATTTATTATGGTAGTAGAGCATATTATAATTTTACGAATCTAGCGCCGTAACAGATCAGAAGTTGGGCTAATAAAAAACGTAAAACGAATGAAGAATACGAGTGTATAAAAATATATAATTAGGTAGGCTGAGAGGGTGAAACCGACGGTTACTGTAATAAATATGGGTGATAACATCCAAAGATCACTTTTTGTTTTACTCCATCATTCTTGGATTTTTTATGGCAATAAAGTTTAGAAACAAAAGCAATAAAAAGGTAGTAAAAGATACACAACTCAAGAAGAATCGATGAAAGCAGCATACTGTGTATATACAGAATGTGCCAAAGATTATAGAACAAATTTTACTTTTAGTTAAAAGTGAAAATAACAAATAATGGAACTTGTCTGGAACATGGTCAATATTGTGCTTTTGTTATACAATAGGGTGGGTCGTTTTTCAACTTTTTTTTGTGATGGATTTCTAATACCAAGCACCTCTAAGGGTAACTCACGTATAAAATATTGTTCTTATCTTCTAATATCTTGTCTGTTCTATGAGCCTCAATATTTTATATTTTCGCTAAAAACACTAAAGTTACAGCTTTCGCAAGATGGACCCAGGCGGCGTTATCGATACGCTTAGGGATTCATTTTAAATGAAAAATCATTAACGAGGACTCGAAAATCAAATTCAAGATCCTGTGTGACCATGGGTTTAACACAGAGGGTGGAGGGGGATAGGGGAAAATGTACTTATATATTTGACTGTGTGCAGCTCCTTGCTCACTTGTGAAAGCAAGCTGCCAACCCAAGCAGCATTTTTAGTCGTCGCTACGTACCAGCAACTACCGGTGGAACTATTAAGTTTTAGCCACTAGTCACAAGCACGTAATTGCTACGGTTTTGTTACGTGCCTGGAACCAAAATGGGGAATTTTTGGGTAGCAATTTTTGGGTAGCAGGTACGTGGCGGCGTAGTAATTGCTACTTTCGTGGAACTTCTTTTCTCTTTGACACATCATGTCGCGTGGTTGCTCTCTCTTGCTCTTGCAACTTAACCAATATTCTATCATTTTCTATACTATATAATGCTGGATCGTGTCGAAAAATGAATTACCAGTTTATTTGTGATACATACTTAATACAAAGAGCAATGAAATGTTTGATTATTTTGTCATTCCAGTACACCAAAATTATAAACCATTGCAACTTTAATGTTAAATATGATGATGATAGACCGAAAAATAACAACGCGCCTTCTTTAAATATATTTTTTAGAAAAAAAATGTCTAATAAATAATGATAAATATACACGAAATACTTATAAGTTGATACACATGATAGAAACCATTTTTATATTATTCCTGTTATGTTCTTTTATGTGTTTAAATAAAAGATACTCAATTATTGTCATTAATTAACTTTATTAATATTGAGTGAGCAGGGCGAATTACATACACAATGCATAGACTGCAGAAGACGTGTATCCTCCAAGCCGGCTCGAGTGTTACTGACGCTTACTGACGCGGGCCAGGATGCCAGCAGGATTGGTTAGTTACATCATTACAAATAAATGTTGCCAACTTCAAGCTACATACATAACAATCCGTAAGGCACAATTTGGCACCAATTTGTTATTTTTATTGAAGGTTATATAGTAAAACATCTATTAACAATCATAACAAATTGCAAATTGATTAATGATTATTGATTAATCCAACATTTTACAAGTAAATATGGAGATGGAGTAGTTTACGAAAAATTACTTTAATGTGAGTCTCCTGGGTATCAAAAACGTAAGTGTTACATTCAATACTACTGTAAGGTTTTAAAAACTTTAAAGTAGCTTCGGGCAAGTTACTGCTACAATCATAATACCACTTTGAAGTTGCAACGACTTTAAAGTAAGTATACTAAGTGGCAATACCGTTCCACATACTTTAATAGTTACTCAGAAGTAATGAAACTACATAGTTCCAATAAATAGTAGAAACAACTACACAATTACTAAAATATTCCGAATTGAAGAAATTAAACCTATAAAGTCATAAATTTAGTTGCAGTTACGTAACAACTACTCAATCAAAGTTCCGATCTCAGTTACTGCTACTTAAATGCTGCTTGGGAAGTGACCCAGAGCCCACCACGTGGAGGTGGCTGCACTTCGGGCTCCTCCCAAGCCCTACCCAACCAACCAACCATATGTAAGACTTGCTGACTCTCTAGTCTGAGTAATCATTTCCATGGAAAATACTGTAAACCTACCCTCTGAGTAGTTAGGCTAGGACAGTTCGAGCGCAAAATCCCATGTTATTTTAAAGGGGCCTCAAAGTTAGCGAAAATACCACAAATCCAAGATGGCGGCGGCTCGCGACACCGTATACCGTGCAAGCATATATCATCGCTAACTTTGAGGCCCCTTTAAAATAACATGGGATTTTGCTATGTATATTTACTAATTAACAACAAATTAAGAAAAAATTCACATACATATGTCAACTTTAAATTACGGTCGACAGGAATCGATATCAGAACAACTAGTATTTCCCTTTTTACGTTTAAATTTATATATTATCGGAGACCCGCTCGTAAAAGGAAAAGGGAGTTTATTCACGCGACAGAGTGTTAAATCCCGTATATTCTAGATGAATGAACGCTTTTAAAAGTAAAATAACACTTTTTATTAAGACCTTTTTCAAAAATTTTGCTTCCAGGCTGAAATATAAATTCAAGCATACAAGTTTTATCAACTAATAAATTTTTCCTTCTTTAGATGTAATGTAATAATTAAATCGACCCCATTGTAAAAGCATTAGTATTCAATCAACCCTCCTTTGTTAAGAGTATTGATTTTGTAGGGGACCCTTCTTTTTTCACCCCAGCTCAATAGGTAATTAAGATATATGTATAAAAAGGGTCTGTATGTAATATATACAATAGTTGCATCGTTTTTAAAAGCATATTCCAGAAAATAATTATCATTTCTAACAAAAGAATTTAATTAACAGCCCTTCGTGATCGAGTCGACCACCCTCAATATCATAACCGGCATGTGTGTGATATAAGGAGCGGTCTCCCATGTTTTTTTAACCATTATTAAATTGGTCTTTGTAGAGTAGTGACTTCATTATTATACTGTGAAAGCGTTTCAATTGTTTATTAATAACTGTGTAGTGAAAGTGCTTAAAACAATTGTTCCTAAATTATCATTAAATTGTATGTGCTAAAGTATATTATTTACAAGAGTGAAGAATAAGTGTCCAGGTGAGTTACTATTTTTATTTATTTAAAACTCTTTAAGTGTTATACAATAAAACGTGGTAATCAAATTTTAAAAAAGGGTACATTATGTTTTGTTTCTAAAAATACATTATTTAAACAATCAGGAATTTTTGACTTATATGATATAACTACAGTGTTACCGTAAAAATCTTCAACTCTTATTAAAGTATTAATTACTTAGCATATCCTATCTACGTAATAATATAAAAAATAATTATTTGATATAAGAAATTTTAACACTAATTATCCATTGAGTTTTTATTATTATTAATATTTAATAACTCTATTAACCAAACGACCAGTGCTTTTATTACTTTTCTCAAAATCTTTTTCCTAAAATTTTTCCCCCCAAGATTTTTTCAAATTTTTTTGCTTTTTGCATTTTAATAATTTTAAATTACAACTAGCATAGCATTTTAATATATGAACTGAACTGATTTATGAATCATATTATTTAAATTCCGCTTCAAGACACCTAGTAACTAGGTAATTTTTTTCGGCTTTTAGCTGTTTTCTCAGCGGTACGTGTAAACGAAATATAGAACGAAATTCTAACTCTAGATTTCAGTTTCAGTGCAGCAACTGAACGCGTAACACTTACCTCTCTTCGCATCCATACTTAAACGTCTACAAGAAAAAAAAAGATGTCATTCGCAATTCAGCTTCTTGATAACCTAAGGGATCTTGCATACAACCCGCAGCTACAAGGTAATGCTCGAGCCATCTCGAGTGCTTTAAAGCACTGTAGCACAGCAGTATGGAGAATCAATAGAGCACTGGAAAAAGAAACATCTATAGGGGTTAAGAATCATCTATCAACCTGCCTGGCCCAAGCAAGATCATACAGGGAGATTATTAAAGCCTTAAAAACTATAGGTGGAAGCAATAGTCAGCGAAAAGAGACAGCTCGCGATCGCGTGAAGTGGACTGATATGAAATCAGCTTTTAAGTCACGTATCAGAACTGCTGTAATCACTAACATCAAGCATATTGATCCGAAGGCATTCATGGAAGACTGTTTAGTTATCTTTCAGAGGCGTATTCTGAATTCGTTGAAGAAAGATGAGGCGTTAAAAGTAAACGCAATTTTAACTGGATTATTCGAGATCAAGAAGAAAGATGAGATCATAGAGGAAATAAAGTACTTGAATACAAGAAATGCAGCCATTTATCAGGATAGTGATATATCCCAGTGGTTCGTAGACAATATTCAAAACTCTATACTGAAAGATCTCGAGGAATTTCAAGTAAGATTAAAAAATCTCATAAATTAGAAATAAACTAATGCATATTTCTTTATCTAGCAAAAGGAGAGCGGATGGAGTCTCAAATCAATCATCAACCTCCAAGTAAACATCAACAAGTTTACCCAGCAGCTAGGCTCTTCATATATCGATCTACCCAAGCAGATTAAAAGAAAGGAAGCTTGTATCAACGTGCATAATAATGATGAAGCCTGCTTCGCATGGGCTGTTGTTAGCGCTCTTTATCCAGTCAAAAAAGATCCACAACGCATGTCAAAATACCCCCACTTCTCTACAGTACTGAATCTTAAAAACATTACAATGCCGATGACGATTAAACAAATACCCAGATTCGAATACCAAAATAACATTTCCGTTAATGTATACATCTTGGAGAAGCAGAAGAGTAAGAAAAAGTTCAGCGTGTGCCCCACCTATTTAACTAAAAATAAGCAAGATAAACACGTCAACCTCTTGCTTCACCAGGATGTATATTACGATGATGATGAACAGATAGCTGATGATGATTGTAAGCCACGCTTCCATTATGTTTATATCAAGAATCTAAGCCGGCTGCTATCATCACAGCTTAGCAGACATGACGGCCGAAAATATGTATGTGATAGATGTCTCCACTACTTCCGTTCACAAAAAAAATTACAACTTCATACTGAAGACTGTGTTAAAATGAATGATTGTCGAGTAAGGCTACCAACAGCTGAGCAGGCAAAAGTACTATTTAAAAATCATAAGCATAAAGAATCAACGCCATTAATCATATATGCCGATTTAGAGTGTCTGCTGATACCGACTAGTGAAAACGACAAGGTACAAGACCATATGCCCTATAGTATAGCATACTACGTTAAATGCTCCTATGATGATACCTTGTCCTTTTACCGGGCTTATCGTGGCGAGGACTGCCAAGGATGGTTTGCTCGAGAGATGAAGCAGTTTGCTGAGAACGTTGAGACGGTGTTTCTTTGCCCTCTACCTATGAACACCCTATCGCCTGAGCAAGACGCTGAATTCCGTACTGCTACACATTGTCACATATGTCTGGAGCCATTTTCTGTAGATAACAACAAAGTGAGGGATCATTGTCACCTTACCGGTAAGTATCGAGCTCCTACCCATACAAAATGTAACATCAACTACAAGGACAGCCATACCATACCCGTAGTTTTCCATAACTTAAGCGGGTATGACAGTCATTTCATTATTAAGAACCTAGCTTCAGACTTTGACGGACGAGTAGATCTCCTACCAATCAATAAAGAGCGCTATATATCTTTTACTAAGAATGTAGAGCACAACTTAGTAAAATTTAGATTTATAGACTCTTTTAGATTTTTGGCTAGCGGTCTAGAAACTTTGGCATCCTATTTAGATGTATACCCAAATTTAAAATCACAATTCCTAGACTTAGACGAATCAAAATTCAAAATTCTGACTAAGAAGGGGGTCTTCCCTTATGATTACATTAATGACTGGACGAAACTTGATGAGACACAATTACCAGACAAATCCAAATTCTACAATAGTTTAACAGATACAGCTATAACGGATGAATGCTATGCACATGCCGAGAATGTATGGGACTCTTTCGGTTGTCAAAATTTAGGCGAGTACAGTGATTTATACCTGAAAACAGATGTATTGCTTCTTGCCGATGTGTTTGAGCAGTTTCGTTCAAGCAGTTTGAAAACATACGGCTTAGACCCGGCGCATTACTATACTCTACCCGGATACACATGGGATTGTATGCTTAAGTCAACCAAAATTAATCTCGAACTACTTACGGATATCGATAAAGTTTTATTTATCGAACGCGGTATTCGTGGAGGTCTAAGCCAATGCTCAAAACGGTATGCTGAAGCCAACAACAAATTTCTACCTAATTATAATCCTCAAAAACCAACAACATTTTTAATTTATGATGATATTAATAATCAATACGGTTGGGCGATGTCTCAGTACCTACCATATGGAGGATTTGAATGGGTAGAAGATGATTTTGATTTAGACAACTTTAATTTCAATGTACCGACAGACAATCCTGAAGGATACATTCTCGAGGTTGATCTAGAATACCCTCAAGACATTCACGACGCCCATGTAGATCTTCCATTTTGTCCTGAGCATCGCACGCCGCCAAATTCAAAAGAGACAAAATTAATGGCAACGCTTACTGATAAGAAGCAATACATCATACATTACCGAAATTTACAGCAATGTTTGGAAAATGGGTTGAAGTTAACCAAAATTCACCGCGTTTTGAAATTTAAGCAGAACAACTGGCTAAAGTCATATATCGACTTAAACACTGAACTTCGTAAGCAGGCTAAAAACGAGTTCGAGAAAAACCTGTTTAAACTTATGAATAACGCGGTTTTCGGCAAGACGATGGAAGACATTAGAAAGCACTCGATAGTCAAATTAGTAAACAAATGGGAAGGACGTTACGGTGCTGAAGCGCTCATTTCAAAGCCAAATTTTAAATCCAGCACAATTTTTACTGAAGATCTAGTGGCTATCGAGTTAAACAAAACGGAAGTTTACTTCAACAAACCCATATATGTAGGCATGTGTATATTGGATATATCAAAATTAAAACTGTATGACTTCCATTACTCATACATGAGAAGACGTTACGGCGACAAGGCGCGAATTTGCTATAGTGACACAGATTCTCTAGTATATGTCGTCGAAACGTCTAATCTGTATGAGGACATTAGACGTGACGCTCATGAACATTTCGACACCAGTGACTACCCCGAGAATAATACATATGACATCCCGCGCGTTAATAAAAAAGTATTGGGTATGATGAAGGACGAGAACGCCGGTAAGGTGATGACGCATTTTGTTGGCCTTCGATCAAAAATGTACTCGACGAAGGTTTTTAGAGATGAAGATGAGGAGATGTTAGATCTACAGAAAATGGAGCTGGCAAGCAAAAGTGATACGGAGATTCGACAGGCTCTTGAAAACCGAAGAACTGTTAAGAAGGCGAAGGGTGTCAAGAAACATATAGTTAAAAATCATATCACATTCGATGACTATGTTAACTGTTTAAACGAAGGCAAGGAAATATCTGTGCAACAAAAACTATTCAGATCCGATAAACATCGAGTTTCAACCATCTCTCAGACTAAAATCGCGCTCAGCCCTCACGACGATAAGCGCTATATCATCCCCGGCACGCATGACACTCTACCATGGGGACACTATCGCATACCTGCTTAACATAACTGTATAGAGTTAATATATAAGTTAAAGATAAGTTTTTATTTTTCCGGCAACAAATAATGTAAATGCTAGAGTGTTATCATATTTTCTAATGTATATATATTTTTTCTTTAATAAGTCATCCTCATAAGTCTTACCTTGTTAGTTATTGTACATATCTACATAGTTTTGTATATTTCTTTTCTTTTATAAGTCATCGTTGTAAGTCAATACTTACCTGTATATAGTAAATGAGTGTACTATATTTGTATATATTCTTTCATATCTTTTTATAAGAACTTTTTAACATAGATGTTTGAATGAATTTTTATGTATAGCAAATAAATGTTTTATATATTTTCTTTCACGTCATTTATGTGAAATCTTGATATAAAAAAATGCTTGTATATATATTTGTATATATTTTTCTCATATGTTTTATGTGAAAATAAAACTCGATAAAATGATTTTATTGTTTTTTTATTTATAAACTATTATACTGTGATTATGTGAAATAAATTAAAGCTAAATAAAACCATGTATATCACTTGATGTTGTTTCATTTAAGGGTGTATGAATTAAATCATAAACGTTTATATAGGAAATCCTTCCCACTCTGTCATACATAGGTCTCTAATACATAGGTATACAATTGTCTCATTAAACGTATAATCAATACATGTCCCTACTAAGCAATAATACTTATTACAATACAATTCAATTGACTATTCTCCTCATAATCTGAACGACGTATAACCTAGGGTGTGTGGAATTTGATTAGCAAACATCAAATCACATTACGTACACAAACTGCAAAGAAGATTATGTATGACAGCATTAGACGTTAAGTTGATCGTCCAATAGAAACCTACTAGACGGTATTGATTAAACATGATATATTAATTATATATTAACTCTATACAGTTATGTTAAGCAGGTATGGGATAGTGTCCCCATGGTAGAGTATCATGCGTGCCGGGGATGATATATCGCTTATCGTCGTGAGGGCTGAGCGCGATTTTAGTCTGAGAGATGGTTGAAACTCGATGTTTATCGGATCTGAATAGTTTTTGTTGCACAGATATTTCCTTGCCTTCGTTTAAACAGTTAACATAGTCATCGAATGTGATATGATTTTTAACTATATGTTTCTTGACACCCTTCGCCTTCTTAACAGTTCTTCGGTTTTCAAGAGCCTGTCGAATCTCCGTATCACTTTTGCTTGCCAGCTCCATTTTCTGTAGATCTAACATCTCCTCATCTTCATCTCTAAAAACCTTCGTCGAGTACATTTTTGATCGAAGGCCAACAAAATGCGTCATCACCTTACCGGCGTTCTCGTCCTTCATCATACCCAATACTTTTTTATTAACGCGCGGGATGTCATATGTATTATTCTCGGGGTAGTCACTGGTGTCGAAATGTTCATGAGCGTCACGTCTAATGTCCTCATACAGATTAGACGTTTCGACGACATATACTAGAGAATCTGTGTCACTATAGCAAATTCGCGCCTTGTCGCCGTAACGTCTTCTCATGTATGAGTAATGGAAGTCATACAGTTTTAATTTTGATATATCCAATATACACATGCCTACATATATGGGTTTGTTGAAGTAAACTTCCGTTTTGTTTAACTCGATAGCCACTAGATCTTCAGTAAAAATTGTGCTGGATTTAAAATTTGGCTTTGAAATGAGCGCTTCAGCACCGTAACGTCCTTCCCATTTGTTTACTAATTTGACTATCGAGTGCTTTCTAATGTCTTCCATCGTCTTGCCGAAAACCGCGTTATTCATAAGTTTAAACAGGTTTTTCTCGAACTCGTTTTTAGCCTGCTTACGAAGTTCAGTGTTTAAGTCGATATATGACTTTAGCCAGTTGTTCTGCTTAAATTTCAAAACGCGGTGAATTTTGGTTAACTTCAACCCATTTTCCAAACATTGCTGTAAATTTCGGTAATGTATGATGTATTGCTTCTTATCAGTAAGCGTTGCCATTAATTTTGTCTCTTTTGAATTTGGCGGCGTGCGATGCTCAGGACAAAATGGAAGATCTACATGGGCGTCGTGAATGGCTTGAGGGTATTCTAGATCAACCTCGAGAATGTATCCTTCAGGATTGTCTGTCGGTACATTGAAATTAAAGTTGTCTAAATCAAAATCATCTTCTACCCATTCAAATCCTCCATATGGTAGGTACTGAGACATCGCCCAACCGTATTGATTATTAATATCATCATAAATTAAAAATGTTGTTGGTTTTTTGAGGATTATAATTAGGTAGAAATTTGTTGTTGGCTTCAGCATACCGTTTTGAGCATTGGCTTAGACCTCCACGAATACCGCGTTCGATAAATAAAACTTTATCGATATCCGTAAGTAGTTCGAGATTAATTTTGGTTGACTTAAGCATACAATCCCATGTGTATCCGGGTAGAGTATAGTAATGCGCCGGGTCTAAGCCGTATGTTTTCAAACTGCTTGAACGAAACTGCTCAAACACATCGGCAAGAAGCAATACATCTGTTTTCAGGTATAAATCACTGTACTCGCCTAAATTTTGACAACCGAAAGAGTCCCATACATTCTCGGCATGTGCATAGCATTCATCCGTTATAGCTGTATCTGTTAAACTATTGTAGAATTTGGATTTGTCTGGTAATTGTGTCTCATCAAGTTTCGTCCAGTCATTAATGTAATCATAAGGGAAGACCCCCTTCTTAGTCAGAATTTTGAATTTTGATTCGTCTAAGTCTAGGAATTGTGATTTTAAATTTGGGTATACATCTAAATAGGATGCCAAAGTTTCTAGACCGCTAGCCAAAAATCTAAAAGAGTCTATAAATCTAAATTTTACTAAGTTGTGCTCTACATTCTTAGTAAAAGATATATAGCGCTCTTTATTGATTGGTAGGAGATCTACTCGTCCGTCAAAGTCTGAAGCTAGGTTCTTAATAATGAAATGACTGTCATACCCGCTTAAGTTATGGAAAACTACGGGTATGGTATGGCTGTCCTTGTAGTTGATGTTACATTTTGTATGGGTAGGAGCTCGATACTTACCGGTAAGGTGACAATGATCCCTCACTTTGTTGTTATCTACAGAAAATGGCTCCAGACATATGTGACAATGTGTAGCAGTACGGAATTCAGCGTCTTGCTCAGGCGATAGGGTGTTCATAGGTAGAGGGCAAAGAAACACCGTCTCAACGTTCTCAGCAAACTGCTTCATCTCTCGAGCAAACCATCCTTGGCAGTCCTCGCCACGATAAGCCCGGTAAAAGGACAAGGTATCATCATAGGAGCATTTAACGTAGTATGCTATACTATAGGGCATATGGTCTTGTACCTTGTCGTTTTCACTAGTCGGTATCAGCAGACACTCTAAATCGGCATATATGATTAATGGCGTTGATTCTTTATGCTTATGATTTTTAAATAGTACTTTTGCCTGCTCAGCTGTTGGTAGCCTTACTCGACAATCATTCATTTTAACACAGTCTTCAGTATGAAGTTGTAATTTTTTTTGTGAACGGAAGTAGTGGAGACATCTATCACATACATATTTTCGGCCGTCATGTCTGCTAAGCTGTGATGATAGCAGCCGGCTTAGATTCTTGATATAAACATAATGGAAGCGTGGCTTACAATCATCATCAGCTATCTGTTCATCATCATCGTAATATACATCCTGGTGAAGCAAGAGGTTGACGTGTTTATCTTGCTTATTTTTAGTTAAATAGGTGGGGCACACGCTGAACTTTTTCTTACTCTTCTGCTTCTCCAAGATGTATACATTAACGGAAATGTTATTTTGGTATTCGAATCTGGGTATTTGTTTAATCGTCATCGGCATTGTAATGTTTTTAAGATTCAGTACTGTAGAGAAGTGGGGGTATTTTGACATGCGTTGTGGATCTTTTTTGACTGGATAAAGAGCGCTAACAACAGCCCATGCGAAGCAGGCTTCATCATTATTATGCACGTTGATACAAGCTTCCTTTCTTTTAATCTGCTTGGGTAGATCGATATATGAAGAGCCTAGCTGCTGGGTAAACTTGTTGATGTTTACTTGGAGGTTGATGATTGATTTGAGACTCCATCCGCTCTCCTTTTGCTAGATAAAGAAATATGCATTAGTTTATTTCTAATTTATGAGATTTTTTAATCTTACTTGAAATTCCTCGAGATCTTTCAGTATAGAGTTTTGAATATTGTCTACGAACCACTGGGATATATCACTATCCTGATAAATGGCTGCATTTCTTGTATTCAAGTACTTTATTTCCTCTATGATCTCATCTTTCTTCTTGATCTCGAATAATCCAGTTAAAATTGCGTTTACTTTTAACGCCTCATCTTTCTTCAACGAATTCAGAATACGCCTCTGAAAGATAACTAAACAGTCTTCCATGAATGCCTTCGGATCAATATGCTTGATGTTAGTGATTACAGCAGTTCTGATACGTGACTTAAAAGCTGATTTCATATCAGTCCACTTCACGCGATCGCGAGCTGTCTCTTTTCGCTGACTATTGCTTCCACCTATAGTTTTTAAGGCTTTAATAATCTCCCTGTATGATCTTGCTTGGGCCAGGCAGGTTGATAGATGATTCTTAACCCCTATAGATGTTTCTTTTTCCAGTGCTCTATTGATTCTCCATACTGCTGTGCTACAGTGCTTTAAAGCACTCGAGATGGCTCGAGCATTACCTTGTAGCTGCGGGTTGTATGCAAGATCCCTTAGGTTATCAAGAAGCTGAATTGCGAATGACATCTTTTTTTTTCTTGTAGACGTTTAAGTATGGATGCGAAGAGAGGTAAGTGTTACGCGTTCAGTTGCTGCACTGAAACTGAAATCTAGAGTTAGAATTTCGTTCTATATTTCGTTTACACGTACCGCTGAGAAAACAGCTAAAAGCCGAAAAAAATTACCTAGTTACTAGGTGTCTTGAAGCGGAATTTAAATAATATGATTCATAAATCAGTTCAGTTCATATATTAAAATGCTATGCTAGTTGTAATTTAAAATTATTAAAATGCAAAAAGCAAAAAAATTTGAAAAAATCTTGGGGGGAAAAATTTTAGGAAAAAGATTTTGAGAAAAGTAATAAAAGCACTGGTCGTTTGGTTAATAGAGTTATTAAATATTAATAATAATAAAAACTCAATGGATAATTAGTGTTAAAATTTCTTATATCAAATAATTATTTTTTATATTATTACGTAGATAGGATATGCTAAGTAATTAATACTTTAATAAGAGTTGAAGATTTTTACGGTAACACTGTAGTTATATCATATAAGTCAAAAATTCCTGATTGTTTAAATAATGTATTTTTAGAAACAAAACATAATGTACCCTTTTTTAAAATTTGATTACCACGTTTTATTGTATAACACTTAAAGAGTTTTAAATAAATAAAAATAGTAACTCACCTGGACACTTATTCTTCACTCTTGTAAATAATATACTTTAGCACATACAATTTAATGATAATTTAGGAACAATTGTTTTAAGCACTTTCACTACACAGTTATTAATAAACAATTGAAACGCTTTCACAGTATAATAATGAAGTCACTACTCTACAAAGACCAATTTAATAATGGTTAAAAAAACATGGGAGACCGCTCCTTATATCACACACATGCCGGTTATGATATTGAGGGTGGTCGACTCGATCACGAAGGGCTGTTAATTAAATTCTTTTGTTAGAAATGATAATTATTTTCTGGAATATGCTTTTAAAAACGATGCAACTATTGTATATATTACATACAGACCCTTTTTATACATATATCTTAATTACCTATTGAGCTGGGGTGAAAAAAGAAGGGTCCCCTACAAAATCAATACTCTTAACAAAGGAGGGTTGATTGAATACTAATGCTTTTACAATGGGGTCGATTTAATTATTACATTACATCTAAAGAAGGAAAAATTTATTAGTTGATAAAACTTGTATGCTTGAATTTATATTTCAGCCTGGAAGCAAAATTTTTGAAAAAGGTCTTAATAAAAAGTGTTATTTTACTTTTAAAAGCGTTCATTCATCTAGAATATACGGGATTTAACACTCTGTCGCGTGAATAAACTCCCTTTTCCTTTTACGAGCGGGTCTCCGATAATATATAAATTTAAACGTAAAAAGGGAAATACTAGTTGTTCTGATATCGATTCCTGTCGACCGTAATTTAAAGTTGACATATGTATGTGAATTTTTTCTTAATTTGTTGTTAATTAGTAAATATACATAGCAAAATCCCATGTTATTTTAAAGGGGCCTCAAAGTTAGCGATGATATATGCTTGCACGGTATACGGTGTCGCGAGCCGCCGCCATCTTGGATTTGTGGTATTTTCGCTAACTTTGAGGCCCCTTTAAAATAACATGGGATTTTGCGCTCGAACTGTCCTAGCCTAACTACTCCTCTGTTGTCAAATCTTGCAGGTATAACCTGCCTAGACAACAATATCGAGCGAATTTGACGATCACGTGCTTCGTTGCCGCACGCTTTTAAAGATACGTGGGTTACAAGCTTCACAATTTGATCTACTGCCACTGTGTGGCAAGGGTACTTGTAAAGGACCATTTTGGTACTGTACTATCTGGGAGGGGAAGTTTATATATAAGTTCATTGTTTGAGACTCGTCTAAGTACTGGAGGCACAGTAATGCACACGTCTGGATTATCCCAGGTAATCATGTTTTTATAGTCTAGAGCTCTGAAATTAAGCTTTGGTACAATGTTAAATCTAACATTGTGAGAAATATTGTCTTTCTCCTCCTCTCGAGCTCTCCGTATCTTTTGCAGTGCATCTTGACGAACAGATAGCCCAGAGTCTACCACCATGTTAAGGAGAATGTTTTCCGGTAATGCAAAAAAGGCATTAGTCGGAATTGAGTTGTCAACAACTGTCCGATATTTTAACGGAAGATACCTCGATCGCCTGATAGTCTAAAAAGATGACTAGGACCTTTAGCTATGGAATTATGTCTCCTTATGATAAACCACATAGGTACGTAAACGTTAAAAAATGTCCGTCACTATATCTACTAATTTCTTCGTAGGCTTTGGTGTGGATACGTATAATCTTAATATTCTATTTGCAGGTGTGACCCAGCGGGCCTTGTGCAAACGACCAGAACTCCGAGACAGAAGTTGAGGAGCGCAAAATCCGGTGTGAATTACTTTAGATATTTCGTACAGGTACCTCTGGTTTGTGCTAAGGTCTTTTGGTATTAGGTCAGGTAAGTCACATGGTATGACATTGAACTTTGCGAGAGGAAGATTTTCGCACTCGGGAAGCGTTGATCCAATCGGACCGGTAAAAGTAGATGGTCCAAAAGTTTCACCATCAAAAAACCCAAATACACCATGGAAAGGAAGTTCGTTGAAGTGTAATAGACCAATAATTTACTGGATGGGAAGCTCTTCCAGTTTTCGGAGTATGTCACCCTTCCAACCAGTAAGTAATACTGGTTAGTAACTAATACTGGTTGGAAGGGTGACATATTGTGGTCTATGCAGGCTATTCCTGCAAGTTTTGACAACAAAGGGTAGTTTCGCAGTATTTTCCATGGAAATGATGACTCGTACTAGAGAGTCAGCAAGTCTTACATATGGTTGGTTGGCTGGGTAGGGCTTGGGAGGTGCCCGAAGTGCACCTCCCTCCTAAGGCTCTGGGTCACTTGGCAGGTTGCACACAATCAAATATATAAGTACATTTTCCTCTTCCCCCCTCCCCACCCTCTGCGTTAAACCCACGGTCACACAGGAACTTGAATTAGATTTCCGAGTCCTCGTTAATGATTTTTCATTTAAAATGAATCCCGAAGCGTATCAGTAACGCCGCCTAGGCCCATCTTGCGGAAGCTGTAACTTTAGTGTTTTTAGCGAAAATATAAAATATTGAGGCTCATAAAACAGACAGAAGTTATTGTCCGATCAGAAAAATATTTTATACGTTAGTTACCCTTATAGGGGGCAACTTTTGCCGGGAATTAGAAATCGATCAGAAGAAAAAGTTGAAAAACGACCCACCCTATTATACAATTAATTCTCTTCTTTTCTGAATGCATGCATAGTCAATATCTAAGACAATCTTTATTATAACAACCCATCTGCATTTTTGTGTTTACACAAAAAGACATAATACGATCGTGCTGATATTCTCAAAACTTCTTAAAAATCTTCTTAAACAGGAGTCGACAACCTGCGATCCACCAAGTGGTTTCATACAGACCGACAAATGATTTCAACTAAATACCGCCACACCACTCCAACCAGGCCCGCGAATTTCTACCGTACCTATGCGTAGTTCAGCAAAGATTATTTCTTATTATGGACACCGCAAAACAGGACCGAGCCTGATCGGATAAACCTTGGTCTCAAAATGTTCAGTACGTGGAGCTGAATAAGAAAAGTCAAAATAACAATTCCTGATCTTCGATTCGAGCTAGTAGATACTTGAAGTAACGCGCGCAAGGAAGAAACGCTATTCCTGCACTTGTATTGTACGTAGTATTGTACCGAGCAATACGCAGAGCAACGTACAAATTTTCAGGCACTCGGAGACGACCTGAACAAGTCCAATTTTTTATGAGTACATGACGGCGTCATTTTGGGGGTCGCTTACTCGTGCCCCACGTAGATCAGGGACTATATTAGCACTTTTCTTGTCCAATACGTCGTTCTGAGCATTTTGAGACCAAGTTTCATCCAATCGGGCTCGATCAACTATTGTGCTCGGTCAAAAGAATTTGTTCATGAATGTGGCCCGTGACATTAAAAAGTTTGTCGACCACTGTTCCCGAATAACAATCAATGACTAAAAGAAATTTTTAATCGGAATGAGCAATACGCTTGGAAGATTTAATTAGAATTTAACTTAGTTATAGAAAAGATGTCTAAATAGAATTAATGATCGAATAACATCTAATTATACAGAGTATGTCAAACGTATGCAACGACTTTATTTATCTTCTTGACACTGATAATAAAATTTGTTAACAATGTGTTTCTAAGCAGTTGATTTATTTCTCGATATTTATTTATGTAAGGTTTCAAAAGTTTTATACTGCCATTTAGACAATTGATGGATGTATTAAAATCACGGAAAAATCTACGGGCTGTCATTTAAAAAATCTTATGACGTCATTACTTTGATCACTTTCATCACAAATGAATTTCGGAAAATGGTTTGACATGCAAATGTGTATTTTTAAAAAAGATAATCGATGTGTTTCAGGACTTTTACAAAAAAATATTTGTTTCAGTTTTATTTGGTATGTTCCATACTTTTGACGCGGTCTGTATTAGGAGCAAAACATTTTCTTGAACTGTAATTGCAGACAGATTTCCTAGGGCATTAAATGCATGTTTTAATAACGGATTTTTTGAGAACATAATATTTTTTGATTATAGACACTAACAATGTCATACGGCCCTGAAGCCGAAAAATCTCTTGCCGGATTCAGGATTTGCTCAGTAAGCGTCATTATTGATACTCTATAATCAAGCATAGGCTATCATCAGTGCTAGGCCATCGACCCGATTAGAACATAATAATTTTTATGTAAGCTAAAGTCTTTGCTGTGTCCTCTACATCTCTACATTTGCTAACCCTTAACAGTAACTTCCACAAGTGTATTTTTTTTTAATTTTTTGCTTTAGTATCTATAATATATATGTTTATATATTGAAAAAGTTTTCATCTTGAATGGTATTCGAACCCAGGTCTTGCTTGCTTGCTTACAAAATTATTTTTTCTTTATTTAAAAAGTTTAAAAAGGACAACTACCGCAAGTAACACCTAGGTACAGAGCGAAACTTGTGATTTAACGGCTGAAATGAGAATCTAAGATAAAAAAGCGATTATGATCTTAGCAACTGGAGAAACCCCAAGAAGAATAGAGAAGCTGTATTTACCTACCATTCTCTTCGCCTGTCCAGAGGCATTTCATTGGCGTCAAATAGGGAGATGGTGACACTGATGGTATGCTGTTTTACTTTGCAAGTCATTTTACATATCGATACCTGCAACCAAGACTAAAGTAACTGATATTTTGGGTGAACGGTGCAGACCACACACCGTTCACCTATAGAACTGATTGCAATCTACCGAATCCCAGAAACCTACTAACGGGGTCTGCAACAGCCGTTGCAGGGCCGGCTAATAGATGATACAATCAGAAAAAATATGTGGTAGAGAATACTTCGGTTAACGAGTTCTCGACGAATACTCCTAAACGTTGCAAGAATCCAAGAATGTTTTACGTGGAGCACCTGTCGTAAGACTTAATTCCCACGTTCCTTCCAGAAGGAAGTAATTGAGATACGCTCAATCTCCTGTAAGCAGATATCGAGTTACTTTGTTTTTAAAAGTTCTTACATTTTTTACAGCCCACAAATCTCGGGATATTACATTATAAATTCGTGGTGCGAGGTAGTTCATATACCTAGTGCCAATAGTCTTACATGTTAGTTACATTTGTAGTATCATAACCGTGACTAATTGTTGTCTTTGAGTTTTTATGATAGTTACCTAGTATAGGCCTTATATATACGTATAGCTGCCTGATCGTACATACTTTAGTTTCTGCATACAGTAATGTGGTTGAAAACAAATTATCCTTCAACAATATTATTCTCAACACTGTATTTTGTACAATCTCCAGAGGCTTTAGAGTGGACTGGTAAGCTCCACTCATTGCAATCAATCCATACTGTAACAGAGATTGTATCAAAGCAAAATACACTGTTTTCAATTGAAATATATTATTTACAAATAGCTTGAGTTGCTTTAGAAGACAAAATAATTTTCTAATTTTCTTAATTACTTCCTGTATATGAATATTCCATTTTAGATGACTATCGACATGTATACCCATATACCCAAATACTTTATATTTGTAATTATTTGTATTTGAACAGTAGTTGCCAGTATCTTTCGTAAATTTGGTAGTGGACAATCCTGTTCTATACGAGATGAATAGCACGCATTTAGTTTTTCCATAATTTAAGGTAAGTAGATTAACATCAAGTCATTTTTGTATATTTTTCATGTTTTCACTTTATGTATTAAAAATGTTTTCCCATGAAGACCCAGTAAAATATAGTACCATATCGTCTGAGTAAGAAAAGATTCTGTAGGCATTATTGGATTTTAGCAAGTCATTTATGTATACTGTGAACAGAATTGGCCCTAAAATACTACCTTGCGGAACACTGTACTTTCTCCTCTAATTTCCAAGTGTTCAAGTTTATCTATCAAAATCTCATGTCTAACTGTATCAAATGCTTTTGATAAATCTAATAATACAGCAGCTGCATTTATACCACGGTCAACATTTTTAAAGATATGAGTTGTAAGTAGTTCAATTGAATTTTTAGTACTTATGTTCACGAAAACGAAACTGATTTTGTGACAATAATTCATACTTTTCTAGAAATTCTACTAGACGAACCTGTATTACTTTTTCTACTATCTTTGATACAGTAGCCAACAGCGCTAAGGGGTGGTAGTTAGCTACATCACTCTTCTTCCCGGTGTCAAAAACTGAGATTATAATAGCAGTTAGAAGACGTCAGAAAAATTGTAATCTCTAAGATTAAGTTACAAATATACAATAGGGGTTTGACGATAAATTCTTTAATTTGGGTCAAATCCTCGCCAGTAATACCATCCCATCCCGCTGACCTTCCTAATTTTAAGCAGCTCATCTTCAGTGACAGGATTTAGGAATAATGTGCGAATTATGAAATTTGAAAAAAAAGTTGATTCTCAAAGTGTATTCCGTGGAACCCTGGGGTTTTGTGGAAATATTTTGGCGTTCCGCGGGACCAGTTGTAAGTCATGTAATATAATAAAAGGATACCACTTGCAAAGCTTTAAACTTTCCTACAATAACGGCCTAATAACTATTTTATTTGTTGGTGCCTTTGGCTATTTATGTGAAATACAAAAACACAATATCGCAATAAACTGGATGCTCTTGAGTATCAAAATAAACGGTTTAAATTTATTTATTTACAAATATGAAACTTAATGAAACACCGATATTAAGTAGTGTCAACTAATATAGAAAACGAAAGCTGCAATATAAAAAAAAGAAACACGCAAATTTGCCCAGGAGAACTCTCAAACAAACTGGAACAAAAATCAGCTTTATGTTTTAAATATATAGATAAGCCGGAGTAGTTACGAAACTTGCCACCGTGCAAAGTGAGATGGCGCCGCAAGTAAATGTTCAATTCGTGCATCTCAAATTAAACATTTTATATTTATTTAAATTAAAAATATAAACATTAAAACATTGTAAAAATAAAATAGTGTTGATTGATCTACACAACGAAAGCTTCAATATAAAAAAAAGAATGACGTAAATCGGCCCAGCGGAACTCTCAAACGAACTGGAACAAAAATAACCCTTGTGTATAATTATTTATTGTGTATTAAATATATAGATTCCATATTTCATATATAGATAGGTTGTAATACATTGGGAAGCCTGCAATATTAAAGAAATGAGGATTCAATAAAAAAGTTTCGGTTAATATAATAGCATCAAAATAATTATCATTTAAAACATCTAGCAATATTAAAAATTAGTCAAAATGTTATGAAATACTCCGTATATTCATTTGAAACATATTGATTCGTTATCTGCAACTAAACTGTTGCATTCTGCAATCTAATCTATTTCTATGGCATTAAAAGTTTTATATTCATCGCACAAGTTTCTATTCAGTTACTATTTTCAGAATATTGACATTTAGTTTTCAAACTGCAGGACAAGCAGAGGAAAGCAGGCAAAACATTTCAAAATGGGAACGATTGCTATGAACTTACTGCGGCGTGTAACGATGAAAAGGCCAAAATACAATCAGGAATTGTTTCAAGCAAATTTTGGCATTTTTAGTAACATACCTTTGGAGTCTTTTCAGCTTTGTAGCTCTAATTTGGCGAGTTGTTTCTAGATGCAAGATCTAATTTAATTATTAACCATATAATCTATGAACAGAATTGGAAAGTCCTTTTTCATATTTTTTTATAGTTATAGAGATGAGTCATGACTAGGGTTTCTGACCCGGGAATTCCCGGGACTTCGGTCCCGGGAATTACTCTATTCTTGTTGTCAAGAGTCCCGAAAAAAATAACTCGAGACACGGAACTTTTCTATACAAGGTATTTAATTAAAATTTTTACTTTAGAATTAAGGTTTTATTGTGTTTCTTTGCACAGATGGTGTTCTTAATCAGTTTTTTAGGTACTAAACAGTCTTTGCAAACACATACAAATTATTTACAACCTGTCTATAAACAATCAATAAAGGGATTAGTTTCAGTAAGAAAGTACCGTTAGGTATGGTCATCTCAGCATTCTTTCTAACTAAACTTGCAGTTTCTATTCAATTATATTCAAAAAGGGTCTCTATTCGGAATTTCCTCTCGTATTTATAAACAGGTAAGGTACTCTTCTTAAAGACCTAAACAGAATGTTTTTACTTAAAAATTCATATTGAAGTATGGTCTTAATCTCTATAACAATCGGTTGTTTTCAATAGGTAAAGGGTTCCCAGAATATTTTGCTAGTTTTTATAATGACAATACATAGTATAATCAATTGCTTATAGTAGTGTGTATTCACTAGATTTCGGAATTTGTTTCATCTGGCTTTTATTTACCTATTAAATTTATAAATAAAATGTTTTTTGTTTAGCTTCAAGATGAAAGCGAATGAAGAAACGAAAATGAAACTGGCAATGTAATTATTGCCCCAAATCTCGAATTCTAGTGGGTCCATGCGGCAATTAAATGCATGCACAGATCGCATTTAAAAATATATTGAAGAAGGTATCGTACCTTGTACTTCAAATAAATTAAAAATTAATAATCGATTTTAAAATTTTGCAAAACAAGGAATTTGAGTGATATTTTATGTATCTCAATAGATCCAGGAGATGGAATATCAATTCGAACTATTGCTAATAATATTTATCATGTTCATATTCAGGAAAACTGTTTTATAATAGCTACGAGTAACTTAAAACTTACCGGCAAACAATACAACACTAAACAAGAAAGGAGAGAAATAATTTTATGATCGGAGAATTTTATTTATGTACTGCTGTGCTTTTCATTAAATAATTGCAGTTATTTTTCAATGGGAACTTCTGGCAAAAAGTGATTAGAGGATTAATTAAAGCAATTTCAAAAACAAATATTTGGTTTTTTGTGCTAGGTGCCTATGTAAAATTACTATCCGGGATTCCCGGGACTTTCGGAAACAAACAGTCTCGAGTCCCGGGAATAGCGAAATTGTCGAGACCCAGAAACGCTAGTCATGACTGATTACGATACAGAACATTTGAAGCATTTTATAAAGATTTATAAAAAAAGTATTTGTAATATAACGTGTTATTTGTAATACATAAGCAACGATATCCGAGGTTAAACATGAAAATCTATTAAATTAGCTTTTCCTGTTTTCATGTTAGTGTAGAAAATGTTTCCAAAATAAAATATATGCTATTTTAATAAAAGCACTCAAACTGTATTGAACTTTTGTTTAAATATTCATGTTATTGATAATATCAGCAGCAAATAATATAAAAAATACTAGCGGACATTTAGATACGTATTTCTTTAGAGATTTTTGTTGTCGCCATACATATTTTTAAAGAAAGTCATTCTTAATATAACGTGGCAGATGAAAAATGGGTTCCGCGTACATACAAGAGAGTAGATCCATCTGTCGCTTTAGATCGCTTGATAGCGAACTAATTTACGAAGAAACGCAGGGGTTGTTATAACAGATTGTATCTATTAGACGAATTATGGTAGACTAATTTCGTTCCACGTATGTATAATGTGTATCTATTTTAAGGTGACATTTTCTACATAAGGTACAGAAAGATTTCTTTCGTTCTCTATTTCATAATGTTACAAATCAAATCATCGAATTTCTTACATAAAAGGCTATTTTTAAAATAAAATCATTATTCTGGAAAAATATTTTCGGAAAATTTGATTGAGAAACGCAGATGTTGAATACTACTTTCAAATCGAAATCTAATAGAGCAAAATTTGAATAATCGTAAGTTATTACTATAAAGAGCAAAATTCAAATAAGAGTTAAAATGGTCCAATCGCGTTCTGAACTGGAGTAGCATATTGGATTTAGAATCAAGTTGAAAATTCAACGGGTTGGGAAGTGGAATACCAGAAGGGGAGAATGTTATGCTTATCTTCAATTTAACGGTATATTATTTATTGAACGGTTTTGATATTTTCAAATAAACTTAAAATTTTCTCTAATCCTGGACTTTCTCTGGGAAAGTGCTTTTCCTTTCGTATATTTCAACTCTAGAGATTTAACGTAGAATATTGTGTATTGCGCAAAAATGACAGGTACAGATCTCCATATCAATTCATTTCACTTAAATTATAGAGAACTTTCATATCGTGCATATGACACATATCAGCTATATAAAGTTTATAAAAGCATATTGAACCTATCCATCCCCTAGCCTACTTCATTCCTAATTATACATTAATGTAATCAAGTTTTCTGTTAACAAACTTTATGAAATCAATTTTTAACAAAGGTAAAATTTCTTAAGTAAATACAGCTGGAAATCAACTGCAAGCCAACAAGTACAGCCATATAAAATTCATTATCGGTTTTGCAATGAATCATACCCCAAGCAGCATCTAATTAGCAGTAACTGAGATCGGAACTTTAATTGAGTAGTTGTTACGCAACTAAACTAACTATGTAGTTCCATTACTTCTAAGTAGCTTTTAAAGTATGTGGAACAGTATTGCTGGTTAGTATAATTACTTTACAGTTTTTAAAAATTTTAAAGTAGCACCGAAAGTTCCTGCCACCTGTCTGAAACCATTGCTTAACCTTTAAAGTAACTAAACTTTACAGTAGTATTGTAAGTAAAACTTATGTATTTTGATACCTAGGAGAATTACTTTAAAGTAATTTTTACTACTTGTTTTGCACCAGGATTACTACAAAGTTCCGTTACTAATAAAAATTACCATGAAGTGACAGTAACTTCTATTAGGCAATCCAAACTAATATAGCTGCTGTGGGCAAACATTCCTGTCGGCGCCATAAAATCACCATTTGACAGTGTAACGGACAGTTTTTCTGTCTATTCCTTTATTTTTAAAGACACCTTGTATAGTTATAAAAATTTCGACTGGCAATGTTTGTTTGCAACGCCATCTAGGTTTGGTATTTTAACTAAAAAATATCGATTTTTCAATAATCCCTATATGGTTATAAAGGTTTTCCGACGTTATAATTGGCTAATAAGCAATACAAAAATCACAGACGCTTCTTTAAAATAGTTTTAAATGGTTATATTCCCTTTTGCTGGGTGAATTATAATTTTATTAATACATAGAATGGTTTTGTGATTTATTCAAAGTACGAGATCGTTGGTGGAAAACAGCGAAATTATAGTTTTCGCCGCACTACGCTTTGTTGAAGTTACGCTTTGGAACATTCATCTTGAACCCCTTTAGAATTTGAAAAAGGTAATAGTCATCTTTTTATTTTAATTAAAGTTTCTTCTTGTTTTATTGATGTGATCAATAAACTTTTCTTTACAATATCGATCATTATTTTTAAGGTAAACCGTCGCACACTGGGGACATCTCATATAAGTAGGTGCTCAAAATAGGATTTCTAATTTGTAGCCATATGAAAAAACATAATGCAGGCATGTAGACAAGTATTTAACACATTCATATGCTAAATATTAAATCGGTAACAGTTGTCATCGCGAAGATATGAAGGTGACAAGTTACTTTATTCACTCGGTTTTTCGCAGTTTTATCTTCTCTCTTGAAAATACTCGCGGTTCCTATGTGTTATTTCTTAAATTTTGTGACGGATTATTATAAATAACACATGTCTCGTTTAGAGCAATGTATGTAGATAACATTATCACTTTGAACAAACTGTTTTAAACGATTACTTTTGTTTTAAAGGCTAAAAACTAAATTGGGTCTATTATTTCATAGTATTGCAACCCACAAGTGATTCACTGGAACCTTCTCCAAGGAGGCTCACAATAACCTGGTGCACCTTGCTGACATCTTCAGTAGATTTGAAGTAACGTTAATAAACCAAATTAAATAACAAAGATAATCAGGTGGGTTAATTATATCCTTTTTTTGTGGAAGCGTTAATTGGTTAACTTGATAAAAATTTAGGAGTGGATTATTATATTTGTGATAGAAATTTTAATGTTGCAATTTAAAGAAATTTTGACATGAGAATAAGTAAATTTTTAGGAGACTGAATTTAATATTTCTCGAGTAATATTAATAGTTTTCAAATCGAATAACGATCATAGTGAGAATTTTTAATGTATTGTTAATTTAGTTGTATTATTATAATCCATATTGTAACGAAGTTACTTAATTTTTGGTTATTTATTTTGGGTGTTTGAATAAATATGGTTATCTTCGCGTGCAATCTCATTCCGTCCGGATAAGAGACCGACTCGAGAGAGTGCACGCGTCCCTTCCCTAACCGATATTTGGCGTGCGCCGCTCCGATTTACTCCTACCATTTCTCCCATGCTCAGAGAGCGCCTATATAAACAGGCGCAGAGCGATGATTTATTCAGTCCGCGTCCAGGACTCCCAGCAGGACCAGCCAGCCAGCCAGAGCCAACCGGACCGTTCCTGGGGAATATAAGAGTAAGATCTCTGACCGATAAACCGAGCCCCTTTCCGCCCGTTGTATTCCTTACCTCTTTTCCGAGACTTCACTGCGTGTTAACCTGGGAGTCTCATCCCTCTCCCTTTTCCGAGACTTCACTGCGTGTTAACCTGGGAGTCTCATCCTCTCATCCCTCGCCCCTTTCCGTTACGTAGCGTTGACTAAAAATGCTGATTGGGATTTGTTTCGACCGCGTAAAATAACCAAAATCAAGATATATTGGAAGATATAGATAAAATGTGTTTAAAAAACCACTTGGACTTTTGGAACGACGTACTTGGGCAGTTTAAACTGATTATTTACTTGTTACTACAGAAATCTATTAAAAATTGTTGAGAAATTTGACTTCAGTAGTTTGAATATCTGCTTCAAGCTTTTAGGTTTTCATTCAGGATGATACAATGAATCTTTCTATGTGATTCTTTGCAAGCAAGATCTATCTGAAAGTCAAACAAGTAGCATGAGTGCGATTCATCGAATTTTTCTCAATATCAAAAAAATGTTAAGTGTATTATTCATCTGTAAACAAATTTCCTGTATTAACAAAAAACATCTTGCATGATTCTTTAATATTCGATAACGACTAACTACCACAGCCTCACGGATAAAAAGGCCAAATGCAGTCAATTCGAGAAGATACCTCTTTTGTTTTAAGCTGTCAACTTCTAATAATAAAATGGTTTACGTAAGTATATTGGCATATCCTACATCAGTCTGGCTATGAAGAGAAACACTCATTTAAATCGAAAATAATCATATGAAAATTTAGGCAAGGAAAATAACTTAGCAGTGTACTGGAGCCGAAACAGTTAAAACGGAGTTAGTATAAGTTTGAAAGCGATATATCCCCCCAAGAACGCTGTTAAGCAAGTGATGGCATATTCAGGATTGAGGGGGGGGGGCTAGGGAGATGGGGGATCGTCCGTTTAGAGTAAAATCGACTTATTATTGTTAGTAGACATTAAAAAAATGTTTTCTGATGTTTTCATCCAAAAATAATTTGGGGCAAAAACCGCATCAAATCGACCCTCCTCCAAATTTGTTCTGAACATAAAACAAAATTTCCATGGCATTCGTTTAAACAAAAATAAGATAATTTCAATTCAAGACAGAGGGGTATCAAGCTGTGAAGTGAAACACACTGTATTATGTAGTATGTATATTTCAATTTATCAATTTATAATATATTTTAATTTATAAAACAATACAATTTGTTGCAGATGTCATCTTTTTAGGAAAGAGTCATACAGAAAAAGGATCCTAAATTAAAGTTTAATCAAACCCTAAGCACAATATGTAATAAAAAGAAATTACGTGTAAATGTCAGCTTTGTTCTTTTTGCGACTGAAGTTTTATTGTTCATAAAAAAAAACAAAAACTACTTTGGTTTTGTTCTTTACTCTACCACAGTCTAATTAAAAATATTGTTTGCTCCCGTTAATGGAAATCCCGGGAAACGGTATTGGTTCTATGTAACATTATGGTCAAATCGTGAATAAACATAATTCATTGCGTTTCGCAGTTAGTTTCTTTTTTAATTACTGCTGTGGGTCAATTATTTTTAAATATCTGCAAACCATAAAAACTGATAGATACCATTTGCATTTGACAACACACATTTTGCAATGTCGATATAGTAAAATTATATTTAACGAACATTAGATTTGTTGATTTTGATTAAGTTCGGATTTATTATTTTGTTTGTTCATGAAGCCAACTTTTACTGACGTTTGTTGAGTTATGACAAACATGGTATAATCATATTGTTGATATCAGAATTGTTGATCAATGCTATTTGTACAAAATGGAAATTAAATGATTATTATCTACTTTTTATTAGGACTGGACTTTAATATGGGTGTCCAGGAATTTTAACTGTGCCGCCCCCCAGATCGGTTTCAAATAAATAAAAAACAATTATGAAATAATTTTGCTTAATATTGATGGTGCTTATTGTTTGATTCAAATCGTTTGATTTAAATATCATAGGTCTTAGAAATAAACTCAAGAAGATACAGTACGTAGGAATTTATGATCCCTAAAATGCTGTTCGCACTATACTTTTTATTCAGTTATTTCTTATGAATAATTATGAATAATAGATATAATTAATTAAAAAAAAGCCCTTTGAAAATGTAGAATACGTATTTTGAAATAAAAAGAAACAACAATAAACAAATGCAAATAGTATTAATAATAATAATAATCAACAAATAAATTTAGAAATATAATTTAAATAATATTAATTAAATAATCAAACTTTTTCCAAAACTAACAGTTAAAATAAAAAGAAGTTACCGAAGCAGGGATCGATCCTGCGATCCACGCGTTACCACGCAGATAGCAGCTCTGCGCCTATTCATAAATCGCTATTGTATGATGCGATGTTTTCAAAACTTAGTTACTGGAAAACTATAAAGCATTCGAAAACACATTTAACTTTGTGAAATCATTTGTATACAAATTACCAATTGAAAAATATCCTAATTTGGTTTTTAATATCAATAAATAAAATTGGGCCCTTATTTAATTAAAAACATGTTTTGTTATAGAATCGCTTATAAAGCTGCAAACTAAACAAGAAAAGCAAACTTTCCGGTATTTAGCGGATTTAATTTGAAAAGAAATAATCTAAAGGTATAACATTACAAATTATTTCTATAATAGTTAGCGTCATTATAGTTATTTTTTTTATAATTTGAATATTTGTATTCAAATAAAACCGGCGAATGAAATTTGAAAATAAATTGCATCGGAAATATTTCGGTTTAAGTTCGGTCCTGATATATTTCGGCAAACCAATAACCACCTGTGCGCGTATTTGATTTTCTAAGTACTTAAGCGAGTTTCATTTAATTTGTTTTTCAGTTTACCAGTTCCTAGTATGAAACAATCTATAAAAAGTTGCAAGGTCCCACTAGTTTAACTCACATAACTAATTATAAATTGCTATATCAAGCTCAAGTTGACTTAGTATACAATGTTGACACATATTTCCAACTTTTATTAAAGAAGAATTGTCGGTCCGCTGGTAATCATTCTCGAATAGCTTAGCGGTAAAGCTTCTGCCTAGACTGCAGAGATCCCTGGTTCGATTCCCGGTCGGAGAATGATAATTTTTCTATATGTTTATAATTTCTTTATAATGCATTTACATTAATTTAATTAATTAATGTAACTTACTGTAACCAAACATAAGCAAGATTACATAAAGAACCGCAGCTCTGTGTATGTGTGTATACATGTTATTTAATGCTTCTGCTTAGTCTTGTTTAAATGTTTATGAAAATCAATAACGTGCGGTTAATCCTGAATTAGCCGTATAGTATATATAACAAGCTTTATTATGAATTGAACAATGTAACTACAATGGATTATCGTATAACAAGAATTTCAGGAACAAATAGTTTGTAAAGATAAAATAATAAGAAATTTCGCAGATATTTTGAAAATATTGTAGGGTTACCTGTATATAAGAGTATAACCGGTAAATTAGAATTTCAGAAGACATGTTCATGTTTTTCACAACGATAATATGAATTTCTAAGGTGATTGTTTTCTAAATATATAATAAATAAACTGCATTGTAAATTCTAGCTTAGTTTTGTTTCTTAGATACTAATAAGTTCATTCTTAAGTCATTTTGTAGCCACCTTCTTTCTTCTATTTCACTCATTTATAGTAAGTTTATCAATAAGGAAATATTTGGTGCGAATACCAAGTTTCACTTTTAAGGTAATACTTTCTTTCAGTATCGGCTGGCAGGTGTCCGCAGAGGTGACAATGTCTTTAAAGTCGAAGTTGCACTGCATAACTTGTCATTATTACAGTAACTACAATTATTTTCCGTTTTTTTCTCCGTAATAATTACATTTTTTTATCAAAATTCAAAAACCATCAGAAATGTAAAAGCATATACCACAACATTTATATGAACCAATATCTTAATAAAATGGTGACTTTTTCAAAATATAACCTTAAATGAATTAATTAATTCTACCCACGAAATTCTCCTCGATTCTATAAATTGCAGCATAAATTCATTTAACTGGTTTTATCTTAAAAAGTAAGCACTTTATCAAAAAAGTGCGCAATATAAAAGTAGTAGATTAGATTTTCAGTTTATAATGCAATTTTAATTTTAGGGAATAGAGCAGTCGTTACGGAGAAAACCGAAAAACAATAATTGTAGTGTACCGTAAGGATGATAGTGTCGCAGTCGCGCAGTAAGGTTAGACCTTAAAGACATTGCGAACCCGCTGCGGAGATACTTGCCAGCCACTCTTTATAAGCAACTTTCAACAAAAAATGATCTGTATACTTCTGTGTACAGCGTAGTATAAATACTCATTTATATTAATACAAAGCTTTGCAAACAAAAAAAAATCCAAGTGTTTGGTTTGTGGAGTGATATTCAACATTCAATATGCGTCTATTATTTCAACAGCCAGTGTAAACTGAAAAACGTATAGCATACGATCAATAAAATAAACAGCGGAAACACAAACAAAAAATTACATAAATATTCGTAAAGTACTATTGAATGTAGTTCAAGTGTTCATTCACGTTTCAAATGCAATACACTAACTGAAACCCACATTATGATATATAAACAATATACATACTTGAATTCAATCGATACATAGCAGACCTATCCATCCAATACAAAATCTGACGTTCGCATATCAAATGTCGAGTTGTCGAACATTTCAAAGCAGGGACGTAAGTGGGTGAATATTGCTGAATAGGTCCCGAGTACTAGATAAATAATATAAAACCAAAATGAATCCGGGATTGGCAGATACTCCGAGCGAACAGACTAACAAGTGATGTATTCGGGAACACGTGATATGAATAGAAGAGATACGCGTCTCTCAGTTGTAGCAGAAGCTGCTTGAATCTATTTTTAAGTATTATGTTATACGCGCTTTGTGCAGAAGCCGTTCACTCAAAAAAACAAAAGCAGATTATTTTTTTCGCTTTATTTAGATGAAGGTTAATTTTATGAAGTTAATTAATGGTTTACATTAAATTATATTTTGAATGCAAATTTATACAGAAATAGATATCGCTTCGGCTTGGAATCGAACCCAGGACCTTCCACTGTCTAGGTGGTATCTCTACCAACTGAGAACTACTATCAGCATAGCGATAAATTTTCATATAGAAAATTGCTTGTAGTGTCATTCAACTTTAATATAACAATGACAAAAATTTGAAT
The DNA here is from genome assembly GCA_929113105.1 of Agrypnus murinus. NCBI lineage: Eukaryota > Metazoa > Arthropoda > Insecta > Coleoptera > Elateridae > Agrypnus > Agrypnus murinus. The sequence goes on along the minus strand of OV816023.1, from coordinate 5,839,971 downwards.
CTTTTAAGTTGCAAACAAAACATATCACATTTGTATTTGTAAAAATAAGATTGCCTTCCGTAACTAGTTCAGTTACGAATGTCAGGACCGGATCCAAAATTCAATAAAGATTTAAAATTTTTTGTAAATCTTTTCGTTTTCGACCTATACTTGTCAAGGTAAATTAGCTTTACTACCTCCCATCTACCTACCATTTAAAGGATATCTGTTATTTCTGAATCACCTTGTATAAATACTGCACTATTTTCCGGGTTTCACTCCGCGTATTCACTATGTCGAAATCTATGTTGTGAGACGTACCATTTACATGTTGTGCTAGTGAAGACGTTCTCTCATTTTTGTTAACTGCATTTCGGTGTTCTTCTCTTCTTACTTGAATTCTTCTGTTGGTCTGCCCTATGTAGGATTTTCCGCAGTCTTTACATGAGATTTCATATACTCCTTGGCTTTCTAATGGTATTTTTGTTTTTGCGGATGGTAGCATGTTTCCAAACTTTTTGTCGGTGTTGAAGATGGTGTCGATGTTGTGTTTTCTCAGCACTCTAATTATTCTATCCGTAGTCTCTTTGATGTACAGTAAGTACGCTTTGGATACCGATGTTTCTTCATCTTTTGGCTTTGGGTCTCTTGGTGTTAACACTTTCTTGATGTTTTTCAACGTGTATCCATTTTGTTTTAATGCCAACTTCACATCTTCTAGTTCTTGATGTTTATTAGCATCATCAGTCAATCGTTGCGATCTGGTTATTAACATTTTGACTACTGATTGTAGTTGCGTTGGGTGGCAATGTGACGGCGCGTTAAGATAGCGATTTGTGTAGATTGATTTTCGGTATACTGTGCATCCCAGGCTGCTATCTTCCTTTTTGATTATTGATACATCTAGAAAAGGTAGTTGATTGTCTTTTTCAATCTCCATTGTGAATTTGATCTTCTGGTGTATGTTGTTTAGATGCTGTAAGAACGTTTGCAGTTTCTCTGGTCCATATGGTTTCCATGGGTACATATGATAAAAATATTGTCTACGTATCAAGGCCATAGTCTAGGTTTGTCGCTTGCTGTTCTAGTTCCCGACCTTCTCATTCTTCCACGAATACATTCGCTATTACTGGTGATAAAGGCGATCCCATAAGTGCTCCTTCCACTTGTTTGTACCGCTGATCTTTGTAGATGAAGTAGGTGTTGTTTAGACAGTGTCTCGTTAACTCGATGATTTCATTTGAGACTTGATATTTCCGTTGTATCATATCTACTGCTTTTTTTACTGGTACATTCGTGAATAATTCGGCTACATCAAAGCTAACTAGCAGATCTCCTGGCGCCCCTGTTGTATCTTTTATACGCTCGATGAAGTGGCTTGCGTTCTTGACGTAAGATTTTGCTTCTTCGGCATAAGGTTGCAGTTGCTTGGCCAGGAATTTCCCTAGAGGTTGCGGAGCTCCATCCAATGCAGCTCATAATGGGTCTTAGCGATACGCCTTCCTTGCAGACTTTTGGTAGTCCGTACAGCTTAGGGCATGTTGACGACTTCTCTCTTGAGATTAGTTATACCTGTTGTTCTTGACTGAAACTGCAGGCTTTTATTTTGGATTTGGTGGTCTTCTCTACAACACATGTTGACGATGTATAAAAAGCTTCAGTTATTATTTTGAATTTATTAATTATTTAAATTCAGATAGTGTGCAGGGAGAAAAGACAATTCACTTATCTAATTTGGTGGCTTCTGTAAAGATCTGATGAGGATTTGTGGTTGTATATTTAGATCTGATATGGCGTGGAAACAACTCTATTTTAGAATTAAACAACGATACAAAAAATCTGATTGGTCCGTTCAGATTTGAACAAAAGGTTTTCCTTCACATAAAATAGACGAATGAACCCAAACAGCGCCAGAAAATTCTAACGATTGTGAGACATACACATATTTTTTAATGCTATTCTAAGGACAGATCACTTTCCATCACAGTGGAAAATAGCACAAATTATTCTCACTCTAAATCTACAGAAACCAACTGAATTGGTTATCCATCTTATCGAAACTGTTCGAAAAGTCGTTCCTGAAAATTAAACCTTTTTCTGAAAAGCAGACAATAATCTTCGAACATGAAATTCGGGAACATTCACTACTGAACAGATACGCCATATAGTAAACAATCTAGCCAACACGTTTGAAGAAGTAAATATTGTTTGGCAGCTTTTTTGGGTATTACCAGAACCTTCGATAAAGGCATCAAAGGTGCTTATTTAAACTCAAGCTTACTCCCAACCATATTATCAAGTGCTTGAGTCGTACCTCGCAAATAGGTACTTTCAAGTAAAGCATCATACTACAGAAAATATACACAATATACACAGCCGATATACGGACTTCGACAGCCATAATGGTCGCTTTTTTCGCTGATGACAAGATCTATCAGTGCCCTTCGATCAATTGCAGCAGTCGTTAACATGTCTCCATGCTTAGCTGAAAAAGGGGGGAATAAAGGTAAATAACTCAAAATGTAATGTACATGGTGTTACAAAATCTGTCTCAGTTAGACTGAACGCTTAGGAACTGCCATAAGAAAACATCGTGAAATATTTGGGCATGCATTTAGATAGACGTCTAACGCGGGTAACGCATAACTTTATGAAAATAAAGCAGCTCGGATTTCAATTCAGTAAATTTTATTCGTTCATTGGGCTTAAATACCAACTATTAACCAACAAAGTAGTAATAATTATATGAAGTTATACTTAAGTCAGTCTGGATGTACGGTAACATGTGTACGGTAACGTGTGTATGCCCAACACTAGGGCTTTGCCAGCAACAGAAACCGTATGGTATGTTAATAACGAGACTATTCACCGCAATCTCACGATATGTACGGCACGGGCAGTTGGTAATGAGCGAGTGAAAAAACTCTTCCGATTGGAAAACCATCTTGGCATTGAATATACTTGGTATAATAGTAATGTTACATGTCGCCTAAAGCGGTAAAAGCACTTGACATTACTATAGTTTTTACAAAAATAGAACCACTATAACCAAAACTAGTCGCAGATTAAGTTAAGTGAGGGCTTGATTGTAAGCTACTAACCTACAATGCATTACGAATGTAGCTAAATTTTAAGCAAATTATTCTGAAATATTCAAATTACCTTAAAAAGATTAGAAAACGAAAACTCATAAGGAAGGTTAGGAAAGTTATAGTTAAAAAAATTGAATTTGTTTAGATTTCCTGGATAATCGAATTAGTCCTAAAGTGATGATGGGAAGATATAGATCATATTAGCCACTCTTATTGCATCCCACAGCTTAAAGTAACATTAATTCTACACTTTAACTAAAAATAAAAAAGTTGATTATATATTAATTATTGTTGTATTACCTATTAATTGATTATTATTGAAATTGAATAAATGTTAAATTACTAGTACCTAACACAGAATAATAAGATAAAATAAGTAACAAACAATGAAATAACAACTTAAAACAATAGTATATACTTATCAGATAATATCATACTCATGACGTCACAGTAATCTCCTTATCAAAATGAAACCACAACATTATATCACTTAAGATCAAATCTATACACTCAATAAGTTTGAAATTTTGTATAGTTATTCACAAAATAAATAGGACCCACTAATGTTTTTTACAATTTTTGGAGTACCTTTAAGATTCAAGTGTGCCCAATACAAAATTACAGTGAGTCTTATTTATGGAGATGTTATATTCTAAAATGAAATAATAATTAAGAAGGCCCACGTTCTGGGCACCAATACACTAGAAGTGATACTTCGATAAAAAAAACTTTGATTTGAATTGAAATTGGCTAGCTTTAGTGAAAATGAAATATAACAACCCAAAAGTTTTTCTTTCTCCCCAACGAGTAACTCAGGTATATGTTGATTGGGCATGAGATAAACAAATTATAAAAATCTTATTGATTCTTGCACCCGAAAGAAAAGAACTTACTACAAATGCACTTGAAATTCTGCAAGTGGAAAAGCAGCAGACTTAAACCCTGTATGTGCAGAAAATAAATGTATGCTAGCATAAATATCAACACAAATAAACACATACATAAATCAAACACAGCTTTTCATTTTATTAAAGGTAGATAAGAATATTTATTCAAGAGAATGTAAAAACAGTTGTTTAAATTAAACAGTTGTTAAAAAAAGAAAAAACGGAAAATCTTTCTTGAGCTAGCCCAAATGTGTTGCTTATTAGTTACCAACCTGACATGGGGGTTGTAACTGGTCTCCATTTGAACAAACTACGACAAACATAAAATTGTCAATCAAAATGAAAATGTTAAACTCAATACACAAATTGAAAATTATAAAAATGTTACAAACATTGTTCTCAAAGAACCTCTCAAATTAAAAATGAATTTAAATTTATTTTCTGATTGTCTTTATCATTTATTGTTCCTAATGTGAAACAAATCCTTTATATTGACCCACCTTGATTTGGTTAACAAACAAAATCTGTTGACTTCTCCTTGAAATAATCTTTGTACTCAGTCCAATAATCTAAACATTATTATTCCAAATCAGCTGTGACCCAGTAATATTGAAAACCAAATCCATACAAATTGTAGAAATGGAAATTGATGAAATTATTCTCTTTGATTTATTAAAATAAATCAATCACACTTGCCAGTGATTATTAAAAAAAAACAAATCTTCTGTGTTTTTCATAACAGGTAACAATCAAATTCCATATTATTATGACGTTTGTTTACATTGAAAACACGTGGTTAATCATAACCTAACTTTATTTTAGGATTTTTGAATATGAGTGGAGCGTGGATCCTTCCAATACGCTTTATACTAAATTTGTTTTTTTTCGGGGTCCATTTATATGATTTCTGAATAACAGTTGAAAAACACAGCAAAGTTTCACAAACAACGGAACATCACAATCTGTCATGACGTCAGAAACGAAAACACCTAATCAAAATTAACACTAAACTAAATTCTAAAGACAGAAAGGTAGCTGGCAAAGAGACGATTAAAATGACATAAGACACTTATTGTATAAATTGAGCAATAACAAAGAAAATCAATAAAAACGATCAGCTGTCACCGATCTCATTAAAAACTAATTACATTGTAAACTCATCACTCTCCAGCTACACTTGTATATACAATATTTACATAACTACTCAAGGTAACTCAAACATATGAAGTTTACACAATTTATAACAAAATACCAAAGAAAAACTTAACTTAAAAAATAATTTCCCGTTTTAGACATCAACCGATGCTTTTGCAAGTATAAACAAATAAACCATATAAATGAATTCAAACTTTCACTAATCTTGTCCAGAGTACAGTACTCCATGTGCCTGCATCCAAACAATAATGCAAATCATCAAAATAAAACAAACATTTGAAACATCAATATGTATCTACAAAGCTAATATCTTCATTCTTATGAACTCAAATCTTCTAAATGCAAGACTCCGTAAGCAAATTGTAACATTATAAACATCAAATTACTGATCTAATATAACTATTTCCAGTGAAATATGTACCCGAAACTGACTTAGTTTTCTGGGGGAAAGAAAATTCTGTTCTACGTTGGAAACTCATTAAACTCAAATCTAACAAGAAGATAAAACCTTCCAAAAAAATGGAAAAACCATCCTAACATGTGGCCTGGGTTGCATAAAACATGTATTACCATAAAACCACCTAAATACTTTATATACTTTTTATTAATTGAACACCTTCTCATAAAAAGTGAGGTTAAGGACCATCGATACCTAACATACTCCTATATCTCTGTTCTATACTATAAATTTTCATGTAACCTCGCATGTATCCTATCAATTGAATAAAATTAATATCCTAGCATGTCTGTTTTTCTATTTAAAGTATGATATTTTTATATTTGTATTTCCGGAGCCTAATAGTAGCCTCTAAAATATTCTGAAATTGCAATTCGTTAAGTAAATTTTCAACCTGATGATTCTATACCATCTCATTATATTGTGAATAACTATACCAAATCTCAGAAAATATTGAATCTTCGTGTATAAGTTATTCTAATAAACCTTATTTTTATAGTTTATTATATTATATATATTATTTATATATTATGCACCATTGATAACTGCATTAAGCTATAAGGTATAATAGTTTAATGCAGTTATCAATGGTGCTTATGTTTCGAAAGATCTTTAAATCATCAACAAAAAGCAAACAATTAGAATAGTGCAAGCAATTGGGCAAACTGTTTATTAATACTGTGAAATAGAGTGGACCCAGGTTTGTACCTTGAGGTGCTCCTGAAAAGACTAAATTCGGATTTTTTCTAAACTCTGATTCCTAAATGATAAATATGAAATAATAAATTGCAGTGCATTATTGGAGAATCCTTGGACATTAACTTTTTTTAACAAATGTCATAATTTTCTTTATCGAATGGTTTTGCGAAATCGGAATACATGGTATCAACTTATGAAATTACAATTATGAAAAAGGTGGCATTTTCATTTTAATTGTCGATGAAAAAGTCTTGTTTCAAGATTAACATGCAAAACTGCTGATCAGTAGGTGATACCATTTATAACGTATTATTTCTATACGGATCCACAGATTGCTCGGCAGGTTCTGTTAACAGATTTTTTTAGGAAAAAATATATAAAAAAAGTTTTTTTATATTTTATTTTTTTTTAAATTTTTGTAATTTTATTTTTAAAATTTTACTTTTTTACTGTTGTACACTATTTAGAGCATAGTATGTTTACGACACGGCACCTTTTGTATTTATGAGAACAAATGAAGTGCAGAAAGTTAGGAAATGCTTTTTAATTAAATATTTTAATTGCTAGTTTCTTGTAGTATCCAAGCTGTAAAGACTTGTTATTTCTGTAAATTAATTTGCTGTAGAAAATTAAAGTGTATTTCTGTACTGTCCCAGAAGAAAACATTAAAAATTACATTTTAATTCAGAGGTTTAAAAAACAACCTGCCAATGTGCAAATTTACACCTTTAATTATTTTGAAATTAAAATGCCTTTTTTTAATTTATTACAATAATAAAGTAAGGAGAAGTAACTATTTGAATTCTATTATTTATAATTTAAGTGTAATCAACCAATATTAAAATGTCTTTCTTTAGAATTTACTAGTCAGTTTCCTTTGAATCATTATCAGAAACTAGAAACTAAGTATAATACTTGTTTACTTCCCTTTTCCAAACAGGAGAAAAATAATTGTCAGAATAACTAAAAAGAGAATTCGGCGGCAGAAAAGAAACATTTAGAAAATCGCTCTATTCAGCGTCAGGTTACAAATTTACGTAAAAACCTGACTACATAGAAATCTATTACATTACAGCAACCACTGATGCATTTTCCAGAAATCGTCATGGAAAGTACATTTGGAATAATGAGAAATACTTGGGAACATCTGCAAAAGGCTGTGGTGGTAAAATGAACGCTCTTTTGAGCAGCATTTAATTTCACACTGAAATGCACTTCGTTTTGTAATCGATGGAACTGATGTAGGTTGGGTTACCACACTATTGAAATGCTTGCGAAATTCACGAAGTGCAATGACAAATTTAGCTTCTCGCGGTATTTGGTTCGATGCTAAAATATCTGAAGGATAAAGTTTATCATAAATATTTACCAGAGCGAAAATCCCACATTTCCTAAAAAAATTCGGGCAAAAGTTGCGCCTTGAATTCTTCATAGACCATTATGCTAAACAAAACACCTCGCCAACGCCAAAATTTACTTTCAAAAATAAGTTAACAAAAGTGCTTTTCCCAGAAATTGTTTTTTGTTTTACTGAATACAAACACATTTATAAACGCTCTCTTCAAATTGCATATCTTTAATAAGTAATTACAGGCTTTGTTTTAAACTTTTCCCTGTTCAAAGGCATTAACAACCCTTTGGCTATTATGTCCAGTCAGTTTACACGACGTGGCACATACAAATAAATTAAAGGAATAAGCACCCACATTTCTAACACACCCTAATTTGTATGCATACACACGTTCGCATATAACTTAGAACAAAAGGTCTCCAGGTCTGGTGGGTTCTTCTTAAAATTTTATTATTTCGTAAACATTGTAAAAGTGAGTTATTATAAAACTTCAAATTCAGGAAAAATTTCATGCCACATTACATTGTTTTATTAGATTAATTTGACACATAATGATGTTATGTTACAAACGTTTTGGGTGGTTGCAGGAAAATCACGTTACTGAGGGGTTCACTTCAGAATGAAGTCATTTATTTTACAAGGGGCAGTTTTTCAGGCAGAAATTTTGTTTTACAGTTATTCAACGGCATAACCAAAACAATTCATCAAGTAATGTAAAAATAGGTGTCTACATAAATTCACCACTGTTACTGCAATTATTGAATGAAACTAAAATTAAACAAATGTTTAACTATTTAAGAGTATTCGAAAAAACGGCAGTTGATACAACTTTTTTGTAAATCTTATTTTTTTCTTTCGAAAATAATTACAGTCTGTTTTTGGTACAAAGAGCTAAAAATACATGGATAGTTACTGCCCAAAAGGCAGAAAAAACTATAGCTAAATATATTGTTCTATTTTGCACTTATAAAAGATCTATTTCACACAATAAACAATTACCTTCCACCAGAAAACAACAATGGCTTACTAGCCACAAATTTGTACTGAGTCCATGATAGACAAGTAGTCGGTATTTCTTCCAATCTGGACATATACGTAGCCATTGACTATTGAAATGGCCAAAGTATTGAATTCGCAAGCCAGTGCTTAAAAGTTGCAGTTGGTGATTCTGATTTAAATGTTGAAATTAGAAAATGTATGAGGGATCTTTCCCATTTATGATTTTCGATTAATTAAGGAAATTATGATTTATTTTTTTATATCTGAAGATGGCCTTAAGGGTTAACCTTTAATTGAAAAGGCCGAAACAATTGTTATGTATATTTTATAATAATAAAATTTTTGATGGAGGAGAATTTGAGTTTTCTGAAATATTTTTTATGAAAATCACCTGTGTTTGGAGCAATGGATATTTTATTTAACCATTATTCATTTTCCAATTTAAAAAAAGACCTTAGAAGACGTCGTTTTAAGGACGAGAACGAGTTGCAAGCAGCTGTAATTGAACATTTTGAAGGAAAAACTTAGATATTTTTACAAGAGCATTGAATTATTAATTCCACGTTGTAATAAGTGTATCGACATTAGGGGAGATTATACTGAAAATTAAAAATTATTATATTTTACCAAGTTTATTTTCTGTATATCAGGCCGAGAATTTATGGCGCTTACCTTGTAATAGCGTAGAATCTGTATTAACATTTAATATTCTATCTAAATTAAAGTCTCCCACTACACAGGATAAATTACTATTGGCGTTTCTTGATGTAACTGTCTTTAATGTAACATCATTTTTAAATTAATACAATTTTGGGTACGGAAGTTTGGAGGAAAGCATAAAGTGATTTTCGAAAAGGTACCCTTATTCAGCTTAATATTAACTGACACCAGCTCGGGCAACTTGATTTTACTAATGGTATTTCCAATAACTTTGGACTGATTTTTTAACTGCAATTAGGAACCTCCTACACTCTACTTACTAGTTACCAACTCATCACGGTATCACGATCACATCTAAACAATAAATACCTGCTATGCCTATTAAATAGTTATCTATCATAAATTGTATTGTTCAGACAGATAAATTGGTACAACAGTAGGCAAGTAGACGTAAAATCGCGATACTACAAGTGTCCTACGCAGCGCACCATTTGCAATGCTCTTAGCCTGGTTGTACTGGTGGATCAATATAAAATATCAAATATGATACCTGTTAGATAAGGAGATCTAAGATAGGTAGATCTACTTAGTTAAGACTGCAAGTTCTTATATTATTAACGGTAATTAACATTTTATACGAATGGTACACTTCTATATCGTTAACTGTTACATAGTAATTTTTAATGGGTATAGGTCAATAAAATGTTTTTTTAATTCTATTTTTATTTCTATGGCCGATATTTGTAAAATGATTATCTACATCTCCAGAGCTCTAAAAGGTAAAAATTTAACAAAATTTAAAGATGCCAGTTTAAAAGAACAGAATCGACCACTTTTTTAATAATTGGATAGTAGCTAATCCATAAGTTGTATATAAGTAATGATAGAATTATATACACATATATATATATATATATATATATATATATATATATATATATATATATATATATATACATTATAGAAACAATCTCCTATATAATAATAGCCCGTTCCGATGCCTGGTGTCCGATGTCCACCGAAACATATCTCGAAAACTAGAAGACTTAGGAAGCTGAAATTTTATAGTATATTTTTAATTCTAAAAAACAGTGGGGTCGCAGGGGGGGCATTTCTTAAAAAATCATTATGACTATATATCTCTTGAATGGCGTAAGCTACAAACACAAAAACACAAAAATTACCGGCATTTTATCCAGGGGCGGAGTAAGGCAACATTCCAGGGGGAGAAGAGTTATCCGCAAAAATAACTATTATAAAAATCTTGATTGTGAGTAATCTGTAAGAGATACGTATATACCATCCCGGACTTTTTTGTAGATCTATTTGAGGGCTAAAATTCGTTCGCTAATAGTTTGCCTTTATCTGTTACCATTTTCGCAGCGTACTGCGTCTCTGTTAGAGTGAATTTTCTTAAGTATGTATTTCATACTTTGATTATTACTGGACTCTCCAAAAATCCTATGAATAATTTGTATATATAGAAACCTTTGCTAAGAAATAAGCTATCAAATGGTGAAAACGGCATCAGAATCTAATTAGTGGTTCTCGAGATTACCGTTTGTGACAAAAACTGGGCTAACAAAAACTACAAAGTTAATGAGGACACACACTGATTGCCAGCGACTGGCGCGTTTGCAGCTTTGGTGCTTCCACACGCCGTTGATTTTCCAACGAATATTATGCTTATATAAAGTACATAATATATTAATAATAAAACTACATAGGTATATAATTAAAATAACTATATTATGTATTCTCTTTGAATGCGCCTACCATTCGTTTAAAGTTATTTTGAAAAAAGGCCAACTTGTGTGTTTTTATAGCATTTATTTGAGCAAAAAAAGTATGGGATCTATTAGTAATTACGAAGAAAGGCATTGCTAATTATGAATCAAACGTGATTATATTAAATTATAGTTACATGTTATGATCCGATTGACATTATTAAGGAAAATAAAAACTCCACTAAAGCAGTACATCCTGAACTACGAAATCCCAAAAAAATTACTTTTATAAATAGATCTGTTTTCTTACTTCGTGGATAGCTGACATGATCAGAAGGGGACCGTTGATTTTTCAACGGGTATTATGCTAGTTAATTTATAAAAAAGATATTTTTAAATTTAATTTTCCGGAATGTAATATCACGTTGAACCTTTTTTACGCTGCAGCGCTGTGTATAACTAACGGCATTTTAGTCTAGATTTCTTAGACATATAATATACAAATCCTTGTTTTAAAACTGTTACTTTTGAAATAATTGATCAACTTTTCTAATTTAAAAATGAATATAAGTTATTTAATTGTGTGTCATTGATTAAAAATCATATGTACTTTTTACTAAGGTTAAATAAGCAATTTTTATTTATTTTTTATTAAACAGTTAGTGATCAAGTCGTTAAGAATACACAACATAAAGTTGTGTGGAAGTTATTTTATTGTGTAATTCTTTTATGATTAATTTTGATTGAGTAATATCTACGGGCAATGAGATACTTCAAAGGTTTTTGTTAATTTAAATAAATCATTGTTGTATAACATTATGAATAATGGTAAATGTAATAGATATATCTCACTTATTACAAAGAATGTTATAATCTGTTTTATGTGTTGTAAATAGTGTTTAATCATATTTGATCAGGCTGTAAGGTGATGTAAATATGAGAAGATGGTGTGATGTAAATAGTAGTATAAGCGAAAGAAACATTATTTTAAAGAGTTAGTCCATTATAAACGCCGCAAGAAGTTAGTCTTGCACAGACTAACTTCTAACAGACTATTAAATACGGCAAACAAGAATAGTCGTCAATAAGTACGTAAAATATTAAAAGTATTTATATTGTAGTAAAATAACAGTCCTCAATTGTTAATTTAACATACTTGCTGAAGTTAGCAAGTAAATAAATCTTCGCACATTCACAAATTGGAGTTTTATTTAAATAAAACAAATAAAACAAATTCAAGATCTAATAACTTTGAAATAAAAATATCTGATTTTTAGTGAGAACATTTGCTTTCTTAATAAGGTAAGTTGATTAGATTAAAAAGAATTTTTTTAGTGTGGGTGGCTTTGAATTTAATATTAAAATCATGAAACCCGTTCGGCTTTATAAGCAAATTACATTAAAAATTACGAGTTCTAATCTACGATGTGAATAGATTGTTTACAACCTGCATAATTACGCGATTTCAGTAACCCTTTTCAATGAAACTAAAATTTATGACCCGATAACGGCAATTTGTATTAAACAATCTTTCTTTAGTACTCTATGCTCGTAAATAAAACATTTCGTTCAGGCTTATGAGTTATAATTGTTATGAAGAATACCTATTAAGTCATTAAATGTAAATTATGTTTAAATAGTTTATTGCAGTTATTAGATTATTTATTATAATAAAATCAGACTATACAAAACAGTTGTGTATATACAACATTTTTACGTTCTTTAATGTCATTCAAAAATAAAATACAGAAGAATAAATCCTACTTCTAATATTCAATTAAAGAGCAATTTTTAATTAAATTAAGTACGTGTTTAAGTAAAGTGCTAAATGAAGTGCGGGTGATTTTTACTGTTAATCAATTTTCGTTTAAAAGGTAAAACACCATCGAATAAACTTTTGATAATAAACATAATCAGTTTATTATAGCAAGAACGCTTCGTTGACGTCATCGTTTACAAAGACTTGGCCTTGACCAAGATTCGTCCTCGGAATTTCCTGTCAACTCGGCAGGGTAAAATACATATCGCATAGGTATCACTTTACATTGTTGTGGTTATCTCATTGGTCGACCACTTTTATTTGCTACTTAAATAGATGCAGCAAAGTATAACAGTACCGTATGAGCAACAAGCATTGCAATCAATTTCTTACAAATTAAAAAAGAATTCAAGCTAGACTGACGCTCTGTAACCCTCTGTATATCCACTAAAAATTGCTACTTAATTGAATTAAAGGTCATTAAACAATTCTATTATCATCTTTAACTTTTATACACAATTTATTATTGTTCTAACAGTTATCTAATTTAATCACAATGGGAGGTTTTACATTAAAATCTATACAGTATACAAAGTAGCAAGTAAAACTTTTTCATTCATTAAAACTCATACAATGAAATATGAAATTTGAATATTAAAATAAGGAAGCGCCAAGCCTACCAAGAAAGATTGTTATCATGAACAAGGAAGAAATCAGTGACACTCTCCCTAGTTTCCTAAATTAAAATTATGACAAAGTGTGCCAGACGAAGATTGAAATTTCTGGTTACACTTTTTTACATGAAGAGAAAAACTTTCATAAATTTTATTTTAAAATGCGTTTTAAATTGGAAAATCGACCTATAATGTCAAGCTGATGGTTAAAAATTAAAATGACATTTACGGTTTTTAGCTATGTCTCACATAAGAAAATCAAATAAAAGAAAAGAAACAACCGGTTTTTTGTTTGATGTTAAAAATGATCTGTTACTTTTTTATAACATACCCATTCACGTTTCGAGCTTTTTATGTTAATAGTAACCAAATGATTAATAACAAACGTAATGGGGAGAAATAATACCAAATTAATGTGGACAGTTTACTACAAATCATATCTCACTTTTGATATCTTAGATTTATTTTAGCTGACAAACAAATGGACATCCGACCACCATCGGGCATGGAACACCATCAATCTCTGCAAAGCACCTAGTTCTTTATATCCGGTTGTATGTCTTTATAAATGTTACAAATTTAGATCCTTGGGAGGTACTAGAGAATAAGATAGAATAACCTACAGCTAGCTCCTAGCTCATCTGATTGAGACTATATAGAATTTCATTGACCTATTTATGTTAAAATGTAAATTTATCAAAGATCCAGTCTACTTACCTGTTTTGTTCTTGTGGTTACAATTTCATAGAAAGATCAGAAAGTAGATTCTTACCTGAAACAAAATAGTCTCTTAGTAAAAGTTAAATATCTTAAATTCAATTAAACTTAGGCCAAATATTAATTTACTGTGCGCTGAAGATTATAAAGTTAAGGAAAGGGAAACAGATTCCTCTTTCTTTGTCAAGCTTTCCTTCCTTTGTTCTCTTAGCGGAATACCACAATATCAATCATTTACGGGAAACCATATTAACTTCAGCAAAGGAAACTGACTGATTATATTAATAATAATAAATTTCAGACTTCATAGCATTTTGTACCGTATTATTCGTCAAACTCTTTAAAGCTACCGTTTGTCTGTACGCTACAGTCAGCTAAAGTTAAAATTAGTTGAAGTTAAAATAAAGTTAGCTTAAGAATCTCTTTAAAAGTCTGTTCTTAAAAATATACTTTTATGAAACAGAAATTCTGCAACTCACCATGCTAGATAAGGCCATTAAAAAAAGGATTATACTATCAAGCAGCATTAAAATAATATTAAGGGTAAAGGTAGCATATCCCATACTATTTTGTTTTGTAGACATATTAGTATATATCCCGAACAAAAATGTTTGTTCGAGATAAACAACCACGTACAGCTTTTTGCAGAAAATTTCGTGCAGAATTTGCAGCGATATCGAAAGTCGCAGACACAATTCATATTTGAGTGTCGAACTATAGCCATGATATTCTTGGAATTAGTAATAACAACCAGGGCTAAATTTCTTTCCCTTAAATCTCAAGGTTTTCCGTACTTTTAAGATATCGTGAAAATCCGACTGTATTGATGTGATTCAAAACTTATATTTGTTCACCTTAGCTGAATCTTTATGCATAGCCCTCAGATGGTGTAGATATTGTTTGCACCAGCTCCATTATTATATAAAGTTCTTTATTCAACAACTACTCAATACAGTTGTAACAGTCTTTATTTGAACGTTAACGCCTGAGGGGTAGGCAACCCACTCACTCTTAAATTGATTAAAATTGATCTGACTACCTGGTTTTTTAGATTGACAATAAATATATTGTTTTGTTACGTGATAGCAAGTTGAAATCTTGTGTGTTATTTCCAAAGTTTAAAGTTATAAAGTGATGGTTTAAACTGTGAGAATCTTGTGAAGCACTTTAATAACTCATGAAGTAAATAATGGATGTTGGAAAGAGCCTCTTCTCAAAAGGATAATTTGAGATTTTCTTATCAACATTTGTTGGATTTCAAGATACAATGCTACCTACGATATAAAATTTCACTTGGAAGCGTTCTCCATCTATAAGTAAATACTTTTTATCTTTTGAATAACACCTTAAAAGAGTTGAAGTTTTTTCTACCTTCTTGAGCGTACACTAATGCGTTATACTTTGTTTTAGGTTCTCTCTCTGTCTTCCCGTACCTTTACTTTTTTGTTGTTCTGTGCTAATTGCTGCTCTTTGTTCACCTTTTGGGTTTTTGGTTATAAGATCCGTCTTTATCTTGGCTCGTCACTGAACGTGGTGAACTAGACCGGAATTGCAGATTGGAAGTATCCAAGATTAGTATCTAGGTATCCAGATTACCTAATTTAAGGAGATTTGCCAAGTCAGATTAATTTAGCTACGATAGTTATATGAACATTTCTGGGGTTATTAACCAAACCAGCAGGGATAATTATAGTAATTGATTTATTTGAAACAATACTGTTGCAACAATACCTGAAGATCTGTTATTATTGGCAGTCTGTCTTATATCTCATTACAGAAGATAATCATTAACGGTAGGGGTAGTTTTATCATACAAATTGACCATTGGCTTTAGACCAGGTCTACCAATAACACCGGTGAGGGACCAATCAGCTGACTGGGAACACAACGGTTATACTTAGTCCATTGATAATAATAGATCCCACCTTTTTCTTTGTTGGTTAATAACAGGAACTTCAGGGTTGACTTAACCTATATATATATCTAATCATAAATTAATCAGTTAGGGTTATTATTGTTTATGGGGTACTAATACTCTCGTTTTGGGTTGTGATATTTAATGGTGAATTATTATGGATTTAATTTGTAACTGACCCGTTGGTCATTTTAATAATAGTGTTACTGGTTACGGGTGGGTAACTCTTATGTAGAATTATCCCGATAATTCTGTTGTTGTGTACTGTCGCGTACTGCTGTGTACTAATAATAATTGTTGTTGTGTACTGTCTTGGGAGCTGTTGTTTTGTCATCTGTGATTTGGCAATATAGTATATATATATTGCTGTTTAAACAGTTTACTCACCCAATACTTAAGAATACGTAACATCCAGTTGTGCGAAGTTATTGTTATTATGTAATTCATTTATGTACAATTTAAAATGAGTGATATCGACGGGTTATGTGATTCTCTTAAGGTTTTTTGTTAATGTAAATATATCATTATTATTGCAAATGTTGTATAATAAACTGTAATAGATTGAGTCAACTATTATGTTTATGTTTTAATCTGCTATTATGTTTGTAAATAGTATAGTCATTATAATTAGATCGTAAGGTGACATCAAATTGTGTAATGTGATGATGTAAATAATAAGTTAGTATAATAATAATAATAATAATAATACATTTATTTGCCCAACAGGTACACCCCAATTACAGGACAAATACATAAATATCATTAATATTAAATTTTAAGTACAACTAGACAGCTCACACCACATACTTATTTACTTTTACATTCAAATAAGAAAAATAATTTAACTTTGACATAATAATTAATTAAGATAACTATACATTAAAACTAAGTCTAGCACATTTTATAATTTCCAACTTCGAACATGTATATAAATCGCAAATTTTACTGATTCTATTACAATAATTGCACATTAGATACATGATTTAAGCATTTAAGCCATGGTAAAATGTACAAGTATGACGAGCGTGAAGTCTTGGAATAAAGAAATTAATTTGCGATAAAATCTGGGGAACATCAATTTTGTTATGTAATATTTTATACAAAAATACTAAAAAAGAACAAATTCGTCGAAATTCAAGGCTATCAAAACCGAAAGATTGCAATAGAAAATAATTATCTGTACCCCGTTCGGGATAATATCCTGTTATCTTAAAATTTAAAAATTTTAAGAATTTCCTTTGAATTTGTTCTAGATTATTTTTATGTATCTGATAATAAGGACTCCAAACTATAGATCCGTATTCAAGGTTTGACCTGATATACGAATAGTACAATAGTTCCAATGCTTTTATATTAGTAAATGATTTGCAGTTTCTTAATACAAACCCTAACATTTTAACAGCCTCTTTACACTTAACTGATATGTATGAAATAAATAAAGATTATTAAAAGTTTCACAGTTTTATTAAAATACAACCTGACAATATTGTTTCGACAGCTATGTTGTCATTATCGAAGGTAATATAATTATAAACAAACACGTCGCTAAGGTAGATACAAAAATAGGTAACTAGATAAAATAATAATAATAATCAGAATTAAATATCTAATACTTCCAGTAACGGAGAATTACTGAGCTCAAGTTGTTCATTCATTAAAGGTACCCTGAGTTTGTGTTTGTATATCTCAAAGGCTTCTAAAATGTCTAATTTGCGTTTGTTATTACAAAAATGTAGGAATTTAATATTATTTTGAGGAGTCATTGTGTGATTTTGTTCTAAACAGTGTTTGGCGTAATTCGATTTTTCAGGATGTTTATTTTTGTAATGACGTACGTGTTCTTTATATTTTATGTCAAAATTTCGAAGTGTTTGTCCAATATATACCGAACTACAAAAAGAACAATTTAAACGGTAAATGCCCGATTTCATGATATCATGTGTTCTGTCTTTAGCATTAAATAAAAATAAAAAGTGTTAGTGTTGGTTTTTCTTAGTATATGTGCAATTTTTTCTGAGATTTTGCCAAAATATGGTATAGATATGTAATTTGTGTCCTCTATTAGCTAACATATTTATGGACAAGTTAGAAGATCGAATATTTGAATTAAACCTCTCTAAACACATTATCTTCTGGTTTCGTTATGTTGATGACATTTTAGCTTGTTTTAACAGTTCTTTTGAGGTTATCAATGAATTTTTAATTCTTATTAACAGTATCCACCCTAATATAAAATTTACACTAGAAACAGAACAAAACAGGGCTATAAACTTTCTAGACTTAAATATCAAGATTAACGCAGACAATGTATTTGAATTTTCCATATACAGAAAACCAACACAAACAGACATAACAATACCAAATGAATCTTGTCACCATAATACACATAAAATAGCAGCCTACAGATCATTAGTACACAGAGCTTTAACTATTCCACTAACAAAATCAGATTTTAGCAAAGAGATATCAACCATTAAATAACTAGCACATGCAAATCATTACAATCCGAACATGATTGACACTTTAATTAAACAAAAAGATTATAGGTTAGCTATCAAAATAATATATCGCATTGACAATCAAACAGAAGACACAAATTACATATCTATACCATATTTTGGCAAAATATCAGAATAAATTGCACATATACTAAGAAAAACCAACAATTATAAAATAACATTTAAAACCAACACTAACACTTTTTTATTTTTATTTAATGCTAAAGACAGAACACATGATATCATGAAATCGGGCATTTACCGTTTAAATTGTTCTTTTTGTAGTTCGGTATATATTGGACAAACACTTCGAAATTTTGACATAAGATATAAAGAACACGTACGTCATTACAAAAATAAACATCCTGAAAAATCGAATTACGCCAAACACTTTTTAGAACAAAATCACACAATGACTCCTCAAAATAATATTAAATTCCTACATTTTTGTAATAACAAACGCAAATTAGACATTTTAGAAGTCTTTGAGATATACAAACACAAACTCAGGGTACCTTTAATGAATGAACAACTTGAGCTCTGTAATTCTCCGTTACTGGAAGTATTAGATATTTAATTCTGATTATTATTATTATTTTATCTAGTGACCTATTTTTGTATCTACCTTAGCGACGTGTTTGTTTATAAGTATATTACTTTTGATAATGACAGCATAGCTGTCGAAAGAATATTGTCAGGTTGTATTTTAATAAAACTGTGAAACTTTTAATAATCTTTGTTTATTTCATGATTATGGAGTTTCACAAAGTAAGGCTGGAAACAATAAACAAGATAATTGATATGTGTTCGACGAAGGTCAGCTGCGCATCGAAATAAATTCCTAAATCCCTAATTAAAGTTTGACGTTTTGAAACATTACCATCTATAGAGTAGTCGTAAATATATGTCATTTTTTTTCTTGTGTATGATACAACTATGCATTTATTGATGTTGAGATTTAATTTATTGCGCAAACACCATCGATGAACTTTATTTAATTCATTTTGAAGTGAATCACAATCCTCACTTGAGCATATGCGTTTAAATATTTTTAAGTCATCAGCATATACAAGTTTGTCACATTTAATTTCTTCACATAAATCATCAATGAATAACAAAAACAGTAGAGGTCCAAGGTTACTCCCCTGTGGTACCCCAGACAAACACGTATATGTTGACGACTCAAAACCATGGTAAGAAACAAACTGACACCTGGAAGTCAGATATGATTGAAAAAACAATAACATTTGCATATTAAATCCAAAATACGCCAATTTAGCTAAGAGTAGTTCGTGATCGACCCTATCAAAAGCCTTTGAAATGTCTGTATACAGTACATAGATCTGACCTTGATCATCCAAGACTTCAGCAACATCTTGAGTAAAAACTATCAAAATTGTTATTGTTGATCGGTTTGCCATAAAACCATGTTGATATTGTGAAATAAGAGATTTAGTAGACAAAGAAATGCGGTTATACAGAACGATTTCAAAGACTTTTGCAAAGCTAGACAAAATAGAAATCTGTCTGTAGTTAGATACCACAGAAGGACCTCCTTAGTTTAGTAGGTTTTTGTTCCTCACTTGGTGAATTACCTTATACTGCTGGTTCTAGTTTCTGGCTTTATGAATTTGCCTAGTCTTATTCCTGAATTCGCGAATTTTCTTGGTACTGAGTTTTCCATTTCTACGGCCATTTTAAGGTTCGAAGAACCGGCTTTATTGGCTAGTTAACAATTAATTAACTGTTAATTATTACGATTAACAATTTATTTGCATTGAAGATATTTGTTATAAAAACTAAAATTTCTTTCGTATATGCTTCTGTGTGAGTAGCCGCTCTACATATTTCTTGCGACAACAATTGAATAATATTTTCAGATATATTTGTGAATAAGCTATTGAAAGCCTTAAATGTTATATTTCTATATTACTTCTGTAGTTTGTAGCATATGCTCATGTGAATTACTTCGCCACTCTTCAAGATGGTGACGATAACAATTTTTATTTTATTTCAATTGAAAGGCACCAATCGAGAAGATGATGCCACATGTATAAATGATTTCATGTTCGATTGCACCATAATTGGCTGGTTTGTGTACAGTCCATACAGTGCTACATTATCGGACTAGCCCTTAATAATATAATAAATTGGACTCCACTTAAACGGCATGGGAAACCAATAGCAACAGCAAAGGCTCGCATTGAGATATATTATTATCCATTAACTTTAACATAACGAAAATATAATAACATAATCCTTGGTATGTAACTCATGTTTAAATATCAAGACCGTCCTTTTTCTTAGCCTTTACCTCAAGTTCGCTCGGCAATAATCTGTACTAGACTAATAAAGTCTTACATTTATGTACTAGTTACATAAATAGCTATTATAAACTTCCTGTTTCTATTAACTTTTTAAGAAATGCAGATTGCACATCAAAATATTCAATCGTAATTAAATAAAAGACAAATCCTAAGAGGGATTAATCGTCTCTGTAAATTAAACTGAATGTTTTTGTCAAAACATTTATCTAAATTTGTTCTGTGTAAAAGAATCCAAACATTTTATTAAAACAATATTTTTTCTTTTATAAAAGTAGTTTTGTTCTGACAAGACTAGCTGTTTTAAACACACCTTGGAAAGACAATAAATCTTTTCCGCATTGTGAAAATGTGAAACGCCTAAACAGCAATGTTTTCCTCCGTCGTTCCTTTAAAAAATAACTTAGCAGTATTAATACCATTCTTCTTTGCTTTTTGAGTAAATCTTTTGGATCCTACAGAAAAAAGCATTACGTCTCAAAGGAAAATTTTAAAAGAAAAACCCGGAAATATTCAAAGGAAATTGTTACACGGCGACAAAAATTAGATTCCTCTGAAATAAAATGGTCGAGCTTTCTCTAAGTACTGCTTTATAAATCAGAAAAGACAGAAAATTAAAATGTTTGTGGGTATGAAAATAATTAAAAATAATATTTTAAGAACAATAAGAAGCAGAAATTAAGTCTAGGGATTTATATATTAATGACATCAATCTTAAATGTAGGTCATTATTTAGATTCTGGGATGATTATGTTTTAATAAAAGAATATCGTATGCTTTATTTAGAGATTTTGTTTATGCCTGTTAATTTTAATTGCCTTAATTACTTAGCAGAAAGAGCATTTACTACTAGTTTATTTTTATAACATGGTACAAAAAGGATATATGGATAGTAAACAGGCATACCGTAGATTCACAGCCGATTTCGAACTGGTTAGGCTGGTTTATTAATATACAAATATAAGGTATAACTAATATAAGTACAATGGCGGGTAGCTG
The DNA here is from genome assembly GCA_929113105.1 of Agrypnus murinus. Taxonomy (NCBI): domain Eukaryota; kingdom Metazoa; phylum Arthropoda; class Insecta; order Coleoptera; family Elateridae; genus Agrypnus; species Agrypnus murinus. The sequence continues at coordinate 5,818,079 of OV816023.1, read as the reverse complement.
TAATGATTTAGTAAATTTTGCTTGTTTAGTATTTTAAATTTGAAATGCGATTTTCTCGAAAGCTAGTAGGAAGCGATTACATGTTGATAAGGAAAATATGTTCTAAATCGTTACAGCTACCCCCTCATTACTAGGTTTGTACTTATATTAGTTACATCCTGTACATTGTCATGTTATGAAAATAATATTATTTGCGGATTGCGAGAAGTAAAATAACAAGAATATATACTGGGTGTTCACTTTCAAAGTCGAACATAGGCAATTAACAGTGTACATTATTTATTTAACATTGTACAGTATTTTGCTGTACTTTTATAAAATATTAACCATCAATAAACATCATAAAAATAAAAATTATATTTTGTATTTGCTTTTGTATATATTTTTGAATAGTACCTACAGAAGGTGGCACCTTGTACTGACAAACAAATCTCTAACTTTTCGCCATAAATATGTATATATTATGTTCGCCATAAAAATCCCACCCCAAAGTTATTATTATTATTGATTTCATTTGATGCGAAAGAATTTTCTCTTTTTTATTGATACCGTTCTCTCTCTTGTAGTTGAATTAGGCGAGCAGCAATCAATAAAATCGTTCAATACAATGTTAAATTCGTAGGTTCAAGTTTGAGAACGGACACGTGGTATATAGCAAGTCTTCTGTCTCGCTCCTATGCATGCAGCAAATGCCGATATAACGTTTCAAATGCAGGAAGTTGCATCCGAATTGAAGCTGTGTCAGAATGTTACATACTTCTAAAAGCGTATATGGCTTTCTTCTTCTTCTACTCATTGCTCCAAACAGGAGTATAAGATGTCTTTTCTTAACTTGTATTATGGGGGGGGGGTGACAGGGTTGCTAGCCCTGTGCATCCGAAGTTGCGCATGCTATTTTAGCTACTAGCTTCTTCCGTTCCCTTGGTCCTGTCATTCCTAACTGACCCAATTACAGAAGGCAACCTTGTTATTGAAAACAGAAATGTAATATAACTTTATCTGCAACTAAGATAAATAAAATCGGAGTCTGTTATTATTATTTTATGATTGAATGACGCTACAAGAATATTTATGTGTTGGTACTTTTACGGGCTTAGGCTTACCATTTTATAACGGACTAGAATTTTTGCTAATCGCTAGTATATTTTGTTTGAAAGAATTTGACTATTAACAAATTGAAATAATTATGTTCTATATGGAATAGATTTTTTTTAATCGTTTATAATTATCCCGCAAGAAGTATTGCGATATGGCAAAAACGATTTTTGATATGTCTTCCGAGGTGCTCTAGCTATTATGGGTTCCGCCTGAAAATCGTGATTAGACCAGTTTTAAAGTCTATAAATAGCTTGCAATTATAAAACCGCCTTATTATGCCGCCTAAGAAATTTTGAGACAGCTCAAAATCAACAATTCTTGATTTATGTATTTGAGAGTGACTTCTATTAGGAAAGTAGCCTAAACATTGTGATCTTGAGATATCTCGCAATTAACGAGTTTTGATATGATTTGAGGGTAGTTTTTCTTAGCGATACAGCTTAAAAATCTTGATTATGCGCGTTATATAACCTATAAATAGCCTGTAATTACGATAGAAATTCTGAGATATCTCAAAATAACCTATTTTTATGGTGTTCTTTTATGGTAGTTTTGCTATTAGGGGCGCAGCTTAGAATTTATGATTAGGCACATTATCATCAAAAAGATTTTGAGATTTTTGATATGCCTCCAACGATGGTTGAGTAAGAAAGAGCTCATAATTCATTCATAAGTATCACGCAAAGTTTGAACACATAACTAGTTTTTAAATTTTCAGATTTCTGAATAGGACTAACTTCGAAAGGGTAGTTCCGGTGCAAACAAAATTTACATACTCGAAGAGTCATAAATCCGAGACTAAGCAGGTATATCTAACTATCTTAGGGTGAAATCGGATGGTGACTTAACGTTAAACTTGCACTTTAGTTTGGCTTTTCTCGAAATCGGTATGAACTCAAAAATTCTTTCAAAAAGTTTGAAATACTTTTGTTGTAGTGGAGGTGCCACCTTAATATCTATCTATGTTCAAGACATGTGATCTCACAATTTCCATATTTTAATTTTGTTTCTTAACACTCTGTCTCTCTTAGCACTCTTTCATTGTATGTTCATGATACATCAGCCCGTACTTTCCTTATCTCTTAATTTCTTGCAGTTCGCCTGATGGCATGTTAATTCTTTCTTTGTTTATTTTCATAATAAGATCCTGCGTCTATTCCGTTAACTTAGTAATTTTTGTAACTTAGGTAAACGTTAGGCAATGGGGGTCTAGTTTGTTGCTGAGTCAGATTCTTAATAATACAGTTGTTGAGTTCATCTAAATTTGTAGTTCAGTTCAGTTTGCTAGGTTCCACATCCAGGGCCATTTTTTAAAGTTTTTACAGAAGGATTTGTAGTGTGTAATTAGTTGCATATAATCTCCTTCGTTAAAGTTAATTTTTGTACATATCAAATTATCTTTCCAATTTAGTGTTTATCATAACTGACGGTCTGATCAGTCTGGGGATCGCTTATTTGAACCTTGTTTAATACGGTTATGTCTTTTACGATTTGTCAATAATTAGTAATATAATAAGATCAATTTTATTCCTGCAACACCATCTAGACCTTTGCATGTCCGTTTTTATGTTCGTATTTGTAAAAAAAGTGTTTATTACTTTTAAATTACTTTGTTTCAAAAAGTTCACGAGTAGTGTCCTCTATCGTTTCTACTACTTATATCATGTATTACTATCATGTTTATTTACCATTTTCCCAACTTAGCATTAAAGCCTCGTTCAGAGTGGTGTAAAAAAGTTTTGTCTCGATTGTTCGAGTGTCTTCGTAGAAATCTTCAATTTCTTTGTCTGAGTATTTAGAGGTGGGCTCATAAACCTTTATTATTTTGAGTTGATTAACTTCCTAGTTATATTATGAGTTACATATAGCACTCTTGAAGATAGCCCTACTCCATCAAATATTTGTGTTTGATCCATCGTTTCTCTATCGTGTGGCTCGTTGGTTGCATCGTTATTTACCTTTATAATATAGAGTAGTTTACTTGATTTCGATTTCAACGTTTCTTCACATTTCTTATTGACTTCACTCGCATCTATAACATCTCACTTCACGTTTTCAGCTCTTGTTCTGCGTGTGTGATAGCTGTCTTCTGAGAGGAGAGATTTTGTGTTTGGGGTGTAAATCTAAAAATTTACAAGGTCTTTCCTAGTTGCTAACTAATCTTAAAATCTCTAGAATCCTTAGGATTGGTCGATTGAGCGGTGTTGGATATAAAAAAAGTTATTTCTGTTTATTTCCAGCCTGTACACACCTAGTCGCTTTAAAAACACTTCTACTAATTGGATGAAATACACATAATTCGCACTGTAAAAGTTTCATACTAAGCAAACAGCTCTAAAACAAATTCGAGTCGCTTTAAAGTAAAAACAAATTATATATTTTAGAAATTTTACCGTACAATGTATTAGCCTTCCAAGGTGTGAATCCAGCACTGCGGTTGTCCTATTTACACGAAACCATGTGGTGCTGTATAAACTGAGCTATTATTAAAATTCATCAAAAAGCAACAAAAACCTAATTTTTAGGTGTAGGTAACGAGAACTTTCCACACTAGCAGTGAGTTTATACCCTCACATATAGTGTATACATATGTCGGAAATGTTCTCTGATATAGTATCCAGGATTATATGTGCATACAGCGCACACTGGTATAAAACTCACAAAAACGGCGCATAAGGGTGAAAAATCAAGTTCTTGGAATTCTTAAACTATATGTCAGGTGTTATTAAGAATGAATGGGGGCATCTTTTATGCACGACCTTGGAACTCATAAGTAGCCACGTACTGAAATAACACCCCCTTACTTGGTCATTTCATCATAGCGTTTAAAGCAATTACACTTGTGCGTTAATTAAATGTATCCCCAGTTATACAGAAGAGGTTAATTTGCCAGTTGACAATATGGGTTTAGATTTTCAAAGCAAGTAGTCTTAGCCTATCTTACAGTTATCTGCCTTGTATTTATTACGATGTATTAAATATAGGTACGAAGAATATGATTTTTTTTGGAATTATAGCAATAATATGTCATAAGTTACGATTCCTGCGTTCTAATTTATACATCAAAGAGAAGCATCTTTGGTGAAGATTTCCTGAAAATCTCAGTCCTCCCTCGACCCCCTGCCTGAGTTAGTAGTTTTTAAAGCTACTACTGCAATTTATAGTTTATTTAAAATTTAACATAAAAAGTGCAACAAAACATTCGTTAGATAATTAAGCAAAAAAAAAAATGGTATCCAGGTTTTTCTTACACAAGTGGAAATTTTATTTTAATTGTCGTTATTCCTAAAAAACAGTTCAAACATTGGTAGAGAATAGTATTTTGGTAAGCACTTGGTGAGTTGATTTAAACGCGATGTGCCGGTTTTTCGACTTTTATACCTTTCTTTTCATTTCTAATTATTACTGAATGTTTAAAAAAAATGTCGGTGTATTGTACACAATGGTAATATGTGGACAAACTGACACAAACAGACTGACCAACGGAAGTTTGAAAAGGCCTAAGCATCTTAGCTTCGAATTTTTTTAACATATATTTATGTTTGTGCCGTTAACCTCAGCATATAACAAATTGAAGGAAGCTTCATGATATTCATTAATAATACGAATAATGATTTTTATGATGTTATTTGATTTGTATTTTTATCAATAAAATCATGTATTAGTATGTTAGTGTATGAACTTTCAACTTTCAGTTCCTTTTATATCAGAAGTTATGTGACTGGAATTTATATTATTGGAAGTCAACTATAAAAAAAGGATGTTGACAACATTTGTTCAAAATTGCCAACTAAAACTCTAAAACTCATTGATTTGGATTGTGGTAATAACACAAATACACACAATGGTCATATATGATCTTCTGATACCGAGGGAAATGGGCGACGAACCATTCGCAACTCGACGATAAAAGGATATGAAGCACGTGCGTAGTACGTGGCACGGAAACATAAAATGTGGTTTCAGGAATCGTTATTAACATTAACGTTGTTAATAATAACGGTTTTAGTATAAATATTTTGCATTGTATTAGCATCACGGTCGTCTTTTTGCATATACTTTAAACAAAAACAGGGACGCTTCCGTATTCTTGTGTGTTCTCATTTGTTTACTTCTTGGAACTACGACAAAGTGCTACTTAAGAAAGATTTATAAATCAGATATATGAGGCAGAAATGTTCTGGTTATATAAGGCAGTTTTCCTGAAAACAGGGTTTCTTATATAATTTTCTTCTCATAGTGATTTTGTTCAGAAAAAATGTCGAGATATTTCGTGAAAAATTCAAATTTTCTAAACCATAGAAGAATTATTCCAAGTGAAAACACAGTTTAATTAGTTTCTCATAAAAGACAAAATTAACGTTTATTGGAGGTTAAATCTTTATTTATACCTACAGTTTGTATGGGAATATTAGGAATACTTTTAATACCTCATTAGAGCTCAATCTATCTGCCATTAATTACCTCGAAAATTTCGATGACGCTCGACTTTAATAACCCATTTAACTGTGTAGCATGAAGGAAATTCTGAAATTCTAAATTTGCTTGGGAGTTTTTAAAATTTCCATAAAATTTAATTAAATTCCTTTGGTAAATATTAACACAATAAAGTATAATCACTAATGCAATAGAAGATAGCGACATAATTAAACACACCCCAAACTTAAAATATATTGTAAGGGCTTTATTAAGCACAGGGAAACTATTAAATTTTAAAAATCTGTTTTTACGAAGCGTCTTCACAATATTGCTAGTTATAAGAGTATCACATAAAAATTGACTACAAAATAGGTATTTACTATGTACTATATCGGCAGACTACATAGACATTGTATGGTTTCGCGCGTATACTTAATGCTAGTGGCTTAATATGATTTATTTATTTTAAAACAAAAATGATAATAATAGTAAATTAAAAAATAAGCCGATGGATCAGTAGTTTGCATGTTTGCTTCATTATCCAAGGGTCGCAGGTTCGATTCCCGGCCGAGCTGGTAATTTTTCATAGCGGAGAAAAATTACCTACTTATGTTCTTATAATTTTTGTCGTATGACGTGTGGCTTTCGCGCAAAGGGGCGTTGAAAAACCGGTAAATACAGATATTTTCGGGAAATGCCAAAAACACATTTTTTACACCCTTTCCGTTCATAACACTAAAAAGTAAGCATTTGCTAACGTACCTACTTGTTATTAGGTTATATATTTTTTTTTTGTTTGTTTAAAGGCGGCATCAACTGCTAAGGTTATTAGCCGCATATGTAATTTTAGAAACTTCAGCGGAAATTCAACACCGATAAAATATATAACAATAAGCGCATGAAATCATATATAGAATATTACACATAGCTCAGTATTGGACAATTTTACAAATAAATTACACTAATGGTAGTAATGAACGGGAAGGATAGTAAAGGAAAGGAGGGTAAGGATAGTAAAGGAAAGGAGGGTAAGGTTATATCAGACTATAAAATTTAATGTAATGTATAAAAATAAAAGTGTATAGATAAAATTGTAAAATTAAAATTAAATAAAAATATAAGGCAAGTATCACAGTCAAAAAATCACAAGTAAAGTATATAGTACGAGTGCAAAATATCTAAAATATCACAGTCGAAGATTATAAATAAACAAAAGTGTATAATATACATGTACACGGATGTAGTAAAATTTAAAGCTGTAACAAAGTCCCGATTGACCGGAGATACGCAAATAGTCTCTCGATGGCAGAAGCTGTGTTACTTAGTGCCTCTGTTAGTGTGTCAGCTATATTGAAGTGCTGCCTATGTCGAGCAAACTGTGCGCACTCGACTAACAAATGTTGTACTGTGAGCGGCACCTGACAGTGTTCACAGATGGGAGCAGGTTCACCGCGAAGTAGATGCGAGGAGGTGAGACGGGTGTGTCCTATACGCAGTCGGGTGAGAATCACCTGTTCTTTGCGTGATAGATTAGTGGGACACACCCATTTCGTCACGGAAGGTTTAATACTTCGTAATTTGGAATCGATGGATTGCCAACTCTGCTGCCATTCAGCTAGTAAGAGTTGTTTAGCCTTGCGCTTGAAATCTAATACCGGCACACGAATCATGTCTGGAAAACCTTCAGACGATGCGGCTTGCTTTGCTAATTGGTCGGCTTGTTCATTTCCATCGATTCCTACGTGACCGGGTACCCATATCCAAACAATGACCTTTCCCGCCGTATACAACCTATAGCGAAGGTCTATGATATTACTTATAATGGACCCATCGGAAAAATTATTAGACAGTGAAGATATTACAGCATAGGAATCGGAACAAATAATAAATGAATTTTTACACGACTGTAAACAGAATGACAGTGCGTGATAAACGGCACAAAGCTCTGCTGTAAAGACGCTGGATTCGGAGGGTAATAACCACGACCCGCTAAAATCTAAAGAATGTATTGCACACCCGACACCATTTGGTGACTTGGAGCCATCGGTGTAAATACACAAATAGTCTATGTAGTGAGACAGGAGTTATTCGAGTGATTTATTTCTGTTGCAACTCCTCACCTTTTGACGTGTTAAGCTGGCGGACATGCTGAAGAGTTTCTAAAATACGAATTGTGCCCGTATCCATTCTCTTTTCGACTACTGTGATATGCGAAAAAGAACCAAGTCTGCTTTATACAAAGCATTTACACCAACTGAACAGGCAAATCTCCAAGGGAGTGTGTATGTCATAGAGGGAGGATATTTGCTGCATAGAGTCGTGTGGAGCAGGGGTCAATCATTTTCATCAATTCGTGAAAGTTACATTTCATTTGTTAAGTCCAAGTACGAGGAGAGTGCCGTAGTTGTATTCGATGGTTACCCTCAGAAGATAGTTGCAGAGGTACTAAATATACTGAGCGAGCAAGAAAATCACACAATCTTCAGTAGATTTGATGTTCGACGAAACAATGGTGTCTGTGAGAATTTAGCAGCAGCTGACATTCACACAAAGCCGGCACAAGGGGATGCGGATACACTTATTGCACAACAACATAACTCTGTAGTTATCGTGGGTGAAGCCGTAGATTTGCTGGTGATCGTGATTGGTCGCTGTAAGGGTGTAGATTCAAATGTATACTTTCTAAAGCCAGACAAAGAGACAGCTTCACTACTCATTTTTTCTCCTGACTGCAAACTTGATCAATCGATAGCTAACAACATATTGTTTTTACATGCCATGGGAGGCTGTGATACTACTTCAGCCTCGTTCAAAGTAGGAAAGATGAGGTTTCTTCAGACTCTCAGGAAAAACCCTGCATTAACTAAGACCATTGAGATTTCTAAAGACTCTATGGCAGATGCAGATGCAGTTACTGATGCTGGACATCGTTTTTTCGCCTCTTTGCATAAATTGGCTGACAAGGAAGCCACGTCATTAAAAAATTGAGGTATAAATGCTTAGGTCTGCATACAAGACACCCGGCCATTTGGCGCCCCTACCTCCTACTGAGGCTGCAGCTCAGCAACATGGGGGTGTATTCTCAAGTTCAACAATTGCTTGGGAACGAAAAAGATCCTGAACAATGGGGTTGGAAGAAAACCAAAGATATTCTGGAGCCAGTAACCACGCTGCAGTCACCAGCACCTCAAGCCGTTTTGAAACTTATTTCTTGCAAATACAAGAAGACCTGCCAGAAAAGCTGTGGATGCAAAAAAGCAGGCCTCAAGTACTCCAATATTTGTGTGAACTGCGAAAATAGTTGCAATAACATGCCGCTTACTGAAATCGTAGAAAACAATATAACACTCAAAATCCACAAACGAAATAATAATTATAAAATTACCATACTTACTTTAACAAAGATGCTCAAAATTACCACGGCTTGAGATTTAGCTCTTTCTTACAAATTTTAAATTTTCAGGTCGCAGGTGTTAACCCTAAAAGCTTCCAATTAAATAATGGATTCAGGAATAAATAATAATATGTTGGGCGCCACCAAAGCTGAGGATGGTTTTCATAAAACATAAATAAAATTTAGAAAAAGCGAAGGTTATCAGCTAAGGAACTAACCTCCTTATTAATTTTGACGTTAATTGAATTAGAACATTAATCAAACAATAAAAGGTCTTGATTAGCCAAAGAAACAAAAAACATCAGCAGTCCGTTTAGCCAAACTATGTCAAGTAGTCAATTAAATTTGAAATCTGTACATTAAAAACAAAAGAAAATGGTACATACAATACAAATCAAAATAGTTACACATTAATAACAAATAGCAAATTCAGAATACAAAACACATCAAAATATAGTTATGCAATAATGAAAAATTTGTAAATTAAAAATATAAAACCATGAATTTAAAATAATTATTGTTCCGAAAAATGAATAAAATTTCGGGATCCCAAATGATTAAAATTTTATCTAACATTACAATATTAACAAAATTAAATACCTTAACCACTTTTAAATCGTCCACAGTAGTGTTCAAACCAAAATTCCTTTCACAAGTTGAAGGATTCGAACTCTTGACACTCACACACCTTAAAAGCTTTAAACAAAAGCTACAATAACAAACTGCTGGGCGTAACGTTGCTGGAAGAAATCTCCTTGGATTCTGAACTAAATATTATTAACGAGGTTCATTAAACTTCAACTCAACTGCTTGCAATAACTGCCTTAGATAATAAATTCTTAATTATTCTTCTGACTGGAACGGTACTCGTAATTACTTGAATGTTGCTCAAAGTAATTGTTGAAATTATTATGATTCGGCAAGAACAATATAACGTTATGAAAATTCCCTTTTGTTAAAAAGGCGAATTAACACTGAGTTCTACTAACAAATGTCCGGCAACTAAACAATTCTTCAATAAATGAAAAATCACAAAATAACTGTAATTAAGCGGTACTGTAAAACTGTATTTTTATTCGAACAACTCGAAAAACTAGACGACACTTTAAATAGTTAATTTGTTATTTTATAACAAACAAATTGGACGGTACTCATAATTACTCAAACGGAAAATTATTAAATTCACTTAACGGGATGTATATTTGTACCTTGCCGAGGCACAAGGCACGGCGAACATAAACTTTAGACGGAGTATTTACAATTGTAATTTACATTGACTATTTACAATTGAGTTACCATATCAGATATACTATTTGTGTACTTTAGGATACGTTAGCCCTACTACTAAGTTACTACTAAGCGTAGTGCTCTAGACGATTTCTAAAGGTCAGACGACTGGAACTGCACAGACAAAGCCTGATCCCCGTACTGTCATCTCCTAGGCAATTCCAGGTGGCATGCAGTTTTCCATATGACAGCGGGCGCACCCCCTGTCCGAGATAAACCTCACTTTAATTCTCCTCCATTCGTCTAGGTCATGCAGCGGGTAATTAGCACCATATCCGACCCTGACGTCAGGTCAGACACAAATCCACCCAAGGCTGACCCTCATGGTAGTAGAAGTTCTTCCACAGCGTTTATAAGTCATCGTTGAGAAACACTTACGAGTAACTCTACCACACAGCAATTTCTGACTTTGTCATCCGTTGCCCAGACAAACTTGGAATTGGGTAGATAACACCCACAACAGCGAGTGAAAGCCGTGTGGTCTGCTCCCAAGCTAGTCTCAGATACTAGTCATGCCGACACCTCAAACGACTGCCGAGCCCTCTGTCGAACTGGGCTAGTCTGGTCTAACGACTGCCTGGCCGTATACCCAGTAAAACTGCAACAGTGGTATATATTCAAGTTAAATGAAACACTAAACAATTCTAGAACTTTTCAATTCACCCTTTTATGCCGACGTTTGGAATCGCTATACTATGACTGGTTTCAGAGTCCATTCCTTAGTTTGGAGGGGGGGGCGTCAGAATGGAGCTAGATTACAAGACGCAAGTCGATACTCGGACGCGAGCAAAGGCTATCCCGGCAGTTCGTGTCTAAGTTGAGACTGTGTGCTTCTTCCTGGGTAGTAGCATTGCACTGTGGATTGGATGCTGCGAGGGTAACTTTGCGATGGACCAGTAGTTTGAGTCACTTCGGTGACTTAAGATCTATAGGTATGGCCAATCCCAGGATGGCTATTTCAGATGATCACAATAAAAAGGGTGTTGTTGCGAATATATAGCCTCTCATCCCTAAAACAACCCCACCTCCTACTTTTAGGTAGAGTCGGACGGAGCTGTCGAGGTTAGCCAAGCCTTAAGGCGGGGTGGCTAAATTCTGGGATATCCTAGGCAGACTCCGTTTCCAAGTCCCAGCCACACCTGAGGTTGGACTCGTCCGGGCAGTGAAAGTCCGCATGCTGACCTAGCGGTGATGGGACTTCCTCGGAGACGGGCTCCGACGGGTGAGCGCATTATTAGCTCCGGCACTAGCCTGGAGAGCTAGTCGAGGGTGGATAGGCAACCTCGCTCCCACCAATGATCTATTGGTAGCTCTTACAAATGTAACTGACGCTCTAATTAAGCGTAACTCAATTCGTTATCCCCAAAGGGGGGCCGTGGTCATAAGCTAACGCACGTCGACCACGTTAAATAAAACTTTGGATATCTGTTTATAGATAAGTTTATGGATTTTGAGAAAATCTATGAGCCGTTGTTGTATTTTAACTAGTAGAGAATTTACTTCGCTTGTCTTATTCGATTCGATTTTCATAAAAAGCACATTCGCAAGACATGACGTCTAGAAAATTTTATGAATACGAAAAATACTCTTAGAAGAGTCAAATTTGTACTATTGAAGGAATAAAGGAACACGCCTTAACTGCACATAACGCGAGTAGATATTCAAAAGGGTAGATGATTCTTATCTGATAACGTAAGAAAAGGTAGAATGCCTTTATATTATCTTCTATAACTACTTAGTTAAATATAATTAAAGTCCAGAATGGTATTTACAGAATTTAACGTCTGCCACATTTAGTACTTGATATCCATCGTTAACAATTCTTATCCAAATTATAAGGTTTGCCAAGAGTTTGTTATAAACGTTAAATATAACGTTATACACCGAAAAATATTAAACCATTAAAGTATATAGCAATTACTTCACTGGCGTAATAAAGGAGAGCATGCTTTATGAAGATGTTAATAGAAGCTTTGTGCACTTGAGGACATGAGATTTAATCAAGGTTTATCTGGTGTAGAACTCGCCTACGGTAAACATATTTCCCTTAATCAGATGGAAGCATGTAGAGATAAAATCGGTACTACGCTTGATCATAGGGTACAGTATTCGAAATCCCGGTTTCATTTCATCAGAATGCGTGTCGTATGCAGCATTAGAATTTATATGTGCCGTGCACGAATACAGAAACCAATATCAGATTCTAGTCAAACGCACAGGGCCCACGTGTGCTTTACACGCGTGTTTGAACCCAAAGGCTTTCATGACAATCCATGCAAACAATCTACACTCAAAACTTTAACGTTCTAAATAAACCATACAGAGAAGCCCCTAAACTGTAAGCAAGAGAAATGTGTAGTATCACTAAAAACCATTTCAGTTTTTGTTTATTTCTTTAGTTTCTTTGAAACTTATTTAGTAGTGAGTATATTTCAGAAACCCATAACAGTTGCCAAAATAAATTTTGAGTTTTGAAAGAAAAGCAAAATACAAACAACATAAATAAGGGCAACAGACGTTTGATTACACTCACCAGTAAGTTATATGAAGTTGTATCCAGGGTAATCCGATAAAAGTTTTAGTCTACAGCAAAACAATAAAATTGTAGAGTCGACAAGACGCTTAACTATAGTTCGGCTTCTGAAAAGTATCCATTAAAAGAAACATTTCAACCAGTATACACCCACTGTTTCAGATCACGATTCGATAACATGCCGATTTTGTTTTACGGTTTTTATGAGAAATCTGCGCTGATTTTGCATTTCACAATGCATATGACAATACGAGCTTTTAAATTCTTTTTTTATCGTCTTTCTTACATCGTTATTTTTAATGAAGTTTAATATTTGGTTTTTATTTGATTTTTCTGCATAGTTTGAGGATTAATAAGTTAGATTTGTTACGCTTCAGTTTTCTCAGAGATTTTGTAAACGTCAAAACGTTTACGGAAACTTACTATAAATCGTGTGCACCGGATTTAAAACGTAATGACGTATATACTTCGTACGAATGGCGGATAAGTAGACGGCATAGAAGCCATATGCGCTGCACACTAGATGTAGCTCCTTCGAGACTTCAAAGTTGAATATGGCGAATGTAATTGTTTTTATCTTATTGTAGACCATCAATTAATCATTAATTTTTTAGTTTCTTATAATTCTTGATTAATCTCAAATGCTCTAATAAGTAATCATTGAGTAGCTATCTTTTTACATTACTCCGAGTAATAATACATGGACCTTTAAACCGATCTCAAAGCCGCAAACTAATAGTAAAGCCTTTTCAGAATCCGCTCGCACAAGTTAGTAATCGTATCAGAATGCTAAGAACATTTAAGTAAACATTTGTTGAAAATTGTCACAATGTGTTTATCGACGTTTAAAACGCGATAGACAGAATAATAATAATTGTATGTAAAACAAATGTATATACAAAAAAAATCATTTTATTACTAAAAGTTCTGTATACTTATGGTTACTGTTCGACATACTCACCAGAAAGATTGAGGCATTTGTCGTATCTGTGGACAAGCTTGCCAATATCCGTCTACATAAAATGTTGCCGCTAACAAATTTAAATGAATCTTGACGTTGTCTTGAAGATCCTTGGTAGTTTGGAAACGCTGTCCATATAGCCACGTCTTAAGTTCAGGAAAAAGGTGAAAGTCACTCGGTGCTTGGTCGGGGCTGTATGGCGGCTGATCGAAAATGTACCATTGAAATTGCTCTAGGAGCCTTTGGGTTGCAACAGCACTGTGTGGACGAGCGTTGTCGTGTATCAGAACAATTCCAGAAGTCAGCATTCTTCTTCTCTTGTTTTGAACGGCTCTCCGCAAACGTCCTAAAGTTTCACAATAAAATACCGAGGATCTTCAAGACAACGTCAAGACTTATTTAAATTCGTTGGTGGCAACATTTTATGCAGACGGTATTGGAAAGCTTGTCCACAGATACGACAAATGCCTCAATCTTTATGGTGATTATGTCAAAAAGTAACCATAAGTATATAGAACTTTTAGTAATAAAATTATTTATTTATATACATTTGTCTCTTATTTATAGCCTATCGGAGGTTGAAAAACAACCGGTCTTCGTAAAAAGTAAAATAAAATAAAGAATACTACCGTGCCTAGGCGCGAGATAACGCAAATATATTAATAATATATATTTGCCAACAGGTAGGCACCCAATTAAAGGAAAACAATTGAAAAATTAAATAAACCGGAGTGGTTTAACATAAATACGAAATACAAATCTAAGTTACCTACAATTAATGTATAAACAGGCATGATACAGTATGTAAATAAACAGTAATATAATTAATAAAACTAACAACTAACTAAAGTTAGTGTGTATAGAACAAACTCTCAATTCAAAGTGTATATGTATCATAAGTATAAATAAGATAATATGAATAAAGCTGTAACAAACTTTCTTAATGACTGAACATATTATGTTATTTAATTAGACATTTATCTCAATGATACAACTTACAATACTATTAATGGAATCAAAGTGAATATCACACTTGCTACATAGCTAATTAAAATTAGTAGAATAGCACATTAGTACGTGCATTGAATCGTGGGACATGAAAGTTAATTTTGTTTAAAAGCCAAATAGAATCAATTCTGTTGTTAAAAAGATTATACAAAAATTTTACAGAGATAATAATGCGTCTAATATACAGATATATAAAATCAAATTTGTTGAGCAGCTCAATTTGACTAACCCCAATCTCAGAATAGATACCATCGCAAGAAAAAGTTAAAAATTCAAGAAAACATCTTTGAACTTGTTCAATCTCACGAATATGGCAGTCATAAAGGGTACAGCAAATTATCGCGCCATGCTCCAATATAGAACTCACCAAGGCCACAGTATATATAATATACAGTAATGTGACTGTCGCAAATAATTTCTATCCACCATACCACACTACAGTGACACGAGTCGGCAGTATGCAGACAGCAGTTCTGTTTCAAACACGCAACAGAACGTATCGAAATTACCAGAGCCGGCGTGCAGTATTAGTGCCAGTAAACAATGCATAGTGTTAGTCGTTGTGTCGCCTAAGGCTGTAAAAATACCTCGGAAAGAACTACAATTAGTTCTTTCAGGTTTCCGATTTCAGGTTATTTTTTCCTACATACTATTACTTTTTAATAAATACGCTCGTAAAAACAATGCCGTATTTAACAATTCACTTTTGTATATATTTACCAATTGCTTAAAATTGAATTACTAACACGTAATAGAACAAATAAGCGATTACGAAATCCTACATAATAAAATTTTTTATGCTGATTTATTATTAAAAGAGTTCAACAATAAAGAATCTAGGTCAACGCCTTATCAACAGGTGTGAACTACAGCGTCTTTTGTTACTCTCAACTGTTAAAAAAAGTCGAAGCGTGTGTTAGGATTGTACTTTTTAGCATTTCGTTTGTCATTGTGTCTTTAATTTAATCTTGTAACGAATAATAAATCCACTTATGACGTCATCAAACATTCCAGATGTATGAGTCATCAACTGTATGACTCATCAATCAACACGTGCAAATATGACTCATCGACACGCCCCATTGACGTCACCGACAGCTGCGTGTATGACTCACGTGTATCAACACGTCATCGAATATTCTAGATATGAATGAGTCATCGTATGAATATAAATTGAGTTCGCTGGTAGAAGGAGTTAGTTAATGTTTAACCGGCGTCGTGTTGAAATGTACTCTGAATAAATAAATGTTAATAATTATTGTAATACATAAATAGTTAGTTTTTATATAAATAGTCCTCATATAAATTTGTAATTACCTAGCATTTTTAAATGCTTTAGTTTGTTAAATAGTTTATAGTTATAGTGTTTTTAATTAAGTGCATTGTAAATAATCTTCTCTTTATTAATAGACGAATTTAAACAGAATTTTGATTATTTTAAAAAGAACGCTACAATATGAATGAAAATAAATTTTATTATTATTATTATTATTATAGTGTAAATTGATTTCATCTCCCCTATTTTGTATGTATGTGATTTCGGTGACCTAGATTCTCCATTTGTTTGTTGAACAGGTATTCAAATTGTATACCGCTATGCATTGGGTTCGTAATTATTTCTAAATAAAATGAAATGACTATTGCAGCGCAAGAATATGGTTAATGGCTTGAAAGAATAATGTAACTTTAGTTGGTAATTAACGATGTAACAAGAAACAACTCTTCTAACTTAGTTTAATAAATGTTTTAAATATCTAAATTGATTATCGTTTTATTTATTAGATTCTATAAGTAAAACAACTTCAATCAAATGGTTCACTACACATAATTCTACTTCATATTTTACTATACTATTATATAACAAGAGATTTGGTTTACATATTTGTTCGAGACATTTTATTGAATGCGGCTCTGCGTTTTATTTACCGGCGATGCCGGCCGATAAACGTCGGTCCACTACTTCGTTTATGGGCGTGATATTCGAAGGTGGATTAATAAAATGAATGGTGTAGCATGCAAGTGAATCTACTGATTGTTATATATACTGTGCCAAGGCTATGTATAAGGCACGCAATGTCCAAACATTTGAAAAGTGTTTACAATTTCGATAGATCAAGCCATAAAATTTCAAAGCTCGACTAACAATGGCATGCATATGTGCACCGAAATCTAGCTTATGATCAAAGATGACACCTAAATCTTTAAGAAAATCCGTCCTTTGAATAGCAATGTCATTGACGGTGTAGATATAACCATACCCGTTTATTTTTTTTTGTAAAAGACATAGTCTATGTACAAGTTCATTATTGTGACACCAGTTATCTACCATGTAAAGATTGTTTTGTAATTGCATGGTATCATTATAGTTGTTAACTTCACGATACAATTTTATGTCATCTGCAAAAAGTGGCAAGATATAATTTAATCTACTATATCATTAATAAAAAGTAAGGAAAGTAAAGATACAAGATTCGAACCTTGAGGAATTTCCGAAGTAGGAGTAAAATCGCAGAATCTAAAGTTGCAGTATCTGACATAAGAACTGCTCTTAAAAAGATAACATTCTAAAAATTTAATAAGACTCTCTGATAGGCCATATCTAGATAGTTTTTTTTAACAAGATGTATTGATCAATTTGATCAAATGCTTTTTGGAAGTCAAGGTAGATGACATCGACCTGATTACCTGAAGAACCGGACAAATACATGCATGTTTCCAAATCAACGGAAGACCAACTGTAGACAAACATAAATTAAATAAAATGTATAGTGGTTTGACAAGGAAAACAGTTTTTTGAGCGACGCAAAGTACATAAAATATCGTCCTCATTTATAAAGTCAATGACAATATCTTGAGTTCGAGGTTTGGCATTAAATGCAATGTTATTCTAAGATTGGATGTATACACTATGAAAATAATTAGCAAATAGATTAACTATAGAATATCCATCATTGTATTCAATATTTTTGTGTCATTACGCTTGGAATACGAGAAAGTCCTCGCTTATTACTGATAAAAGACCACATTTTTTGGATCTGCAGCAAGTGAATTCTTAACTTCAGTAAGATATTCCTTATAACAAGAATTAATTAATCTATTACATTGACGTTTTCAGAAAAGTACGCATAATAGATGTAGGTCAGTCTAATAGGATTAAATGCAAACTCTTTAGAAATCATCAGCATCAGTACAAAACGTGACATCTGTTGAATGAGCACAACAACGATGCAGACGGCGCACATTCCATTTTGGATGTTGTTGAAACAACTTAAAACGTTCTATTAGGAATACTATAGTCAAAACAAATCCGGGGGTTCCCTTGTGTTCTGGTAGGAAACATAGTCAGAAATAATCATTCTATTACTGACCCATTTAATGATATTATTAAGTTTGATTTGTTATTCGTTAATAAACAGATATTAGTTAATTAAGTAAAGACATGTTTAGATAATTTAACCATCAATAGGTATTTTGATTTTTTATTGAAATTCTAAAAAGTTCCTTTAGTAAACCCTTAATTCCTTTTTATGTTTTTATTAGAACGACCCTGATGGGCGGTAATTTGTTTATATAAAAAATAACTACATAATATAAAAATAATGCGTAAAAATAAGTACTGTTACAGTTTTAATACTAAAAACTGCAGTGTAAGAGGTTAGTAATTTGTTATTATTGAAATTATTAGTCACAATTCTTATGAATGCTTAATGTTCTTTATGGAAATAAATATTATGTAATTATTAATTAATAATAATTCTAACTAATAATTACGAAAGTGAAAAGACGAGTAGGAAAAAGATTTTTTCCTTTTTTATGGTTTAACAAATTCGTATGGATTGTAGATAATAAAGGAGCAGAGACGAAATTTTAAATTCTAAGAAATGGAACTAAAAGATTGAAATAAATATGATACCACAAAGAAGGTTGCGCAAAGGTGTTTGCGTTCATTGAAATAAGAATAACGAAACGAGCTCGAAAACCGGCCGAACACATCAAATTTATTAGGAAGGAGAGGATGTCATATGGTATTTCCGTTTCCGTTCAGCCATTTTCAACCCTAAAATAGGGATGAGGTTCGTTTTAAAATTTTTAAATGACATGAGGTGGCAAAAGACATACCACTTCAAAGTTCAATTAATTTACTTTACAGTAATATTTTTATTTTTTGGATTCCTAGTGTTAGTTCCCGCGAAAATGCAATTCAAGGAAACGGTACACATTCAAATTGAATTTCACATTTTGAGCATTTGTCGAGTGATAACACGGCATTCGTTAACCATATGTTGTCGTAAACTTAATTCATCGTATTAAATGCTCGAAATAATCGCTATCGGCGTCTATACGCATAGTAATAAAGGTTCTGCTCAAAATGTCGCTCGTTATTTCGGTAGGTCACTCTGTATATAAGTCCTTTGTTATATGAAGTTTGAAAATAAATTAACATTTAACTTCAAATTTAGAATATTCAAATCCAATCTATACCTTCAAATATTTATCAAACAATCGATTACTTTTAGATAATCGGATACTACTCTAATGATTGGATATTCTTCGACTTGATACTTATCCAACTGTTTCTATACGAATTCTGGTATCCAAATTGCAGCTATACTACGAACCCACCCTATAAATTTGTCAGTGTTAGTTACCTTAAAACACTACGTATGTATAATTTCTGTAGTAGAACTGTTGCGTCATTTCCTGCTTTATGTTCTCAATTATGAATTTATTCAAAAAGTTTGCTTGCATTTCGATTTTAGCTTTGGATTTCGCTAAGAACATTTTAACCGCCTTAGTCGCGTTTCTTGATACTACTGAATTTTCTCAATCTAAACTATAATATTGAACATGATCTGACATTTACTTACCACAGGTTTCAGTGTCGGAGTTGCTAAATTACTTGTCTTTTCTTCTCTCTCGTTGCTGACAGGAGCTGATTGCTGATCAGACTTCAAATCAATTTCTTTTCTTTTGGAGAAAAGGCTCTATCCAACATGGCGATAAAAAATATCAACCTTTTTAAGGTTTTGTATTTAAATTGGAAATAAGTTGTCGCTGAGAACTGCCAGAATAGGAAATTTTCCTGTTAATACATATGTACATAATCCATTCCCCTTTTTTATCCCATTTGCAGTGTGAGGGTTACACGCGAACTTTTATGGAACTTGCAACGGAGGTAATGGAGCTACTGTAGCTCCCTATACTTTATCAATCATACCTTATCCTAATGAGCTCAAATACGATTGTACTAAATTTTTTAAATTCAGTAGCAACCGAGACTTGGAATAATGTTCCTCTAATCGAGAAGCAGGATCTCTACCACCCGACCACGGACAGCCTTTCGTGTAATCTCAAAGTAAAACTCATGGTTTTTGTTCTTGTGCGTTGTGAAGAAACGTCGGAATTTGTAAATTGCGAAGATTAACGCTCTTTGAACGATAAAACTGAAGCCTTGAGGCAAATGTGGTGGGTTACTTTGAGTACACGAACCTCCCTAATGTACCGGAACTTATCGAAAAATAATGGTACACTAATAAATCCCATTCTTCGTCGTCGTGGCCCAAACTATTGAATATTTCCAAAAATGTGGAAGTAACGACGAAAACCTTAATAATGGAAGATGGGCAAATCTACATATATTATACATAATATAGTTATTTTAATTATATACCTATGTAGTTTATTATTAATATATTATGTACTTTATATAGCATAATATTTGTTGGAAAATGAACGGCGTATTGAGGCACCGCAGAGAAAACGCGCCAGCCGCTGGCAATCAGTACGTGTCCCCATTAACTTTGTAGTTTTTGTAAGACCAGTTTTTGTCAAAACCGGTGAATCTCGAGAACCACTGAATAGATTCTGATGCCGTTATCACCATTTGATAGCTTATTTCTTAGCAAAGGTTTCTATATATATATATATATAGAGATTATTCAGAGGATTTTTCGAGAGTCCAGTAATAATCAAAGTATGAAATACATACTTAAGAAAATTGGCTGTAACTGAGACAAAACGCAGTACGCTGCAGAATGGTAACAGATAAAGCCAAACTGTAAGCGAACGAATTGTAGCTCTCAAGAAGATCTACAAAAAAGTCCGATAGCATATACGTATCTCTTACAGATTACTCACAATCAAGATTTTTATAATAGTTATTTTTGCGGAAAACTCTTTTTCCCCTGGAATGTTGCCTTACTCCGCCCCTGGATGAAATACCGGTAATTTCTGTATTTTTTTATATTCACAATTGCTTCAAGTATAATCTGTGAAAATTTGAAGTTTGCAGCTTATGCCATTCAAGAGATACATAGCCATAATGAGTTTTTAAGAAATGCCCCCCTGCGACCCCCTTCGGTTTTTTAGGATTAAAAGAACTCATGCACCCCTTTGGGGCAAGGCCCACCTGCCTGTAAGATGTCAGCTTCCTAAGTCTTCTAGTTTTCGAGATATTTTTCGGTGGACATCGGACATCGGAACTGGCTATTATTATATTAGGAGACAGTTAAAATAGATTAATTAAAAAATATAACTGAAAACTTTAGCTTATGTAAAAGGAGGAACTAAATACTATGTACACATCGTTGTTTTAAATTGAGTCCATCTTGAAATATAATACCTTCTTGTTCTTGCATTAGACAGAAAGCTAGTGAACTTCTCTTTAAATATTTAACAAACCCTTGAGACAAATTGTTTAACTAGTAATAAAATATTTGCGTCTTGGTAATACTTGACGTTGCTTTACAGGATGTAGTTTTTGGGTTTCTTTTGTATTATTAAATTTTCTAGCGTGCTTAAAACTACAACGGGAAATTGATTAATGCATTTATGAATATTTCAAATAAAATTGTTATGAGATCTTAGAAATAAAAATATTAGTTGGCGACAATAACTTTTCAGAAGAGAAGCATCACTTTATATTCATTCATTGGTGCTATTATTTGAATAGAAATAATAAATCTTTTAAAGAATAACAAAAAAAAAGTCCAATTTCTAAATTTGGTTTTCTGTGGCTCCCTGTGGATTTCCAAAAAATATTCTGTATCTTACACCTATATCTACTATATGCATTTGATTATATTATGCTCACTAATTAAATTAGTCATTTGATTAAATTAAAAATATAACGTGCATCTGAGATATACATGGCAAGAGAAGATTGGAATCAGCATTGACAATTATTGTCAATCTGTTGAAAAGTAATATTCAAAGGCAATACAACGTTTCATATCTCAGAAACAGTGTCAAATACATTTGGACAAGCTGTATCTAACGCTTTATTTTGGAAGTACGTAGGTACGTTTCGCTTAAAACAATTAAGTATACAAACAAAATGAATAGATAATTCTGGTTCGAATCGGCTTACGTAAAAACTTCATGCATTCTTAGTCTTTTTCCTACTTCCCAGTAAACATCCATAATCCAGCACCATTTCTTCAACAAGGCAAAAGCGTGCTTGCGAGATTGAACAGTGAAGCAGAACAAAACAAAACCAGTCGAGAATGCCGACCTTGTCAACAAAAGTTTCAGTTCAAGAGTGCTTTAGCTTTTTAAGGTACTTTTAAATATAGAACCCGACTTTCACAAGGAGGGAAATTCGGAATATCGCACATTCTGCGAAAAGGTCAACTCCATAGATAAAATTCAATGTTCAATAATGCTTAAAAATACTTAAACAATTCATTTTAGCAAGTGTCAAAATCATGTTATAACTCAAATTACAATTGTTGCAGCCAAACTACGATGATAATGGATTATTTGTTAGACATTCAGTGCGTGTAATTACGGCGGTGGTTAAATACAATCATGTCGGTAAGTTTAATTTTAAATTGTAGTTCATTATTGAATAATAAAAAAATGCGTTAGACAAATAAAAATCGATTAAATTAGAAGAAATTGTGTCTGAACTTCAAAAATATATGCAATTTTTTGCATGTCACAGTACGTAACGCATGTGACATTATACGCAACGCCTTCAAGATCTATACTGGCCATTAAGGGGGCATCTTAAAACAAACGCATAGGTATGGCATTATTTTTGGTGTTTTCTCTAATATTGAATAAATGAACAACCTGTAAGTTTTTTTGAATAGTTCGCAGAACTATTGCAAAACTTATAATTACCTAGTATTTCATGTTTCCATTTTGTCACTTGTACGTAACGCACGTTTTAGCTTGATCTGCTCGTAAATTGAATCAGATATAAAAAAACAAATAATTTCTGGGAATTTGCTAATCAGAAAAATGTCTAGGAACGCAACACGGTACGTAACGATTTTGTCTTTTGGAGTTTTACGTTCAAACTTACTTTTCGATTGACTCAAGAATCCTAACTGTTGTAAAGTCGCATTGACGTACTCTTGTGGTTTTGGGTAGACACACATAACTAAAAGTCAGCTTGTAGCGAAATGAATAAATATTCAAATACAAGATATAGAATTAACGTCAAGCAGTTATAATAGCAACGGCAAGGATATATACGTAAGCATTGTTAGAATCTACTTTAAGGTGTTTGAAGCGATTTGGAATAAAACTTGAAAAATTGTTTGCAAAATTTGTATGTTTCCTTTGTTCGTAAAACTTTGTAGAAGCACAAGAAATTATACCGATAGAATTAGTTAATGGTGATTACGACGAGTCGAAAACTTTACTGCTATATTTTTTGACCTCTTTTCCTCCTTATTGACTTTTTAGACGAAGACCTTTAACGTGACTAGCCTCTAAAAACATTAGAAATCTTCGTTTGTAAATATATACAGGAAATTGTATTCAATTTGGAAGTTAGCATCGATTAGATGTAATGCGTTATTTAGGTAGTGTAATTTTATGGATGTGTCATAATCACTAGCATTACTTAGTCGACAATCAAAGATAACAGTAACTGAGCCACAAAGTACGCTATCCAGTTGTAGGGCAATAAATTTCATTAAAAATTGTATATTACATACTTGTCCATGATTAGAATTGTAAAGTTATTTTTTACATTGAAAATTTTGGAATGATGGGTAGGGTCATTCCAAGTCAAATCATCCAATGGTCTGAACCTTGACATCTTAGATTTTTATAATTTTTGGTACACTTATAGTACCCACCAAGACGACAAAAAATATAAAATTTCAGATTTTTTTACTTATGGTTTATGAGTTATAGCCTTCCAAAAATTCAGAAAACGCCCAATTTTGACCTCGTTTCTTAAGTTCTAAACGGCCGTAGATTGAAAACTATTTGTCCTACAGAGCTGAAATTTGTATCATTGTCTTCAGTGTTTAATGGGCTTTCATTTAATATGCACCATAAGTACCATTAGAAAAATTTCATGTTATATTGAAGAATCCAAAAAAGATTTTTTAAAAACCCAAAATACGTTCCTTTAAATTTTTTTGAAAAAAATGTATGTTGTTCATGCACTGATTGAGTGATTGAGTAATGGTACTCATGGTGCATATCAAACGAAAACCCATTAAACACTGAAGCCAATGACACAAATTTCAGCTCTCTAGCACAAATAGTTTTCAATCTACGGCCGTTTAAAACTTAAAAAACGCGGTCAAAATTGGGCGTTTTCTGAATTTTTGGAAAGTTATAACTCATAAACCATAAGTCAAAAAATCTGAAATTTTATATTTTTTGTCTTCTTGGTGGGTACTATAAGTGTACCAAAAATTATAAAAATCTGAGATGTCAAGATCCAAATTAATTAATTTTCTGGTTGAGTTGATATGGAATGACCCGGTATTAAATGAGTAGAGGTCTTATGATGACCTTATGATGATTATTAGTAGTCTCAACTCAGTTGTTACTAGGAATCCAACTTCTACTAATTCGTCTTGTGAATAGAAGTTTAGAAACCTGGGAATCTAGGCTTTCGTAATCAACAGTTTGTATAGTCCCTATTGCAGACTTAGATTCGAACACCTAGTAGACATGAATATAATGACGGAAATTTTCACCCTCACTCCACTAAATTTATCCCTGATGGCCCCTTGAAATCATCTTTCGATAACCATCTTGTGACAGATGTAATAACATGTTATTCTTCAGCGTAGCTCGGAAGTCCAATAAAACAACCTGACGCCCCCTTAGTCCACATGCCCCATTGAACCATTAATTGAAAACATGAAACATATCATTCGACTCTAAATAGCCTATAAAACAACTTTAGGTGTTGCTTTCTTCTGTATGCCTTTATTTCCCAAAGATCAATAAAAATGTTCGTTTGTGACGATACGCATGTCGCACATCAATCGACTCTCCTAGCTGTCCTGGGTGGACGGCCGGGCAGTCACTTGAGATGCAGACCACACAGCGTTCACCCATAGAACTGACTGTAGTCTCTCAAATCCCAGTCCACAGGCTGCCGCTGGTGGTGTCGGAGGTCAGTTGCTACCCAGGCCGTTGTTAGAGGTATCGGAAAAATCGACTCACTAGTATCCGGGACGATACCTGAGCAGGTACGTGCCTAGATATGGGTAATGGATGATACAGCCAGAAAGTAATGTGTGGTAGAGATTCAAAAAAGTTCTCGACAAAAACTTATCAATGTTGTGGAGTACTGGTATGAGTAGATTTAATTATCGCTGTTTTCAGACTTAGTCTGATGAGAGAGAATCTAGTGAAGTTTATCCCGGATGGAAAGGGGGTCTTGTTGGGTTGTTGGGATTGCCCCGCTAGTCCATGGAAAACTGCATGTCACCAGGTAGATGTGTTCGGTGATAGAAGTATGGAGACTGTGCAGTTCCTGATGATCCAAACAAACCGTCTAGAACAACTACACGTAAGGGGTGGTGATGCGAATATATAACCTTCCACGCTCAAGACAACTTTACCTTAACAGGTACATACCGAGATTTTGCTTAGGTAAAATTTAACGAAGTTCTGCAAGGATACCTCAGATCAATAACATGGTAGGTTGAGGTGGCATAACCTCCAAGCCTAGCTACTTTGAGGTTGGATTCGGCCGGGCAGTAAAGTCCCACTCATGTTGTGGGAAAAGTCTGCATGCTGGACTAGGGCCCCATCTCTTTGGTGAAGGAACTCGACGGATAAGCACGGCTATAGCTCCGGTACTAGCTAGTGCTGTAGAATGTAGAGTGTACAGTGTAGAGTAGAGCGTGGATATGCAACCTCGCTCCTACCAGTGTGAACTGGTATAGTGTGAACTCACAATAGCCATGCGCACTGATTGAGCGTATCTCAATTACTTCTTTTTTGAAGGGAACGTGCGTATAAGCGTATTAGGTGACACACGTTAAATATTTATTGTGGATCGGAAGCCTCCCGCTGTCATAAGTCCACGAGGAACTGGTACAAGCTGGGCCAAGAACTCAGCATGAAAAAGGGGTTAGTTCCGTGGGTGAGCACGTTTATAGCTCCGGTACTAGCCTGGTGAGCTAGTAGAGGGTGGATAGCAAACCTCGCTTCAACCAGTGAGTTACTGGAAGCATTGACTTTGCAAATGCGTATCTCAATTACTTCCTCTTGGAAGGAACGTGGAGATTAAGTCTCACGACAGGTGCTCCACGTAAAACACTCTTGGAATCTTGTTATAAGTCCAATGATATATTCCCGGGAGATACCTCTTCATATGATCTCCAGTCCATTTTAAATTCCCAAGGGACTTGTAGCGAGGTACTGGCCTATTAAAAACTTACACCACAAAAGGCCAGTGAGCTACTTTGGTGTAATTTAGATTTGAATGATTATGGATATTTTCGATTAATATTATTAATATATTGTATGATGTAAAGATACGATATTTAGATAAGATATATAGGGAAAGATATTTAATTTAGACTTAATTAGTATTACTAGATGTAATAATTGTAATATCGATATAAGTTCATTCAATGCTTTTAAACTATGGATTTGTTGCACTTCCTGTGTTGTCACATATGCAGATTCGACACATATTTGCAACAAATCCATAGTTCAAAAGCATTTTTTATTCCTTTTGATATCTTCTATCACCCCTTAAAATAAATGCGTTCTAACGCCGGACACGCTGTATATCTTATCTAAATATCATATCTTTACATCACAATTGGAGTTGTTTTATTGGGTCCCCCGGCGAATTGAGTTGAATGATATGTCACATTTAGGGAATCTTCGATGGATATTTCAATGCAGGGGGGGGGGGCTAAGTTTATTGGATTTTGGTGATGTTTTGGAATCAATATGCTACCTGAGCGAGACTTTAAATAAATATTTGAATAAGCCTTGGTAAGTGAGGGTAGTGCGGAGGCCTATAGGTACTTTTGCAAATCCCAAGCGAACCTAAAAAAGTTTAGCTTTAGTTATTACAAATTTTAACTAAATTTCATATCCTTAAATTTTGTAAGTTTTTTTAAGTAACTTAAGTAACTTAGCTAAGTTTCACAAATAGGTAAATTTTATTAGTTTAATCGCGATTTTGGTTTTTACACCACGGCATCGTCAGAAGACAATACTAGTACTAGCGCCTACGACGGATTAATCAATCATATTGGAATTTTTGATTAAAAACTTTTTATTTTTATTAATCTGTTCAATGCAGAGTTTCACACTAGCACTTTTCATCAATGCCACTATATTGCGAGATAAACTAATATTGAGGATTAATATTGTCAGATGAAAATTGTTTGGTATAGTCCTCATTACTGGTGAAAACTGGGCATTATTTAGTTATTGTTAAAATTTAGATTTAGTAAACGCACAATTTATATAATTATATGTGTCAAACAAATCCACTCTGATAGTGTTGTGGTTGGATTTGCCAAATGTTTAGATATTTTACAAGTGGGATTTGCTCTACTAATGCCAGTAAAACAATGGAATGTGTGCAGATTAATTGATTAAATTTAATCGGCCTACAAATACCCTATTAGTATGAAAATATTGTAGATTTAGATATTATTTATGATTAATTAACTACATTTACATCAATTACTAATTTCAGCAATATGATTCATAAACTTGTCAAATAAATCATTCCCTCATGCATTTTAAATGCACACGAGATATTCGATTATAATTCCAGTTTCGAACATTAAAGTGATGGATTTGAAGCATTTCCAGAGTTCGCACGAAAAATATAAATTTTCCTCCTGTTATTTAGATCAATTTCTTCCTACAAATGTACTACGTACGATTCTACCGACTGTATTTTTATACGCTTAAAATAAATCAAACTAAAAAACTTAGAAAACATCAACGTTAAATCGTTCAAAAATATATAATCTTCGAATGGAAAAGTTGGTTCGGTGAGGTTAGGTTTAGATTGTATTTGTTAGGAAAAAAAAGTCAAATCCAGACATCTTAAATATTCTGGAAAACTAGCAGTAAATCGGTTCTGTCATTTTTAAAGATATTATCGACATCGACAATAATTTTTAAGAAAACCATCATATATGTCAAAAACTTATAAAATTCCTTAGCGCCCTTGCGAGGAGTTAAGTTAGTCTTGTCGGAGTAAAAAGGAATATATTTCAGGTTTTATTCGGCCGTGCATAAGGTTGCGACAGATAATTTTCTCTACCACTGAAATATTGTTCTTCCTTTATATTTTGGGTGTCCAATTAAAGGTTAGCTTTTAAGCGTTTGCGGTATTCTGAAAAGCATAAAGGAATGATAAAATGAAATTCGTTGATACAGAAGGCCAAGTTTAGAAAACTAATTCGAATCACGTAATAGGATTAAAGTCGCTTAAGTCCTGTCTTCTATTAAAAGTGTTTGTGCAGGTCTTCGATTCTTAGTTAAACTATTCTTTAAACACAATCACGTACATTTTCTTGTCGCTTTTCAGACTGTTTCAAGGTTTTTTCTTCTATATAGCGCATAGGATTTACTGAACTCTATTTGTTTTTGTAGTCTAGCTCCAATGAACCAGAAAAGCCTCTAGGCAATAATTAGTTGGTAAACTAAAGCTAACCCAGTTATGCAAAGGAAATTGTTATATGGATGGAATTAAACGAGGAAAAAAGGTGCAAATATTCATTCATAAATTAAATAATAAATAATTTTTTAATAAAGAGATGAATTAAGAACCAGTAATACGATTTTTCAATTAAATTCTGGTAAAAATTGTTTACATAAATTAGTAAAGGGTTTACAGAGCTTGTATTTAAAATTTAAATAAATCCCATTAAACCAGCTGCTTAATCCTTTGTGTATCATCAACTTTTAAAGCTGAATCAGAGGGGATGCTAATTACCATAGCTGGCTTTATTCTGTATCAAAACAAGATAAAATGTGTTTTGATTTTTTTTTCGGTTTGTATTTTAATAGAATGGCCTAAATGCTCTAACAATTTTCAATACAAAAAAATCGCAAAAACTGAAAATACTGAAAGAAAACACTAATGAATAAGATTAACCACATTAAGTTAAAATATTCCAATTTGTGATTATATTAAATTAATTTGTGATATAAGTGATTACGTTGTGAAAAATTAAAGTAAATTAGTGGTGTGATAATTATAGT
This sequence comes from Agrypnus murinus, assembly GCA_929113105.1. NCBI lineage: Eukaryota > Metazoa > Arthropoda > Insecta > Coleoptera > Elateridae > Agrypnus > Agrypnus murinus. The sequence goes on along the minus strand of OV816023.1, from coordinate 5,788,919 downwards.
AATAGTAACTTATTTTGAAATGTGTAAACTGTAAAGTGTAATGTAAAGTAAATCGATATCTCAGGCCCTAATGCTGCATAATGACTTCGGGGTTTTTACTTCGGATTCTTTTCACCAACTACTTATTAGTATTTTTATTCCCGGCGCGTTATGAATCAAAGATCCTGTCTATTCTTGAACCACTCAAAATGTACGTGCTTACATGACTTAAAAGGAATTGAACTTGCGTTGAAGGAAATCTCCTAACATAAGGGTCATAGATCCATACGAACTATATGCCGTGTTTGTGAGTAATACGAGGGTCTATTGATATCTAGTTAGCTTAGGCCGGTTTCATGAATTCACAAGATAATACGATACCATAGCAACGAACAATAACTTAGAAATATAAAAGTTAGTGTAACACTTCACCTCAAAAAAAGTATGTTGACCGAAATTGTGAAAATGGAAAAATTGGAGCATCGAACCATCATTAACTACCTGTATTTGAAGGGGTTAAGAGATAAGCAGATTTACTAAGATAAGCTTAATATCATTGGCGATCAATGTCCCTGGTATGCGACAGATTCCGAATGTTTATTTACGTGGGGCACCTGACGTAAGACTTAATCCTCACGTTTCTTCCAAGAGGAAGTGATTGACATAAGCCCAATCAGCGCGCACTTGCAAAGCAAATGCTACCAGTAACTCACTGATTGGAGCGAGGTTGCCTATCAACTCTATACTAGCTCTCCAGGTTAATACCGGAGCTATAAACGTGATAACCCGCCGAGGTCCGGGATAGACCTATTGTGATAATGAACGAACCCCTACGTGGGACTTCACTACCCGATCGACTCCAATCTCAGATATGGTGGGACTTGGTTTTGAATGGTTTTTCCACCCCGATCTCTCAGTTATAGGCCTGGTGTGCTCCTTACAGAGCTTCGTTTCCAGTCTACCGAAGTAGAATTCCGGTATGTACCCGTTAAGGTGAAGTTATCTTGAACGTGAGAGGCTATATATTCGCATCAACGCATAAGCAAAGTGACCTAGACGGTTTCTGAAGATTAGACGGCTAGAACTGCACAGCCAAAGCCTGACCCCCATACCCTCATCTCCGAGACACTACCCGGTGGCATGCAGTTTCCCATAGGTGAGCGGGCGCACCCCCTGGCTGGGATAAACCTCACTTTAATTCTCCTGCATTTGTCTACGTCATGCAGCAAGTAACTACCACCACATCAGACCATGAGGTCAGGTAAGAATCAAATCTACCTGTTAATGAAGTTGCTGGTTCTGGATTTTAAAATATTAATGGACTGCATGTTTTATTCTTGTATTGTTTATAAAAAGACCTGGTGATAGTTCCAGATGATTTTTTAGGTTTACAAGTCTGGGCTTCTTATCCTTATTTTGCAGAATCTTGACGAATATTGTTGATAATGACCACCGATGATCCATTTAACAAAACTTACGCGAAGGCATTTAACGCTTTTGCGTAAGTGATATATTTATATCAATTGATATATCTAAGAAGTTAAATATATCCGAAATTTTACTGTGAGTATCATACTACGAAAATTAGCTCCGACTGCGTTTTGGGCTAGATTACGATTTTTGGGTCAGAGGTCAAACATCAAGTCCAGAGGTCAAAGGTTTTTCGCAAATATTTCGGCCCCCGTTCTTCCAATCCAGACGCGGTCTTCGCCTTTGTTTGGGATCCCGTCGCGGTTCCGACCCCCCTATCGAAATAATCTTCCTTCGTCAAAGTCCAAGGTCAAACGTTTCGGGTCTCACGGGACGCCCAGAAAGGTACCCCGAAGTCGTTTCGCAGAAAGAGTGCTCAAATGCTCCTTCATTTTACGACACAAGCTAAAGATTTTACAAAATTTTAAAACTCAGAAGATATTAATCCGGTTGATACTAGCCGTAGAGAAACGACTCACCCTTTATTTACAAAAATAATAGACAATTATAGCTTGTTTTATACCGACCGACTTTAGTGTTACGATTACGACTTTTGAGGCACTTTGGTTTCCTGCTGCAAGCACATAGTTAAAGAAACAGCACACATCTTCCAAAATGTGCAGAAACCTTGCCCCTTCTTAAATGTACCCGAAATTTTACTGTCAGTAGCTTACTACGAAAATTAGCTCCGACTGGCACTGGTTTGAACCTGAAACAAATATTACAGTTTTTTACTACTCTTTTTTCCAAATCGTCTCCGTTAATGCATACTGGCGTAACTACTTTTTAGCAACACTACAGGTGACCGGTTTAAATGCTTATAAGAACTTTATTACCGATAATATGAACTTAATTATCTGAAATGTTGTAACTAGCAATGTTGCTAGTTACAACATTTCAGAGAATTCATCATTTAGGCTATGGCTATCGATTCTAGCAACTAGTCTTGAAAGTTAACCATTGACTGAATTCACCACCAAAGGTAGAGCAAGTTTAACTTTTGGTAAAAGTATATTTTCTAATGTATCAACCAGCATAGCTATAGTGACATGTGACGATATGGTCTGACTATCTGATGTAGAAGTAGCACTAATAGATTTTGTACTTGATATGAATTATCTTGATAATGTACTAATAGTGACTGAAGTTGAAAATATCTGTTTTCAAAACAGCATCTTTCTTCATATTGCAAATTCAATTCATTTTCTGAACAAATTGATTCTATTCTTGTCTGCACCTTGTCAAATACTGATAATAAAGTATTATTATTTTGAAATCGTCACTCAATTTGTGTAGCAATAGCTTTATCACTTATTCAGAGTTGTTAATTTTGCTTTTAAAGTACCTCGATTGCGAATTAATTCTTTTAATTCGTCTTCTGACATTTTAATTATATTTTACTATGTCAGATGTAAGAAAAGTTATGGAAAAATACAATAATAAATAGTATATGGCAGAATGTAGTACAGTTTATAAGACAGTGTAAGAAATAGAATAATGAGAAAGATAAAGAATAGTACAATCTTGCTCGTGCTGTCTTGACAGTTGATATTACTTCCACAATAAACACATTTGAATGACTTGATTTAAGTATTTCTTGGCCTCTTCTTGTAAACTGGTATACTATGCTGTCTAGTGTATTAACTCTGGATATTTGCTTTACTTGCTTGTAGAATCTAACAGTTTTATAGTTTAAACTTGTAATGGATTTCTGAAGACTGCAACAAAATGATAATTGCAAAACAATAGGTAATTCGGTTTAGAAGGACCACAAATGTTATTGAACTTGCTGGTTCTGGTTTTTAAAATGTTAATGGACTGCTTGTTTTATTCTTGTATTGTTTTAATATGACTTTTCATTGACGTCTGTTTACAATACGTATGGATTACTTTAACAACTAACAAACTATAAGTGTAGCACGTGACAATGTTGTACATTGATTTGTTGGTAGTTATTTGTACACCACCCACACCGGAACCTCATGTTAGCAGAACTTCCTCCGAAACGTTTGAGTCATCGTCGAGAAACACTTACGTACAATTCTACCACACATTACTTTCTGACTGAGTCATGCGTTACCCAGACAAACCTGGGATTAGGTAGACAGCAGCCAGTTCTAAGGGCGAACGCCGTGTGGTTTGTACGCTGGTTAGTCTCGAATACTAGTTATGACCGACACCTCAAACGACTGTCCAGTCCTCTGTCATACTGGTCTACTCTCGGATAACCGTTAATCCATGCCCGACACCTCAAACCGTCAAAACCTCAAAATGCCCTTGGCGATCAATGTCTTTAATATGCGACAGGAAAAATTGAATTGTATACTTCCAAAGAGGTAAGTTTCCCATTAAAGATAAAGAACGACCTTGAGGACCGATTTCTGTGTCTGCCCTGAAAATATCAATGCAGTTCATGACATGATATTATCAGACCGTCGAATTGAATTTAAACTAATATCTGAGTCACTGAATATTTCATATAAACGCGTCCACCATATAGTTCTCGTCGATTTTGACATGGAAAATGGATCCCCAAATGTCTGAATGCTGATCAGAAGCGAGCAAGGGTGGAAGCATCCGCTCAGTCTGTACTCCGTTTAAAAACGATGCTGACTCATAAGCCGTGTTGTTACTATGGATGAAACTTGAGTACATTTCTACGACCCAGAAATGAAGCAGCAATCGATGGAATGAAGACACTTTGATTCTTCTAGTCCTAAGAAGTTTCGAGTTCAGAAATCTGCTGTAAAAGTTCTTGCTTCAGTTTCTTGAAATCGCTATAGAGTAATCATGATTGATTTTCTGAATAAGGGTAGAACAATAACTGGGAATTATTACTCGACCACTCTACGAGCAAAAAATAGGGAAAGAACAGCCGGAAAGTTGTCCAAAATTGTTTTGTTTTTAAGACAATACCCTGCACACAATTCGCACATTTCAATGGAGACAAATTCGTGATTTTAGGGTTCAAATTACTCGAACACCCTCCTTATTCACCGGATCTGGCCCTGTCCGACTATCATCTCTTCCCTCTAACTACCACACCCCACTAAAAAAAGCTTGAAAAGACCTAAATTTTCTTCCAATGAAGAGGTGATAGAAGCTTCGAAGACCTGGTTTGCAAAGCAAGATGGACTTTTTAAAGGTCCAGTTGCGTTGTGGGTTCGCTGTAATAAGTGTATTTGAATAATAAAAGAGTTTAAGTTTCAAAATTTTTGGTTGCTTCCATAGTAGGCTAAGAATTTCTCAATACCTTTTAAATAAATAATGAATTACTGATGACCTTTGACTTCAACAAATTCTCTTCAGTATAAGTTCAATTTCCTTTATTTTTAGTTTCAATCCACAATAGCATTTTCATTCAATTAAATAAGTAAGTATGTTTTGGGTGGGTCGAAGGTACGATAAATGACCTTTGATCCTAGCGCGACGGTGATACATAAAAGCAACCGTACTATATAGTACGCGATGTCATTTCGTGCATGAGGACCAGCGATATCGATTATTGTCCAAGTTTTAGATTTTTTGGAATGTGGAGCTCTTACAGTAAATAAAACAGTGTGTGGGTTCCTATATTTTTGTACAAGTTTGAAGAAAGTCAGAAATATCAAGGGGGGCCAGATTTAATTTCAAATTACACATTGCAGATGTTTTTTAGAAATTTCTAGTACCGTACATACCGAATAAATATTTTTTTCCAAGTTGAATAAGCCTTTGACGCATTTGATACGCACATTGTTGATTGATTACTTTTGAACTCATTTACGGAGCATGTTTTGTTACAATTCTGACAGTTCCTTTTCACACCACCATACCCTTGTATTTATAACCATTACAGTTATAACATAGTACTCTGATATTGGCCCCTATTACACGTATGCTATCCTTATGCTATAGATATATTACAGAATTGGAATATAGAACGGAATACAGGTTATGATTGATAATAGCATTTAATCAAAATATTTGTTTAATTTAATGCAAATTTCAGAACTAAATATTATTTCTTCTTTCCGTATTCGACTATACGAGTTTAGCAAATTTAAATGAATATTCTATAGAAATATTTATAAAGGCGTTTCATAATATTTTCGAATCTGAAAATCCAGAAACTCTTCTCAATCTGCATATTTTTTTATAGAAGTTATTATTTGTGAACGACTTCCTTAATAATAAAAGTAATAAATTACGGCATAAAATGAAATTCCTTTTACTATATTTCCCTTGAGTGACTTTCAAAATATACCCCGATGTTATTTATTTCCGATTTCTTGGAAAACGTGTTATATAAGCAACTAAGAAATACTAACTAATTGTGAATATAGATGTATCATATTTTCATATGAATATGAAAGATCTTAACGGTGTCAAAATTGTTTATGCAGATCTACAAACTTTTTGAGTATTTACGTTATTGATTAAAATCAAAATAAGTAACAAGGTTTATTTTGGATTCTTATTTGAGAGGTTCAAAGTTGCAAAATCGTATCGTAGTATTAGTATCCTAGTGTAGTCGTCTATCAATCTCTTGCAAGATATTGATTTAGGCGAAAACTGCAACGACTATTTCAATTCCAGTAACTAAAATCAACAAGTATAAAGTTAATGGGCAATTAATTTAATCAAAATGAAATATTTTATAATACAACTACTGTTGACACAGCTGGCATTGGATTCCAGCAAAAGGATTCCCTATTTCAAATTGTGAAAGCGGCGCACAGAGGACTGAAACCTGATTCTAGCTGGTCAAAACTCCAAAAACCATTGTTAAAATCAAAGCTATTCTAAGAAATAGTATTTTAGTAGAAAGCTTAGTGAACTCGTAACTACCTGCTATTTACCGTTACGTCAAATAATAACCATAAAGAAATCCGACAATTCCGGTAAGGTGTAGTTCAGTGTTAAAACTTCCGAAGGCGCCAATCTGATGCAGACGTATTTGTAGTTTGTTCGTTAACATGAAAGTTTTTTGTGGGAGTGTTTTTTCATTGATTTAAATAATTTATAAAAACCGAATTAAGGTACTAAAAATTCTTATAAAGAGGTAAGTTTATACCCTTCTAATATAAAAAATGGTGATTTTTACTTTCCGGATAATAACTTTTTTTTGTGGTTTATAACTTACAAAGTTTGCAAGAGTATTTCTTAAAATAAAGAAGAATTCCTGTAAATGCTATTTATTTTACGTCTTTACCTTATTTTTTAACAACATAATTATGTAAATAACTTTTTCTTGGGAAAAGTATAAAAGTATCAAACTGATCCAGTTCTAGTGGCTAAAAAGGTTTTTTAAATTTCTTTTTTGATTATTTTATTACTTTTATACTATTCCAGCCATTTGCTTTCAGTTAAGTGTATAAAATAATTTTAACCAGCTAGAATCGGGTTTCAGGCCTGTGTGCAGCAAGGGTATTATGAATGAGGTTCAAATTCTAAATGAGGTTGTATATATTTTCGGGCGCCACTGGGTTCAATATGAAACAAATAATTTTAACTAAAAGTTAAAATAAATCAACATGTTATACAAGCGTTAATAGCACATTAACACTTTTGAATCCATGAACAGGTTAAAATGACATCCGTTATTATTACAACTTGAAACATAACAACACATCATTTTATTTTATTGAATTAAATCATACTAAGAAGATTAGATTGTTAGTTAATATTTAAATTGTGTAATAAAAAAGGCACTCGACGACTCATAAATTTTTAAAAGTAATTTTAGGATTTCTGTCTTGATCTTGCTGTTATTAAAAGAAAAACCAAAAAAGTAGATCTGGTAGTCTGTCAAGTATCGTGTCGTGTCCGAGAGTTATTTATTTTGAGACAGTGTCGGTTTATCAGTTCTCGAATTTGATTCATTCTGTTCTAAGGTATACTAATATTATTTTATGTATTTCCAAATTTCAGATGCTGCCAATAAAATCCTAGGTTTTACAAAGAACATATTTCTGTCCATTAAGGAGCATTCCATGAAAAACGGCAAAACATGCTAATCGTTAAAAGTATTTCCTGTTCGCTTATTTGAAAGCCATAACAGATAGTTCTCAATCTGCAGTAAATTCTTTTTTATGTCCCCCCACGTAACACACTACAAATCTTGCAATAGAACTCTAGTCATTTATAGTTTTCTAAAACAAAGTAGTTTTATTAATAACTGCGGTAACAGTACAGTAACTTATAAATATTGTAAACTAAATTAAATTATAAAATAACATATAGACACATTTATAAACTTTTCAATACACTACGTTTGTCCCGCACGTGACTATGGAATGCTCCTTAGCCGTCCAGTCATTTCTTTCAAGCTAATTGCAAATACGTCACCTTTTCTCTCGTTACAAATTAATAGAAGGGTTAATAGTCGGTACATTGTATAAATAGGGATTAACACTGACTAATTCAACTAAACAACAAATTTCAACTTTTCTACTAGTTACGTAATTTGGCTACATCCACGGTTGAAAATAAGTCATTCTACCTAACGACGGATCCGAAGAATCCAAAATAATGATAAAAAAATTCTGCCACCAAAAGCGTTTTATCTACGCAACAATGTGTAGCTTCCAGTCGTGATCAACAGAGGACATTACAACACGTGGCAGTAAATTTCAAAATGGTAGTTCAAACAAAATTTATAACCTGACAAAAATTCAATGTAAAAACCTTTTATATAACAATATTTTATATTTATTCTAGTACTCGCACCAAGTTTTAGATTTGATTTGATTAGATTACAGTAGTTATTAAAGAAATATCTAATGAGAAGAAATAAAAAGGGCACAGAACATATACACATACAAAATTACTTTTAATTTAATTACGCCGAGATTTTCATTTTCTTTTATGTCAACGATGCAGACATAAAAGAAAGAAATAAAAAGCAGCTACGCACAATTCCTAGAATAAAAAAGGTGAACTTTAATTTCCTTGAAAAGATTTTAAAAACGCAGCAGCGCGCAGCGCTAGTAATGCGTAAAATTATAAGAATCAGAAACACACTTAATACAGCAGTACACAAAAATCTTTATGTGCAGAAGTAAATTAATTATATTGATTATATTTTATCAATTCATTGTATATAGACCTACTTAAAAATGTTTAATATTAGTTCTGAAACTAAAACAGATTGAAGTACTCCAATTTCTACACTTTGACTAGAGCACGATATAAAACTTATAAAAAAATACTGATATAAATGTAATACAGATTTACTTACCAACTACAAAAGGAGCAGAATACCTGTTTAAATACTACCAAGAAACACAATGTAAATACTATCGTAAGAAACTTTAATGTTAAGGTCGGCAAATGACTATAGATGATGTGGTTAGTGATTACACATTAGGAGCACGAAACGAAAGACAAGAAAAGTTAATTCAATTTTTTTCAGGAAATAGACTTAGTTGTATTTAACACTTGCTTCGCTCTACCGCCTAGGCGACTGTATATGTGAACAGGGCCGGCGTTAGGTATCGATGTACTATGAGTGGACCAGTCCAGTTAGGATTCTCATACCTTAGTTTAGGACTGGTCCTAGTACAAGGTTGTACTCTAGTACGAGTGATACTAGCAAGGTTTATCCCCTGATCGCCGTCTTAATGGAAACCGTTTCGCCAAGTGCTTCACCCTGGTGTAGTCACTTCGATACCGTGGATTTGAAAACGTGGAGGCAACTCTGCGATGTATCGGTGACTTGAGTTTAATTGCAGATCTGACTGGTACCAGGAAGAGTACCCCAGGAAATCATTTTATAAAGGAATACAGTTAATGCAGAGCAAATACAGAGCGAATACGACTATTAGCCTCTCACTTTTAAGACAACCCCATTTCCTAGTTGGTATAGGCCGGGTCATTTGTTTTAACAATACAAAGTGAAATTTATAATGCCACATCTCATTCATGTGGAATGTCCCTAGCATGTATTTTCAAAGTGAAAAACGTTTTTCTAAGGCATCAGCTAATGACTATTGTTCTAATTAAGGAGAATTTTAGAAAAAGTATAGGGCTCTCATCTAGAGTCAATTAATATATAAAATATTAAGCATCGACTATTATGTAATCAATAGGATATTGTCCCTGATATTTTTCTCATATGTGTTGACGTAATTAAAAGAGAGAATTATTGAATTTCACTATCACTATCATTCATTATCAACATCTAGTGCCTTGTTCAGTTGATCCTTAAATTTTATAGAGGTAGCTGATTTGGTTTGATGTGAGGGTACATTTATTTTGCCTCATTTGTGTGGCTAGAATAATTTCTTACTAGTGTTAAATTTAGAGAAAAAAAATTCGTAGGTAAAATACACTACTTGTGTTGTTTCATTGTATCTAGTATGAAGCCTCCAAAGAAAATAGTCTAGGCGCTATGTCATATTAATGCTCTAATACTTATTCGCGTGGCATTTTGTTTGGCTTATTTGCGTAGATTTTTTCTCCTAGGCTTTCTTTGTTTATGTAGTAGGATGCACGCAATACCCATGATAAATGAGGCACGTGTTGCGATTTGTACGTTATTATTATTCTGGCAGTCGGCAGAGTGGTTATAGTGGATTTATATCGCTTAATACAGTTAAGTTGAGTTTGCTCCGGTCAGACTAGGATGGGTAAACCGCATCAAAAACCGCATCGTAGTGTCTTCTACTTTTCAAAATATTTTACAGTTACGATGATAAGATACGATTTTTTTTAATACAATTGCCTAACTATCAGGCGCAATGGCAATGGTTTCCGGTGGTCAATTACTCATGCAGGCTACACTGTTAAAAGATTAATAATTCATATTATGTTTATGTTCATAATTTAATTGAAACGTTAATTGCAAAAAGGATAAACTAAGTTGCAATTTTAACAAAAATCATATATCTGTCGGATATTAGATGTCATACTAAAAGGTATATTACCCAGTGTAAAAAAACTTTTCATTACATACTAGTAGAAGGTTTTGAAGGTACATGTATATGTAAGAGATTATGTTTTCTTATAATTTTTAAAATAAAATTTAATTGAAATTTTTACTTTTACAAGAAATATAATTACAAGTAACATCATAAGCAACAATAAGTACATACCTACCTAATTATATTCGAAAGTCTTTTATTGGACGTCCCTGAGGATGCTGAGGATTAATCAATTCCGGTAACAAACACTTATAAAAGAAAGTTGTTAACTCGTTTTTCATGTTTGTTTGCCAAAACAGATCGTCACGGTACATTTTTTCACTTCTCATTTCTTGAGGTGTCCATACAACAAATATACAATAATCGTGGTTCGCAATATGTAACTGTCCTTGTATTTAAAAATAATAATTATGAGTTATCTTTAAATAGATTTCACCAGCCCGGTTTTCTAAAAATTTTATGCCATAAAAAGACAACAACCAAGTTCAACAAATTTTTCAAACGGATTCGTAAAACTGGCTGGACAAGATGTTTAGGGCTGATTTTTTACTAGTTCTGGTGTAATACATCTTCAAACGCTATTGCTTGGTGCAATTATATACAGGCATTTTTGTCACTAAAATTCTAGAAACATAAAATAGTTTGTTGTCTATGTTGAGTTCTTTTATTAGACCCGTGCCGCAAGTACCGCTATCTATATATTTAAAACACAAGGCTTATTTTTGTTCCAGTTTCTTTGAGAGTTTCACTGAACCCATTTACGTGATTCTTTTTTTATATTGAAGCTTTCGCTATGTAGATTAGTCCACACTACTTCATTTTTATATTTTTTAATGTTTATATCTTTAATTTAAATAAATGTAAAATGATTAATTCAAGACACATGAAATCCGACATCCACTTGGGGCGCCATCTCACTTTCTACGGTGGTAAGTTTTAGAACTGTTCACGATTATAAATGTTTGGTACAACCACTACTTGCGGTTAACAAGTTATAAAGACTGGGGCGATATACTATACTTATACTTACGCATTATTATTACCATTAAAGGCGGATTCTCACTATACGGCAGGCTACCAACAGTCACCGGACCGACAAAATATTGTACTGTATATTTTATATGGTCGCAACAGTCCGTGGCTGTGATGGTTGATGTGAATACCTTTATATAAAATGTACAGTACAATGTTTTGTCGGTCCGGTGACAGTTGGTAGCCTGCCTTATAGTGAGAATCAGTCATTATACACAGAATTAAAGCTAGTAATTTCATTGTAACAGTATATCATATTTCAGTCACAACCTTATTCGGATTCATTCACGTTAGCAACAATTGAATTTTAAAGTCTGGCCTGCAGAAATTGGGTTTTATATCTCTGAGATTCAAGTACCGGCAGTAATACCTTTTGTTAAAATATCTTTAGACTCAAGTACCGACAGTAACAACTATTGTTAAATTATCTTAGAAAGAGCATTCATCAACAGTTGTATAAAATTGCATTCAGAGCCGTCTTCTTTTTTTTTTAAGGTAATATAATTTCAATCAATTTGGAAAGCCGTACCAAACCGCATTTAACAAGTATAACAAACAAAAAGGAATATTTTATTTGTGTTTCTTATCGTTTCTATCTTTTAACTTCCTTTTTTGTGCCTTAATAAATGGAATCTATAAAAATTTAAGTTATACCTTTAAAGAATTTCCTAAATCTTACCTGATAGTTTTTGACAGTATCCTTTTATTTAAGGCTTTAAGCAGTAAGCTGAGTAAGCCTATAACAGTTCTTTGTTGGAATAATCACTATTGTTGTGAAATGGTCATAAAAACCAATTTCTGCAAACCAAACTATACTTGCAAGTTATATCTGCAAATACATACACCATTTATTAGTCAGTTTTGTGTCTCACTTCTAGCTATTTAATCTATATCTGAAAAATCGAATTACGCCAAACACCTTTTAGAACAAAATCACACAATGACTCCTCAAAATAATATTAAATTCCTACATTTTTGTAATAACAAACGCAAATTAGACATTTTAGAAGCCTTTGAGATATACAAACACAAACTCAGGGTACCTTTAATGAATGAACAACTTGAGCTCAGTAATTCTCCGTTACTGGAAGTATTAGATGTTTAATTATGATTTTTATTATTAATTTTTATTATTATTATTATTTTATCTAGTTACCTATTTTGTATCTACCTTAGCGACGTGTTTGTTTATAATTATATTACCTTTGATAATGACAGCATAGCTGTCGAAACAATATTGTCAGGTATATTTTAATAAAACTGTGAAACTTTTAATAATCTTTATTTATTTCATAATTATGGAGTTCCACAAAATAAGGCTGGAAACAATAAACAAGATTATTTCGTCTTCGTTAGAAGAACAAGCCAAGTTATACAAGAAACTTATGATCAAACACGGAATCGCAAGTCAGAATGTTTGGTTTAACCAAGAATGTCTGAAACGTCAGGTTATTCCTAACTACATAAACATCACTACCAGAACCAAGAATTCGATTACTGAAAAAGTGATTAGGAATGCTAAAAGAAGATGGCTCAAAGAAGAATCGAAGAAATGGTTTAGTATAAGAGACAATATGCACGTTTATATAAAGGTACTCTATACAGAACTTACTCATAAATTACACAATATCCAATTTGACATCTTAGATTTTGACATTAGAGAAACCGTCAGTCACATTAAATTCAAAAAATACACCACACAGAAAAATAAACTTCATCGACTTGTACAACAAAAACGTACACTACAAAATAACCATAATTGTCAGAACACTGCAAACTTTTATCCTCGTTTCATAAACTTGTCAAATATAACATTCAATGACAGAGAAACACGATTTCTTAACAAAGGTTTCAAATTTTGTCCTTTTCCAAAATTTACCAACAAAATTAAAGAAATTTTGGCCGTTGAATGCGAAACTATACTTAAGAAAGATCATAATAACTATGCAAAATTCCAAATTTCGAATTTGTTAAAAGAGATGTCTTTGAAACAGGACAAAATGTACAACACATCTAACATATCACTTCTTCAATCTATAAAACAGAAAATCACAGAGAACAATCTAATTTCTGTTAAAGCAGATAAGGGTAGCACTTTGGTAATTCTTTCTAAAGATATTTACATACAAAAAGTTAATGAATTTATTAATAAAGAAAATTTTGAAACGTTAAACAAAAACCCAACCACAAAATTCCAAAAAGAAATAAAACAAGGTTTAGAAAACTGCAATATCTGCTTTTCAGAATTAGAAAAGCAACAAATCATTAATAAAAACCCACAAATTCCTAAACTGTATGGATTAGTGAAGACCCACAAACAGAATATGCCAATAAGACCAGTTGTATCATACATCAATGCACCTAATCACATTTTATCCAAAAAACTGAACCAGATTATTAACACGATAGGTTACAAATCGAAATACTCTGTTAGAAATTCATTAGAATTAGTAGATAAGCTGCAAAACATACATCTTCCACCACATTCAAAACTTGTTAGTTTTGATATTTGCAACATGTTCTCCAGAATACCCCCACAAGAATGTATTCCTCTATTAGATAGTTTCTTGATCAATAGTAATATAGAATTAGTTAAAAGGTTAGAGTTAATTCAATTATTTGACCTTTGTATAAGTCAAAATTATTTCACTTTTAATAACATAATTTATTTACAAAAGGATGGTTTACCTATGGGTAATTCTCTAAGTCCTCTATTAGCTAACATATTTATGGACAAGTTTGAAGATCGAATATTTGAATTAAACCTCTCTAAACACATTATCTTCTGGTTTCGTTATGTTGATGACATTTTAGCTTGTTTTGACAGTTCTTTTGAGGTTATCAATGAATTTTTAATTCTTATAAACAATATCCATCCTAATATAAAATTTACACTAGAAACAGAACAAAACAGGGCTATAAACTTTCTAGACTTAAATATCAAGATTAACGCAGACAATCTTTTTGAATTTTCCATATACAGAAAACCAACACAAACAGATATAACAATACCAAATGAATCTTGTCACCACAATACACATAAAATAGCAGCATACAGATCATTAGTACACAGAGCTTTAACTATTCCACTAACAAAATCAGATTTTAGCAAAGAGATATCAACCATTAAACAACTAGCACATGCAAATCATTATAATCCGAACATGATTGACACTTTAATTAAACAAAAAGATTATAGGTTAGCTATCAAAAGAATATATCCCATTGACAATCAAACAGAAGACACAAATTACATATCTATACCATATTTTGGCAAAATATCAGAAAAAATTGCACATATACTAAGAAAAACCAACAATTATAAAATAACATTTAAAACCAACACTAACACTTTTTCATTTTTATTTAATGCTAAAGACAGAACACATGATATCATGAAATCGGGCATTTACCGTTTAAATTGTTCTTTTTGTAGTTCGGTATATATTGGACAAACACTTCGAAATTTTGACATAAGATATAAAGAACACGTACGTCATTACAAAAATAAACATCCTGAAAAATCGAATTACGCCAAACACCTTTTAGAACAAAATCACACAATGACTCCTCAAAATAATATTAAATTCCTACATTTTTGTAATAACAAACGCAAATTAGACATTTTAGAAGCCTTTGAGATATACAAACACAAACTCAGGGTACCTTTAATGAATGAACAACTTGAGCTCAGTAATTCTCCGTTACTGGAAGTATTAGATGTTTAATTATGATTTTTATTATTAATTTTTATTATTATTATTATTTTATCTAGTTACCTATTTTGTATCTACCTTAGCGACGTGTTTGTTTATAATTATATTACCTTTGATAATGACAGCATAGCTGTCGAAACAATATTGTCAGGTATATTTTAATAAAACTGTGAAACTTTTAATAATCTTTATTTATTTCATATTTAATCTATGTTGCAAAATATCTCAGGCTATAGCAAGACACATCAGCATCGTTAAAGAAATCTATATTAAAATCCCGAAGACATAATACGTAGTCAACGTTGACCATTACACTTACAGCAGCCTACTCAAACTGATTTAAAAAGTCTCTATACATAACTCGATGGGGATTATAGCAAACCGCAAGACCTATACTTTCATTTTATAATTCTAGTTTAATCCATAATCGTTCAATAGTGTAACTATGTATGTTAATGGAATTAAATTTTAATGATTTTGTTACATTCATATCTTCTTACATCTGCATCACACATATTGTAATGAATGGGAAAACCCCTATACAAGGGTGGCGAACAAGCGAGAAGGTTCACAGCACATCTACAAAGTTCGGGACTGGTGGCGGATGGTTCTAGAGCGTGGACGTATGCATATATAACACCGCCGCGCAAGAAGGGCAGTCAGTCAACCAGCAAAACACATTCGAGCATCGTAGGTAGTATAAAATAAATATCAGTGTAATATAAATCTTGTTGAAATAAATATTTGTGTAATTAAATTAGTCTAAGTTTGTTAATAATTTATAGTTGTTGTTTGTAATTAATGTTAGTGTATATATTTTCTCTTGATAATAGACAATTAAAACAGCACCTTTAGTATTATTTAAAAAGAACGTTACAATATATATTCAAGTATATTTAATTTTCTTGTTGTAGATGCTTATTATCAGATAAAAATAATTATCCTTTGTATAAAACTCTTAGGAAATAAAATTTTAAAATATCAAAATAAATAAAGAGTAATGAAATATTCAAAATACTTCTAACAAGCATATCCTTCAAAGTCAATTCAATATTTTGTTAGTTTACACCTTCGTTCTCTGTAGATAAATATCCATTCAATGCAAATTAGTAAATTTAAACATGAAAGCATTTCAATCTGATAGTTTACAACCATTTGTAATATTAATGAATATTAAGAAGAATTTTGGAGAATTTATACTTCAGAGAACTTTCGATAACGGCAGGCGTGGTTGTTTACATTGTACAAAAATATTTAAATATATCCATTTTACTTTGAACTTACAGAATTTCTTCTTAATTGAGCATCTCAAAGTGTATTTAAACACTTTTAAAAATAAATTGTGCAAGATTTACCATTTATCAGCGCCCTTAAACATAAGAAAATGTTTTAAATGATAGTTTATCCGATTATCACATCTTATATGTATCAAAAGAAACTGAAGAAGCTTCTCTACTAAAAATAATATCGTTTTAAATAGTACGCCCTTCTACATTTTATTAAGAATGCGAAACAGTTTTACTCGTCTTATTTATAAAGGATAGGAAATTCTATAAACCAAGATTATTTTTCTTAAAAGAGAATTTCCAGGGTGGATTCTCCATTATACAGACGCAAAAAGAAGCTCGTGTTAAGCTAGGCTAGCGTAAAATTTTTAAAAACGAAAAACTGAAATCTTTTAATAATAATCCCTCATCAGAAAAGTGTTTAATTCTGACTAATCTAACTACATTAATGATAAATTGGAAATCTTTTCAGAAAGTTTGAGCAAGAAATCTCATACTGCTCGCTACAATCAATACGGAAATGCAGTTTGGAGTAGACCAAATTGTATTTGGAGCTCCGGTTATTGTAGTATTACAAATAATATATCTTTGTTAACGTGAATAATGCATTTGAACATACTACACCTAGATAAACACGTTAAATACACAGATTCAGTTTTAGTTATTGACAATTATGATTTAAACAACAAACAGAACTGCAGAGACTTAGTCAAACACAACATTGTTTAAATTTATAAAGAGAATTATTGTTATTTATAACTTCTGTTAGTTAGGGGTTACCAAAAAGCAACCATTTCCAACTATATTCACTCATATTTTCTGTCAACTTGTCAGCACAGAAATGAAATAACATCTAGCAATATCGCGTATTCCGCGGTTGCGTATCGTGACACTTTCTGACGTATTTTTATGATTAGCGAATCCGCAGATATTATTTTTAAGCAACTAAACTTTTAATTTCATGCATCTTTTGATCTTAATAAACATACATTTGGTTTTTTATATCTTAGGTTGTTTACAAGCAAATTACGCTAAAACGTGCGTTACGTACAAGTGACAAAATGGAGACATGAAATACTATGTAATTACGGAGTAAAAAATTTTTAAAGTCCAATACATTTAGAGTAAAATATCTAACCTGTATATCTAACCTAACGTGTAGATCATTAGACTTAACTTCAATACAATGTTAGTGTAAATTTATCACACTCCAAAACAATGATATCTTTAATCATTTGTGGCAACTTTTAACACACTAAAACAGACAAATAAATAAAATAATATAAAATATAAATAAATAAATTACACAGAATAAAAAACTACACTACTTTAAGTTTTAGTACTTTCTAAAATTCCAATCTAAATAGGAATCAAATTATACAAAAGTTTTATAACAATCCACTCCAAAGAGGCAATATTTTACTCTAAATGTATTGGATTTTTAGAGTGGCCTAGTGTTAAAATTTTACACTAAATTTTACTGTCTATAGGTTTTGCAATAGTTCTGCGAACTTTTCATAAAATACACTAAAAATAATGCCACTACCTACGGTTTTGTTTTAAGATGTCCTCAATGATCAATTTATATCTTGAAGGCGTTACATATGTCACATGCGTTACGTACTGTGACATGCCAAAAAATACATACTTCAGTCAATATTATTACTGAAGTTCAGACACAATTTCTTTTAATTTAATAAATTTTTATTTGCCTAATACATTTTTTTATTATTCAATAACAATGCAACTTAAATAACTGCAATTTAAAACTAAACTCACTGACATTATTGTCTTAAAACACCACCTAATTACATGCACCGAATGACAGTTTTTGTTCTGTTATAGCAATCGTGTTATAACATGAATTTGCCACCTGCTAAAATGCATTCATTGGTTTAAGTATTTTTAAGCATTATTCAATATTAAATTTTATCTGTGGAGGTTGACCTGATTAACTGAAGCTGACCGACAAAACAAAGCATAGCAAACAGACTGGTGCTTTTCATGTCAAGGCTAACATATTCATAAAAATTGAACTTTCAATATTAGCTAGTAGTCAATTATTCATAGACATTATCCCAGACGCAACTGTGTAGTTAGTACGTATGAGTCATTTCATGTCAATTCAATATGACCATACTTGTCACCCGACACTGACCGATTTTCTTCATACTTTACACATGTGTTCCCTCCCTTAAGTTGTAACAATACTCAATTTATAGATTGCAAAAATGTCTGGTTATAGAGATACAGCGTTGCCGTTTTTCAAAATATGCGCCTGCATGTTTAAACAAAATGCACTATAGCTTGGCTTCTGTTAGAGATACCTTAGATACCGATGTCGGGTTTGTTTTATTCGAAAGAGAATAGAAAATGCTACATTCTAGTTTATAAATATATTTTTTCAGATAATAACGTTGTGTAAATTTAAATCATTGGCCTTCATTACATGGCCGTACATGTTCTTAACATCATACTAAAATTTAATTTTGGGAATCCGATAAGAAGAAAATATATGAATTTTTCTTTGTGCCATGCATCGAAACTGCTGCTGAAGTTACTTTAAAGAACCGTGCTGTTTTGTTTAACCTTTGCAATAATTTTCGATATGTCACTTATTCGTGCGAGTACATGCGTTTTGTATTTAATCTGGATTAGTCGTATTTGTCAGTTTTTAATTTCTGCTAAATTAATCTCACCTATCAATTTAATTTTTAACGTTTGGCTTACTTTCTTTCTTGTTAAGGATTCTAAATATTTTGTTTTTTCTCAACTCTGTATTTTAGGAAGTCATTGTGTGATTCTTATCTAAGAGGTGTTTGGCGTAATTAGGTTTTTTCTAGATGTTTATTTCTGTAACAACGCACGTGTTCTTTGTTAGTTATGTCAAAATTTCGAAGTGTTTTCTCAATATATACCGAACTACAAAAAGCACAATTCAAACGGTAAGTGCCCGATTTCATGATATCGTGTGTTCCGTCTTTAGCGTTAAATAAGAATGAAAAAGTGTTAATGTTGGTTTTAAAGACTATTTTATAATTGTTATGGTTATTCTTAGTTGGCAAAACACATACAAAATGCCTTGCTCTGCGAAAATGGTAACAGATAAAGGCAAACTGTAAGCCAACGAATTGTAGATCTCGAAAAGATATACAAAACAGTCTGTGGTGACATACTATAGGTATCTCTTACAGATTACACGCAATTACGATTTTTCTAATAACTCTCTCTCCGCGTCTTACTCCACCCTTGGATGAAACGCCGATAATCTCCTATTTCTTTACTTTAAAATTGCTTCAAGTTTTCGAGATATTTTTCGCTGGATATCGGACTGGCTTTATTATATGTTTGATTATTGTATACAATCAAAGACTGAGGACCGGGATGCTTGCTATTTAATCTAAATTATTAAACAAATTATCGTAAACACACAATCAACTCTGAGAGTAAATAAAATATAACATTACATACATTTAAGCCAAACACTGTTTATTCTGCTTGAAAACTGCCATGGATGGTGCACCTACAATCTAATCAGGAATGGATTTCCACTTTTCAAAGATCCGGTGAGGTAGGAAATATTGTCTTTGCTTCGTAGTACACTTTTTCTTCTTTAACTTAAAGCAATGTCCACGTAGACAGTCAACGTATCCACGTGTGGCTATATTTAATTTAATAAATGACTGAGATCATCATAATTATACTTGAGTATACGAAAAGAGAGCACAAAGTCACCATGCAATTTTCGCTGTTCGAAAGTTATAAGATTTATCGGAAATAGCTTTTGCGAATATGAAGCGCGATTGTTCGCAAACGTTATACAAGTTGTTCAACGTTGGACACTGCGGTCTCTTGCAAGACCAAGACACCATACCGCGCCAGCATACTCCAATATTGGACGAATGTGCAGTTTATATAGGCTTTTAGACACAGGAAACGATATATCAACGAAACATTCCCGCATCAAACATTCAGACCAAGACTGATTCTGTTGTAATTGTCATACCTAAGCCAACATGTGAAGACACTTTTTTAATAAGTAATTACACAGGTGATCTTCAAATTTGGGGATGTTTTTCCAATGTGAAGGACCACTTATCGATATTCAAAGGCAGGAGCCACTTTCCACACCAATTAGAAATTTGATCCAAATAATCTTGAAGAAGCTTTTGTTGAGTCACAGGATTGGCGTAAATTTTAGTATCATCTGTATAAAACGACTTTTTGGCAAGCTAAATCGCTGATGTAGATTATGAAAAATAGTGGTCCAATAAATGAGCCCTGTGGGACTTAATTCGTATTTGTAAGGAAATCTTTGATCCACTTAAGTAATTTACCACGAATTATGTCCGTTATGTCCGTATGTGTTGGTTTTAGTTAGATTAAATATTAAATTCCAACATGTCTGTAATAACAGACGCAAATTAAACATTTTCGAGACTTTTAAGATATACAAACACAAACTCAGGGCACCTTTAATGAATGAACAGATTGAGCTCAGTAATTCTCCGTACTATTATTTCTATTATTTTTATCTTTTTATCTATTTTTTGTATTTACCTTAGCAACATGTTTGTTTATATTTATATCGCCTTTGATGACAGCTTAACTGTCGAAACAATTGTCAGGTCGATTATTTGTAAAACTTTTAAACTAATCAGTTTTAATAAATTACAATTATCTATTTATAAAATACTAATCTACCTTTACTGACATTCCATACATGATTGTACAGTTGCGTTTCAGATCCAAGTATGATTTTATTTAAAATTATAAAGAAATTAAATACTGTTTTTTGCAATTATATTATTAACTGATACTTTTTAAAATATTATTTTAATATATAGTATGTATTTCGACCTCTAATCCTAACAAAAGTTTTATTTTATCCTCTTCATTTAACGGTAAACATAAAACAACGAACGATAAAAAGCTTCAATCGGTAAAGGGACTTCGGACAAGAACATATGGTATTGATTACAAAGAAAAAGGAAGTTAAGAAAGAAATCATCACACTAAGTTACCGAACAGTAGTTTGCTGCTTGCTTTATTCACCCGATAGCTCACGTTAATTGAACTGATGCAACTACGCAATAAGCTACGAAGGTTCAGTACATCCAAGCAATATCAAATACATAATTAATTGTGATACTGAATTAATTAAACCCCCTTGCAGCTAAATGGACACCTGCATGTGTGTTATACACGATTCGTCTGAATGAACATGCGCATTGCAGATATTGCTTTTAATTAAATTGCTTGGTGATAAGATATTTGTCTAGAAGAAGAAAATGTTTTACCTCTTAAAAGTCTACTAGATTTCCATTGTACTGCCTATACTTAAGAGGTAAATATCCTAATAAACAGAAAAACTCGAAAGTGAAATATCTAGCAAATGTAACATAAAAAATGAAAACATACGATTGGTAAGTGTTGTTAAAAAGGAATACAACTGAAATTAAAACTGGTTCCCTCAATATCTTCTTCTACGTGTGCCTTATCCGCTCAGCGGATGTTGGGTATCACCATAGCGATCGAGATTTTGTTCGCAGCAGCTCGGAAGAGTTCATTGGACGTTTTTCCATACCACTGGCGTAGAATCTTCAGCCATGATATTCTTTTTCTACTCTGTCCTCTTTTATTGTTCATCTTCCCTTGAATTGGAGTATGGAATATTTTTCGTTACGCATGATGTGCCCTAGATATGTGAGTTTTCTTACTTTAATGGTCTTCATCAGTTCTCTGTCCACTTCCATTCTTAAGACTTCGTTATTAGTCACATGCTCTACCCAGCTAATTTTCAGGATTCGTCGGCACAGCTGTAATTCAAAAGCTTCAATTCGCTTGATGGGACCTTCCGTCAGTGTTTAGGTCTCCACTCCGTACAGCAAAACTGAGTACACGTAGCACCTAAACATTCTCATACGTAGTGGCAGACTCAGAGTATTACTAGAAAAAACATCTCGCATTTTTAAGAATGTTATTCTTCCTTTTTCCATTCATTGCTTTATCTCCCTGCCATAGACCCAGTAAAACCGCCAAACGAAACCAATGAACCTCTTGCACGGACTGTCGATCACTTATTTATGGGAATAAATTGTTGGTTTTTTGACAAAAAAAATTGGTCGAAAATGAGAATTTTCCAAGTTACAAAGGGAGAAAAAGTTTAAGAATGTAGGCAACACTGTCCATTAATTAACAAAGTTAACAGTTGGCCGTTACGGTATGTGGTATGCCTTTGTTTTTTCCCATTTGTTACTTTTTCGAATCTAAGGATGGTCGTTGTGAATTATACATGGAACACTTTTGGGCCACGAAAAGCAAAATATTTACGCATATATTTATTAGTAAAATAATATCTTTATTGTAATAAAAACTACAGTACTAAAAAGCAGTTGTCATTGTTTTCCACGGCGCACTTGGAAATTTCGTAAAACGTAACTAAATGCTGATACAACTGTTTTTTTTTTTCAAAAAAATATTACTGCAAAACTTACATTAAAGTTGACTTAGAAAAAAAATTACACTTCACAACATAAATATGCTTAGCATATTTATTTGTATATGCGTATTTGACAGTGGTAGTGTAATGTATAGCGTGCTGGACTTTCATCCAAGCGGCCCGAGATCGACTCCCAGTGCCGGCAGATTTGGTTAAGGGTTTCTGCAGTTTTCCTTAGCTGTAATACAAATGTGGGATTTGCGCTGTTCCATCTGTAAGTCGGCTGCAGCCGCACGTAGGGACTATGTAATAATAATAATCGCCCCCTCCCTCCCGCACAAGCTTATAGCTTCTGATACCTGGCTTCTAGGTTATGGGTTGTAGCAATTATTATTATTATATTCACCAAATACACTATTTTATTTGATTTTGCATAATCCAAAAATGATTACCAATTTGTTTGCTGATAAACAGCAAACAAGCAGGCATTCTATTTACGGTCATTATCAACTTGACAGCCTGAAGTTTAAAAATATTATATTATATTTTCACAATAAAACGTCTAAAAATATTTAAAAAAATTAAATAAGTTTTTTAAGAGGCTTTCACACTTCAACACACGTTTTACATAATTTACATTACATTTTACAAATGTATGTTAAATATTTATAGAATCTGAAGATTTAAAAGTAGATTTTTTGCTCAAAATAAAACATTTACTAAACATTTCTAATCATGCAAAATTTTGTGTTAAGCTTTTACATCATTTAAAAGATTTAAGTATTTTTTATATTAAAAAAACATTTACTAATTGAAATATCTATTAAATATAGTATGCTACTATAGCCCTGGCATTATAGCATTTTTTCACAAAACCCGGACATTTTAGGTGTAAAGCTGGATTTTGGTATATAGGTAGTACTGGATGTCCTTTATAACATATCAAAAGTCAAAAGTGATTTTTTTAACTTTAACTCCGAATATTTCGTAAACTATTGAAGATATTACATTCAAGTTTTAAACACAATAAATGTAAAGTGTTTAGTACGTCACTGTTGTACTAGAAATAATTAATTGTTTATAACAAATGCGAAAATAAATAAATTAATATTGAACGTAAATTTTGTGTAGTGAAAAAAGTAGTCCGCTACTAAAGCTCGTTCTGTTAGGAATTTTGGATACATATTGCGGAAGATATGTTCAGCAAGGTTCATAATTATTTTTAGTGAAGGAATTAAGTCAATATGTTATGAATTTTATAGTTTAAAATAAGAATAACGCATCGAGCGGCTGCGCGCAGCACTTCACTGTTAGCATACCAGTATAGGTTTTTACCCGGACATTATAGGTGTCAAGCTGGATTTAGGTACAGTCATTAGCAAATGTCTTGTGCGTAAGGGCGTTGCTGCTTTAAGAATCGAAATACCCCTTATACTGTGTACGAAAGAGACTGAATTAAAGAGAGATAGACAACTGCCTGGGCAAGATATTTAAATTCTTTAAAGTTTGTTTTGAAAACACGCTTGTAAAAACTCTTGTTACTCATTCTATTCAAAATTTCTTTGACACATTTTATAAAATAGTCCTTTTAAATGGAAACATCTACTAGTTAAACAAAGTTATATAGCGTGTTTATATTTCATTCTTTACCTTTAATAAAAAATAACTGAACGAAAATAATAATGAAAACAATCATCAAAAAATAGAGGTTCAGGAGTATTTTAGAGAATTAAATAATCGCAGAAATTAATGTAAGCGATAAATAAAAATAAAGTAATAATATAGGCATTTATTTACGTAAATACGTTAAAATTTTATAAAGTTATTAAATATTCATTGTATAAAATTATATAAAATAATAAAAATACTACAAACTAAGAAAAAACTAGAGACATAGATATAGTAACTACTAAAAACAAAAGTCACAAAATAAAAATTAAGAAACACCCTTGGCAAAGCATAGAACCATAGTTCATACATATCATTAATATCTGTTTACTGAAAATTTTTAGAAAATATTTGTGAAAGATTACAGATTTTTTAAATCCCTCCTCCATTTAAGTAGATTAGTCAATGGGTTTAACTTTTCGCTCTAACACATTATTCTGTCAATTACCCATATCTCTCTTGCATGTATTACCTGAGTGCAAAATTTGGACCCTTTCTCATAAACATTCCAGTAACTACTTTCAAGATATAATCCTGTGAATATACCCAAACTGTATTTATTATTAAACTTAATTTGTTTGACCGGCAACTACTAGGAATTTTACCTGAAGGCCCTTAATGTTTAAATATGCCTCGTTTGTATGCCCAATCAATTCTACTTTGGAAACTTGGGTAATGATTATTAGTTTTGATTATTTATTATTTTTCCTAATTTTTACAATAAAAAATGATTACAGTTAGTACTAAAAAATTTAGTTTTTTTAGTGTTTAAAAAATAATTAAACTTTGTAAATAAACAAATCAAACTCGTAAATAAATTAATAGAGTTTATAATAAAGTAGAAAAAAGCGTACGATATTTATTTCTTAAAATAGAAGAAACGATAGTAGAAGTGAAACGGCTGTTTTGTATTCCAGTAAAATAAGAAACTCACTTGAAAATAGCAGTTTTTATTACTCTATTGTTGTTATACAAAGCCACTCTAGTTAGGATAGCAACCTTTAAAACTGGTTATATTTGCTGTGTTGTTTGTAAACAAAAGAAACTATGCTCCGAAACGTACGTCGTTTCTTTTACCAGAACTGTTAAATGTGTTGCCTGCTCGGGACAAGACATTTGCTAAAGACTGTACATAGGTACTACTTGATGTTATTTATGATATATAAAAAGTTCCCATGCTTGGAACCCTTGTTTCCTTGGGGAAAACGAAAAACTACCCTTAAGCTCGCATTTTAAGAAACAAATAGTAGGTCGCGATTTAATTGAGACAGCTTGCTATTCTCATTTTTATCTTAAAATATGCAGAATATTATACCAAATCAGATGCAAGTGTCAAATATTTATATGAAAGCTATTGGAAAGCTCACTGCTATCTCAGGTGGCACCTCCGAGCAGCTACGAGAATCCCGCCAAGTTTGGGATAATACAGATTTTCTTAAATTTAAGAGTTGGATCATAATTCACTCTCCATTTTCTTGCACAGCTAGGGATGGTCTTTTGTCACTTTCAAGAGGAATATTGCCAACAATAATATTAACTGTGATGACGCCCGATCAATAGGTGAATCCGCTATATCTGGAATAATTGGACATTCCTTTGCAGATGTTAAATTGAAGAGATCTGCGAAAGTTCGCCCTCTTGCTCTCGTGGCTAGTACTGTTAGAGTCAGATGCCATGATATTCAAGTTTCATCAACTCTTTGTTCGGCTAACATGTATTTTACAATCTGCCTCCGAATTTGAAGAGTATCTGTTTTTGAGCTCGCCCCGAAGCCCCAGCATTATTTGATGGCATATCTATGAGAAAAACTATAAAATCCGCCTTGCAAGATTTGATATAAAAGCAAATACCTGTAAAGATTCTGTCCATAATGGAACTAGATTTGTTATTGATGGTGGTTATTTATTACACAATGTTATATGGCAAAGGCCAGCCAAGTTTGATCAAATCTGTTCTGCTTACGTAAGTTACGTTTTACTATAAACTACAGCCGATAGTGCACAGTAGTTTTTGATGGCTATGAAACTAGTAGCACGAAATGTCAAGAACAACAGAGAAGAGGTGCAAAAGCTCGATCTGTCGATGTAATTTTTGAACTTAATATGGTTGGATCATTTTCACAATAAGAATTTCTGGCGAATTCGAGGAACAAAACTGGATTAATTCAGTTTCTTTCGGAAAAACTAAAATCTTCTGGAATTAGTGTAACTCAGGCTGTTACCGATTCTGATACGCTTACAGTGACAATAACTATTAATATGACTGTCGATGAATATCCAGTCTGTCTTCTGGGAACAGATTTGTTAGCAATCCTTGTTGCTCGTGCTGGTTCGCAACAGAAATTGTATTTCTGTAATGCAGGGTCAGGTGGTAAGCCTGATAATTTTTTTTTCTGTGGTGGACATACAAACTAAGAGCGGAGATATGAAGAACGTACTCCTCTTTCTTCATGCTATTACTGGCGTGGACACAAATTCTGCCCTGTTCAAAAAGGGAAAAGTTTCGAAAACTTTTGGAAAAGTCTGAGGAACTTCGCAAAGAAGTGAAAATAGTTAAATTTAAAAAAATAGTTAAAAATGATCTTAATGCAGATACAAATAATCTGGTTGCTGCTGGCATTAAATTTCTTTTATGGCTTTATGGTGGAAAAGATTGCAAGACTCTCGAGGAATTGCGATACTATAATATGAATAAACTAGTTGCACGTCAACGTGTGACCGGTTCACATATGTCGGATTTACTTACAGGTGCAGCAGTGGCTGGGCCACCAATTGCTACTCTCTTACCACCTGCTCCAGAAAAGCTGATTTATTTAATAAGCTGTAATTGTAAGGCAAACTGCAGCAAAAACTGTGAGTGTGTGCGAGCTGGTCTGTCATGCTCCCCTATGTGCACATATGGTGGGGTACAGAATGTTGCAATGTTGTCATAATAGCTAATGAGTTGGAGCATGAATCAAAATAGACTGCGTACAAGTTAAACATTTATTTGAACATCTTTATAGTCACGAACCTCGTTAAAAGTTATCGCAATAAACTTTCATGTGATTCATTTTTTAGTTGCAAAATTGAGCTATTTTTCCTCCCTCTTGCGGTGATATTCTTATAATGATAACTGCATCTGATTTGGTGTAATATTCTGCATATTTTAAGATAAAAACGACATCGCTATCTCAATTAGTTTGCGAACTACACTCTTTTTCCTAAAATGCGAGCTTAAGGGTAGTTTTCTTTAAAGGGTTTTTTTCGTTATCCCCAAGGAAGCAAGCGTCCCATGCATGGGGGCTTTTGATATGTTATAAAGGACATCAAGTACTACCTATATACCAAAACTACTCATATACTGCCTGGGCTACTAGGAATACGGAATATAGATTTATTAAAAGATTGTTTTATTTTCTACTTTGTAATCATGTTATTGCTATCATACAAACAAAATAAATAATAAGAAGAATTTATGTTAGAGAACTTATAGAGCAAAAAACGGAACCCTAGGCCATTTGCTTGGTGAGTCCTAATGTTGCCAGTGAGCACATGATCCTGAGTACATGAGTAAATAATTAAACAATTTCGTTAAGAGATTCTTTTCAATCCCTATCTTAATATATTCTAGGTAGGTGAACTCAAGTTACGTAAACTAGCCGAGATTTGCTTGTGTTACAGTATACTGGGATTTTACATACCAGTCAATATTTGAAAACTATTGAAACTAGCATTTACAAATAGTTAAGAGTAACTAAAATGCGCCCTTCAATTAAAAGCACTGCAAGCAATTATTGACATATGTATATACAAATTAATTATAGAAATGAACGACAAAAAATAATTTCTCAAAAAGGAAATGCAGCAAAACGAATAAATGGAAATTCATCTGTGTACATTCTGTAAGCTAAAAGGCCCCTTTCAGATCATTTTTCTTTCTGAAAAACGTTATTTATTCGTTTTCTCATCTGTAGCATAATAACCAAATACCCAAAAGAAAAAAGTAGGTACGCAAAGTAATTACATTTTCAGAACCTTTCAAAAGTTATATAGAAAGTAAACTTTCAAAAAGTCAATTTACGGTATTGACGCCCACAACTAACCTTTTTAAGGTGTTTAAATTCCCCTCCTTTTTCATTTTTTATCCATATATTATTTAAATCTTTATTAACATTATCATCCATATTCATTATAATGATTAACCACAAAATTATTATATAACAGGTCTTTTTTTCCTTGAAAATTATTATAGATAATAATAGCATACTCCTGCACGACATTTTAAAATCTGTAAATTTAGATCTCGAAGATAGATAAATAGATGTAGATAATTTTAAAAACTCTTTCGTACTATGTTAGTTTATAAAGTTCGTAACATTTTAACTACAAAAAAGTGAGTAAATGCTTTTGATACAATTTGTCGGGTTACTTTCATTTCCAGTAAAATATTCTTTAGTATTATATAAAATAACAAGCGTTAAAAGGAAATTCTTTGCTTTACTGTATTTTTGAATATTCTGACTTTATTAAAAAGTACCCTTTGGCAATTCGAAAATAATTAGAGAATTGGAGCAATGAAAAGAATCATAAAATATTTGCGTTGCACTACACCAAAAGCTTTAATCAAGCTTCCTGAGCTCTTTATAAGCTTTTTTAAAACATTAATGTAAACACAGAGGTCGCAAATGCTTTATATTATACACAATCCATTTCTTCTTTTGTCGTATTTGCAGTGTCGGAGTTCCATAAAACTCTTATGGGAGAGCAACGCAGGTAATGGAGCTATTTTAGTAAGTACATAGATAATAACTAACTATTTAATAAAAAGCCATTTTTTGAATACAAAGAGAAGAAAAAAATGTAAATTTACAAAGATATAAAAAATTTACAAGAATTAACATATATGTTATGTTATGTTACGAATATAGTAGTTCGTCAATACTACTGTGCCCAAATGGGCGAAATTCAGTATAGTTAACATAACAGTTGACGAACTGATCTTGATGACATCCCAAGCAGCATTCAAGTAGCAGTACAGAGATCGGAACTTTGCTTGAGTAGTTGTTACGTAACTACACCTAAATTTATGACTACATATAGGTTTAATTACTTCAGTATGGAATATTTCAGTAATTATGTAGTTACTTCTACTATTTATTGGAACTACAATATGTAGTTCCATTACTTCTGAGTATTTTTCAAAGTATGTGGAACGGTATTGCTACTTAGTATAATTACTTTAAAGTTATTTCAACTACAAAGTGGCATTATGATTCTAGCAGTAACTTCTCCGAAGCTACTTGAAAGTTTTTAAAACTTTAAAGAAGTACTGAAAGTTCCAGCCACCTGTCTGGAATCATTAACCTTTAAAGTAACGGAACCTTACAGTAGTATTGAAAGTAGAAATTACGTTTTTTGCTACCCAGAAGAACCACTTTAAAGTGATTTTTACTAGTTGTTTTGTATCAGAATTACTACAAAGTTCCACTTATTATTAAGATTACAACGAAGTGACAGTAGCTTCTATTAGGCAATCCAAACCAATATGGTAGCTGTGGTCAGAGGCGGATTTACCATTAAGCTAAGTAAGCTACAGCTTGGAGCCTCAGGTTCCAGGGCGGTTAAAAAATTACTAAACGACATTATAGTTTTGCAAAAATTACAATGGAAAAATGGTTATGTTTATGTAATGAGCAACACCTCCTATTCCAATTATTAACGTTTTTAATAATAAATATTTTACTCGTTCAGTTATTTTTTTTAATGTTAAATTTGGAATACAAATATGAAATCTTTAGTCAAAAATGTAATTATTCCCTAAAACCGTTTCTCGTAATTAAAATGTTATAGTTGTCAATACGGCGGGGGCCTTAAAAATCTTTTAGCTTAGAGCTTCAAAAATGGTAAATCCGTTCCTGGCTGTGGTCAAACATTCCTGTCGTAAAATGACTATTTTACAGACTATTGGATTACTTACTAAATTGACCTAATCCGTCCATATGAGATGGCCACTATGGGCAAATTTTTTCGTCGACGCCACAAAAACACCATTTGATTGGTAGTTGGATTGCCTAATAGAGGCACATCTCTTGTAGGTTAGTTTGGAATTTTGAGATTAATTATGTTTTTTCATTGGTAGTAATTCTAGTTGGGGCCAATACAAAATATTATTTTGTTCACGTTTATAGGGAACAAGGGGGTCACAATCTTAAAATATGCCATATCTAAATATTATGTTGTAGCAGTATTAAAAAAATATATTGTTCATGTTCAAGGTAAAAAGTGAGATTAAGCTTAAACGTTCCAATGGGAACTTTGCAGTGACATTAGGAACTGGAAAGTGATTACGAAAACGTTGACCTCGTTTTATAGCGAGAGTCACTTGAAAGTTCCAGAATTTCTTAACTTATTTTATACTGGTAACAACAACCTTTGAAGTAGAATTTGAAATACGTATATATTTTATTGTACATGTACAGTATGGGCGGCATTGGTGGATGTTATTTGTCGATTGATGCTTATTAAGTTATAAAACCATTTTCAGTCAGAAAATGTTGAGAACATCATGCTTTTCTTTATCGTCAATTGCTATTTAGAATCTACTGTACACGGAAGTATTAAAGTAAATGTGTTGTTAGAATAGGTAAGGTTAGTAGAAGCCATCCGTCTATGATACTGCTTAAGGATTTTCTTTGCGGTGGAATATTATCGCAAGTCGTTTATTACTGTAGTCGTCTTAGCGGTAAATGATCATTGGACACTGGACAGTTGTTGTACTAATTCATTGATGCGGCCAGGAAGCTTTTGGTGATAAATCATAACCAATCTTCTAATTTCGTTAATGACAAATAGAACACCGAGGTTCTCGTGTATAGTTTGATTGGTAACCGTACACCAATTGTAATATGCCATGATTGTATGCCAAAAGCCCAAATTGGATTTAGCATAGTTTTGTATAATAGTAGTTTATTGATATAATTGACTAATTGCTAGCGTTTTGCTTAAATATGGCTTTTTCATGTAAGACGTTAATCGAGATGTAGACTGTCGAACTCTGATTTATGGGAGTAAATTATTATTTTTTTGGGCTGGAAAATTTGGTTACAAAAATTTTGGTTAAAATAATGTTACAAAAAGGGAAAAATTTTAAGAATGTAGGCAACACTGCTCATTAGTTCAAATAGTTAACAGTTGGTCGTCACGGTATGTGGTATGCCTTTATATGCACATCCTCATAGTTGTATGCTATAAGCCCAAATTGGCTTTATCATAGTTTTGTATAATAGTAGATTATTGCCAATACACAGTTTAGACTTCCTACCCGGAAGCCGGTACATTGCGTTTATTATAATAGTCAACAGAATTATTTTAAACAAAGATTATTCCCTTGCAGTATGAACTTTAATAAATTTTTCGTATCGGAACTATACAATAATTTATTACCCCCTTATCTGAATAGAACCTTTTAGATATTAAATGCTCACAAAAGAATATATTGCCTTCGAAACTATATTTTATAAGGATCGGGTTTGATTTAGATAAATCCAGCATTTCTACACCTATCTGCGTTTTTAGAAAAAATTAAAAGGTAGTTGGTTCAATTTTTGTTATTGGTTATGATGATGTCAGGCCTAGCTTATGTTTGGTATTAAGGTGTGAAACCTTATAGTGATGTTCAGAATAGGACAATTGAGTGTACGGGCCTTACGTCGGATTAATTTGGATAGCGGATGTACTTAACTTATTTTGTAAAATGATTATTTTCAATTTTCCGAAAGATATTGACGTCTTTGTACATGTTCTCTAGTAAAAATAGTGTTACTTTAAAAAGGGATCCCTAATTAAGTTTGATTGTAATTTTTTTAATTTGGTATTTAAACAAGAAAACAGACATATTGTATATTTTTTTGTGTTTTAAGTTTTTAATGTTACAAATTGGCTAGCTCAAACGTGGGACTTTTGTGTTTCAAGTTTTAATGTTACAAATAAAACCTTTCTTACTAGTTCATAAATAATCATAACTAGTTCTTTGTAAAATGCTAAACAACAATAATTATCAATTCAAAACTGAATTTTAGAAAAATTAGGTGAAAATGTTTTTTCTTCGATCAATTTTCGTTACAAAATATATTAAATGAAAAAGAAAATAATCTTTTTAAAACAGCTTTTTTATTTGTTTGTTTTGTTGTTGCAGAAGTCAAATATTAACACCTATAAATTTATGTAAAAGGGAACAAGAACAGGTCTGAAAGCCACTTTTTCTATCGAACGTCGCAAACAAAAGACTGAATACATTTGACTTCCACTGATTCAGTCGATGAACTTTCCAAATAATGGAACTTCAAGCACGAAGGTGTACTACCGGCTGATACGTTTATATGAAATATGTTTGCCCGACGACGAATAACTGACGTTGAACATATATGGAAGCTATAAGCAATACTTCTTCATTTTAAGCAATCATTGCACGTATAGAACAAGAAAGTACGGTTATATTGTACTTTGTCGAATTTTGTATATGCATCTATATACTGCTATTTACAGCCACTGCAAACTTTTTCAGGAGAAACTTTATTTACAACTCTCGTTGAATACCACCAAACGGACCTGAGTAAATCTCGCCTAAAAACCATCCTATAATTAAAAGAAATATTTGAAGTGCATAGTTAAAAATGTACAAGTTCACTTTTGATGGTATAACGAAAAGTAAAAAAATAAGCACCTGCTTTGAAATTGAATATACAAATTCTGAGATCAAACCACGAAATAAAACATGATACCACCATCGGCACATCTGCAATTTCATGCAACATATAATTCTTAAAATATCAAAGGGTAGATAAGTTAATCCTCTGGAGATTTCATTGCGTTAAAACTCACGTCACGAATTTAACATTGGTGGCGGCAACATCAATGACAGTGTACCAAGTTTTCTAGTTTTCTCTCTTTGAACTTTAAAAAAGAACTTTACAGAACCGGCGCTAGTAGAAGGTAAATTGGTAGGTAAACCTTGAAGGTGTGCTTTCCAATATTTAAGAAGCGTAGTGTTGCAAGTATGAGTTTAGATGTGACACTTCGTAATGCTTTTTAAAATCAGTTTTTATTTTTGTCACGATTGGCGCTGCCTGGCGCATGTGTTTCTCTGGGATAAGTTTGTAAACAATGAACCTTCATTCGTCATTGGAGGTAGTATCAAGCAGCTAATTGCATAGGTTCATCCTTCCATCAGTAATTTTGTGATTAACTTATTGGAGCTAAAGTTTTACTTTAAAATTATGTATTCTCAGATGATCGATTTTATATATAATTATAAACAGAAAAGTATCTTTAATAAATATTCTTATTGTTGATCAAATTAAGGGACATACCTTCTGCTAGAGCGATCTAGAAAAAATATATTTTGATAAATAAATTAAAACGTTTGAAGTACCTATATATTCACTGCTTGTAACGCGGAAAAGAACTTGCGGATTGAGTAAAGTTCCAGTCATAATAATAAAAATTGAATGGCTTGGTTCTTTTCGTAAGATTTTTTCCAAATTCATTTCGATTTCTTAAAATGTATTTCAAAACATCATTAATGAACTCTGAAAGTCCTTAACTGAAATTTGAGTGTAGCTTTTAACTGTTATTCAATTTTACTTCTTTTCCTGTTGGAATTAACACATCATATAACAAACGGTATTAAAATCAATTTCAATCTCAAAAAATTAAAATTTATCCGTTTATTTGACCATTGAAAATCGTCATACTTTTTACCAAATTGTATCTCAGCGGTCTTTTGTATTGTTGATATTCGGAAATTATTTATCCAGTGCTAATAGTCATTTTAATTAAAGCAAACCTATATATCGTTACAGATTTTCAGTGGTATTCCACCTCAACCCAAGTGCAATTGTTTGAAATATTTTTGATCTAAGTGTATAACAAACTAATTTAGTCATGTTTGCTGAAACTAGGTAATTTGTGAAGTCCACCGAAAACTTTATTGCCGCGACAAAACGGAGGTTGATTAAATCATATATTCAAAATGACAAAAAATTCCTCAAATTGAGAAATTTTGTTTTCATAGCAACCAAACAGGGAATTTTGTTAATTATATTTAGCAATTCAATTGTACTATTTGAAAACAAGAATTGTAGAGTGTAATAAAATAAAATAAAAGTTCTAAATCAGAATTGAAATTTTTGTGTTCAAAGTTATAAAACTGATGTTTTTTTAATTGAAACACAAAATTTACATTTTTTGTGATATTTTATTACTAAGATTTATTGCACTTTGAACGATATATAGGTTGACGTACAAGGCCCTTAGAACATGTTTTGCGACGCAACTAATTTTATTTAATTACGGTCTTCAATTATTGAGTCTAACTTCAATACGGCTGGGCTTGGGCCTAGGTCTGTCTAGAATATCCTAAGAATTTCCCAACCCCGCCTAAAATTATTAAGGCTTTGTGAGACTTCGATAGTACTGTCGCTAGATGATCATGATATTGTCACTTGTATACATAGTAACTCAGCATGCAAATGGAATAGACACTTACAAGATCTGTGTTGGATGAGCTCAAAAATGAACTAATTTCAGTGTGCAACCTTGACATTTATTTCAAATTGTTACACTGGTCTAAAAGTAAATCTTATGCCTTACAACAAAGTATTTGAATAATTGAATTTCAAGTATTCCATTCGTGACGATATTCAAGGATTAAAAGAAAGTGATGCAATGACAAACACTAATTACAGTTTTTGAAAGACGAGATCGTAATGGAAACCTTATTAGCCTGTCACATATCTTATACGAGGGTCACGCTCTATATTTGAGATACAAGAAAACTACAAGTCTCTTTAGGAAAATGATTTTATTTATGTTCAAAGTAATCACCACCTACACCAATACACTTCTGTAACCGAAGCTTCCACAACTTAAAGCCAGTCATCTTTCGGAATGCTCTCAAAAAATTGATGAATTGCTTCATCTATCTCATCCTCCGTCGTGAATCGTCGACCACGTAAATTTTTCTTTAGGTTAAAGAACAACCAGAAGTCACACATGGTCATATCAGGCGAATAGGGTAAATGTTCAATGACTGTTACATTATTTTCACGTAAAAATTGAACCGTCTGCTGTGCAGTGTTTAACGATGCATTGTCGTGATGCAACATTAACCTGCGAATATTGACTGACTCAAGCACTGCAGGTAGACATTTTGTGGTGTACCAGTTTGCTGTAACTGTACGCTGATCTTCAAGCTTAAGTGCTTTCACCGTAACCTCCGAGATAGTCAAGAGGCCGCGACCAAGCAATCGTGACGTCACGAAAACCGGCTAACAATTGCGAAACGTAAAATACCCAACATAAAGATACTTGTATATTTCTGAGTAAAACTGAATATTATTTCAAAAAAGCACTTATATTATGATAAACAATGAATAGGGTTTTCCACGTCACCGTTGAGGTACCCATGATAGACGCGTTGGCTCTTATGGAGGCCTCGCCAATAGCTCTATCTCCATGCGTTAATGTGTTTTATAACTTCTTAACCATTAAATTTAATCAGTTTTCTCTTTGATAGATCCATGTTTTGGGTGTTAATTTTGTCGTTGATTATTTTTGAATAGTTATTGAGAAATATATTGGCAAGAATATGACAATTTTTTAACAATATCGACTTCAACGTTTTGCTACATAAAATACATTTCTCATTGATTTCGTGTACATATTTTTCCAATTTTAACATTGTCAATTCCCGTAAAATAATCCTTTGTTTACCTGTCTTTAGAAATTCAGTTTCATATTTATCTGAAATAAGCACACTGAATATCTGATACGCCTGAATAGAGACTTCAAAGAATAATTCAGATGGTTGTTTTAGAGCACCTCTTGTTAAATTTTTTAAATATTTGCTAATATCTGCAGAGTCATTTTCACCACAGTTGGTAAAATTTATAACAAAATCTGAATTGGTAGTAATGGATGTTAAACAATTTAGTTTAATGATGCTATTACATGCGATAGAATGTATTTTTTCCAGGTCAGACAAATTTGCAAATAGAATTAAATTATAATTATCAAAATGGCAAAAAACAAGTGATCGTTCTTTATTTTTTTGATTTAACCAATTATTTCGAATAGATTTTAATAAATGAACAGTATCAAAAAGTAAATAAATTTGTTGTTGCGGATCAGAAACATTTTGGATAAAGCAAGGTAACTCTTCCTTAATGCTTGTACTACTTAAAAGTCGATAACAAGTTCGATTCATTCTGTAATTATCACAAATTAAAGAAATTACCCGAAAACCAATTTTGGTTAGAATCTTAATTACTTCTAAAATCATTTCTTTTAAATCAACGGCAGAAGTTTTTTTTACAGGAAATAGAGCCACAATATCTTCATTCTTCGCAACATTTATCAGGCATTTTTAATGAAATAAACAAGACTCACCCAAGTATCTCGTCAAACTGTTGGCTTTTTTGATTAACTAATCAAAATATTTATGAAATTGTATTTTATATAGGTAAACGACACAATACACAATCATATTATGAACGACACCAACCGAAAGTTATTTTAGCGGCCATTTCTGCCAACGTCCACACTCGATACGGCTATTGAGAAACAGTCTCTTTTCACTGATTTTATAAATTGTCTTCACATAAATCAGGTAAATCTGAAATTCTACACCTTTAATTTAACACTTTAACTTATTTGAACTTATTTATGAGAGTTTTTGAAAGAAAACCTTCCGAAAAAGAGTCTAGTTCACTCGACTACGATCACGGCAAATGTAAACTGCAATAGCCGGCATTCGTGACGTCAGATCACGTGACACAAGCCTTGTTCGTGGCCTCTATTTTCTCGGAGGTTACGCTTTCACTAATCCTGTACTACGCAAGAAAACTGCGTATATAACTTTCTTGGTAAACCTTTGCTTTCTCGCCAATGTTGGTGTTGGTGCATCTTGGTGAATCCACACACGGCTCTCCTGGCGGGTAGGAATACCACCTTTACTCTGTGACAGCAGCGACTCAACTGTTGTCAGAGCTTACTAATGAAGGATGGTGGTATGTAACAATGCCGTCTTGCCAGCTCTAACTCCTCTAGTTTCGTGGCATCTCACAATACGAAGTCTGGATATTAAATAACGAGACTGCTTATGAAAAAGAGTTTTATTTTAAAAATTATTCTACAATCGAATGCTCCCCTTCAATGTACTTCCCTCCCCTCGCCACACACCGTTCCATTCATTTTTTCCATTGGTCAAAGCAATGCTGGAAGTCTTCTTTTGTAAGAGCATTTAGGAGCTCCGCCGATTTTCGCTTCACCACTTCGATCGACTCAAACCGGGTTCCTTTTAAGGCAGACTTGATCTTCGGAAACAGGAAAAAAATCACAGGGTGCTTAATTAGACGAGTACAGCGCGTGTTCGAGCACTGCAGTGCCTCTAGCGGCTAAATAACACTTCACAGACAGCGCGTTATGGGCAGGTGCGTTGTCCTGGTGCAAGATCCACGACTTGTTTTTCCACAACCCCGGCAGTTTCTTACGAACTCGCTCTCGCAGTGTTGCCAAAACTTTCAAATAGTAAGTTTGGTTTACAGTTTGACCCTGTGGCACCCATTCAGTCATCACGATGCCGTTGATGTCGAAAAAAAGGATTAGCATGGCTTTAAATTTTGATTTCGACATTATTGCTTTTTTCATTCTTGGCGATGCAGGAGTTTTCCAGTGCATGAATTGCCGCTTAGTTTCAACATCGTATTGGAATATCCATGTTTCATAGCAAGTGATGATGTTTTCCATCAATTCAGGCTCTTCATCTAACCTCTCAAGAAAATCTGAGCAGATCTGTTGACGGGCGAGCTTTTGTTCAGGGGTAAAATTTTTTGGGGCCAACTTCGCACAAACTTTCTTCATGTTCAACTCGTCATGTAAAATTTTTCTGACAGTTTCTTTATCGGCGTTTACAGTCTCAGCAATCATCCGAATGCTCATACGACGATCTCCGCGCACAATTTCATTGATTTTGGCCACTGTTTACGGAGTTGAAACAAAGACAGGTCGACCTGGACGTTTGTCATCTTCGGTGCTCTCTCGGCCTTCAGAAAACCGTTTATACCATTCGAAAACACGCGCACGAGATAGAGAATTCTCACCAAAGGCCTCTTTCAACAATTTATAGCACTCAGTCGGAGTTTTTTTAAATTTAACGAGAAATCTCACATTGATCCATTGCTCGTGTTTTTCGTCACACATTTTTATCGGCACGAGAAAAAAACACGTTCGTTTCTAACCTCTATAGAAAAAATACTACTACAGCGACAAAAACGTGTTTTCGTACTGGCATAGTAGTCACTTCCAGCTATCCAACGCTGTATTCGTTTTCCCCCCTTCCCCTCTAGGACGTCTTCTGTGCGCGCAGTCTCGTTATTTAATAGCCAGACCTCGTATACAGTGTGGCACTCGTACAACAGATTTTATGGCAATGCCGTCGTGTTGTTCAAACCGTCGATCCAACTGCAATTATTGTGCTACAGATTGTACAGGCAATCGTTACGTATTTATTATACTGCAGTTTAATTTCTTTTCTTTTTTGAATTTTTACCGCGTCGCCGTCTAGAAATGTTCGAAATCAACCAAAAATAAGGTTTCCAAGATTTGTGACCTCTAAGTCCATATTAACCCTGCCGCCGCCAGAGCCCCAAAACAAGCTACATATATTTCAAAAATGTTAGTGTTTTCAAAAATAAAATAAAATGCAACCCTCAGTGTCAAGCAAATCATGAGAATTCTTATAGGTATTCAAATCTCATGATTTTTTTATGACTTATGAATAAAATGGTTATCTTTCCAGTTTTCCAATATTGCAGTATGTATACTTTAACCTTTAAGTACTGTTTCGGCGAAACGTCAAAATAAGCATTTAAAGACCTTGGCTTATTATTATCTCAAACAGAATTTAAAGAAATAATACTAGTTCCGGTCCTGTCAATGGAATTTTTAAAGTAGCTATAACTTTACTAGCAGTTTACACCTCAAACTGTAAAGCAAATCACTCTTGTTTCTAAGAATGTCCCGGATTTAAAGTGGGAAGTTGATTATTTAAACGCCGGGATTTTGTCTGTTTTTCTTATGTCAGAGACATCAACCGTGAAGAGGGGGCTGCGTTATCTGCGGTGTTGATAAATTCTTACCGTGCGTTAGAAGAAAGAAAAATATTAGTTCACTCTCTTAACGCTTTAAACCAACACTAATGATCGACAAGCTGAAATGTTTCAGAAGTTCCTGAAATAATGTAAGCAACAAACTTTTCTTTGTTATAAACAAAATGATACGATGTTAACTAGAGTACTGCTTTAGCTCTTCTATCTGTGAAATTATGACAAGGACGTGAAAAGAGCTCCATAAATTATGAAAAAGTTAAACAGACATCAAGTGCCAGCCTTACCGCCTGTACTGTCGCTTCTCATGTATAGAGTTAAGCCAGTTAACTCCTGTTTGGATGATCAAAGCTTTGCAAGGCTAAAAGTTTTGAATGAAAATTATGAAACTCTAAATAATATATCATGAAGGTAGGCAAGCAGCTTATTTTGCTTATAGTATAAATGATGGGGATAAACAGAGTCGCTATTTTGTCATATTTTTGATTACTCTGTAATTATTAAGCGGACATTTTACTGCAAAGTTAAATTCCTTTACTCAACAACAGTTTCATTATCATTAAAAATTCAACTATTCTAAAAACCTTTGAAACATTTTTAATATATAACAGCCTTGTATAACATGTATCATGTAATTCCATTTAACCCAAATACAGCAATTAATAATTTAGTGTGTACTTCGTAAATATGTATTTTCTGAGAATTTTAAAGCTATGTACTATAAGCTGTTCCTAACTATAAATCTCTTGGTGCTCATAGTTGTAATATGTACAATCTAGAGATTTACTTTTTAACTTTTGATAAATTGTTGTTATTAGTGTTAAAAGCTAAAACAATTCAGTCTTTACATTAGCCTTCAATAGGTCTTCAGTTGGACAAGTCTTTATTAGCCAAAGATTGATTAAATGCTGCCAGTTACTGGAGTGATCACGAAGTTAATGTCGAGATAAATTAAGTTTACCGCTTTATAGTTTAGAGCAGTGGTTCCCAAAGTTTGGCCTAGGTGAACGTCGGAAAGTCGGTTAAATGTATTCTTAACACTGCTTGTATATGTTCATCAGTTAATTATGATCTTATTTTGCACTTATTAATACTCATGATTGAGAAAGTTTTTCCGAGATAAAATTTATTTATTCTTTTGTAAAAATGTAAATTATCTCTATGAACTCCTCGATTGAAGATCGCGGTTGATCTGACAATTGGGCCGCATTTCTAGGGTTTTCCGCATTTGGCCCACGGGCCGCACTTTCGGAACCCCTGGTTTAGAACAATAAATAAATTACATATCGTCCCCTTCACAACGAAAAGGCGTATCTCATTTTTTACAACTAAGACAGGAGAGCAATTGAAAAGGCTTGTAATAAAAATATTTAAGTTAACCGAGAAACGACCAACAAAAACATAATCTTATTTCAATAACAAAGAGGTTTTTAGATAAGTCACTTGATTATATTAAAGGATCTATCTCTACAAATTGTTAACAATTACAAACGCACTTTTGACAAAATGTGAGTTACGCCTTTTCGTTTTGAAGGGGACTATCAGAAAGACACTAGAGTATAAGTGATAATGCGATATAGAGGTTCATAATTATCCGCAATGGGATAACGCTACCCAGTATCGCGATATAGAGTAGTCGCAACATTTTAACGTGTAAAAAGTCGACTACTGGTGAAGCTGTCAATACGCTTTGCATTTATCGTACTTACGTGTTTTATTCAATACTTCTTGGCAATTTCAGAGATTCTGTTTCTATTTTTAATTTTTTCTTCAAGAATGATCAAGCAACTTAGAATTACACTTTAAGAGAACTGCTATTCACTACTATCGAATGCAAAAGTTCTGAGCCCAGAGTGTGAAACTCCCAAAAAAACAGACTTTTTGTAACATAATTCGCAAAACTTAAAAAACCTATAATCAGATAATTTTAAACATTTTCTGTTTTATACAAAAATAAATTTTCTATCTAGTTGTTTTTGTTTGAATTAGTTTGAGATGCTAGTCTTTCTGCTATGCGCATTCAAACTCAGGACTCAGAACTTTTGCATTCGCTAGTAGTAGTGTCGCAACTTCAGAAGCGTTGCAAAATGGAACGGATTCGCGACGCCCTTCGCACCTTTCACTATAAATATCCTAGATGATCATCATCTCCAGTTTAAACAGCGGTTTTGTTTTATTTACTATAATAATAATATTAATTAATAATCTATATTAATAATGTCTTAAACTTTTATTACTGAAGTTATAATTTATTGCTTAAATTTTCTCATACATTTGATTATATGTTTTCGAATACTTTTATTTGACAATTTTGTATAAATTTCAGGAAGGTGTCCACAACCAATACCTCCAGATACAATTCCAACTTGCTTTCCATTAACAACAATTGGACTACCGGAATCCGCCTATAGCCGTAAGAAGTGTAATATTTAAGATCTTATATGTCGGCCATGTATTCCATATAAAAATGCATAGCTGAATATCTTCTAAACGATACAACATATAAAGCCTAAATCACGTAAAAGTATATAACAGAAAAGTAGAAAATCATTCACCGCAAAGGTCTGAATTTGATATAGAACGTTATTAACAAGATGCTGTATATCTTTATATGAAATATACTGTACATAACTGGGCAATTAAGGTAAAACGAAAATTTCTTTTGGACCTTATGATGTCTTCTGAGTAAAAGTTACCTTTTTAAATAAAACTAAGCTACGCAAAAAAATATTAATATCTCGTGGGTATACCGGGTGACAACAGACGTATAGGGTCAAGCTTATACCCTCTGTGTTTACACAGGGTGTATATAATTGCAGGGTTCTAGCTGAATGGTAGATAAGTGGAATATAGTAGAGCAAATTTTCCTGATAAAGTTTGTTCTTCAAATAAGTAGTTTTCGAGAAAGTAAATTTTAAAGTTTTATTAATTTTCGAGTCCGACGCTGTAACACTACCTTAGTTTGTACAAATTTAATTTAAAAATGTGATACCCTTTTAGATGTACCTGCCTTTTAAAAATTGTTGTTGTATGTCACATAAAAAACTAATTTACGACTGTCTATGCTTTAAAACGTAAATAATGTGGTCAGAAGTTATACTAAGTAAATAATACTTTTTAGAAATACGATCATCCGATGCAAAAACCTAAATATGCATTTGTGTTGAAATTAAAACAGATGTTACATGGCAATTATTTACACCTAACCTTTTTTAATATTTCGTTTTACAGCAATTTTAAGTGTTAATTGATTGTATTATGCTACCGATTTACTTATTATTTCTAACGATGTCTGAGATACGATTTTCAACCTATAATAATAATACAGAATTGTAGTATTTGTAAAAATACCAAAAAAACCAGTAGGTGCTGTCACTTGCTTAGTATACTTGCTGGCACATTTATGTATTTATTACTTATTACCTATAAACAGTTTAATAGTAAATATCTTTTTGCTTGGAGTAAACTAAATTAATGATCAACATAGTAATAATAACTCCACCAGATACAAGAGCCGTCGTGAGTTTGCTTAATTTGGCGGGTGCCCAAGAATTTTTAGTGAAAATTTATTTTTGAGATAGTGCGGAATTTTATGCATTTTTGCCTTCTTCCTTTATTCATATGTTGTCCATTAATCCAAAAACCATTATTTATAAAACACCCTGTATATCAAATTTGATGACATTTGGAATGGATATACTAGACGTAAATTACTATTTTCTTACAGCTTCAAAATGACTGACTTCTGGTTTTTACGGAAATGATCCCAAATTTCAATTTTTTGAATAGAAAATCCTATATGTTTTTGCATAATTAAATTTCGTGGGACAAGATTAGTATAACCGCGTTGCTAAATTTAATTCTTTAGCGAAAAGAAAATTGTTAGTTAAGTTAGATAATAGCGACAAAAAAGTGGCGTGTTTATCATGTCTGCTTCACTATATTTTTGATCAAGAAAATGCTGAAATTGGTCAAAAAGTAGTCTATTTTTACTTATAACGAAAATGACAGCACCTATGTAACGAAACGTCGCCAACAAAATTGGCACCCCAAAAGTACCTTAATAAAAGTTGCATAGCTGCCACTCCTCATCTAATAAACGAATATTAATGTAAACGACACCTTTGCTATAGAGATCTTCCAAATGGTAATAACTACATGAATAATACAAAACATAATTGTATAGAGTCTTTCGCGATCTACAATTTTATCCATTTATATATGAGATACCATTTGTTGTTGGAAATGGAAGAATTTTTCGCCAAGTTTAGAATTTTAGCCAAAAAAGTTAGTTTTAATATGTAGGAGCACAAATATGACATGGTGGATAGTTTCCAAATTTTATTGATGTAGTTAGGGTCAGGTCCTTCCGCAACCAAAAGCTGTCAATATTTTTTAAAAACTTTTTCACAGCCTTAGTCTTATACAAAAAGGCAACTATATTAAGCGATGGGACATTGCAAAGATTTTTTGCCTTGCACTAGAGTGCATTGTTCTACATCAGCTTAGTATATACTATAATAAAAATAAACTTACCATGTAAACACCTTCCCCACTATTAAAATAACCAAAACAAACGTTTCTGTCTGTAATAGAAATGTTAAAGTAACTATGAACAGTTTTGCATAATTCTTGGTTAACTTTAGGGACATTAACTTTTTGCAGAATTTTCGATATTTCTCCATGTTCATATGCAGTTCTCCAACCTGTTACAAGTCCTAAAGCTCCATCAGGCACTTCAGCTTTTAATTCTAGTGGTATGGTTTTTATGGTTTTACTTAATCGAAATCTTTTATTCAGAAGAACCTGGTTGTCCTCAACTGTCTTATTGAATAGTGGATGAATACAGCCGTTCTTAACGTTTGCGATAACCCCACCTTTTTCATTAAACTTGGTTCCTGCACGAATTGTAAGTTGATTCCTGATTAGATATATATATATATATATATATATATATATATATATATATGCAAATCATACATTCAGAAAACTGACAATTTGTTCTAATAAAGCTATTTACCAATCTTTAATACAATGAGCAGCAGTTAATGCAAGGTTAGCTTTAATTAAAGTAGCACCACAAACATGTTTCTTAGCTCGTTGCAAGGATACTTGATATGGGTGTTTTTCAATTGTTGTTTC
This sequence comes from Agrypnus murinus, assembly GCA_929113105.1. NCBI lineage: Eukaryota > Metazoa > Arthropoda > Insecta > Coleoptera > Elateridae > Agrypnus > Agrypnus murinus. Next base: position 5,744,133 of record OV816023.1, on the reverse strand, counting down.
TTCTCCTCCAACTATCCTTAGATGTTCTGAATTATTCAATGCAAGATAACCTTCATCTGTATTATAACAAAAGATTACAGTCGAGACAAAATTTCACAGTTAGACAATACTCTATGGCTATGTATACATTACTTATGGCTGTAATCACTAGCGCCATAGCAAGTGACGTCGCCGGACCTTCAGTTCAATTTCCAAAATAATTGATTTATCAAAACTTTTAAATAAATAATTTGACAATTCTTATTCTTGATATTTCTGTTCTGACAATTAAATTAATTGTTGGTCCGAATGCCTATGTAAGCATCACTTCCTCTTAAGCTAGCGTGCCAAATGGACTGTACATATATAATAAATATATTAACAAAGACTTACCAATGACCAAAATTAAAAAAGTAAATGTAAATAGTAACTGATACATAGTGATTTAGAATTTCGCCAGGTTCGATAACTCAAATTGCGTTTATATATATGTATATATTAACTAAACATGAATAGTCGTGAGCTAATAAAAATAATCATGATTTAAGTCTCACGTATTTTTGTATGCACATCAATCGTGAAACGATCATAAATCTTTTATTGTCGTTTTATCATAGCAAATTAGTTTTGAAAAACTTCAACTTTGTGGTAGATTGTAGATTCAGTTCATTTTAGTAAAATTCATTGAAAAGCATTACTCATCCAAAAGCCATGTCAACATTTTGACATGAACCTATCTGCCCTTTCAAACATGTATACAGTACATTATTGAGTTCTATTAAGAGAAAAAATGTCAGGCACCGCAACGGGCCCATCTCTGAGAATTGATTAATATTACTGATGAATCGACATACTGACAGCGAGACATAATTCATATCAGCATAGTGTCTATGCGTTCCAATCCCCTATGCCTATAGTCTAATTCAAAATTATGTATGATGCTGTATGATAAATTCAGATTGGCAAACTTGTAACAAAAATAGCCAAATTCCTAAATAATCTGATAATTTAGTGAAATTAATAACAGAAAGTTAATAGTTATAATCAGAAAGTGTCCCATATAGAATTTGTCGAAGTTGAACAAAGGCGTCGATATTGGCTCAATATTGGCGGCAGTTGTACGGCAATCTACATTGGTCCGTTATTGGCTGAACATATTTTCCGTTTATTTGTGTTTCGCATTATACGTTACTTTAAAATTCATTTCCATTAAAATGGCTTTTAGAGTTGTTTTTTTATTAAAGTTGTAAGTATCTATAAATTTATTAATCTAATCTAATCGTTACCGTTTAATTCGTGATAAAATATCAATTTATAATATAAAATTGGAAATGCCAATCCAAGTTTTATTTACAAGCTGTGTTGAACATGTGGCAACACGGTCGATAGTTCGGCACGGCAACGTACTAATAGGTTCACGTCGCATATGCATAGGCGCCATACTAATATTATTTGAGTTATTTGCAAAATAATTCAGTGTTTCTTTGTATATAAAAATTAATAAAGGCTTTTATTATTATTACATAATACATATATATTTACAGTTTTTAGATTTCTCACCGATGTATTGTATCTGGATGTAAGTCTATTTATGGCAGTTGGTTAAAAAATTTCCTATCCCGAAAGACCAAAACAAAAGAGCCTTGTGGATGTTAGCTATGCCTAGAGAGAATTGGCCTCCATCTGCATCTTCTGCTGCATATACTCAGTACAAGTATTAGAGTGTTAGATTTGAATTATGGGTTTTTGTTTGAATAAAAGTTTTCGTAGATAGAGATTCAAATTTCAATTTATTTCATAAAAATACTATGTACCTATTATAATGTATTATTATATAATTATAAGAACTTAAAAAGAACTGATTAAATACGATAATTTTCTTAAATCAACAAAACAGTACAACATAGTTTTTTGAATCAAGGTATGATTTTGTGTGTGTAATATTGGCCGAATAATATAATAATAATAATAATAATTACTACAACCCATAACCTTAACCAAGGCCCCAGAAGCTATAAGCTTGTGCGGGAGGGAGGGGGCGATTATTATTATTATTATTATATAGGCCCAATGTGCGGCTGCAGCCGACTTATAGATGGAACAGCGCAAATCCCACATTTGTGTTACAGCTAAGGGAAACTGCAGAAAACCTTAACCAGATCTGCCAGCGCCGGGAGTCGAACCCGGGCCGCTTGGGTGAAAGTCCGGCACGCCATTACACTACCAAGGCTTAATAATGTTAATATGTTGGTCTCTATATAATTCTGGTTACATACTGGCACAATATTGGCTGGATATGGGTTGCACACCGGTATATAATAATGATCGTTATTATATTTTTTTAATTATATTGTATTATACACTGAGAAAATGGTTCGTAAAAGTTAAGTCCGCGTCGCCATATTAACGCTCTTGAACGTTACTAAAATTGTGACAGTATGAGACGAGTTATGCCAACATAATAACAATATTGGGCCAATATTGGTTATTATAAAATGGCCCAAATATCTTTTTACTGGATTTTTCTTTTGCTGCCTTTTTTGAATTATATTGCAATTACATAAATGACATACATATCTCTTAGCATACCTAAACACAGTATGTGACTTTAGCAACTTCCGGTGAGGATGTTGCAATACACTATCATGAAAATATAAAATCATATCCTACTGAATTCTATGATTTTGAAATAATCTATACACTTAGTTAATATTGATTTTCAGTAGTTAAAATAGATTTTTCGTTAAGAAACATGAATATTTAACCTTATTTACTATAATTTATGACAAGCCAAAATAGCCCTAAACCCTAACAATGTTTGCCAAATATGTATTGTCAAGATTTTTGACATACAATAGAAAGTATGCACCCACACATAATTTTTTTCCAATATGTTATATGGGTTGCACAACCTCAAGGGAAAAAATAGTTATTTAAAAAAATTACGAAGCCAAAGAAAAGGTTTTAATTTAATAAACATGCACTCTAGAACTCACTGGGCAATAAAAGGATAAGTTGTAAAGTTGATTTTTCTTAGAAACTGGATAATTTTCCATTATTCAGCTAACGATGTGAAATCGTAACCTAATTAGGCAATTAAAATAAAGTACAGACCAAATTAGGGAAACTTTTGACCTAAAACAGACAAGGTGTATGGTAGTGATGATGTATGCAAATATTTGCTACCTTACCTGAAATATTTGTATGAGAAAATAATGTTTCAAGTTAACGAGATTTTGATATCGTTAAATTTTTCTTCATTAGCTAGATTATATATACAGCTGTTTCGTTAAGCAGTTTCTTACGCGCAATTTTGAAACAATCTCGAATATTGGGGTTGCTTTCTGTAGAAGATATCGTTGAAATAAAAAGCAAGTTTCCATTGCAATCTGAAATAATGTAATTTAGCTACTATTTTATGGATATCCAAAAGTATGTAAACAATGTTTGGTTGACATACTCTAATGGCCTTATTTTTATATATCAATATAAATGTTATATAATAATGTAATTTTCAATACGAGAAGAAAATTTTATTTGGATAATGGAATTTTTAACTTTCGTTATAATTTGGATGTTAGAAGGGAATTTAAAAATATAATCATTACATGGACTTACAATAATTCGTATACGCAGCTGGATTTTAATTTCGATTTAATAATACCATTTATTTTAACACAATTTGAAAGAGAGGTAGGTGGTTGTTCTTCCACCATTTTATTATTTAAACCATATGGAAAACAGAGGATTGCTGTTTTGTAACAATTATAGTTGACAAACTGCTGGCGCCAAATATTGGATTGATTTTAAAATTTAAGATATTTTTTTATTTCACGCCTACACTACGGAGGAACCAACATCTAAGGTCATCTGTCCCCCATCTAACATGCAACACGAATACACACATCCATAGTTGAGGTGGCGGAATTTTCCAATCAGAAAAATCCCGCCGCCCCAAGTGGGATTCGAACCCACGACCTTTGGAACACGAGTGATGCACTGACACCACTCGTCCACCGCCGGCCCATTTAAGATATTTAATTAATTTTAAGATTCTGATGGTGCCAGAAATATTACTCCTCGGATAAGAGGCATTTAACTTTTTTGGGATTGAATTTTCAATTGTTCATGGTATCCAAAGTTCGTTTTCTTTTATATTTTAATATTTTTGTTTGTCTTCATTTTTAAATAATTTTTTTGTCATTTAAAGTTTAAAGAAAATTTAGTTTATCTTGTGTTCCTAGATCTATATTTATAATGTAATCTAAATATACCTATATTTAGTGCCATATTCAAGCGACTCGCCTGAAGGTCTCAATGTGGTGAAGTTTTTGAAGTTTCACCACGATTGTAATTAGGTTTATATTTTGTATGTATCTGTATACTGTCACTACCGCATTCTGTTTATTATTTGGTGACCCAAGTCTGTTGCTGTGTAGTTTGTTTGTACTGTGATATAAAACAATTACAGTTTTTTATTTTCAACCAATCCAAAATTCGTAGCAGTATGAATGTACTTCTCTTTAGTATTTTAAATAACAAAAACCTTCTTTACTTGTTACGGAAGTAAAAACAATAGCTAATGTGTAAATTGTTTGGTAAACATTAAAGTGCTAATTTATATTTCCTGCAAACTAACGGTCTCGTAATTAGCGTTCGTATTTTCAACAAATTATATTCTATTTTACACATTTCCATAACTGGTATCAACACAAAATGCATTCTTTAAAATTTGAGGCTAAAATCTAAAGGGGTTATTTGACGCCTTTTTGTTCTTCACCTCGAGCTATTATCCGCTACGTCTTTGTTCTTTAATGTCTGCTATTGATTGCTATTGTGTATCTTTAATCGCCTAGTAATTTAGTTTGAAAGATCAATATCTACTGAAATTGATATTTTTTTATTTCCCTAATGCAGCTTTTTTTAAATGCAATTAAGGGCATTGATCGGAAAATTGCTTTTGAACACGAAACAAATTAGAGAAAATTTTTCATCAACAAATTGCGATTAAAGAACGCTCTAACAAAAAGCAATGCAATTTATAATTTAACCTTTTACTAAGCAGCATAATGTTTGATTTTCAATTTTATAGATTTGAATTTTCAGAGTGATATTTTGATTCATGTTATCTGCATGGAACAGAAAGATTAATCATTGTAAGTTTTATTTATATTTTGTATAAGAATAGATCAAAATAAAATGAAATTAACAACCTCCACACATCCTAAATGTTGGAAGGCCCGTTCAAACCTAGAAATTGTGTTCAATTTAGCGAGTTTTATTGTCTAATGTTTAATTTCTAATGAGCAGTATATGCCTGAATTTAAAAGTTTTTGGCCATGAAAATGGATTATAAAAATCCAGACACTTTTGGCGGGATTTTAAAAGATAGCAACATGAGATTGTGGGAAATTTAAATGGAAATTTATAGAAATTTCTTCTGAAATAAGAATCCTGATGTACAAATATGGAAAAATTGCACCCGAATAAAATTTGAAGAAAAATGGGCATTTTTTGTTGGTACAAGTAAAGTTGGTACAAAAAGCAGAGTTGGCACGCCAAATTCAATAAAATGGATGGTGCTATCATTTTTAAAAGTTTGGAACTAATTTTATAGAATTCAGCGTTGCCAACTCTGCATTTGTATCAATCTTTTATAATGATTTCGGCACTTTCTGGTTTTAATTTTGGAGAGTCCTCTGACAAGCAAATGCGACAAACAAAAATTCCCTTTTAAACCTTGTAAATGAAGTCGAGTTCTACCAGAAAAAACTTCCATATTAATCTGTTTTTGGTAATCATTACTACTTGAAAAGTACTAGCAGTAATTCTAAAAAGTTCCAGAATTTACACAAATGTTCCTTTTTTGATTTATTTTTGATAGGTGAGGCCTGCTTTGTCCAACTCTACACAATACTTGTTCAATTGCTTCCCATCGATAAGGTTTTATGCTGCGGTATATGAAAGATTTGATTAAAAAAAACTCCAATATTGTTAACGAAACATAACAATAATCAATCTGCAGCTTTGGTTAGACTACTTCCAATATCATTTTTTACTGAGTTTTCTTAATGTTACGGAAGAGTAGCTGGAATATAGCTTGTAAATCAGCTTTTACATATTGTACCGATGCAGAAACATTTGGAACACATATATCACAAAAGTTGTTAATGTACAATGGTGGTCTTTCCTTTCCCCTTCCCATTCGCAGTTCATGATTTGCAAACCACACCAAATGAAACAAATGCTATGCCGTAACTGAAATCTAGTTAGTGACTGACAAATGAAGCTTTTAGGAAATCTAAATGGATAGCTTTTTAGATTTTATACAAGAATATGTATTCGTGTACAGTATAGTCATATTGTGTCCAGTAACAAGCAACGATTTTTCTGTAACTTACGTCCTTTGCTATAACATGTTGCAACCGTCTTCATTTTCCTTATATGCACCAAGAAGAACTAATAAATAGAAAATATAATCTATTATTCTTATTCAGGTTATCTCTTATTATTCAGTAGTCTGCAATTCTAACAATGCAGTCTATTTTAAAACACAATTTCATTATTAACCTATACAATCCTAGAGATGTGCGCATTCTATTATGGGATTTTACTGGATGACGATGTTATGAAAGGTGATGATTAATCCCGACGTATAGAAGCAAACACGCATTTACGAGGTGTATGAGAAAAGTAATAAGACTGATTTTTTATTTACCAAAGTTTTTATTTTTTTCAAACAACAATATTGTCCCCTTCAAAGTAACTTCCTTCGGCAGCTATACACCAGCGGAGTCGTTGTTACCAGTCTTGGTAGCAGCGCTGAAAGGCTTCAGCTGGTAGAACCTTTAACATCGGTCACATTTTTTTTTAATGTTCTCCAGAGTCCCAAAATGACGTCCTTTTAAGACATTTTTCAATTTCGGGAAAAGAAAAAAGTCACTAGGATTCAGATCGGGTGGATAGGGGGGTGGGGAACAACAGGGATGCCTTTTGAGGTCAAAAAGTCCGTGATGGAGATGGCCGTGTGACATGAGGCGTTGTCATGATGAAGCATCCACTTATGTGCAATGTTAAAATTTGGTTAAAATTTGATGTACGGCGAAAGTGTTTAAGTTTAACTGGTCACTCATCAGCTTCATTGTTAAACGACGGTCTGATATCACAAGAGCCCTCACACGTTCGACGTTTTCTTCAGTTTTTGATGTTGAAGGTCTCCCTGAGCGAGGTTCATCGTCAACATGTTCTCGGTCTTACAAAAATGATTTGTGCCTGCGAAAAACTTGTGCTCTTGATAAGGAATGTTCCCCATAGGTCTGTTTCAACTTTTCAAAGGTCACACTCGCGGATTCCTCAAGTTTAACACAAAACTTGGTGGCATAACGTTGCTCTAAATTCCACTGGTCCATTTTCGTAACACAGAACAAAAACACAACTTAACTGATGGCACTTTCAAAAATTACGTGATGGCTGTACGGAGTTGAAACTCGGACTGAGCATCTGGAAGGGGTTAGCACACCTGTCTCGTGAAGTAGAACAACACAGGGTTGCCAGATCGCTCGTAGTATTGTCAGTGTCATTAGTTTTCTCACATACCTCGTATGTACTGTTTTTAAAAAAGGGAATCCTAGTCTTGTCAGCAATTACAGACCTAGATATAGTCTATGTAATTTCTCGAAAATATTTGAAATTGTCAACTACACCAAGATTTATACATCCTATAAGCAAGATATATCACCATGTCAACACGGTTTCGTATCAAACCGTTTACCATAACGAATTTAGCTTGTTTTACACAATATGTTTCCGAAGTTGTGGATTCCAGGGGGCAAGTCAACGTAATAAACACTGACTTTACAAAAGCTTTACATCAGATTAATCTACATATACCTTTACGTAAGCTAGAAGCAATTGGGTTCTCATTCTTAAATGGTTCTGTGTTCTTCTTACTTATTTGATCGTCTGTCTCATGTTGAATACTGCGATGTTTCATCTAATTCCTTTACTCCAACTTTAGGTGTACCCCAAGAATCGAATGTAGGTCCACTACTATTCTTAATATTTATCAATGATCTTCCTTTGAACATACTGTGTAAAAAGCTGCTCTGTGAAGAGGATTTAAAAATATATTATCAGATAGAAAGTGATAATGATTGTACCTTTTTTGAAGGGAAATCTTGATCATGTATGTAATTGGTGTGAATCTAATCGACTCAACTTAAATATTCAAAAATGTTCTGTTATGACGTTTGCTCGCATCAACCAAACTATACTTAAACAACTGTCTTGTGATATTATATTTTGCTTTTGTAAGATCAGTGTTAAGAGTATGGATCACTTATATGGTATCCTATTTATAATATTTATGTTAATAACTTGGAATATATTGAGCGACGTGTTCTAAAGTTTATGATTTACTTAACTACTGGAAATTATCCCTATCGTGAATTTAATTATTATGTTGCTCTTGAAACATTTAATCTGATCTTTTTAAAAATAACGAAAATATTAATCAATATTAGGTTTGTTTTTAATCTATCTCAAGTAACAAAATCTGTCTATACCAAATGCAGACTGCGTGTACGTGCTTACATTTCATCAATAATATCACATATATTTTTATTAGCAAGTGTGCGCAATCTTTTCCTAGTATAGACAGATTTTGCTACTTGGGATACTGAATAATAATTTAGATTGTCTTGATTTACTACAGATAATCAAATTTATTAATGTATCAAGAAAAAATAGCAAAAGTGCGTTAATCTCTTATAATGATACTGCAAGAATAAATATTTTAATAACCAATCCTATTTATAATGTGCAACAATTTCAATTAAATGTGCATGGAGTGTGATATAACGACTGATAGATTTTCGATTATTTTCAAAGCAGCAATAAGTAAACATAAGGTTTTTGTTTAATATAATTTTTAAACTATTTTATTGTGTACTTTATATGTAACTAGGGAAACCACATCAAGACATGACGGTCAAAAGCATTGAAGGATTTCCCTATATACAAAATTCGTTGTGTGATTACAATCCTTTGGATTTTCGTGAGTGATTATTTAAATAAACGCAACCAAACATAACCAGTTGAAAACTTTAAGCCTAGCACTCCTCTCGCCCAGCTTACCCTCCTCTCTTCCGACACATCTTCCTCTCTGGCTTACATCTCCCCTCCGGTTTATTCTACATATACGGTAATTCTACCTTACGAAATGATAAGAATAAAATCAAAAATTGATCTTGTTTAAAAAATTCTTAAAACGTCTATTAGTACATTTTTCGAAAACATGACATAAAAATAGTGTTGGCACGGAAATTTACTTATTTATTTTTTGGTAACATTTTTTTGGAAATATTCACGGAAACTTATTGAAACGGCAAATGTAAAAAAAAGTTGATTGCCAAAGTGTGTTCCGTGGAACCCTGGGGTTTCGAGGAAATACTTTGGGGTTTCGCGGGACCAGTTGTAAGTCCTGTAATATAACTAAAGGATACCACTTGCAAAAGCTTTAAATTTTCCTACAATAACGGCCTAATTAATATTTATTTGTTGGTGCCTTTTCCTACCACATATTAATGTCAAATACAAAAACAAAATATCGCAATAAACTGGATACTACACGAAAGCTTTATTATAAAAAAGAAACACGTAAATCGGCCAAGTGGAACTTTCAAACGAAATGGAACAAAAATAGGACTTGTGTTTTAAATATAGAGATAAAAAGTAAGTAGTGTTGACTAATCTACAGAGTTAAAACTTTAATATAAAAACGAATAAAGCAAAACGGTCTTGTAGAACTCGTAGACAAAGTGGAATAAAAATGAGCCGTGTATTAAATATATAGATTAGTAAATAATAATTGATTTATAATAATTAAAAATCACCCCAGTCATTTATAACTTGTTTAATAATTTGCAAACGTATCTCGCGATGATTTGTTTTGTCCAAACAATATGAAACAGCTATATAAATAAGCAATTGCCATAATCTAATATTTGAAGAATTTGTTTGCTTTCCGTGGTTTTCAACTAATGCGAGTTTGTCTACGCAACCTACTAACAAATCAACCGTTTACCGCAAAAGGTGGTAGCAGCAAAGTGTTATAATCGTGAATAGTTCTAAAATTTACCACCGTGCAAAGAAAGATGGCGCCCTAAGTGAATGTACAATCCGTGCGTCTCAATTTAAACATTTTATATTTATTTAAATTAAAAATATAAATATTAAAAAATATAAAAATTAAATAAAGTTGACTGATCTATACAGCGAAAGCTTCGATATAAAAAAAAGAATCACGCAAATCGGCCCAGTAGAACTCTCAAACGTACTGGAACAAAAACAAGTCTTGTGTTTCAAATATATAGATTTTTTTTATTTTCTATACTTGGCTGTATACATGTTACAAATAAATTAGTATTATTATAAATATATATAATTACTTTAAAAGTATCTGTCAAAGTAGTAATGAAGGTAGACAAAAGTTCGTATCCATTAATTTCATGTTGGTTAAATTATTACAATAACGTCATACAATTAGCATATTCATTTTGCAAATTAAGAATTTGCAAAATATAGTTTTTAATGGAGCAAGGGATAGTCCAACTTAATAAATATTCAAATGAAGTGTGAATGAGCTTTTATAGAAGGGATCTGATTTGAAATAAACTTTAGTTGTTATTTTAGTAATTTGGATGGAATGAGATGTGGTTACTTTTAATTAACTAAATTAAGGAGGTTAATTATTTTAATAAGTAAATATATGTAACAATCACAAACAGGTAATACTCAGGATTGAAACAGTTTTATGTTTATTTAGGACAAAATCCTTAATAGAATGATTTACCCATGATTATTAAAGGTATTTACCATATTAGTTTGAACTTGCAAGTTTATTTTTTGGCATTATAATTAATTAAGGGAACCAAATATGTACCTTCATTTATTATGCATTGAACTATCAGAGACTATTAAAACAAGTTCAATTTCCCAACTATCAGTTCTCCTATTAAAATTAAGTTAATAAAACAAATATTTGCCAGAAGTTATTTATTTATCCTGCTTCATCAACTCAACTGTTATGGAAAAAATTAAATAATCGTGAAACAAACAAAAAGTACGAACAGGAGGAACCATAAGGCAATATGCCAAAACGGAATTCAATATTTGGCGGAAGATTTAAAAATGCTTTTGGAAGCTAGAAATGCTGCAGTTAGAATCACCACCAACTGGAAGAATGCCCAAACTTTTTGCACAGAAAGATTGAATCTATTTTTAAGTGCAGTTGATTCCTTGAACCTGAAAACTTCCTTTATAAAACGTATTATACTTTTCAAGGATAAAGAATTACAGAAAATAAGAGAATCATTATACATCTTACTAATTCCTTGTCGCAAAAACTAGAAAAAGAATTTTAAAACACCCGTCGTCTGCGCGGTTCATTAGTGTGACAAGCCTGTCTGAATGTTTCAAACAAATTTCTAAATATATTCAGCTCCTGTTCTTCCTTTTTTTTCTTACCATAAACAAATTTTCTCTTTTTCTAAATAAAAAAAAGGTACTCGGAATTTTTTGCCCATTAATTTTTTTACTAAAGTCTGGAACAAGCTGGACAGTAAGATAAAGGTTGGTTTTCTAATCCAATGCACGCTTACCATATAAAATTCGATCCTAGCTCCGAGCGGAGTGGGATTTAACACTTCTGGAACCGGTCATATTTATAACACCTACATTTTAGATCCAACCAGAAGCTTGCAATATTTTTATAGATGCGAAAAATAAAATTCTAAGAACTTCAAAATATTACAGTAGCTCTTGTAAATAATAGTCATAACCTTTATATTAATTCCTAAATCGGTTCTTTTCCTTTATTTTCAGACACCCGTCAACGTGTCCCGTAAATAACATTCATATACAGTGTGTTTTTTGTAAACTATAATATACGAAATCCAATGGAATTTATCATTTTCCTCCTAAATTTGTACCCTTGCAAATGTAAGTAGAAATTTTGGTATCAATCGAAAGAAGAATTTATTTTACGTCAAAAACATACTAAACTTTATGAAGAAAACAAAAGCTATTTAGAAAAATACTTTAAAAAGCTTATTCATTTATTGCTTTTGATAACAAGCTATAAAGAGAAGATGAAAGCTGTACACTCTAAAAAATTACCGGTGAATTATACCCTAAAAAATGGAGGCAACTATGTTGCCTCCATTTTTTGGGGTAAATTTACTTCCAAGTGTAATTTTCATAGGAAGTGGGAAATTTCAATATTAGGTCAATATTAGGTAAAGTTATAACTTTACGCAGGTGTTTTAATGTTAAAATGTAAGATTGCATTGAGATCGTAATTTTAATCTGTAAATTTATTTAAAAAGGAAACATGACAATGCAAATTTAACCTAATATTGAAATTTCCCACTTCCTATGAAAATTACACTTTGAAGTAAATTTACCCCAAAAAATGGAGGTAACATAGTTGCCTCCATTTTTTAGGGTAAATTGAAGGGGAATTGTTTAGAGTGTACGCTGATTGGCCTAGCGGTTAACGCATTAGATTCTTAATCAGAAATCGAGGGTTCAAGACCCATCCTCGTATACTTTTTTTAATTGTATTGCTTACTAATTTTTATTTTTAGAACTTTATTACAACTATCATTAGTTGTTGCCCTTTAGGTACCGTGAAACTGAACACTTTTACGAGTTTTTACTTCTAAAATGTTTAAAAAAATTGTTTTAAGTACGAAGAAAATTAGGATAACTAAGGTGCACACAAGGATCCTGATTATCACTATCATTTCACAGTAAGAGTTATATTTATAAAAATGTGATATTTCTGTTCACGAGGTTATTATAATTATAGGTTAAAATTATATAGGTAGTGTATTGATTCAAATTTTTTTCTTTCATTTTTCAGTAAAAAAAAATAAAATTTTCAATTTTTTATTTCTCAAATATACAAAAATACAAGTGGAAGCGGTTATAAAATACGACTACAAACTAAAATACTTTACACTGTTCAAGAAAAGGTATAAGTTCACATGTATATCTTATTACAGAAAAAATTATGATAAATTAAAACCAGTAAAAGATACTGCAAATGTAAGTCGTCCTCGCCGGTCTGTGGTGGGATTTGGCAGCTTTCTTTCAACATCTGTGGTTGCAATAAGCGATTTGTCTTCAACTTGTTGGCAAAAAAATTTGTAAATACCTATGTGCGAAAATTTTACATGTAAAAGTTTTACCTGAGGCCAAACAAAGACGTTCTCTTTTTCATGTCTCAGAAATTTTACGTCATATTCCGGACCACATATTTCTAATATCTATCCAACATAATATTTTATGGTCTTTTTCGTAGCAAACTTGGCCATTATAAAACTCCCTTCGGTGACGACTGTGTTTAAATGTTCCTGTATTAAATTGTCGAAAAAAGATTCATCATCATCGGACTCCTCTTGCAATTGAAATTCATCATCACTTCTCTGTTTTCTACTGTTTTTCTTAGTTTTCTGTATACCCGATCCTTCTCCTATTTCAAAATCCTCTACGGTTATGCTTTTCCCGGGTTCTACATTAACTTTCTTTTTCCTGACAATTTTTCGTTTCTCGGATAATCGTGTTTTTTCCAAAAAACTAAGGACACTGTCATTAAAATCGTTCTACGAACCCACAGGGTCTGTGGAAGATGGTAGTTTGGTAATCAACGTCTCCCTGCTTAATGGCCATATTCCAGTAGCCCTGAATCCGCTCACAAGGTTTTCCTTGCCAGATTCTTGTATCCACTCCTCCACTTTTTCTTTAATGGAGCGAAATATGCCACATCCAATGGTTGAGCTATATGTGTGGCATTATGGGGAAGACAAACAAATCTAATGTCATTGGCCACAGCGAGCTCTACTGCCTCCTCAGAGAAATGGCTGGCTAAATTGTCTCCAATTAACAATTTAGGTCCTGGCTGGTGTTTCACGTAAGGTAGAAAAATACTTTGGAACCAGTCGACAAAAGTCACAGAGTCAAACCAACCATGAGAAGTGCGGTTGTACCTGCATTTATCTGGACCGCCTTCTGTCCAAGAGCTCCACATATTTTCGGCTTTATATACGACATACAAGGGAAGTAATTCTCCTTTTGCGTTTCCACAAAACATTCACTCCTCTTTTAAAGAAACACTTTGTTGAACCAGGCTCGTCGCTTAAGTTAGTCTCGTCGAAATTATAAATATTTTCGGGAGAAACGCCTACTAGTGACTTCTCAAGATTATCGAAATAGGTGTCAAATACTTCTCTGTATAAAGCAGCGCGATTCGGATTTATATTTTGGGCTTTTCTAAAACATATTAGATTTTTGTGTCTTTCAAAAAAATTTCTTATCCAATTTTTGCCAGGCAAGTTGTATTTAAACCTTGTAGTTTTCCACATTCTGTTAAAATGTGACTGTAAAATGTGGCGTAAGTTATCATTGCTAATCGGATATCCCCATTCGGCAGTTTTTAGAAGTGTTTTAACAATGACACTTTCTTCATCTAAAGTTAGAACAGTGGGGCGTCCAACCCTACTAGTATGCTTGGTCTGGTTCTTATAACTTAAGGTCCCTTTGGCAATTTTACATTTCTTTGCAGCCTGGTTAAGGGATAACTTTTTTTTCTAATTTCACCCAAAGCCTGTTCCAGCACTTCTCTGGAGTAATCCTTGTAACGTCTTGCACCTAACTGTCTGGTATAAACTCTCATTGTTACAAACTTAACTGTTAACTAAAATACTACGGACATAAATCGCATGAGTTTTCGCAGCGCGACGTAACACACCTTCTTATTTGACGATCTAGGGACGACTAGCAGAGCAGGCTAACAGACATAAACAAGTGGATAAACGTTTGATTTACGAATAAAACCCTTAAAACATGTGGTTCAAAGTTACCCCTCCAGTGCCAAAAACTAGCACAGTAATTTGTTTATTATTATTTATTTTTATATTAAAGAGGGTTTTTAGAAAATATGCGTCAGCTAATTGTTTATATACCATTTCGTTACGCACTGACATATCGCGAAACCATGTTTGTTAAGTTACAATGCTGGTACTAATAAAAGTTTTTCGATAATTTTTAACAGCTGATAATGACGTCATCATATTTAATTGTTTTCATTGAATGCGGATTTCAATACATGGGCTAATAGGTTAGTACATGTTAACTAATATATTTATCAATAGGTCATATAATTTGGATAACTGAAATAAGTCATAATGTGTAAGTTACAGAAATAACTAAAAATGGCGTCTAATTGTTCAAAGGTACACTCCTGTTCAAAGTAGCCCCGTTTCACGGTAGTTAAAATTGAACAAAAAGTAACAGTAAACCCCCGTAGCAAAAATATCTAATAATAATTGTAATAATGTTCGAAAAATAATAATTAGTAAGCAATACTATTTAAAAAAAGTATACGAGGGTGGGGCTTGAACACGCTATTTCTGATTACGAATCTGATGTGTTAACCGCTAGTCCAATCAGCGTACAGTTTCCAGCTTTTCTTTATAGCTTATTACCAAATGCAACAAATCAATTATCTTTTTAAGTACTTTTCTAAATAGTTTTGGTTTTTCTTCATAAAGTTAAATATGGTTTTGACGTAAAATGAATTCTTCTTTCGATTGATACCAAAATTTAATACGCCAATCCCTTATGATGCACTCGAACATAATAGTATTAACACATGTTAAGGCACTGAGGATGTTTAACTGTTGTAATTGTATTGTTGAGATATATTTAACTCCTCCTTCCTCTCTGATATGATACTAAAAACACTAACTCATTACATTGACCTAAGTTAAACGTACTCAATTTTAGTGTACGATTAAGATTTCATCACGATTTACTGATCGTAGGATAGTGTCCTTGAAATACGTTAATACAATTATATTCTTGAAGGTATATATTTCAATTTACGCGTAATTGAAGCTTCCTAACACATTCCGTCTATGTTATGCAAAAGTTGGACCAAAACGGCATTTTTTGATCTTCAGTATCTCAAAAACGGTATGAGATTTTTATAAATGGGGTAGAATACAATATCATTTATAAATCAAACATGTGTTGCACTGTGATAATTAGTTGTTTCGTTTCTTTTTCTTTTTAACATAGCTATCTTATTTCTCGGTATTAATGTTATTTCCGGCTATGTATATAAGCCTGGATGATGTGTGTATAATTCACAGGAGACTATCTCTAGCTGATGAGATCTAAAAAGATCGAAACAGCTGTCCTAGAGTGTTTCCTGTGAATTATACACATCTCATTTATATTTGTGGGTTTAATATTGTCACACTTTGACTTATTTTGTAAAATAATTTCCCCACTTTGAATTTTTAATAATGCAAATATTTTGTATTATAATTTTTGATAGCTATCTTATCTTCTGTATAAAACAATCCCAAAATTATATTTATAATAATAATAATAATGCATAGAGTTACACATGACTATAAATAGGGCAACGGTGCAGAACATTTGAGCGCGGCCGTTTAATCGCGGTTATTTCGGCACGGCCGTTTCGGCGCGGGACACTTCGGCGCGAGGACACTTCGGTGCAGGGACACTTCGGCGCGGACCATTTAGGCGTAGGCACACTTCGGCGCGAGAAATTGTCTCGTATTATTGTAACTAACAAAATCTGTAGGTACTTACAGGTAATAAATACAGTATGATAGATGAAATACAGTATTCGATAAATACAGTATGATGAAGAAAAAAACTCAATATTTGCCAATTACAAAAGCTCGTATGTACTGTCAGATTTAAGAAAAATTCATTTTTTATTTGTATTCTTCATTTTTCTCTTGATCGGCTGCCTTCAAAGTAACCATTTGCTCTGAAAGTGTAGAGTTCTTGTCCTTCAGTTGTTGTATTTCATGAAAGTATTTCTGTTTTTGGTCTTTTGCTAAAGACAGAAGTTTAACCGCCTCACAGTTCACTGCTTCCAACATTTTCTGAACTTTTATATCGGTTTGGTAATCTACTGTCGTAACTTGACTCTGATGATTGGTGATGTTAGTGTTAGGGACGGACATTTGCATAAAGCGTTGTTGTAGAATCATTTGCTCTTGCTTAATCTCTTGCACTCTCTCTGCGTATCTTTTCGTATTGTGTGGCAAGTAGTATTCCATAACTCACTCTCTGTGCAACTGGCATTGAATACACTTGTTGCACTAATGAATTCCTCTCATCCTCGATAGCAATCAGTCTATTACAGCAACTCCTGAAAACATCTTACAGATCTTTACGTATTAAAATATTATCGCTACTAAAACATTAAAATCAAAGTTCTGCAAAGCTCTACATAACGGAATAATTTGTAATAAGAATTTAATTTGTTTATTAATTATAAATCCCTTATTGTTTATAAGAATATCATGTTAATAACTTTTAAAAAATCAGAAATTTTATAAAATCAATTAAATGACACAGGAAAATTGATATTAACATTGAATATCGTACCACTCATAAAAAAATACGTGTCCCACTTTGTAAAATTTTGTCTCAATAGGTAACACTTATAAATGGATACCGCATAGTGCTTATAGTCCAGGGCTTAAAGACAAAAGGCACTGGAATAACACAATTTAACCAATTCAAGAGAAGCTCTGGTTTTAAGAAGTGGTACATAAAAATAAATAAGGTTACTATGATAATAGGGTAGCTTGTCCCAAAAAATTAGACTAATGGTTCAAAAAAAACGTTTTGTTTACAGATATCTGAAGGTTTTACCCTAATTTGTCGCAAAAAATTACATGCACCAAACTGTCTTTTCGCCGTTTTCGGCCGAAGTGCCCTTGCGCCGAATTGTCCGGCGCCAAACTGTCCTCGCGCCGAAGCGGCCGCGCCGAGGCGACCTCGCCTAAACGGCCGCGCCCAAATGTCCTAAACCGAAAGGGAAATTAATTGATAAATGGTACCTGGGCACAATAAAGGTTTAAATAATCTATGAAGACACTCAGCACAATTGCCTTGCATTCAAGGAATCAGCGGCGTAGCAAGACACGTATCGCGTATGCCTTACTTGAAAGGCATTTGCTATTTATTTGAGTTAACGCTTGGATGTATGACTTGGGTGACTAGGCATGCATATACAGGGTGTGATGATTTGATAGGTAAAACTCTCCAGTACGATATTATACGACGAAAACTGAGTTAAAAACTCTAATAAAATATTGGATGGCTCCTTTAAAAGGTAGAAGCAGTTAAAATATCGCCCAACATGTGTTAACTGCTTTAAATCACAAAAGTTCTATGGGCAAGAATACAAGTGATGATACTTCTTAAAAATACGACAACGTAATAAGAGTATTTACTTGAATTCTGTTATTAAAATCCTGGTACCTATATCGGATTCTTTGTGTCATCATGGATACTGGATTTCAAATTAGTACTCAACTATTGCATTTGCAAATGATGGAAACACGCTAGATGAAATATAACTTCGCGGTAATAAGCAATATATGTTTTAAACTGTTTTAAAAATGTCCTTGGAAATCTTGAAAGTTGGTTTACATAAATAATACTAAAGTTGTTTGAATAACTAGGCAAAAAGTACTACATGATTAGAAATATTTGTAATTTTTCCATTAAGGCTGTTATCGCAAAAAGAATAATAAAGATATCCCATGTATTTATGTATATGGAAAAAAGTTGATTCAGTGGAACACATCCAACCCGGTCATTTCTGTACTAATTGAGATGCGATAGCTGATGAGATGACAAAAATAAAGTGTTTACATTCATAAAATACTTTATTATTGTATTAGGGTCAAGTTTCTATGTATAACGTGGCCTTGTCTTTGAAAATGAAATACTGTGTAATAATAAACAACACAAATAGGTCAATATCCCTTTTGTACGAGAAGGTGCACCTACTATATTCAACAAATTCATTTTCTGGAAGTGGCACATTACAAAACCAGCAAACATTTTAAAATTATTTTTAAATAAAAAAAATCATGAAATAATGCTGTGCTGTCAGATGAGCACGTTAAGCAGTCGGTTTCGAAAACCACATAAACATCTTTACGTGGTTGTCGTTAAACACATTTACACAATACAATGCAAACATTAATTCTAAATCAATACATCTCAATATCAATTCATTCTTTAAAGTATAACATCAAATCAAATTAAATCATCAACGAATAAATGATTTCAGTTTGAAATTATCTAATAAATAGAAAATTAGTAATTGATCCTTTGTAGGAATAAATTTTATAGACATAAACTCATTTATTTATTAAACAGCAAATATAACAACACAGAATGTACGCGCTCAATACTTTTTACCAAATAAACATCTTTTATTTCTACGTAAAACTACCCGAACTCAACCTAATTTAAAAGTTGAATGTTTTTGATTGTGTTTACAAACGTCTGTTTTTAAATGTTTACATAATTTATAAAAACGCTTCTCTCTCAAGAAAACGGCTTCAGAAGTAAGAAAAACCCGCAAATAAATAAACTTCTTAAAACAACATGAACAGAATCCCTGTATTGGAAGTTTATTATTATTGGTAACTTTATTTTTTGAGATGAAATTGAGTAAATACTTTAATTTCCTGATATCTGTTAATTATCCATTGTGTTATAGGTACAACTTGTCAAGTGTAGGATGGCCGGCGGAATGCGCAGATGAGAAAAAAAGATTCGATGTTCGACAAAGACAACATGTAGGAGGTAAAGAGAAAGTACAATCTGAGGTACAAGTATTTCCAACTCACAAAAAGGGTGTAAATTGGAATTTACTTTAGCGATACAAATCTTTATTATACCCTTGTGTAAAATTATTAATAATCCAAAAATAAGACTTCTTAGGTAGAAAGATTAAAACTAACGAGTTTTTGTGCGAAAATCTTAGCGTGTTTTTTCATATATTTTATACTTTTTCATAGAATGTACCGATCTGAACTAGACGAGAGCGTTAGGTGAAATGAGCTATCCCTACCCTAATACCGCAAATATTATACGCATCCAAACTTCGCCGGCCAAGCTGAATTTGACAAGTTGTACATTACTTTAAACATGGAGAATAATTAATTAAGCATAGAATTAAGTCCTTAATGTTGTTTGCATCGTCAAACCAGGAAATTCAAAACAATACTGTTCCTACTACTTCCTGGAAGATCGCAGTGATGAACACGTTTAAAGTACAAATACATTAGCTTGGCATTGAGTTTAGGTTTTCATAAACTGCCAGAACAAACTCTAACATCACCTACCATTAGCTGCATCAGTTACCAAGTTAAAAATACAGTTAGGTACTTAAACCACTGACCACTTCAAACCTGTTCTAACACATTTCTTTATCGGTAATTATAATAGATAAGCACTAATGATAATCAGCTTTTTGTTGCATTTTATGTGTACTACGTATCACCTGTTGACGACCACGATCACCAAACGATGCTAATTTTAAGCAAAGCACCCTGTATTCTAACAAAAAAAACCTGTTAAAAAATAATAGGGAGAGTAACGTCACGAATAAAACGGGTTGACAGTTTAAATAATAAAATTTCTTTGAATATCAAGAGCGTCAAGGCAATGTAAAGATTATTTTCTATTTGCATTTATTTATCCGAATTTATTTACTGCACGCATTTACATAATTCGTTTCGTAGTTTGGCTTTCTTTTTTTTTATTTCACGCCTACACTACGGGGGAACCAACAGCTAAGGTCATCTGTCCCTCATCTAACATGCAACACAAATACACACCATAGTGGAGGTGGCGGAATTTTCCAATTAGAAAAATCCCGTCACCCCAAGTGGGATTCGAACCCACGACCCTTGGGACATGAGTGATGCACTGACACCACTCGTCCACCGCCGGCCCTTTAGTTTGGCTTTCTTTCTTTTATAACTGCTATTAATGCAGATCTATTGATAATACAAATTATAAACCAGGAATATAGATTTTTAGGATTAGCCCGTGAGTGCAAAAGCATCTCAAAAAATCAATCAACACGTTCGTTGCCTTTCTATAGCATGTTACTATACTTAGCGAAGCTCCAAGTTCAAAAGCAATTACTTCAAACGGATTGTTACATAATTAGGACGACATGACTAAAGAATCTAAAAGTCATTACGTCCAGTGTGATAGGCATTGCTATGCGATTAGGGTGCATATGACCTGAGTTAGTTGCACTACATATTTACATTAAGCTATTCACTGAATATCATTTCATATCAAAATTTCACATACACGAGAACACAAAAATGGAAAGGTCAATTGTTAAAATATGACTTTAACGAAAAATGCTAGTATCTACTAGATACAATAGTTCCAATTTAAGGTACTTTGCGATTATTCCTGTCAGCACGCTTTTACTCGTCCATAAAAAGAAGGAAATGCATATAAAACGTAAAATATTCTCTACTCAAACTAGATATCTCTTGAAGCGTAAAAGTGTTAACTAAAACATCACCTAGATCGAACAAACGCATTCACCTAATAAAATTGTATATTAGACAGCCGAGACAAATCAAATTTATCACACGGCAAGAAACAGTGATAAATTGCCGAACCAATATAACTGGTTGATGAGAAGGTGTTTTGAAAATCAAGTATATTTAGTGATGCGTTAAACACATTTTAGTCGCCACTTATTGAATTCATCACAAGAAACCGCAAATATTATACCACTATATAAAGTATAGTCATAATATAATATTTATCTACAATTCATTTAAAGGAAGGGTCAATTGCAAATAATCAATAATTATGCTCTACCATTTCGAATTTTTTAAAGTTTTAGTTGAAACGTTCCTTTTATATATTTACCTGTGTTATAGTCTTTTAGTGGTAGTCATTTACTTAGATCAACCTACCATATTTCTAGCAAAAATAAAAACTCACAAAAACCTAATATCTGAATTATTATTTGATATTAATTGAAATAAAGCAGCTTCTTCTACATAAATCAATCATCCATTACATTGTGCAACAATTGTGTCTGTATAAATATTTTATCTACGACCACTATAAGAAATCACACATTCACACGGTCGTTTCACGGTAGTAACCATGAAAATGACTCTGCTCACAATCTCTAAACTGTACGTAAGTTACTGTGGGAAATGATTTCCTATTTTAGTGGTTGTATTAAAATGCCATATATTTAAGCACATGCAATATTTCTAATTAATTGAAGTATATACGGTTATAAATTGTAGATAAAGGTTCATTTATTTTGTTTAATTAATGTCTTACATTTAATTATATTTCAAAGATATTTTTTTTCTTCAGTTCTACATTCACTCTGACACTCTTTAACTTTCTGCGTTATTGTTCGTTTATTTTGAGACACCCTGTATAACTAATATAAGTATATTTAAGATCTTTTCATCATTTTCTACTTAATTAATTTATTATTTATGAATGTAAAAACTATTTTGAGCAGAGGGACTGAAGTGTTCTACTTTATTAGTATGGTCTAACACTCATCTGAGTATCTAAAATGTTTGCATTTCTTCTTTATAACTGAATTAGCACTACATATTTTATAGTTATGCCGACATCTGATAGTGTGCTTTGATGATTAGATATGATTGCTTTTTTGTTTTACATTACATTGCGGACGCGATAATGTTACCGGGCGTAAATGTGAAAAAACTGCTTCCAGAGGAAGTTACAATTCCATTTAATACTCAAAAATGATGTGACCAACTACATGTCAAATTATTATCATCAAAGATTTCAAATTTAACCAATTAGAACGTTTTGCTTAAGTATAGCATTTTCTGCTTTCCCAGAAGTTTTCGACATGATATAAAACCAAATACTATTGTTTCAAAACCATTTTAAAGCACGCAGACGTGTAAAATTCAGTAATTTTACCTAATATTACAGAGGCTGTATTATTAAAAGATTTTTAATAGGAAAGAAACAAAGAAATATATTGATACACCGGTCCAGAGGAGTAAGCCGGATGAATCTTTATAAGTAAGTTCATGTGTAATATCAGTTGGTTATTTTACTATTTTAATTTCTTAATTGCGTCTTTGCATTGTAGATTTTATTATTACCTAACATATACAAGATGATTCGATAGCCAATGATCGGACTTTGATGATAAGCTTCTCAAGCCATTAGAACCATAAAACCTTAGTAACAATTTATTATTAAATAAACTTGAAAATTTTGCACGACGTTTTTAGAAAAGTACGTGTAATAGATGCAGGTCAGTGTTAAGTCTAATAAGAGTAAATGCAAACTCTTTAGAAATTGACACCATCAGTACAAAGCGTGACATCTGTTGAATGAGCATAGCAAGGATGCGGCGCACATTACATTTTGGATGTTGTTCAAACAATTTAGAAACGTTCTATTAGCAATAGTGTAATAAAAAGGGGAATCTAGCGGATTCAACTATGTTCTAGTAGGGAACGCGGGTAGAAATTACATCATTCGAATACCGATCCATTTAATTATTATCAATATAGTTTGATTTCTTATTCGCTAATAAGTAGATAGTTAATTAAGTAAAGACATGTTTAGATAATTTAATCTATCGATCATAAGGTATTGTTATGTTTCATTGATGCTAAATATATATAAATTTTAAATACAGCAGTAAAAAGTTCCTTTAATGAAACCTTTATTCTTTTTTTATATAATAATAATGTTTATTCATAATAGAGATACAATTTTGTCCTATTATAAAAGATTACTATAAATAAATAAACATAACAGAAACCACAGAAGCTGAACAAATTTATCTTTTGATAGAACTACCCTGATGGATGGTAATTTGTTTACATAGAAAATAACTACATAGTATAAAAATAATGCGTAAAAAATAAGTACTGTTACAGTTTTATAACCAAAAATTGCAGTGTAAGGGGTTTGCAATTTGTTATTATTATAATTATTAGTCACAATTTTTATGAATACTTAATGTACTTTATGGAAATAAAAATTATCTAATTATTTTTTTAATAATAATTCTAACAACTAACTACGAAAGTGCAAAAATAAGTTGGAAAAGAATTTTTTCCTTTTTATTAATTTATTTATTTATTTAATGTACAAGTATTTACAGGATTAAATCCCAAGTACAAATACTTCTTAATTAACACAGTATATTACTGAAGCCAAGTGAAAAAAAAATTAGAATAAATTATAAAAATTAATTATAAAAATGACAAAAGATGATGCAAATTTCATCAGTTGATTAAGGGTTTTATATTCTTTTTTAAAGAAATTAAGGACATTGAAAAAGGATCAACTGAATTATATTTTTCATTGTATATTCGAACAATACGTATAAGTGGGGAATTAAGATAAGAATTAGTTCTTGAAAAGGATGGTGCAAATAAATTATTATTTCTAGTGGGGTGAACGGGAATGTTAAAATTTATTTGTTGTAATAGTGGTGGACAATCTATAATACTTGTAATTAATCTATAGAGATACTGAACATCCGATACCTCTCTAAAACTACATAATTGTAACAGACCGAATTATATACATGATTGATTATAACTTATTGTTGTCATATTAAATTTCTTACTAATGTAGCTCACAAATCTTTTTTGTATTGATTCTATCATATTGATATAGATGGAGTACTGAGGGTTCCATACTACACTAGCCCAACATACCACACTTGGTACATATGTAAAGTAAAGACTTTTGATACAGTTAAAGTTTGCAAATGGTTTAGATATCCTTATTAAAAAGCCTAAATTTTTATAAGCCTTCCCTATCATATACGTAAAATGTTCTGAAAGGGTTATTTTATTATCTAAAATAACACCCAAGCCTTTAATGGAAGTAACTAATTGCAACTGATGATTACCTAAGTAATAAGGATATGCAAACACTGAAAGGTTTCTTGTAAAAGCGATTTTATAACATTTCTGGAGAGTCAAAAGCAATTTGTTGCTAGAACAGTAAATGTATAAATGTATAACGGAAAAGTAAATAACAGTCAGATATATTTTTTATTTCACGAAAAAGTTTTATATCGTCTGCATATAAAAGAATTTGACAGTTTTGCATGATATTGACTATATCATTAATATAAACGATAAAAAATAAGGGTCCAAGATGGGAACCCTGCGGCACGCCCGATGGATTATGGATTAACAGCTTTTTATGTATGGATTTTAGATAATAGAGGAGTAAAGACTAAATTTTAAATTTCAAGAAATGGAACTAAAAGATTGAAAGAAATATAATACCACAAAGAAGGTGCGCAGCTGTGTTTATATTCATTGTAAAATAACAAAACGGTATGTAGAGTATTTATTGCTGATTTACCTTTTATTACCTGCTACTATGCACATTTAAGAAACCAAACAGTATTGTTTATCTCCTTGAACTTCAAAATATACATTTACTATTACTTGTACTATACACTATTACTATTACTTGTACTATAATATGTATTTGTTCTTACTATTCAATTTGAAAACATTGGGCTGAGCTATCATGCTGTTTTTCTTCAAAATACAAAAGTACGAGAAAAACGGTATATAGGAATTTTCTTCTTAAATGATTATTATCTAATCACTGGCAAAGTCTGACTATTTTTTAATGGAACACCGGTATAGTACAACATTTATCATTTTCAACAAAACTAAATTTCCGATGCATTAAATCTAAGAGAAGTTTGTTGGAAATGTTCCACACTACTCAAATGCGTTGACGTTTAGTAAAAATTAACTACCTTGTGATAACCCAGTAAACAATAAATAATTCTTATCTACACTGTGAAAATATTTACATATATTTATACTCTTGTGTGAGGATAGTACAACACTGTAAACAACATTGTTTGCATCACTGGAGACACACAAATTAGTTTCACAAGATCTTAACTACCAAAATTGTGCAGCGAGTTAATTGTGGTAGTGCTAAATTACCTCATGCATTTCAACGAGGTATTTGAACTGATGTCGGTAGTGTTCGAAATTTCGATAGTTTATTAAGTATCTATCACGAAATGGCTTTCTGAGGCTATTTGCATTGTTTGAATTGTATTATGCATGTAAACCGTAATAATAAAAAGTGATTGCAAATATCTTCTAGTTCAGTTATCTAATGAGACAAGTCAAATAATCGTCAATAATTTCGTATTTATTCCACATTTTCGAGTAAGGAAGGTGATGTGTTGACCAAAACCGCCGAAAGTTACTGTAAAGGCGAACCTATATTTTGAAAGCGAAAAAATAAGAAAAGAACAAAAATATAAAGCGGGCTGTACACCAGATGGAATCTACCGCAGACCGCAGAGGGAGATGATGGTTTTTATGTAACGCTAAAGACAAACGAGCATGCTTTTGTGGTCAAAAGACTGATTCCCTTACAGCTCGTTTGGGCTTTTATTTTCCAGTCGGTGGACTGAATGCAATTTGCGGTTCTAAATCGGAAGATCGAGTTTACTGAGTCTTTGGGTCGCTGCATTGCCGGCCCAAACAAAATGTGCACCACCGGAAATTAACGTAGCAGGGTAATACTCATTTCCCGCTTCGATGTTCGATTACGGACCGAATTTCATGATGCGCACCTAATCACGTAGTTCTGCCACATATTCTACGCCGACTGAACATGTATATTAGCAAGATAAATTATTATCACGACAAATTGGAAACTGCTAATCGAGTTGTTCTTTGTAAATATCCAACAACCGACAATTTAATAGATCATACGTTAGAGGAGGAAGCCCGTTGAAACTTATTTCTCTCAGATTGATTTCCAATAACTTTTATGGTAAATACGGCAACAAAGGTTCGCTCCCTCAAGTGCAATACCAAAGTTAATAAAAACTCAGTAAAACTAAGGTAATAAATTCTAAATGATACAGTTACATGTTCCATATATCAGCCCTCCACATTCGAACTTCGTGAGAGTATATATATATTAGCGAGTGCAGAATTACGGTACTTTAACTCTTCCTACGTTGCTGCTAAAAGTTTCTACAACACAATATCAGCTTTTACACGACATTCTGTTACCGCTTTATTTCATTCGGGGCCATCACATCATATAATAGGTTATCAATTTTTTATTGACTATAACAAAAAATATTTTGAAAAATATGCCAGGTGTAACCGGCCAGGGAATCATTGTTTATCAGGATAAACATAAAATTTTTACAGGCCAATATAAAAACAAAAATTCATAAAAGAATACAGTTTGTAGAAAATATCTCTAACAACTACGAATACTAATCAAGAAGATTTTTCAGTAAATGCTATTTTGTAATAAAATCTGCCTGAATTTGAAACCCCGAAAAAAGGTTTCCCGCAAACTTTTAGAATTTTAATTAAAAATAATACCATTAACTTCTATAAATTAAACACATTTTTTACGGTATCGATTTAATACTATACCACAGTGTAAAGTTTAATTAAAATATCTAAAATCGCCGTGATTTTGGTAAATGTGGTTCACAATAACTTTTCTTATTTAACCTCAGTTTCGGTTCGTATTAGCCTCAAAAATTGCATCCTGAAAGAACAGGCTGCAATAAATTCTATTAAAAAGGTGTTAATCCCCAAATAATTGGAAAGCATTTCTGTATCACTGTGTGTTTTATCGATGAAATAACTAAATAATAAAATAACTATAGTGAAACAAGAATAGTTAAAATAAAATAATTCTATATCAATTCTGAAACCAAATGCTGAAGGATGTGAAGATGTTTAGCAAACAAATAATACAAACTACTAAATCATCGAGTCTACCTACTCTACAAGACTAAAAACTATCGCTATCACTAGAAAGCAGAAAACAGTTTTAAAATCTGAAAAACTCCTAACGAATCTCGAGGGGTGTTTTAACACGAAAAAACTGTACACTACTGGACGTCGTGTTTAGGCAGTGATCTACATCTTTTGACATCATTGACTCACTGCTGGTTATCAGTATCGCTATACTTCCTTCATTGCCGCAATAATGTCTCAATTGCCACGAGTATTGCCCTCATTACCGATTCACTGCTTTCGTTGTCGATAACGGTGCCAATATACATATTATTATGGATAAATATCAACCCATCACTGCGCCAGCAACATACCGGCCAGATTATCATAACGACGCTTTTTATCATTGAATGACACTATCCTTAAAAAATTACCTTCAAGATATTAAGTTATAAGATACTCCGATAAATTCCAAGTTTTACAGTTATTAATGAAATCACCATAAATGCGTTTATAATTTTATATTTACTTTTCTAAAAATGTCGGTCAAAATTACTAAGAATTTATTTATACTATATAAGGATATTTTGTTCCAAATACCATCAGAAATGCAATGGCAAATACTGGTACGGGAGCTGTAATACACCCTGTATATACTATAACAATTCCACTATAAAAACCCACCATACACTTCGTTGACACTGAGTTTGAGCGACTGTGAATAACGCACAGTTTAAATTGCAGTAATTTATTACAATAAATAATAGAATGTGCCTTGCAATTAGAATCGTTATTAACCGTATTTATTTAGACATTTTTATTAAAATGAAATAAATATTTTTATTCAATTAGAAGTATTCTAAAGTAGTATAAAATATAGGCATTTATGCTAATTGTTTTGAGTCAAAATCATTTTAAATAAATATCAAATATATTCGTATTATCAGAAACATGCCGAATGTATAATTGAAGTTATGGAAGACACTACAAATTCTTCACAGACAGTACGTTGTCATAATTTTTGCAATGGAAATTGAAAATTTTGGCAGAACACCTCGTGTACATATGACTTGTCCTATATTTAAACGCAAACTTGCCAGGGCGATTAGTTGGGATACCGTAATAGAATTTATCTATGTATTATTCGTTAATAGTTTTATTCTAATCGAAATGTGTGCTCATTTTTTACCTCTTTCAAAGCTAATTGGAAAGTTCAGACACATGCAGTAAAAAAAGATCTGCTCAGTAGCCAATTCCAATGTGCCAGATGAGGCAAATAAGAAACTATCATAGTCATACGCGCTGCATTGAAGAGATACTCGACAAGAATGCCTTTGCTACTAAAAGTCAAAGAAGTTTCCCACGTCATTGCCCTTATTGTCCAGTCCATTGCTGTCGCTGTCCAGTTCATTGTTGTCACTGTCCAGTTCATTGATGTAACTGTCCAGGTTATTGCCATCAATGCCGATACTGCCTGTCTCATTTCCACTACCCAATTCAAGGCCGCCCCTGCCCCTGCCATCTAGGCCCACCTCAATACCGGTATGGCCTAGATTATTGCTTTAATTGCCTTGCTTGTCCTGCTCAATGCCGTACTGCCTAATTCATTGATGTCATCATTGCCGAAAATATTCTACCGTTCGTGACACATCCCTTAATAATTATTGCGACGTTCGTAAAAATTAAATTCTATAAGGCGACCAATAAAACAAAAAAAAATATTGAAAGGTATTGAAATTACCATTATAGGAAAAAACTGTTCCCTGGAGTTTATTCGATATGAAACAAATTGAAGTATCTTTACTCTTACATCATCTATAGCAAAAATCTCACAAATGAGACTGACTTATTTGTTAATCTACTGAAAAAAGATTGTAATATTGAACTTATTTTCCATTTTTCAATGTCATGTCTCAAAAGAGACATTTTGGATACTAAACCAATTATGTCTACCGCAAAAAGTTTCAATTTTGAGTGGTAATTGAGAAATTTTGTATTTTTCATCATACATTGTTGCTGTTGTAGAGTAGAGCTATTCTAAAACAAGAAAAAATTGTGTGAATATAAAGATTTAACGGGCGAGATGACACTAGAAATGGTACCAGGCATTCAACAACATAATGTTTTTAAGAACTTAATTCTGAAGATTTAACCAAATTATTTAAATTGAAATAACGATTTTTTCCTCTAATCTTTACTAGGCGATGCTCTAGTTTAGAACATATAAAAAATTATATACTATCACTTTTGAGTTATGTGGTTGTGAAAATAAAAAATTCTTAAATCATACCTATTCTAGCACTTCAAAAGCTTCACTACTAATTAATTCTTAAACAATCTTTTCCAAATACTTCTCAGATATCATCAAAAACTGAAGCAAATCGCTGAAGGGCAATTGCCTACCTCAAAACTGTACACTTAATGCCAAAATGGCTGAAAATGCCAGTTAGTGTCTATTATTGCCACTACAAATATCTTTTGCTTACAACCATACCTCGGTATGGAAATCTAAAGCCCTAGATGGGGGACTGATGTATGATGTAAATGAAATGGGGAGCGCGACATCAGAAGTTTGCGGATGCCTGCTGTAATATATTGTTCGTGTTTGTTTATTGTCATGTATAGTATGTTGTATAATCATTATGTAAATGTAGTAGGCTATGTAATCATTTAATAGGAGTAGTTTTAGATGATAATATTGTTATATCTTATCTATTATCCTTTGATTGCTACAATTTTCATTTTTTATGTTTTAATGCATTTTTAAGCGCCCTTTAAAATTAATTTTTGCTACACAATAAGGTAATCTAACCTTGTTAGATCGAAGACAACGTTTAGAATTGTGATTTTCACAAACACATGTCTATACGAAAAGTGAAAAAAGTGGCGGTTTCAATATTATATATTGATAGCAGGCAAAGATTAATCAAATAGTGATAAAGAGTAGGCACTAAGAATATATATGCAACCAAACATGCAAAAAATCAAACAAATGAAATTGTAAACATTTACGTAAAGCAAGACAGGCTAAGATTCGAAGCAAAGCAAAAAATATTTTTTAGTAATTTAATAAACGGGAGAAACCCCTATGCATTGCCGGTGAACATTCGAGATTGGCGGCGGAATGTATGACGCATCGAGAGAAGAATCTAGCACGTTCCAGCAATCTTATATAGTATAGGATAAACAGCCTTGGTAGTGTAATGTCTAGAGTGCTGGACTTTCACCCAAGCGGACCGAGGTCGATTCCCGGTGCCGGCAGATCTGGTTAAGGTTTTCTGCAGTTTTCCTTAGCTGTGACACAAATGTGGGATTTGCGCTGTTCCATCTGTAAGTCGGCTGCAGCCGCACTTAGGGCCTACGTAATAATAATAATCGCCCCCTCCCTCTCACACAAGCTTATAGCTTCTGGGACCTGGTTTCCAGGCTATGGGTTGTAGCAATTATTATTATTATTATTATATATAAATCACCACCGCGCAAGAGGAGGGGATTAGTCAACCAGCTAGGCGCATTTGTGCATCGTGGGTAGTATAACATAAATTTTGTTTGAAATAAATATTTGTGTATTAAATTAGTCTAAGTTTGTTAATAGTTTATAGTTGTTGTAATTAATGTTAGTATAAATATTTTCTCTTGATACTAGACAATTAAAACAGCACCTTTAGTATTATTTAAAAAGAACGTTACAGTTAAATAAGTAATATATTATCACCCTGGCTCGCGAACGGTCACAATCAATGAAAATGAAGACTATCTTGCACGTGCCTTTTTTTGTTTCCTTTAGTATCCAGAATATGGGTTTATTGCTAGTTAATGCTGAATAATGCTGATTAATACTGATTTAATGCCAACGAATATCGCTTAATGTCGATTAATGACTCAATAATGCCGATTAAATGCCGTTAATAATATTTAATGCCAGCAATGCTAGCGTAGTGTACACCAAATGTCATTAGTGGATAACCCCTCGGCTGGGTCAAACTCGACAGATTCAATCTCAATTCTCTTAATTCCCTATGTATTTATTTGCCAGTTTTACTTATATTCTGTTTCATTCTTCCAAATCTCCCATTACTCTTTTGTTTTCTGACCACTTTAAAAGTAAAAGAAATGTGTGCCTGAAAGTGCAATCTTTTTTGTTAAAAAGTCCTGGCAGGCCATTTAACACCTTTTATTCCGGTAATGGTATATTTCAAAGCATGCATAATATGTTGGTACCTATATTCATAGATATGTTACATTTTTTGCCTATTAAAATGGTGTCGGGAATCACTGTAAACGTTTTCAGCAGAGTTAATAAATTATCTCGTAGCGCAAGGCACAAAACATAAACCCTTTTGGTAAGTAATGGTTATTTCCAGGAGCTTTAATAAATAATAGAAAAAAGAAGCATAGAAAACAGAAAAGGTATTTGAAAGAATGTCCAGTAATAAAATTAAACGACACAAGAATGTAAAACTTTTGCAGCTTTGTACGAAAAAAGGTCATCCTTAAATACCTCAATTTAACATTTGCAGAAGAGAATGGCTATATTAATATACCATATGTAGCACGTAGGGCGGAGAAATCCTAATAAGCAGTACGCCGGATGCAGCTGAGACTCCCTAAATCGTAACCATTTCGTTGTGGTAAGTTCTTTGGTTCTAAAATGGAAATGTTAAGAGGAGAATGTCACGTAATACGGAAAGGAAGATACAAACGAAGCGATTTGATGAGGAGCACGCCATAAGCCATCATATGGTAAAAATAAATGTTTGGCACGTGTCGTTGCCAGAAAAAAAATTTATTCCTATTTCTTGGGGAAATAATCCGCATTTTTTAATAATCTTGTTAAGAGAGTGCTAAATACTTGAAGTGGAAAGCGCTTCAACTTTAAAATGGCTTTCGTTAGCTTAGTTAGGAAATTAAATGATGTAACTTTTACTTCGTAATCATATTGGCGTGAAGTGCCAAAATCAGGGCAACATTTTGCTGCAGAAAGCTACAGCTCGAGAAATATAACTGGAATTTACTGAAAGCTATACCCATTTAATTGTTCTATAAAAGCTTTATATTTAGAACAAAAGAAGTTCAATCTAAATGCTTTCTATTCAAAATTTAACGCGATTGATGGGTTAGAAAATACGTCTAAAAATAAAAAATACTAAATCAAAGCGTTCATATTCGAAAATGAAAATAAATTGGTTTTTTATTGTGATGAAAGTGTTCATCTATTTATGAAAGATTATACATATTTCAAATAATAAAACGTTTAAAATATAATGGAATAACACCTTAGTCTATATCCAGAAAGAGCATAATTTCAATTTTCCGTAATTGAATTTCTTGAAGTTCTTTGAAATTTTCTTTTTTATTTAACCTGGAACGTGTATTTCGAAGACTGAATGCGTAAAGAACGCCTGCGAACAGCTCCTCTTTCGTACAAAGCATGCATGATAATGATAGAAGCAATTCTTTACATCAATTTATATTCCAGATCGTACAGGAAGATCAATTTTTCAATTTCATTTAAAATTAATATTATGTTATCAATGGTTATGTTTTGTTACAGTAAACACTTCAATTGCATTTCATAGTCTACCTATTGGTATTGCAGGACAGCAAAAGACCCTTTTTACTTGAAACATATTTTAATTTTTTGTACTTATGCAAACCTACATCCATGGACACTAAATCTAATCCTTAAGACTAGTCTTCAAGTCTTCAAAATTTAACTGTCCACGTTAACATCTTGTTGGCTCTAGCGTTATCTGTATATAGTTCCAGAAAAAAAACATTGAGTCTTAGTCACCAAGTGCTAATAAACTTAACAAAGTGCCTACTTGAAATTTAAGCAAAATGGTAACGCAAGTATTCAGTTCATGCCAATAAATACCTTCTTGTTAACTTAATTGAAGAATGGCATCCTTATTTCTGCTGTTTGCAAGATCGAAGTGCTGATGCGAAGTAAAAATACCCGCAAGACCCTTAGATACATTTGGCTAGGCACATGCTAGACTGCTCCACCAAAATGAGAATGTTGGCTGAGAAGACGAAAGCCTGCACGATCTTGGTTCATGACTAACAGTTTTACTAACCTGTAACAAAGTAATTTTTATGAATACATCAACTACAGCTATGCAACTATAAATAGTTTTACTATAGCAAGTAAAATGTTTATTTATTGCTCTACTATCATGAATTATAGCAAACAAAATCCGCCAATCTGTGCTAGGATATTTTTAAAAGCACCGCTCGGTTATAGTAACATGAGGTCTATATATTGATAGTCTCACTTTGGGACTACAGCGAAGGAAAGATAGCCAATGTATTTCTTATGGGAGTTTGTGCTTCGTTGTTGCCACCTATTATACTGTATGGTGGTATTTTACTGGTTAGTTTCTGTATGATTTTTTAATCTTTTAATTCACAGGTAAATAAAGGAAGCCCATTTCCAAACGCAACTTTAACGGTAAAATGATTCATCATGATAAAATCATTCATTTGTTCAACTTGTTTCAAAAGAAACTTGCAAAAACGGACATTTAGGATTGATAAAGCTAATTTCAAACTAATGTACACTTTTAATAATCCTATAATAAAATTAACTTTAACTTAATTAATTTGTCAGGTTATAATTTAATAAAAACGAGAAACTTTTAATTAATCTTTATTTATTCCATGATTATGGAGTTCCACAAAGTAAGCCTGGAAACAATAAACAATAAATATTAATTATAATTAATGTTCGCTCTCCAGTAAAGGTGATAATTAATTAACACTTAATATTTACCTTACATATATATATGTACAGTCTTGCAGATAGTAAATGTCTTGTCCTGAGCAAGCAATACATTTAACAATTCTGGTAAGAGAAACGACGTACGTTTCGGAGCATGGTTTCTTTTGTTTACAAACAACACACCAAATATAACCAGTTTTAAAGGTTGCTACCCTACCTAGAGTGACTTTGTATAACAACAATAGAGTAATAAAAACTGCTATTTTCAAGCGAGTTTCTTATTTTACTGGAATACAAAACAGCCTTTTCACTTCTACTATCGTTTCTTCTATTTTAAGAAATAAATATCGTATGCTTTTTTCTACTATATTATAAACTCTATTAATTTATTTACGAGTTTGATTTGTTTATTTACAAAGTTTAATTATTTTGTAAATACTAAAAAAACTAAATTTTTAGTACTAACTGTAATCAGTCTTTATTGTAAAAATTAGTAAAAATAATAAGTAATCAAAACTAATAATCATTCCCCGAGTTTCCAAAGTAGAATCAGATTGGGCATACAAACGAGGCATATTTAGGGCCGGTTTATTCACCTGCAGTAAAATTCTCAGTAGATGCCGGTCAAATAAATTAAGTTTAATAATAAATACAGTTTGGGTATATTCACAGGATTGTATCTTTAAAGTAGTTACTGGAATGTTTATGAGAAAGGGTCCAATTTTTGTACTCAGGTAATATTTACATGCAAGAGAGAGATGGGTAATTGACAGAATAATGTATTAGAGAGAAGAATTAAACCCACTGACTAATCTACTTAAAAGGAGGCGAGATTTAAAAAATCTGTAATCTTTCACAAATATTTTCTAAAAATTTTAGTTAAACAGATATTTATATATGATCTAGTGTTCTATGTTTTGTCAACGGTGTTTCTTAATGTTTCTTTTGCGATTGTTTTGTTTTTATTAGTTACTATATCTATGTTTCTAGTTTTTTCTTAGTTTGTAGTATTTTTATTAAAACAACTGAATATTTAATAACTTTTTAAAATTTTAACGTATTTACATAAGTAATTTACATAAGTAATAGCCTATATTATTACTTAATTTTTATTTATCGCTTACATTAATTTCTGCGATTATTTAATTATCTAAAATACTCCTAAACCTCTATTTTTTGATGTTTGTTTTCATTATTATTTTCGTTTCCTTATTTTTTTATTAAAGGTAAAGAATGAAACAGAAACACGCTATATAACTTTGTTTAACTAGTAGATGCTTCCATTTAAAAGGACTATTTTATAAAATGTGTCAAAGAAATTTTGAATAGAATGAGTAACAAGAGTTTTTACAAACGTGTTTTCAAAACAAGCTTTAAAGAATTTAAATATCTTACCCAGGTAGTTGTCCATCTCTGTTTAATTCGGTCTCTTTCGTACACAGTGTAAGGGGTATTTCTAGTCTTAAATCAGCAACGCCCTTACTCGGGACAAGAAATTTGCTAAAGACTGTACATTGGTACATCTATTTGCATAAGTAATGGCGGTACTTGAAAAATATGAAAGAAAAACCGTTTAACTCACATGATGCTTACAATTTGCCTTTTATGTTCTTAATAGTTGTAACTGGATGAAGTCTATTTTATTAAATTACTAAATACTTTTTCATATAGTGTCATTATTTTTGCAAAAAGAACACATGTATGTTGCTAAACTTTGCATACGCAATTGCCCAAAGCAATCAACTGTATAATTTTTTAATTTTGATAATTGCCTTAGTTAATAAGGGACATTTCATTTTGCTCCCTTTAGATGTTTAAATCGATTCTATAAATAGACATCTTACACAACCGTAAAACACTTTTATAAACCTTTAATATACATTGAAAGTGGTATCACTTTATTCCGCACGTCGTAAACTTCAAAACTTAAGAAATATAGCTTGTAAATATCATCTAAACTTTTGTAAAATTTTATATTCATATCTTTATTAAACATATTTAATCTTTTACCTTCTATATTAAGAGTATCGAGTTGCATTTTGTAAGTAACTATTTATAAATTACCTTTAGGGTTTACGGTTAAGTAAAATTGAAAACGTTCTTGTTCGTATAAAACTGATTTATGACAGTTTCATATTACATGTGTTACGCCTTTAATTTTGTTGTACATTTTACTACTATTTTAGCGGAAACATAAAGGTTTGTACTTCAGAGTTAAGCGATACGGGTAATTTGGTATGCATGTTCGATGCACTAGATGTGTACATATGAAGGTATTGATACACAAAATCATACATAACTGAATAAATGTATTCTCGCTTCAAAATGATATTTGTAGGGAGTAAAAACTTAAAATTTTCTAAAGATCTCTAATTTTCACAAATCAAAGTTAACCTTAGCTATAAATGTCACTTTAATAGATTCTACATAATTAACACGCATCATTGGCGACAAATTATATGCATGCGGTGTGACTAGGACTGTGCGATTCTAGAAATAAATCAATAACCGAAAGTCGATTAAAAATAATTGATTAAATAGATTATTTAAAGAAATTGGAGGTTCGATTAATGGACTATTAATCGATTATTCTGCACAGCTCTAGGTGTGAAACTAAAAGAGTAAAATATCACAGAAAAGAAAAGCGTTAAGATAAAAGAAAAAGCGATACAAAAAAAAATTTTTTTAAATTTTTAAAATTAAATTTAAAAAAAAATTTTTTTGCTTGTTTTGTATTTTTAATGTCATGTGAGTACTTAAGATTTAAAATGCGATTTTCTCAACATCTAGCAGAAAGCGAGCTAATGTTGATAAAGAAAATATGTTCTAAATCATTACAACTACCCCCCTCCCCATTAGTTATATTAGTTACACCCTGTATAATCAAATTATATTTTAATATGCTTTTGAGATGGGTAGAAATAAATGGACTTGAATTTAATGTAAAAAATGTAGTAATCTCTTAACATACACAAACAAACCACCATGGTTACTGTTAAATACAAAATAAAAATAGCACAATTCCATGAGTGGAGACCATAGAGTATGTAGGTGTTACTTTTGACAGTAGACTAACTTTCTCGAATCATATTTAAAGAATAAATAACTCTACAGAGTGATTTATAATTAGTAAATCAAATGGAAATGGTAGATTCCCCATGTTAATAGAAGACCAAAAAGTCTAACCTACCTCTCTACTAAGTTGCACCCCTAAGGAGATATAGCCATCTATATAGATATAGTCTTCGTTAAAATTTACAATACAAGATACAAGAGGTTTAAACTATGATGTCAGTAATAGTATATTATATTCTTCAAGTGTGTTGTGATTATTTGTTGTTCACTTGTTGTTCGATGTTGATTGATTATTTTAGAAGAGAAAACTCAAACTGTGAATTAATCTTACTAAAACTGTATTTCATCCTTATCACATACACTTTTTACTTACTTTGGACACGTGTTTCAACAGCTAGACTGTCACCTTCAAGTCGTAATACGGCGGAAAAGTCGCGATTTTGCGAGACTAAAAAGGGGTAAAAAAAGAAATAAAATCGGTTTATATCTTCCGGTCATGCATGTGCTCTAAAGTTTCCGAAATTTTGAAAAAATTCAGTACACTATCTCGATCATGAGGACCGTCAGACGTTAGGATTAAGGGTTTGCCCCCCTAGTTGGGATTGACATAGAGGAACCTTGTGGGGAGGACACCCAACACCTTCAACACCCTTTGTTGAAGTCACTGCTGTAATTATGTCATGTAGGTAGAGTTCGAGTGACAAGCCACACCGGACTTGCACCCTCCCAACAAACTGTGCACTGTGCGGTTAATTTACTTTATTATCATTCGTTGTCTAATAATAATCATCGCTTTGCTCTACTAGTAACATGATTTCTATTAGAGCCATACGATTACCATACAAGACAATCACAAACAAAATCACATATACAACAAATATTAGCACTGCACGTCTACATTTTGGTTCCGTGTTACACCACATAACCGACATCTGAAGCGACACATTCAAAACGTTTGTGCGTTATAACTCGACTGTCCCTATGTTTTATATTCCATGGATCTTTATTTACAGTCGTAGAGGTGTGAAATGAAACAATAAGATTTAAGCTCAAATAGATTACTAATCTTTTTCATTATTTTCGTTTTTTTAAATTTAAAATACATTTGGAGTTTACATAGAATTGAAGGCTGTAATTTTTAAGTTTAATCATAAATCAAGCGTATCATTATCCATTAAACGTTGCCACGTGGGGATTTCGTGAATGAGGGACGTAATTCAGGGTAGAAATAGAAAGTAAACACAGGTTACAAATTAATTATATACTAAACGACAAGTTACAATAGAATGAGTTACAAACAGAAGTATGAGGACAGACAAATCCTCCTAAAACTAACATTACATATGAGAGCGGTCGAAACCACCCTATACTAGCAACAATATCCTACAACTAAGCGCCATTAAGAAACCAGCTAAGCGGTACCCCTGGGTACTAGCTTCTAGGTTCCTAATATAAAGTACTACAACTAAGCATCATTAGGGAATCAGATAAGCAGTGCCCCTGGACATCAGCTTCTAGATCCCCTATAAATTAATAAGTAGAGATTCTTACCAGGTCTGCTTAAAGTTGTTGATTCGTTGGAGTCGATGGAACGACTGAATCTGGACTTGAAGCAGCCGGGTTTATATACTGTATATTGCGGAAAACATTAGCATATTAATGTGAATCTATAGGCGCGGCATTCCGCGTATCCGTTGTTATTTCCCTGTCGGCATGCAGCTGTGTTTTTGCTGTAGGTCGATCGCATGCATGCTGATGAGAGGTTCTTAGAATGAGAGCAGCTGGCTCGCGTGTGTGATTAACATTAAGCCAACGCTATATAATGTTACGAATGATTATTGCACCAGTTTGTATGCAACTTGCGGATTTTGTGAATTATTTATAGTGCAAATTATTCCGTTTGTGACAACTTAATAACAAAGATGTATTATAAAGGGTTTCTGGGTAAAACTCCCACCGCCCCGAAATTTATTAACATTATTTCCGGCACACTATACTCATAAAGATTACATGAAAAACTTAATTTTCGTTTTAAACATTCTTCCTTATAAGGTGTTTAAAAACTATAGATGGAATTTTCTCGTAACGAAAACCAATGTAGAACATATTGTTTTAATTGACAGAAACTTCTTCAGTTGGGCTACCTAGATTCTGCACGATTAATATTACTGTTCATGTAAGTGTTTGATCAAAATAGGAAAACCGAAGTCAATATTTGACGAAAACATAATAACATCGGAATCAAGACCCTATGAAATCCGCATTTTATCACTATTTTGGTTTTAATAACGATATCAAACATTTATAATTTGTTTTCTAAAAAACATTGCTTCTTGATTTGTTTTAAATGAAAAAAGGTCTCCTAAAGTAAAGTTTATATACATAGTAGCAGACGTTATTGACGTTTTCTACATATATTTGTAAAGACGGAATTTGTTATCATCAACGAAATGAGGAACAAAAGAAAATGAGGCATTTCAGATAAAGAAGAAAGATTATTGCACACCGTGACGAAGCTCAATAGAGAATTGCCTGCAAAAATTTTCGTGTTGTACAGATAAGAACAGCCTTTGTTTTAACAAAAGCTTCGGAAATAGGTTAGAATTATTAAATTATGATTAATGTTCTCTTTCTATATTTTTCTAAATTAAGTAAACAGGAAAAAACGCAATTCAAAAACTAAAAAAGTTAAAAACAAAAAATTGTCGACATACATATTATATTAGTTGAAAACTGTCAAAAAGTTTAGATTATCAGTTGTTTTGCAGGAACATGGATTTAGACAAGTCGACAATAGTAGGAGTGTGAAAATAAAAGTAGAAATTTTTAGAATCTGTCAGCAACACGGAGATTCGTTTTCAAAACTTTATTATGAGTTGTAAAAAAGGAAAGAACTTGAAGGAAGTATCGATTATATACTATATACCACCTACATATTCAACTTATTCAAAGTCGGAATACAAAAAGGAAAATTCATAAGCGTGGGATTTGGAAATAAAAATTATTTTCAAAAATTCAGCTGGAGATAACAGCGTTTAAATGTTAAAATTCATCTGACAAGCTGCTTTTTCATAAATGGAATTAACTTTTTTCTGAAGTTAATTTTCGAAATAGTTAACTAAAAAATGATGGGTGGGAGGATTTTAATAAAAAGTTACTCCTACTAAGTTATTAACGTTTTAGATAGACTATCTCCGAACTAAATATGGTTTCAGTTTTTCTTTTATGATTTTTAATATTTAACTTTTTATTATCAACTTTCATCTAACACTCTAATATCAATTTTCAAAGGACATTCTGAATCAAGATAAAATGAAAATGTTAAAGAAGATTATACAACAATCTATTAAGGCGCGTTTTCAAGGATCAATTTGAGTCGAACGTCCATTGAATGGAAAGCAGATCGAACGTGTAAACGAATATTCGACTGAGTCGTTCGGCAGAGTCATTCGATTCCTTCAAAGTAGACGCACTTTCTATTTTTGCCGAACGCCTGTTGCCGAACGACCGTAATCGAACTTCAGCGACAAGAACCAATTAGTCTGTGTAGTATTTTGTAAAAAATAATCACTTAAATGACAGAAAAATGGACAGATGCCAATATAAGTAAATTCTTACAAATTTACCAAAAATAAATAATCAGACAAGAAAAAGTACACTAGAAGTCATATCACAACACATTAATAAGCTTGGCTTATTCTTTTTCGTTTTTGATATTTCCTCTAGATATGCATAACAAACTCTTTGTACTCCTATTCGTATTATTTCACTTGACGCCATTTTAAATTTTAACTATCGTTTCAATTCGATTGCCTTGTGTAAACCTTCTTTGCCGTTCGGTCTGGTTGAACGACTAAATCGCTCGACTCAAATCGACCCGTGAAAACGCGCCTTTACTATATGTGACCCAGTCCGAAGGAAGGGTGCTTATGCCTAAAAAATTGATTTAACTATTTAAAACCGTAGAATGTAAAAACCTTGTTGCCAAACTTAACTTTAAATGCCATTTTCTCACTTGACTTAATTTTAGGCATAAGAACCTTTTCTTCGAGCACGGTCACATATGTCTATGCACAAAGGTGAGTCATAATAAGAAATAACGATCTACTTTTTGCAAGCGGAATCATCAATTTTTAAATTTTTTCAAAAATAGATATTCCATTGCATATCAATAGACTGGATGTACACTGTAAAGGTGTCCCAAAGAATGTGCACACTCTTTTACAGCCTGCAACTGCACTGCCATTCCATTCTGGTTCTTTGCAGCAATGGTAGACATCAACAACAACAAAAAATGATCCTCTGATAGCTTCCCGTCAGTTTCCAAAAAAATATGTTCGATAAGCGTCTCGTAAGAGAGGAATCTAAAATTATAGCTTTAGTTTACCTTAGCGTTCATTGTATCCTGACCAGAGAGTTGAACATTGTGATCTTGGTGGCTGGTCAAAATATGCCAAGATTAAGTTAAATGGCTTGATTAATCGCCACAATTGCAGATATTGGATAAAATGAGAATCCGCATGTTATGACAGAACGTAATCTATTCCATACTTCCCACTGAAAACTGATGTGGATTGAAATTTCGGTTCCAGTAGTCTGTAGTAGTCCAGTAGTTTGTTTTGTAGCATTTGAATCCTGTTTAAGTTTGCTTATGATGTGTTCCCCTAAATAGTGCATCCATATAGTACTAGTGGCCGTATAAATGATTTGTACAGTAATGTGGTGCATTCAGCTTGCAGAGACGATTCGAGTATCTAGGTAGATGCCTAGGTATTTCACGGGGTCTGCAAAGTTATTCCATAGTATAACATGATTGCTAATGTGCAGTATCAGCGTGTTATTAATTCGTCTTAGAGGAAAGATTTTTGCGACGCATTTTGAATGGTTAATCATCAAGTTCAAAGATCTGAACCATCTTGCTAAAGTATTTGTGGAGCTTGGGAGATGAGCAACTGCCACTGGCAGTTTTTTGTTTTTGGGCAACAAAGGACTGTTTTAAAATAAACCTTCT
This sequence comes from Agrypnus murinus, assembly GCA_929113105.1. NCBI lineage: Eukaryota > Metazoa > Arthropoda > Insecta > Coleoptera > Elateridae > Agrypnus > Agrypnus murinus. The sequence goes on along the minus strand of OV816023.1, from coordinate 5,701,652 downwards.
TTAATTTTTTTTCGTATTAGATATAACAAATAATACATTTTACAGTAAAGTAATACAAAAATTACTTTTTCTTTTCAAAGCCTCCTATGTTTTTAATAAATAATTATCATAAAACAAGTTTATTTTAATTTTTTTGGGGTTTAGTTAACATGGGATTGTAATTTAAAAAGTGCCTTAAGGAAGTGCAATTAAAGTTGGCTCTTAAAATAAATGAGTAATCGACAAAAATAAAAAATTAGAAATTCACTTTTTTTACTATATATATATATTTTTTTAATAATGATGGTCACTAGTTCATCACAAGTCTGCTTTTCTTAGTGTTTTCACAGTTTTAGAATTAACATTCACTTAACTCACTATTGGGGACATCTCGCGATCGAGTTCCACCGCACTGAAACAAAGTATTCATTTTACTGTGTATATGTTGAGTTTGTGGTCACTTATAATTATGCATAGTTATTTGTTTTAAATTCTAATAGTTAGTCATTTGTGATGTTTTATAAGTACAGGTCCTGAGGAAGTCTTTCTTTCAATCTTTGGTGGATTGATTTTTCTCCTATATTGTGTGTAATTGCACTAGAACATGATGGAAGGTTTTTGAAGTATCTTCTCGTAACTTCACCAATGTGTTGTTCAATAGTAGGTACCCCCAATTCTCTATGAATCTGCTCATTTCGAACAAACCATTCACAATTGACAGCGGTTCTTAGGACCCTATTTTGAAAGGTTTGTCATTTTCTAATGTGTGTCTTGGCAGCGGCTCCCCAGACAGGGCAAGCGTATGTTAGAATTGGTCGTGGTATGGATTGATACATAATAGTAGCTCATTCGACTTTCAGGGGAGATTTCTTATTAACCCTCCGTTAGGCGCGTGGTTTTCTGTAACACATTTGGTCGCGCTGTATCTCTCAGATACATGTGCATAAAAAACGGTTTTTTTCAGTTGTTTGTCTCAGAAATTTTACACTCTATAATTAAATATATATTTAAATGTTTAAATTATATTTAAAAAAATATTTAGTTTATATCAAGTTACATATTTCTTGGAGAGTGGTAAAATAGGTTACAAAAAATATTTTTGCTAGTTATATATCTCAATAAAAAAAATATATGTGATTTAACAGAAACCACTGATCTTCGAAAAATTGTTTATTGTATTACAATTCATGAATGAAAAAAAATTAATCTGACACATCATCAACATTCAAACAGTTTTCACATAACATTTTTGCATGTTTTTTTAGACATAAACTGATACCACGAGTAAACACTTAGAGATGTTTTTCTGCTTGTCTGGTAACACGGCTGGCATCTTCTTTTTTTAGTTCCAGAAGGTCCTGGTTGAGGTTCTTCAGCGACTACAGGAGTTTTATATTTTTCCAACAAGACTTTTATGTCTCTTGGAAGATTTGGAAGTTCTGCCCTAACTTTGAGCTGGTCCTCCACTAAACTTAGCGCCAATTTCTTCAAAAAATCGCGTCTTGCACAAAATTCATTTTTGTTTGCCATAAAAATGACTCTCGAATTGAGTCCGGCAACATTCAGCAGATGAAAGAAAATCACCATTGGCCATCGTTTTGTTGATCTGGCAACACTGTACGTGGCACAAAGTTTATCCACTACATCTACTCCCGATTTTGTGTCATTGTAAAATAATATTATTTCCGGCTTTTTGTCAGAGTCTTCAGAAACTGCATTCGAAGAAACATGCATACTTGATAAAAGAACAACAGTTTTTCCTTTTTTTGGAACGTATGAAACGAGAGTTTCGTTTTTGGTATATCCAAAAATACTGTCAAAACAGGGTCGATTTTTCGGTGATACAAAACAATTTGGAAGCTCTCTCTTGTTTTTTTCTAACAGTACCCACATAGGACAGTTTCTTTTTCAGTAAATCTTTTACTAGTTTTACACTGGTGAACCAATTATCTGCTGTAATGTTTCTGCCAGATCCGATAATTGGCTCAGCGAGACGCATCACCACTGAGTCAGCAGAATTAGACTGGCGAAAAGGTCCTTCGGGCTGCTGTCCGCAGTATATTTCCATGTTAGCCGTATAATAAAGTTTGGCGTCACAAAGCGCAAAAATTTTGATGCCATACTTGTTTGGTTTGGACGGTATGTACTGCCTGAAAGAACATCTACCGCGAAATGCAGGTAACATTTCATCTATAGTAACATTTTGACCTAGGTGATAATGGTTCTTGCAGTTTTCGATAAAATTATCAAAAAGGTCTCTTACTGCTGCTAGTTTGTCGGTTTCACGTCGTAATTCTCGGGTGGTCTTATCATCGAATCTGAGACATCTCATCAAAAATCTGAAGCGTTTTTCGGACATTGTCATACGAAAAATATTGATTCCCAAACCATCAGTGGCCCAAAAATCATTCAGCCGTTGATGACCTCCACGAAAAACTCCAGTAAGATATAACAGTCCCAAAAAGGCCTTGATTTCCACAATATTTGTGGGTCGACAATTTCTTTCTCTGCCAAACTTTTCACGAATACTTTCAATATAGTCATTCGTGTATTGCACTATTAAATTCAAAATATAGTCAGAAAAAAATAAACTCCAACAGTCTACTTCTGTTTTGGCGTTTCTTGCAGCTTCACCTACTACGCCTGGTAACTTCATTATAATGTTATGAGGACGGGCTTTTGAAATTCTTGGTGGTTCCTTTAGCCACTGTGTTCCATCTTTGCCTATAATTTTTTAATTTTATACAAAAAATATTTAAAAAAAAATTGATTAACTCACCAAAAAAAAAAGTGGCTTCTTGTTCAGGTTCAGGTTCCTCAGCTTCATCATCACTGATCTCATGATCAGTATCCGAATCAAGAGACCTCGTTTCAATTTTATCTTCCGAATCCGAGTCATCGGATTCATCAAAATGTTCTTCTTCCACATCCGCACCAAATTCGTCTTCATCAAAAATTAGCCGGTGGAGTTCCTCGATGTCTTCCGGTTTAGTAAGATCGAATTTTTTTGTACTCATTGTAGAAAAACAAAAAAAACGAAACACAACACAATATTAAAATTCATACAACTCGTCCGTACGAAGTTTTCGAAAAGACTGAATAAGCAAATGGGTAGGATATTTGTGACACATTTGGTCGCGCTGTATCTCACAGGTACACGCGCCGGACCCGTCCTGGGTTTTATGGCCATAACGGCAAATGGGTAGGGAATTTTGACCTGCCCTTCTAGGAAACGGTTCAGAACACATTAGTCGAGGAATACGCCGAGAATTGTAATTCTAACGTTATTTATTTTTGAAATATTTATAAATCACAAACGCATGTATCTGCTGGATACACGCGCGACTAACGGAAGGTTAATGACCGGGTACAGTAACATGAGGCGTGTGTGGCATTCATTTAATTTTTTATTTATATGATAGCCCCAGGTTAGACGACAATCTAGATGGACTCCTAAATATTTAACAGCCGTATACCGTTAATTCCATTCTTAACGGTATACGTTTGGTGGTTTTGGTAAGCGCTTGTATGTAAATAAATATCTTGGCAATGCTCTTACTAGAGTTTATTTTAATTTTCCATCTGTGAAACCATCGTAACATAGAGTTCAGGCACTTTTGTAATTCTGCTACCGCTTGATCTAAATTTTCGTTTTGGATCAATAGAGCCGTGGCGTCAGCATACATTGCAAGAGTTTGGTTGGGTAAGTCTTGAGAGACTTCAGTCACTATATCGTGTGTAAAGATGTTATACAGAACTGGACCTAAGGTAGAGCCTTGAGGCACACCAGCAGATATTTCTTTAATAGATGAAAACGATGTGCTGATTCTTACCATAAATGTTTTGTTGCTAAGAAACGATTTTATTATATGTAGTAGATAGTAGGGTTGCGATCTTGACAAATTTATATAGTAGCCCATTGGTCCATACCTTGTCAAAAGCTTGAGCTACATCTAGAAAGATGGCGGCTGTAAACGTTTTTTCTTCATAACCTTTTTCTATAAATTCTGTTATTCTGGATAACTGATGTGTTGTAGAATGGTGGGATCTAAAACCATATTGATTGAGGGGAATGATGTCATTGTTAATTAAAAACGTGTTTAATCGTTGATGAATAATTTTCTCTAAAAGTTTTGACAAGGTTGGTAAGAGGCTGATTGGTCTATAGTTAGTAACTTCATTTTTGTTTTTTTCAGGTTTTTGAAATAATAAAATTATTGCTTGTTTCCAAGTAGTAGGAAAATAACCTAGGCGAAGACATGCATTAAACATGGTTGCTAGATAGGCTAGCGCCTTTTTGTCAGGTGTTTTAATATTATAGTTACTATTAGGTCATGCACTGGAGCTTTCCTTGGTTTAAGTGCTGTTATAAATTTTCTAATTTCGCGAGGTGATATTGGGTTAATGAGAGGTGTAGATTCTGATAAAGTTTGGTTAATTGTAGCAGTTACTTTGTTTTCAAATTGTTTATCATTGGTATCGTTGTTGGTTGTGAAAGCTTCTTCAAGATAATGTGCAAAAATGTTACATTAGTCTATGTCAGTAGAGTGAGTGTTGCCTCCTGATTTTATTGGAGCAATTGTATGCGGTTGCTTTAATAGCTGTTTGGTTGCGCGCCATATAGTTGGATCTCTAGGTTGTAATTCTTGAATATTACGTTGGTAACGGCTGATTCTGTGATTTTCCAAAGCAAGCTTTACGTCTCTAGTCATTTGATTTAGTTCCTGTTTAATAATGGGGTTTCTGTATTGTTACCATAATCTTCTAAAATGATTTTTGTGCTTTATTTTATTAACGATTTCGATAGGTATTTAATCATTTTTTTGTATTTTTCTGACTTTTTGTACAGTGGTTGCTTGTTCAACAGCTTGTTTAATTCAGGTGGTGATACTGCTGACTGCCTATATCATTAGCATTGTTATAGCCGGTGGGAGGGATTATTAACTGATCTAGCTTTTCTTTAAATGTTTTTCAATTCACATAATCGTTAATTAGCCTTGGGAGCTTAGGTAAGTATTATGGAGTAGAATTGAAGGTAAATATGACAGGTATATGATCCGAGTCTAATTCAGCAACAACGTTTTGGTGGATTGGAGACATGAAATTCTTGTGTAGCATTATATCAAGCACATCTGGTAAATGATCAGCTCGAAACGGATAGTAAGTGGGTTCTTCTAGAGCAGTTATTTGTATTGCGTGGTTGGATAGATAGTCATATAGTTTTACTCCATTAGGGTTATTTACTCTGGCACCACAAGTGACGTTTTTACAATTTAAATCTCCTAGCACTACGGTTGGCGTATTATTACCAAAAATATTTTGACTATCTTGTTCAATGATTTTTAATTTCGGCTTCTTATAAGACCTAATTATTATTAGGTCACTGTTGTTATACCTGAGATTAATACCGATTGCTTCTATATTCTGCAAATTTGTCAGTTCAATCCCATCTGCAAGTAAATTGCATCTTACAAGTATTACCAAACCTCCGTAACCATCATCTCGATCGTTTCTATGTAAATTATAGCCAGGAAATTTAAGTTTGATGTTTTCAGAAAGATGCGTTTCATTTATACACATAATATCTATCTGATGTCTAGCCATGACGGCTATTAAGATGTGCCGTTGACTTGCTAGACCTCTAGCATTCCAGTTTGAGATAACTAGATTTCTCAAGAGATTTGGCTGATTATTTATCGCCATTTTGAAAGATCATTGGTATTAGTGATAACAAAAGAGCTTTAATTTGTTCAGCGTAGGGAGTCAAAAGATCTAAAATCATCTGAAATAAGTTTGAGAGAGATGATGAAGACTGTTGGGGAGTGTCTTTACTAGTGTTACTACAAGAACCGTTCACGATCTCGGCGTAGCTAACTCTATTGGAATATTTTCTAGAATGGGTGTAGGAAATGCCTGTGTTGCTTGCATTTGGTTCTGGCTTACTATGACTTGTAGGGCGAATCTTGTTGACTATTTGTTGATAATACTCGCACCCTTTATAGTTCTCCGAGTGGTCTTTTTTACAATTCACAAATTGAGCATTTTCATTTGACGTTTTTGCATTGAGAAAAGTGGTGTTCGTCTGTACATTTGACACATCTTGGACTTAGGCGACAATAGTTCTTCGTATGGCCATACCGCTGGCACTTCGTGCACTGCGGAATATCTTTAGATTTTCGTCTGGGTTCTATTTTAATTATACAGTAGCTCAAGGTTTTTAGCTATTTCTTTTGCTTTCTCCGTTTTTTCGAGTGCTACGGCGCAAATAGGAATAGGATTTTTATTCTTATGTAATAAACGTGTGACGTTCTTAATTGGATAACCCAAACTTAATAATTAATTAGAGATTTCGTCAACGGTGATGGATATCGGAATATTTCTTATAATAATAGAGATTCCAGATTTACTGCGGTCTCTGAACGTGTAATATTTGATTCCCTCGTCTTTATCGAAAAAGGATGTGAGTGACCGATAATGTTCAATTGTATTTAAGTTGTTTTTTATTTTGTTGCCATTCATTGACGTTGTAAATTCATGTTTTGTATTAGATTTGATGTCTTTGATTATAGCTTGATAATGCATAGCATCATTAATATAAATAGGCGGAATTTTTACTTTATTCTCACAATTAAATGCATTATCTGATGTTAGGCTACGTGGCGTATCATTATCGTTTTTCTTAGTTAAGGTTAGAGTAGTTTCAGCTTGAGGGGGCAAATAGTATTTGTTTTGTTTTAACAGATTCTCGCTATCAAATACATAGTGTTTATTGTGTTTGTTTATTGCAGGAGATTTATTTTTCCGTTTATTATTAGAAGGTTGTTGCGAACTTTGTGATAGTTCACCTTGATAAATTATGTTAACATGGGGTTCCACATATTCATGGATGTCGTCACACATCTTACTTTTAATTTATGATTTTTATATTTAAGAAAAAAAAAATATATATATATATATATATATATATATATATATATATATATATATATATAAAGAATGTCTTATGATATTCGAAGTTGGCTTATCGCAGCACGCAGCGTGCGATAAACCGGCCGGACACACTCTTCTTATTATCTGGTTAATGTCTATTATAGTAGTTCTTACCAGGTAGCAAACGATTACAATAAAGCAAAAAAGGGTAAATAGTGTTTATTTACATAAACTTTAGATAGCGTACCGAGAGACACAACCGCACGGCCGAAGCTCACTCCGCGAACCCTTTTTTTACTATAGCACCCAAACATCCCCATGTTGAGACTGAGTTTGTGAACATACTGTACATTCAATTAAAAACTCATTTAGAAACCTGGATTAATCTGGATTTCGTGAATTTATGGTATAACTGTTGGTTGCTTTGGTTGATAGCCGATGTTGTTCATGTCACTGATGACAAACAAGTTTCTGTGCTAATACTTTTGGACATTGCAAATAAGCCGTCGCGACGGCTTATTTATAAGCAACAACAAATAATAGTATACATAAAACAGAATTGTAAATGTTATTGAAAAGTTGTATTAGAAAATACTCTAAATAACATCATAAATTAAACTTGCTTTGAAAATACAGATAACGGCCCTAACTGTACAATACTAGACTTTCTTAGAAAACCTTCACAGGTAGCAGTTGGTTTTAGACGTGTGGTCCCCTTTAATGCTCTCAAATCCCTGTTCAATAAATACTATATTAAATATACATTATTTTGTTTTATTATTCGAATTAATTTTTAAAAGTTTCAATTAGTTTTTTGTGTGTAAATTAATTTAAAAAAAAGTATGTTCCAAAAAGAATAAACTTCGGGATTTGAACCGATGACCTGTTGCACAGAGAGATGGTGTTTTGCCATTAACATACACCGGCTTTGCATTTATGATTGTCTTATCTACCTCTTCTTGTGATTACATCTTGTGCTTTTTGGTTTTTAATATTATTTTGCGGATTTAATTTGAAAAGAAATACCTAATCTAAAGGTATAACATTAGGTATAGATTACTTCTATAATAATTGTCTAATTCATTGTAGTTATTTTTTTTATAATTTGAGTATTTGTATGACTAATTCTTGTTCCTAATTCAAATAAAACCGGCGAATTTGATGATATTTGAAAATAAATTGCATTAAAAATATTTCAGTTTAAGTTCTGTCCTGATATATTTAGGCAACCCAAGAATCACCTGTGCGCGCAGCAGATTTTCTAAGTACCTATATCAGTCTCATTTAATTTGTCTTTCATTTTACATAACCTCAACTTAAAGTTCTACGCGCGGTTTATTGTCTATTCCTCAACACAGAACCTCAATTTTTAAACGATCTTTTCTTATAATATAGCCTTCTTGTGCATTTAAATACCTTCGGGTTATAACTTCTTGATCTTAAAAGCAAATTATTTCTCAGACTTTTTGAAAGACAATCGTAATATATTGTATTTTGTATTCACTTTCTCTTTTCTGTTTCTGTCCTCTACTTTTTTCCTTTTCCTGTTTTTCCTACCTTCTGCTCTGAAATATGATCACTAATGTAGTCATTGTTTCTTATATTGATTTGTCACCGTTTATATTTTGTTTTAGTTGTTTTTCTCTTATTGTAATAAACTTGTTTTGAGGTGGAAGAACAGATACGCTGAACGCCACTGCGAATTGCGTACCTTCAATGTATATTGTATATTTTATAGTATAGTATTATTATTGCTTTCAACATTTTTCCTGTTCCTTATCCTGTCTTGCTTGTTTAAGTTAAAATTAATATTTTCTGAACATCCTGCCGCTGATGGAGGCAATAAAATTACGCCCAGTTGCCATTCAGTTACGCACAGTTGGGCATTATGAAACGTGATCAAGCGTTATTGATACCAGCCCAGTGTTTAGTTAATTACAGATATATTCTATCATCATTATAAATAAATTTATCACTTTTTAAATAAATAATACATTATAAAATTCTGTTAAACGCTTAATAGAGATAAAAAGGATTATCTACGCACTTTCATTTCAGACATTATTGTGTACTTTTGATTAACAATAGCTTTGTGAATTTTTTTCTAATATCGTTGATGTCAATTTTATTGCATGAGTTTGGAAGATAAAAAGGCAATCTAACCGCCTGTCACTCAGATGTCAACTTATCCCTTGACGTATCGACAAAGGATTCCTTTACTATTGTGAATAAAGGTGATGTTCCGCATTATGTCCATATATCACACAATTAAATGAGTTCTTAAATACTTTTTATTGAGGTAAAAGAAGTATTTATTTAAAATTATTTTCATTCTTTATTCACTTACTTATTCGTAAAGCTACTTGATGAAATGGAAAAACAAGAAAAATAAATACTCACGAAATTGATAAAAGCTAAGCAGGTTTTGATTTCGTGAAAATAAATGAAAATAAACATAAAGAAAAATTGTTGGTATCAAACCAACTTTGACATTTTCTCTGAATAAAGTATGTTTCAGTTGCCATTTCAGCAGAAGTTTTTATATCATCTAGAAATTGAACTTTATTATATAAGATAAAGGTTATATAAATGAGATGTCATCGTATTAGTAGAAGTAATTGCGCCAACGTGCTTTCCATTGTTTATAGACCAGTAAGTTACTTTAAAGAAATCTTTTTGAGTGGGAACTTATAGCATTCCTAATGCTTTAAGACCTGTTATAAAACTGCAATGAAATCGGGCACATTTTCTTTTAACAACGTACGCCTTAATAAAGCTCGTGAAGTTTTTCTCCTTAAACGAAAATGGTTTCGAACCACGACTTTTTGTTCGAACCGGGAGAGTTATATATGCACGTCGATCGGTTTTTTAGGGGATGTTAACCAACAATGTGTGTAATAGGGTAGACAAAGCGATGGTGGACAGAGTCAGTTTTGTTCATCAGGAAACGGGTTCTTGATATGATTTACTGGAAGCTTAATGACCATAATACTAAAGCAGAGTTCGGAGGCGCTATCTACAAACGATTCATTTCACAGGATTTCCGCGCGCCATACTATACACGGTTATCTTGTCCTGCGAGGAGGCAATGAAAACTCTATTTGCAGTTTTGAGCAAGCTAGGATTTCATTTAGACATTTTGTAATTACAAATAGTTGCATTTATGTGATAATTAAAATTATTTAAGCAGTAACATTTTACATGATACTTACATACAAATAATAAAGATTTTATAATATTATCTGCAGAACTTTTCTTACAAGGCAACAAACAACTAGATATGCAATCAACTTACTGCTTATGTACATTTTCGTATAATTTCGTGTATCATTCTGATTAGTAAAAATAAAATTTCATAAACTGCATACACAATCTAAGTTGCGATACATACCTGTATATAAAAACGTTTGACAAATCCATGCAGTATATATAATGAAGTTAATTAATGATGGTGCCGTATTTCTGCCAGTCTCGTATGAAGTGAACGTATGTGAGTACTAACTATTCTGTCACACAGCTTTAATTTAATTTGCTTGTTAATTTTAACTCACATTTTGAAACATTCATTCATGCCAATCAGTGTCTCTGGCCCGGGAAATTCCCGGGACACAAATCCGGGAAATTGCACAATTTCTGATGTTTCGAGCCCCGGGAAAAATAATCCGAGACAGGGGACTTTTGTATACAAGGTATTCAATTAAGATTCTTACTTTAATTAAGGTTTTATTTGTTTCAATTTCTTAAGCAAATTATTAGTTAAAAAAAGGCAGTTCTAAACGAGACTGTCACCTTACACAGGTAGTTTTCTTGGCCAGTTTTTTTAAAGAAACCAGTAAGGGCAATCAATGGGTTTTCAATGGGTAAAGGGTTCTAAGATAATTTTGATAGTTTTAGCAAGGAAAATTACTATTTTCCTTCATTTTTATTTATTTCCTTGATTTAATTATAAAATCATACTTGATCTTATAATTGTTTATAATACGTTTTTATAAACTTATAAAATATTTGAGACATATTTACGATCTCTCAATAAACCAGAAATAATAACATATTGTAGGTGCATTACCAGGTACTTTTTTCTAGAAACTAGTAAACTTGGTTTACAAGATGAATGTATTTAAAACTGTTTACTTGGAAACTTCCAATGAATCTTTGAACGCAATAAATAATAATGCTTGACTAAATCATCCTCATATTCAGGAAAAATACAGGGTGTTTTGGAAAATGTGACAACCCCCCCTTACAAAAATAATAGGCACGCCACTGCAAAGTAGTAGATAAAGTTGTATGAAATTATGCCTATTAAATAGTACATACTTTTAAAGGTCATCAAAAAATTAATCATAATAAACCCAAGCCGGATAAATGAATTCTTCGAAATTGTAAAAGCAAAACAAAACATTAGGATGTGCTTTTAAAACGTTTTAGCTAAATAATAAACCTAAATAAATTTTGACCATCTGTAAATAACTGTTAATGACTCAGATCTTTAAAGCTTGTAATTTGCAGAATGCAGTTTGTTGTCAACTTTCTTTGTGTTAAGGTGGCCGTAAACTTGAGTTTCGATTACGTATTAATACACGTTTTATTAGAATTAATAACTTCAGTGAGGTAGTGTTAAGTAGTTTAATTAATTATAGTTAGTTACTGTTTAAATTATGGCAGAACCAAACACGCCTGTTGAATAAACGGAACTTTTCAAATCAACCATTTTCAAAAAGTACACTCCATATACCGCTAGTGTAATTTTGCCAATGGCTATTGGAACGCAAATAGGAAAATCCCCAGTTTGCACAAAATTTTTTACTCGGGCGGGTGTTTTTAATTCTCACAACAGCCACATAAGACCTTTTATTCTGCTCCAACGATTAACCGGGTGATTGGCGCGCCTACATTTTCTGGTCAATGAAGTGTTCGACGGACTCCCACTATTGAGCACCACTACACTTTACTCAACAGGTACGGGAGTTTTTGAACACATGTTATAAAGATTGCTTGCATCTAAACGGTAAGTTTTACTCATTTTGTTAAAATGACATTTGTAAAATAAAAAATAAGCAATGTTTCCATCACAAGTAGGTCAACGAACTATGTTACATTTTATTTACCGACCTTAATAAATGATCAAGTCATCAAGGTAGTGAGTCACTTGGCAACCGCTGCTGAAATTCAATTCTGTTGTTTCTGTAATTGATACGTACGTAGCGGAGGTCAGTTTTTAATTTAGTGCAGATGTGAAATCATTGTTTGCTTTATCAGTAATTCAGGGTCAACATCTTACAAACAATCCATAGTCGACTCGTGACTTGCAAAAAACACGGAAAAACCCGAATTTTTTTTATTTTTTATTTTTATTTTATGAGTTTTGGGGTCTCTATATGGTCACCTTTCACCCCCTTAAAGCATTGCATATTTCTCCGGAACACCCTGTAGATTACTCACCCTGTATCTGAAACTTGCACTATTTGAAATTTTTTGGTCGGTTGTAATGTAATGGTTGTAGGCCAAACTAACAAACTTAGCTTTTCCTGCTATCAGAATCATAATTCCTTTATTCAAATTATTTAGTTTGAAATAAAGATCTGCGTAATCTGCTACTTCCTTATAACTCTACGTTGTGGGTTACGTAATATGGAATGGAGCTCAAGTTCGGATTTGTGTTTTTTGAGCTTTTAATTGTTTTGTTTAAGTTGCCGATTCTGAAACTGAAATTTGCGTAATATGACATTTTTAAATTTCGATTGATAATGTTAAATATGTGTGGTGGGAGTACTGAATTGACGTCAAGACCGCACCCCTACCTAAAAGATTTAACTGTTGAGCTGGAAGCTTTTTGATTTGCCAAAAATGGTGATACCAACTTTGCCGACCTAACAATATATTATATTTCATATACAGATTATGGTAGAGACGCTACCGCACTATCCACTAGATCTCAGGAAATCGAAATGCCTTATATGTCTAATCAATTTCTGCAACTATTCTTTTACCAAGTCTGTTACTTTGTAGATAAATTTTATTGACTGTCTGAAAGCATGACAATGAGCAGCAATAAAAGACAGCATAGAAATAGAGATAGACATAGAAATTGTCATATTATAATTTCTACAAGGACGTGGAGGTAACATGCTTTGCGTTCCAATAACGTCACCATGGTGATTCTTTGAATACTCAATCTGCAAACATAAAAATCGCTTCAATATAATAGTCCAATCAGTAGGTGTTTTTACTTAACATTAAGTGAGGTAGTTTTGGAAAAGTGCTAGAGTTGGGTATTTGGAGGTCCAGAATAAGCAACAAAAAATGCCACCTTGCCATTGTGCTACGGTGCCGCCATCTTGGAAAAATGATTGCAAAATTGGGTTTTTGCTAAATATCTCGGATATTTTGCATTTTATCGGAAAAGTACAGTCACAGAAATAAGTAATGCGTCGCCTAGGATTTTACATTCGTTTTCGATGTTATTATTTTTATACATAAGTTTCATATTATTTCTATATAACAAATTAATTATGTTTAATAATAGAAAGTTATGTTTCTTTTATTTGAATGTATAAGGTATGTTGCATAAATAAGAGAACAGGCGAGAACAGAGGAGAAGAAGAACAGGCACACATAAACGGCGACGCATTACTTATTTCTTTGATTTACCTATTATCCAAAAGGAAGCTTATAAAAGATTTCCTAAAATGTATATCCTATACATATTTTTCGTAAAACCATTAGTTTCGGAGATATATAGCCAGCAGAAAATGGAACATTTTTATTTTATATGTGGCATTTACATAGGTAGAAATTGTCATAGTATTTTTTTGTACATATATATTTTTTACATGGGGTATGTCATTTATTAACAAGTTTTATATGACGTAAGTTGTAGGAAATCTTATTAGCTTCATTTTTGGTAATAGGTACTTTTGCGATAAAATGCAAAATATTCGCGATATTTAGGAAAACCCCGGTTTTGGTACAATTTTTGGTACACAACATACTACCATTCATTCATTCGTAAGGAAATGGTTCAATTTAAATTAAATATACCAAAGCTTCTCAAATTATAGTTTTATAGTAAATAGATATTGGCGCAGAGGAAACAAGTTATAAACCAGAACACAGGAAGAACAGACTCTTTCCTGACTAGTTCTTGTATTGAGACTGTTACAAAAGTTTAGAATGAACAAGTGAGCATTGCCAGAAAAAGCTCATATACATAACAGCTAGACACAAAATATTTGCCCAACAAAGTCAGATCAAGGAAATGTTACATATGTACCTATTCTACAAAATGATAAACACGTTTTCAATATGTCGCAGAACGAACAATAAAATAACCAAAGCGAATTTTACGTTTTGTTGTGTTTTTTTTCTAGAATTTCAGAATTTTAATAAGTTTTGAATAAAATATGTATCTTATTTGCTTATTTTATGCTTAATATCCCATTATGTAGTTCGTATACAGAATGCAAGTTATGTATAATCAGATAGTGATGCCCACAAGACTAGCGAGACGATACTTGTTAACTCTCATCTGGTGTCGCACAAAATACAACGAATCTCGTCTCGCACCAAACAATCTCGTCTCGTCTCGAATCTCGCGAGTCTCGCGCTTTTTCTTTGGAAGATAATATATCAGTGTAAACAAAAAAAACAAAAAAGGAATGTAATACTTAATTAATAATTAAATAAAGTCTAAATTATTGTGTTTATTTATAAAAGTTAAATCTTTTAAACGTTCTATACTTATACTGCCTTCTTAATAATTCGTCATTTCCACTAGAATAATCACCACTACTATCCAGTTTTTTTTCTAGAGTCCTCTGACTTTGAAAGCGTATTGCTCGGGAACTACTGAACCGAATTAAATATTTTAAAAAGGAGCAAATATTAAATTCATTTCTACATACTGCAGTACATATTATATTTGTAACTGGTATACTTTTGTTTTTATCGTACGATACGCAATAAAAGGTACCCATTTTTAGAGACAATTTCATTGAAAGTAAGTTTACTAATTTTTTTCTCAGAAAGTATATGGCATATATCTATGAGATTTTTGTATAGGTTAGAAAGAAAACTTGCGGTTATCATGCAATTAATTCTCAGACAAAAAAGCGTTTTATTTAAGATTAATGTAAAAAATAGCAAACTATGCGTTCTTGTTTATTAATAGAGATAGCGTCAAATTTTTTTCGCTAGATCAACATTTTTCATATGTAGACATTATTGTTTTCAAAAAATGTTCCTAATTTTAATAATAAAAATGCGGAAACAAAAAAACAATTTTTGATGACAAGCGGTTTCGACAAAAAAGGTTTTTTTGTTATTGCACGTTTATTGTTAAAATTCGGAACATTTTTTTAGAGAAACTAAAATAGGATAACAACCGCAAGGTTTCTTTCTAACCCCTACAAAAATCTCATAGATATATGAGATATACTTTCCGAGAAAAAAAAATTTAACTCACTCTCAATGAAATTGTCCCTAAAAATGGGTACCTTTTATTATGTATCGTCCGATAAAAATAAAAGTATACTAGTTAGAAATATGATACTTTACTGCAACATGTAGAAATAAATTTACTATTTGCTCGTTTTTAAAATATTTAATTTGGTTAAGTAGTTTTTGAGCAATACGATATCAAAGTCAGAGGACTCTAGAAAGAAAATGGATAGTAGATGTTGAAATTTTCTCTTGCTCTTTAATGTTTTTGCGTTTTCGTTTTGATAAATTATGACTCATTTTAAACAAGCGTAATTTTAATAATTAAACCTACATTAAACTTAAAATTTTTAATCTGTTTTAAATCTAAGAAACTACTACTAACCTTAATATTTCCATTTTTTCAAAACTGATTTTAAAGTTATTCGATTTAAAAAACTGCCAGTATTTAAGTACGCGTCTTAAAATTCGATGTTATGTTAAGTAAAATTCGTCATGTTTACCGTAAGCGTACAACAAAACGGGAATGTCCAAAGACAAAACTTTATATTACACTAAAATCACAGAGCCAAGAAGATCATAATTTAATTACTTTTTATTTAACTCATTTAATCTAGGTATTTAGTTTCGTTTCTTAACATCTCATAACTCTTCTTTTTTTTAGTATCAAACATTTCTTTAAACAGACCTCAGAAAAAAAATTCGGTGCCAGTTTTTGACTGTTTATACATGCAAACATTCATTAATCCTTTATTTTATTACACGATACAGAAGCGGTTAACAAAACGAAATCCGTAAACGCATATAAAAAAATATTTTCTCTATAACGAAATAATATACGTGATTATTGTGAATTCTGATATTTTATACTTATTATTTTGTCTTTGTTTTTATATAATAGAACTGCAACGTAGACCACAACACAGTAAATTATAAAATTTATGTCTAAACAGTAAAGTATTGTATTGTATAAGTACTCGGATTTCTAATAAAATATAACATGATTCTTAGCTTGTTAAAGAAATCATTTCGATAACGCGAGACTTTTGCGAGATACGAGATATTTTTAAAAATCTCGTCTCGTCTTGCAAGCAAAAAGTACACTCTCGTCTCGTTTATCGTCTCGCAAACGAGACGATATTTACGAAACTCTCGTAAGACCGCTTCCATTTGTAGTTCAGATTGACAGCTTCATTCTACCAGTAAACCATCAGTTATTTAAACATTTCGGAATATTGTTAGCCTTTTACAACTATATATTTAATTGAAAAGCATTTTAGATTTATAAATGGCAGATGGATAATAAGAAACAGAAATAAAGTATTGTAATATTAAGTAAATAGGAAATGCTACAATGATGAAAACGAATATGCATTGGTTCAATTATTTGCTGAATTCTACTTCCTTAAAAATACTTCATTTTCAATTCAGCTTAGAAGTTGAAATCAATATACTTTAAAACACACCCCATATTTCTACGGCTGTTAGGAATACGTTCAGAAATAAAAAAGACGTTTCCAGTAAGTTCCTTCGAAGAATCTGGATTATATCAAGATCCTAAATCTAAGGAATAAAGGGTCACAACTTAGCATTGCTTAAGCAATAAACGTCGAACAAAATAAAAATAGCACCGTATATCAGGACGGGGATGTAAAACTTGAGTGCTTCTTTACTAGAAGAACACGCGCTAGACATAAAACCATGCACGAAATATGAAGTACTTATCTATACAAAGTCTGCGAGTTATGTACTTCGTCAAAAGTTTAAGAACTCGAACACCGAGATGAATATTATATAGGTTTGTAGGAAAAAAGTCAGAAGTACGTTTACACTCATTAAGCAACTATAACTTTAAATGAATGTTTAACATTTATCTATGTATATCGTTCAATAAATGTAAGCCAGTCATTAATATATATATATATATATATATATATATATATATATATATATATATATATATATATATATATATATATATATATATATATATATATATATATATATATATATATATATATATATATATATATATATATATATATATATATATATATATATATATATATATATATATATATATATATATATATATATATAAATTGGTTAGAATAACGACCAAAAACACTTTTAAAAAGAACTTTTTTTTATATTATCTTGGGAATTGGTCGGGGCTTTAACAAAACACCTTTTGTTATTATTTTCTAAGCTTTCGAAATAAATTTATTTCATCGTCAGAGGTAATAACTAGGTGTGGATGCATTTACAAATTGACATTATAATGACAGGACTGTTGAAAAAATTTATATATATATATATATATATATATATATATATATATATATATATATATATATATATATATATATATATATTGCTGTGGATTTTAGTGTCAAAATTTTGGAAATTTTGGAAAATTTTGGAAAATTCTAAAATCTTCGTTGAAAACTAACACTTTTGAAATATTTTTATCAACTTTTCCTGGTAAAAATAAATTTAAGTTATTTAATGGAGTGTCATTGATTTTGAAATCAATGTGTATACTTTTTAATAAGGTTAAATAATACATGTTTCTATTTATTATCAAACAGCTTACTCACCGATTACTTAAGTATACGTAACATCCAGTTGTGCGCAAGTTATTGTTATGATGTAATTCAGTTATGATAATTTCAAATGTGTATATCGACGGGTTATGTGATTCTTTTAAGGTTTTTTGTTCATGTAAATAGTTCATTGTTATTGCAAATGTTGTGTAATAATGTGTAATAGATGTGTCACTTTTATAAAGAATATTAATCTGCTATTATGTATTATATGAGTGTACAGTTTGTATTAGTTCGTAAGGTGACGTCAGATTGTGTAATATAATTATGTAAATAGTCAATTGTATATAAGCTTAGAAAATTATAATTTTAGAGGTCAGTAAAATAAAGCGACGCAGTAAAGTCGTGTTAAAGACAATAATAAAATGTAAATAGAGTTCCTGATAGAAAGCGACGCAGTAAAGTCGTGTAAGAAATATAGTAAATATGTAAATAATCACTTACTGTTAAACGACGAAAGAGTAAAGATATTATAGTAAATCCAGTAAAGTCGTGGCTGATAATATTGTAAATAAATAGTTAAATTGGTTGATGTATGGAATACGGCGAAAGTATTAAAAAGGTTGTAAATTGTAAAAGTGTATAAAGAACCACCTTTTAAAGCTAATTTACTTGCTAAATAAGCAAGATAATAAATCTTCGATTAAAACCTTCAATCGGTGTTTTATTTAATTAAAAACAAAAAGCAAATACAAGTTCTTCGAAAAAGGGATATATACCCGCAGTTAATAAACAAAAGTGAGTTCCAAAATCAAGTGTGTGGATGATATTATATGGAAAATCCATGCAAAAGGAAGAAAGTCAACCCTGAATTGGAAACCAGCCCTGGGACAACATAAGTGACTTGCTCTGCCAATTGGTTTTGGAAAGAGGACATCTATAGAAAAAGGAAGAAGCATCGCTTTATAAAAAGGTAGGCAGTTATTTCCTTTGGTATCTGATGAAGAAAAGACTATCGTTTGTGAGGTGTAATTAAGTGATTTGAACAATTTAGCCATTAAACTTAATTAAGATTTCAATTTTTAAAAAGTTATTTCAATTTCAATTTGTATATTTTTAAAACCTACAGGAATCCACATTCACCCTGAGATGAGTTGTTTTTATAAAATTTAATTCTGTTATTTTAAGTTATTTAACTGGCGCCCAACTCTATTACGTAAACTTGATTTAGTCAGAATTCACGTAACATTGTTATGTAACTAGTGCATTATTTAAAACTATTAAAAAGTACTTTTGATTCATATAAGAATTTAAATAAAGAAAGTTGAAACGCATTTCCAAAGTACACAGTTTTTTTTTTAAATTAATTTATTTATAAAACAATTTTTCTACGATCTAACAGTAATTATTCGTTATTTGTAAGCATGTAATAAGTGAATATAAAAACAATATTTTATTTTTAATTAGCCGAATTCAACGCTTATATTTTATTTTTGCTAGCCGAGGTGGGAGAAAATCAAAACTTATTCTGTTTATGCGAAGTCACCGCATATAAATTTGGTTTGTCCCAACGTGGGGCAAAAGAAATCAAAATTATTCTGTTTATGCCAATTCATCGCATATAAATTTGTCGCTGTCAACGTGGGGCTTTTGAATATTAATAGGCTTTTGTAGGTTATAATAAATGATTTGGCATTTGATTATTAATAGGCTTTGATAGGTTATTTGGCTTTTATTAGCTTATTAGGCTTAGATTAGAATTTTTGCAATTATATTAGGGCCTTACTAGCATATTTAAATATTATTAGAGTAAATTTTGTTTAGTGATTAATGTATGACGTCGGTTAAAAATATTTATTCTGCCGCGGAGAGTAATTTAGTATTGAAAAAGAAGTATACAGATAAAGAATTAGTTGTGGCTGAGAAGCAGAAAGCTTTAACCATTTCAGTAATGGAGGGGAACGGAGAAGAAGGTAAAACAGAGAAATCTGAATTTGCGCAAATTTTGGAACTTATAAATGCCAAATTCGATAAACAGTCGGAAGACATGAATACTAAATTTAACAAACAGTCTGAAGACATAAAAGAAATGAAAGAAGACATGAAAACTAAATTTGACAAACAGTCTGAAGACATGAATACTAAATTTGACAAACAGTTTGAAGACATGAAAACTAAATTTGACAAACAGTCTGAAGACATGAAAGAAATGAAAGAAGACATGAAAACTAAATTTGACAAACAATCTGAAGAGATATCAAGAAATAATATAAAAATGGATGAAATAACAAGCAGTATAATAAATCTAAAAGAGGCAATAATTAGCAAATTAGAATTTAGCAAAGAATATAAGAAAGATCAGGAAGTTAAAGAAATTAATAACGATGAAGTACATTCAACAGAATTAGGAAAAGTAGATGTAGGGAATACTGATGATAAAACTATAGAAGATGAGTCCGAAAAGATAGATGCAAATTGTAATATTAATGAAGATGAAATTTTAAAGAAGGGAAGTTTTGTCAAGGTAGATTATAGTAGAAGAGCTGATAAAGAGGTTATTATAGGTAAACTAATTAGGAATAAAAAAGTGAAATTAAAAGGCAAGCTAAAGAAAGACAGGAATAAAATTATATTGTGTAATTTCAAGACAGAAGGGAAAAATAGAAAGTTTGTTACAGGCAGTAGGGAAAAGATTAAAATTATAGAGAAATTTTGTAAAAGACAAATATTTCCATTTAGTAATTTCCATCTATTAAATTTTAAAAGCAGACGAAAGAAATAAAGATCTTTTTAGGATAATTATATTAAATTAGAATTATATAACCGATAGTGACAATGAACCCAAAAGTATGATAAATTAAACTGATTTAGACTTTATGTAACCGATATGACTTTATATAATAAACAGGCTTATGGAATTTATACCCAATTAGGACTTATGTTTTTGTATGTGTTATTAAAAATAAGAAAGGGAATAGTTTGAATATGATTGAAGAAAGATATTTGAAATATTTATTAAAATAGGGGAAAATGGGGTTTAAATTATGATAATTATATAATGAAATGATGAATGAAGATGAAAATAATGATAGGATATAAAAGTTTATTGAATAATGATTTTTAAATTAATTAAAGATAATTGGATAATGAGAAGATAAAAGATTAGGAAGTAAATGAAGGTGAATTTGATTATGATTAGTATGTTTATTAAAAATGAAAATAAAATAGAACTGTGGTTAGAAGAAGTTAGAGGGTTAGACGTTTGTAGAAATGAATTAAATTGAAATTATGATGAACTATGATATTGATGAGGAAAAGTTTAGTAGATTTATTAAGAGCGCATTTATTAATAAAAATGAATATGAAAACTTGATGATATGAAGAAATAGGATTCTGAAATAATTAGATGAATAGGATTGGGACGAGGATTGATAAGATGTAATTATTATTGTAAATTTTGTAGATAGCTTGTTATGATAGATTAGACTAAGGAAATTTATTGGGGATAAAATATAAAAATACAAAAATATGAATTGGTGTTTAAAAATAAATGTATTTTAACATTTGTTGTGTTTAAAAGTAAAATTGCATTTACAATTTTATTTCAAACAGGAGGGGATAAATGCTGTGGATTTTAGTGTCAAAATTTTGGAAATTTTGGAAAATTTTGGAAAATTCTAAAATCTTCGTTGAAAACTAACACTTTTGAAATATTTTTATCAACTTTTCCTGGTAAAAATAAATTTAAGTTATTTAATGGAGTGTCATTGATTTTGAAATCAATGTGTATACTTTTTAATAAGGTTAAATAATACATGTTTCTATTTATTATCAAACAGCTTACTCACCGATTACTTAAGTATACGTAACATCCAGTTGTGCGCAAGTTATTGTTATGATGTAATTCAGTTATGATAATTTCAAATGTGTATATCGACGGGTTATGTGATTCTTTTAAGGTTTTTTGTTCATGTAAATAGTTCATTGTTATTGCAAATGTTGTGTAATAATGTGTAATAGATGTGTCACTTTTATAAAGAATATTAATCTGCTATTATGTATTATATGAGTGTACAGTTTGTATTAGTTCGTAAGGTGACGTCAGATTGTGTAATATAATTATGTAAATAGTCAATTGTATATAAGCTTAGAAAATTATAATTTTAGAGGTCAGTAAAATAAAGCGACGCAGTAAAGTCGTGTTAAAGACAATAATAAAATGTAAATAGAGTTCCTGATAGAAAGCGACGCAGTAAAGTCGTGTAAGAAATATAGTAAATATGTAAATAATCACTTACTGTTAAACGACGAAAGAGTAAAGATATTATAGTAAATCCAGTAAAGTCGTGGCTGATAATATTGTAAATAAATAGTTAAATTGGTTGATGTATGGAATACGGCGAAAGTATTAAAAAGGTTGTAAATTGTAAAAGTGTATAAAGAACCACCTTTTAAAGCTAATTTACTTGCTAAATAAGCAAGATAATAAATCTTCGATTAAAACCTTCAATCGGTGTTTTATTTAATTAAAAACAAAAAGCAAATACAAGTTCTTCGAAAAAGGGATATATACCCGCAGTTAATAAACAAAAGTGAGTTCCAAAATCAAGTGTGTGGATGATATTATATGGAAAATCCATGCAAAAGGAAGAAAGTCAACCCTGAATTGGAAACCAGCCCTGGGACAACATAAGTGACTTGCTCTGCCAATTGGTTTTGGAAAGAGGACATCTATAGAAAAAGGAAGAAGCATCGCTTTATAAAAAGGTAGGCAGTTATTTCCTTTGGTATCTGATGAAGAAAAGACTATCGTTTGTGAGGTGTAATTAAGTGATTTGAACAATTTAGCCATTAAACTTAATTAAGATTTCAATTTTTAAAAAGTGATTTCAATTTCAATTTGTATATTTTTAAAACCTACAGGAATCCACATTCACCCTGAGATGAGTTGTTTTTATAAAATTTAATTCTGTTATTTTAAGTTATTTAACTGGCGCCCAACTCTATTACGTAAACTTGATTTAGTCAGAATTCACGTAACATTGTTATGTAACTAGTGCATTATTTAAAACTATTAAAAAGTACTTTTGATTCATATAAGAATTTAAATAAAGAAAGTTGAAACGCATTTCCAAAGTACACAGTTTTTTTTTTTAAACAATTTTTCTACGATCTAACAGTAATTATTCGTTATTTGTAAGCATGTAATAAGTGAATATAAAAACAATATTTTATTTTTAATTAGCCGAATTCAACGCTTATATTTTATTTTTGCTAGCCGAGGTGGGAGAAAATCAAAACTTATTCTGTTTATGCGAAGTCACCGCATATAAATTTGGTTTGTCCCAACGTGGGGCAAAAGAAATCAAAATTATTCTGTTTATGCCAATTCATCGCAATATATATATATATATATATATATATATATATATATATATATATATATATATATATATATATATATATATATATATATATATATATATATATATATATATTGCAGTGATAATGGTTAATTAAAAATAATAAATTATTTCTAAAAATTTTATTATATATTTTGAAACTGTGAATAATTGCCGTTAGCTCGTAGATAATTATTCTATAATTAAATTGATTTTTAAAATGACTGAACTTTGGAAATGTTTTTCAACTTCCCTCTTTTATAAATTCTTATATGATTAGAAAATACCTTTTAATAGTTTTAAATAATACAATAGTTATATAAAATTAATGTTACGTTAGTTCTTGACTAATTCAAGTTTACGTAAGAGAGTTGGGCGCCAGTTAAATAACTTATATAACATAATTAATTTTAAGAAAGACTCATCTCAGGGTGAATGTGGATTCTTGTGGTATTAAAAAATATATACAAATTGAAATTGAAATCACTTTTAAAATTGAAGTCTTAATTAAGTTTAACTATTACTAGATTGTTCAAATCACTTTACTACACTTCACAAAACGATAGTCTTTTCTTCAGCAGATACCAATACAGAAGGAAATAACTTCCTACCTTTTTTAAATAGTTGCTTTTTCCTTTTAGTCTAGTCCTTGTATCCAAACCGTTGGCAGAGTAAGTCACCTTATGTTGTCCCAGTGCTGGTTCCAATTCCGGTTGACTTCCTTTTGACCATCCACACACTTGATAGCACACTTTTGTTTTATTAATAGCGGGTACTTTTTCCCTTTATCGAAGAATACTTTGTGGTATTTGTTTTAAGTGTTTGATTAAATAAAACACCAATTTAAGGTTTTAACGAAGGTTTAATGACTAGCAATAATTTTAGCTAGTAATTTAATTACTAATCGCAGGCGGTTCTTTATAACCATATAAATATTTTTACAATTTTATACAGACTATACAGTTTCGCCGTATTCAATTCACCAACTAATTTTAACTGTCTATTTAAGACTAGACTACATTTTACTATTGTCTTTAACACGACTTTACTGCGTCGCTTTATTTAGTGAAGTGTCTTAAAAATATGATTTTCTAAGCTTATATACTATTTACTATTTACATAATCACATTACTTAATCTGACGTCACCTTACCATCTAATACAATGACTACACTATTTACAAACATAATAGCAGATTAAAACATACTTATAATAGTTGACTCAATCTAATACAGATTAATTACACAATACTTTTACGCA
This sequence comes from Agrypnus murinus, assembly GCA_929113105.1. Classification (NCBI taxonomy): domain Eukaryota; kingdom Metazoa; phylum Arthropoda; class Insecta; order Coleoptera; family Elateridae; genus Agrypnus; species Agrypnus murinus. Next base: position 5,677,097 of record OV816023.1, on the reverse strand, counting down.
ATAAGTTATTATTGCGTATAGATAGTTAGATCTATCTACATAAACAAAAACCTTAAAAGAATCACATAACCCGGCGATATTACACATTTGAAATTAATCATCACTGAATTACCTAATAACAATAACTTGCGCGCAACTGGATGTTACGTATTCTTAAGAAATCGGTGATTAAACTGTTTGATAACAAAATAAAGAAACATGTATTATTTAACCTTATTAAAAAGTACACATTGGCTGTATAATCAATGGCACACCAGTAAATAACTTAAATTTATTTTTAACTGGAAAGGTTAATAAAAAAATATTTCAAAAGTGTTAATTTTTAACAGATTTTAAAATTTTACAAAATTTTCAAAATTTTCCAAAATTTTGAAACTACCATCCGCAGCATTTATCTCCTCCTGTTTCAAATAAAATTGTAAAATGCAATTTTACTTTTAAACACAATAAATGTTAAACAACAATAATAACAATATATGTTATACAATAAAATAATTCTATATTTTTAAACACCAAAAATCTTTTTTTAGTATTTTCATATTTTATCCCTAATAAATTTCCCTAGTCTAATCTGTCATAACAAGCTATCTACAGTATTTACAACAATAATTACATCTTTTAATCCTCATCTCAATCCTACTCATATAATTATTTCATAATCTTTTTGCTTTGTATCGTCATAATCATTAAATTTCCTAATTCATTTTATTAATAAATGTATTCTTAATAAATTTACTAATCTTTTCCTAATCAATATCATAGTTAAATCATAATTTTCAAAATAAACATTTATCTAATTTAATTTTCATCTTTAATAAAAGAATTATACTAATCATAATCATATTAATCTTTATTCATCTTCATTATCTCTTAGCTTTTCATCTTTCAATAATCTTTAATTTTTCTAAAATCATTATTCAATATACTTTTATATCCTATCACTATTTTCATCTTTCATTCATAATTTTATTTTAATATCATTTTCTAATCACCATTTTCCCCTATTTCCATAAACATTTTATTTTTCATCTCCACTTTAACTTTCAATTTATTCATACACTTTATCTTTCTTATTTTTAATAACATAATACATAAATCCTAATCGAGTATAAAATTCCATAAGCCTGTTTTGTTATATAAAGTCATATCGGTTGTAAAAAGTCATAATTAGTTATAAAAAGTTAAACATTTTCTATTTCTTTCTTCTGCTTTTATAATTCGTTAGATGAAAATTTCTAATTGGTAAAATTTGCCTTTTCCAAAGTTTATTTACAATCCTAATATTTTTCCCTCTTCCTCTATCAAACTTTTTATTTTTGTTCACAATTTTAAAATTACTAATCATGATTTTATTGCGTTTGTTTTTCTTTTCTTTGTATTTTAACTTTACCCTTTTACTCCTAATTTGTTTACCCATAACAACCTTTTTCTTACCTTTTCTACTATAATCTACCTTTCCCAATTTCCTTAAATCTTTCACTTTCTTTTTGTTTGTTAATTTCACTTCTTTATCATTAATATGTTTAACACATTAATACGTTAACTACAACATTCTCCTTCTTAGATTTTTCACTACATTCTAATTTGTCAATTACTATTTCCTCCTTTAAAATATCTTTATTGGTATTATTTACTAAATCTATCTTTCCTAATTTTATTGAATTTATTATTAGTTTTTTATCTTTTGATTCTGTACCACCACCCTTAGGAAAATGAAAATATACTTGTGGTTGTATCTGATCGTGGTGAGCAGTGGTACAAGAAATTAAAAATTTTCCTCATCTTGTTCCGATTCCTTTTCCTTAAAACTTACAAATTTTTCCCTGGTAGGACTATATAGACGACTAGGCATATTACGTGATACCTCTCGCTCCGTATCATATTTACTACAGTTATCCTCCTTACTATTCCTACCGTATCTATCATCCCTTTCGTGTTCCTGCTCTATTTTATCATGTTTCTCGTATTTTCTATACTCATCCCGGTCATCAAATCTATTAGTACTAACTGGATTTCTAACATTTCCCCGATAATTATCCCTGTTTCTATACGAGAAACTAGAATTTGATTGCATAAAATTCACATTTCTTGGACCAAGTTTCGTCGATTCTCTTTTAAAATTATCTAGTACGTCAAAGTTTTTAATATTTGCAAAAATCGTTCAAACTCTTTTACATCATCAGAGTAAACCTTCCCCAAAATAGGCCTATCAAAATGTTTAGCTAATTGTTTAATTACAACCGCCTCTTCAATCTGATTGTCTAATTGATTAATTATAAAAAACTTATTCAAGGCATAATTTTCCCTTGAAGAGGGTTAAACCTTCCAAATGTTAAATTTTCTACCACTTTTTCTTGTTCTGATAAACCTCAATATTGCGCCAAAAATAATCTTTCAAAAGCTTCAAAATTGAAGAGTTTGTTTTCATTTATCGAAAAACATTTTTTAGCTTCTCCTTTCATCAGTCCTCCAATAATTGATAATTCATAATCAAAATTATACGATTGTTTAAGACTTATTTTTACATTACCCAAATAAGATTTTATATTTTTTATAAAAGTCTTTGGATGCATTCTTTTATCCCCATAAAATTTGGTAATATTTTGTTCACTCAAAGACGGTAACAAAATAGGTGCGAATGAAGGTTGTCCTACACCTGATTCAGTATGGATACTTTTTAATTCATTAACCTGAACAGTAATTTGTTTCAAATCCTCTTCTATACGTTCGGATCTTTGAATACAATTTCCTTGAATTTCGCCTATCTTATTTTTGAAATACCGGGTGGGGCAATAGTGTGAGGAAGTCCGATAGCTCCTAAACGGTAACAGCTAGGAAAATCGTTATAATATGGATGTAAACAGTGGATAGAGGCGCATCTAGAGAAATTATTTTCAAATATACAGGGTGTTGCAGAAAAGTGTGGCATGCTTAAGGTAATTTTTTTTAAATAGAATGCCCCAAATATTTTTACATATTTAACACCTCTCTTGGCAGGTTTATTCATATCTAGAATTTTAGCGCCATCTAATGGCCGGTTTAGAAGTTATAAATTTTTTTTCAAAAAAAATTAGTTTTACATTATCCCACTTAACAGTTTACCGCTTTCACGGCCGCAACTGTGAAGACGAACTTAAGTAGGGATTTTGTTGCAGGGGCTCTTCTTTAAAAGAAAATGGGCCCACCATGTACAGGGTGCTCAAAATAATTTTTTAAATTTCGAGAACTTCAAAGCTAAAATTCACAACTTTTTCAAATGGAACACCCTGTATATTTTGTACCTTTGTGATGCAGAATTAATTAACAAACATTTTTTTGTATGTACGTCCCTATAGCTATCTGTAACCACTTTTGATTTATTGAGAAAAAACTGCACAAACTGCAAAAAGTTCACAATTAAAAAAGTATTTATTTAAAAAATCAAGGTTTTTCAAATAAAAAAAAAAGAAAAAAAACTATAACAAATACTCCATATGTTGCCCATTTGCATGGACACACATTTCGATGCGCTTTTGGAACGATCTTTGTACGTTTCTTAACATTGCCGGCGTGATAATTCTAAAAGCATGTATTATTCTATCCTTCATATTTTGGATTGTGGTTGGTGTCTCTGTATAAACAATTTCTTTCACATATCCCCGTAAAAAGAAATCCAATTTTGTAAGATCAGGAAATCTCCATTCCTGCAAATTCATTGATGTGGGTAGATATTATTTAGATGGTCTCTTACTGCATGTAAATAATGCGGTGGAGCACCATCTTGCTGAAGCCACATCCCATTTCGGATCCTTTGAGGAAGGTTCGCCAATAATTGTGGCAGATAGTTCTCCAAAAAATGAAGATAAATAGCTCCAGTTAATGTACCATCAAAAAAGTGTAGCCCTATTACATGTTCTCCAATAATCCCCCCCCCCCCAAACGTTTATGGACCATCTGTGCTGGTTATCAAGTTGTCTGAAAAAGTGGGGATTTTCTGTAGCATAATAATGCAAATTGTGCCTGTTAACAAATCCATTTTTATGGAACGTTGCCTCATCAGTGAACAAAACATGGTTGAACAATGTAGCATCGTCTTGCATTTTACCTATGGCCCAATTACAAAACTGTAAACGTTTTAGAAAATCGTCATCAGTTAATTCCTGGTGCATTTGAATGTGATATGCATGAAACTTATTTTTCTTTAAGATTCGACCAACAGAACGTCTACTTATTCCTACAGATGAACTCACTTCTCTCTGACTAACATGGGGATTCTCAATCGTTGCCGGCGCAACAGATAACTCATTTTCTTCGTTCACAACATTGTTAATTCGTTCACTTTCTTTATACTGTACATTGCCGGTCCTCACAAATCTATCTAGCAGGTTTCGAAAGCTGTGAACTTTAGGGAGCCTCCGTTCAGGATACCGTTGGTGGTAAATTCTGCGGGCAAGCAAACAATTTCTTTCCGACTCGCCCAAAACAAAAGTCATGTCTACAAGTTCTTCATTACTAAAATTCATTTTGAAAAACTAAAACACCTACTAGAACTAAACACTGATGGTCGATAACTGCGAGAAATGTACGTTTTGCATACGTGCACAACAATTGCTAGATGCTTTAATGTTTTTTTGAACAACAACAATTAACACACTTGACAACTAAATAAATAATTGTTTTTAATTGTGTACTTCTTGCAGTTTTTTCTCAATAAATCAAAAGTGGTTACAGATAGCTATAGGGACGTACATACAAAAAATATTCGTTATTTAATTCTGCATCACAAAGGTACAAGATATACAGGGTGTTCCATTTGAAAAAGTTTTTAGCTTTGAAGTTCTCTAAATTTAAAAATTAATTTTGAACACCCTGTACATGGTGGGTCCATTTTCTTTTAAAGAAAAGCACCCTAACTAAATAATTACCTAATTTTTGCCAAAAAAAGGCAGGTTTTTTGGCAAAAAACAGGTTTTTTGTATAGTAATTTAGTTACTATACATACGATTTTCTTAAAATTTAGGGGTTATAGTTCAAATACTGTGAGACTTAAGTGGTATTTTTCTGGTTAACTTTGAATGTACAGTTTCTCTAAAATTAATTTTTCACGTAAAAAATGTGAAATAATTTAATTAATAAACATCGTTTTTCAAAACAAGTTAGGTAAGCAAGTTTTAACATTCCTAGGGTATTAATTTAAAATCAAAGTTATCACATTATTATGTTATTTACGGGAAAAACAACGATTATTGACGTGCGGTTAAGATTTATGCATCGTGTTGGGGTGTCTAAATGGCCCCTTTGTAATGATTTTTTTAAATTTGGTATAGTTATTTACAATATAAGTAAATCCACTGTAATTTTGTTTATAATATGTACCGTTAAACTCTTTTTTTATACACTTGAACCTTAAAGATATATGCATATAGATTATTCTGCTGTAAATTCGCAAGAAGAAAACATGTTATATAGATATTATCAGGCATGCCTATTAATCTATACCGCCATGGCGGAAGGCAATGACACTCTTATGAACTGTGAAAACTGTAATATCACCGATAGTAATCTTATATAAATTTAAGTAACACTACTATATGGTGCGGTTAGAAAGCTTTTGGTTCGTTATCATAAGTAGTGAAAAATGTTTATTGGGAACATAGAGAACATCGACCAAAAATCGTCCTTCCGCAATAGATAATACCAGAAACATATAGTATGTGTGCGCATTATGTTTGCCGGCCGCAGTAACACGTTTGATAAATACTCTTCAGGGATTCTGAAATGTTTCAACATCAATTCAGTTCGAAAGGATCCATATTGTGCAGGGTGTTACAAGGTCACGTTTTGATATTTGGCCTGGCTTTTCCGTTAGTCTGGGGCATATAGTGAAAAATCAATTCTGATTCAAAATCAGCATTAACAAATCTACATTTGGAAATGGCCGGATGGATTTAATAGTAAGCCCGTGTTGCATAAATCAATTCTGTCCTGTATTACTTCGTATGTAATTAAGGTTAGATTTTTATTAAAGATACACATCGGAGTTTAAGGTCCGTTTGTTTGCGTCTTTTGTAATGCCTGAAAATGAATAACACGTGGAAATAATGCCTTACTATAACGCCATGACATTTAGTGATCAAGCTGTCCAGCACGGTGGTGTTGTGACAAACAATTGGTCCATCTGTGTTCTTTGTCATGAGAGAACTTCAGAAAAACTTTTAGCCCAGCAAATGCTACATGCAAAGATTATGGGTCTGGATATAGCAGTTTAGACCATAACCTGAAGAAATTTCAGGAATTGGAGTGTACCTATGAATAGCAAATTAGAGATAGCACTTACTTAGACCTCAGTAGAAGGAATACCTCTAGGTGAGTGTGTACCTTATCTGCAAGAGCGTTAGCTCGAGTGGAAGATTAAAAACAATTTTTAGAATATGTGACGTGGTTAACCTTTACACAATTAGAGTAAAGCAGCTCGATTCCACCGCAGATAAGATTAACTCGACAAACTTAAAGAGATCATTCTTAGAAGTAAGTACAAGAGGTTTGAAGGGACACAATAAAGGAAGAAATGTCATGTTAGCTTTCTACCGTGACGTAGGATTCGTATTACTAGTTATTTGCACAAACACTAAGCGACCTGAATTTCATCATCTTGTTCAAATTCATCACAAGTGGAGTGAAATGATTCAACCAAATAATAAAAACAATGTTCTTTAAAAAATATTTTGTGCAGACCATTGTCTTTATCGTTCGATTGAATTCATCATCTTGTAGTTGTGCCAAGTTAATAATTCGGACTCACAAGGAAAGTACCAGAAGTGACCCCTCAGGATTCTTCCAGACACCACACAAACTTCTTACTTGTTTCAGATAAAATAATTTTTTTAATGTTTTCAGCTCCATGATTTTTGATTTTAATTTTATATTAATTTTTAAAGTAAGTAGCGTATTCAATTTGGTTATAGCCGCGCAAGTAATCTAGTAATATATAGTAAACAAATCTCCAAACCCTCAAAACACTTTAAAAAATTTCGTAGCTCTCCTATGTGACTTAAGCCTTCTCACAAGACCCAAATAACAATTTGAAGCAAAACGGATGAGATATGTACTGTCACCGAATGCTCCCCCCCCCCCCACCAAGTATCAAACAAAAGTGGCCACACGTAATCATTCATGTAGCCTAACAATGGGAATTAGAGATTGGGATGATATGTTTATCTTGAATCGCGTTTTTGAACTCCTTAGGTGATGGGGAGTTTATCACGTGTGGAACCTTGAGAATATTTTTTCCAGGAACATTGAGGATAAAAGTGGTTTAGTAGGGGTGGTGGTTTTGATTTGTGTTCTTGAACTATTTCGGACGTGGAGAATCTAATGGATTGTGACTGCTTTATTCTCAGCCTACTGACAGCCTACGGAGCAACAGCTGCAGTATAGTATCCAAAATAAACACATCGATTGCGACAGAGCCTTATGACCTCAGTTTTATGTTGTTTAGTGGCCCGCTACAAATCAGTTTTATGTGTACATATAAAAAGATATGTATGAATGAGAATGTGGTCAAACATATTGTATTTGTATTATTAAAGTTTATAACTTCGACTGCGAGTATATGTACAGTCTTTAGCAGATTACATGACTCGAGTAGACAACACATTTAACAAGTCAGATAAAAGAAACGACGTACGCTTCTGAGTATAGTTTCTTTTTCCATTGTTTACAAACACAGCAGATATAACCAGTTTAAAAGGTAATACTACCATACTTAGAGTGGCTTTGTGTAACAACAATAGACTCATAAAAACTTCTATTTTCAAGTGAGTTTCTTATTACTGAAGTACAAAATATTATTAAACAGCCGTATTACTTCTATTATCGTTTCTTCTATCTTAAGAAATAAATATCTTAAGCTTTTTTCTATATTATAAAATCTATTAATTTATTTATAGCGAGTCTTATTTGTTTATTTACAAAGTTTAATTATTTTGTTAACACTAAAAAACTAAATTTTTAGTAATCAGTTTTTATTGTAAAAATAATAAATACTCATAAAAAGTAATATAGAATGACTTATCATTATTCTTTACAAAGATGAAAACAAATAAATTAATATAAAAATAATACAATACTATATACAAGCTGATAGATTGGTAGTTTTTGTATCAGTATGTATTTTAGGTAAAAAATAACAGTTATTCAGTTATATATATAACAGTTATATCTTGACCTGGGAGGAAATGTTAACGGCAAACATAGTGACTTGGGAGCAAGACTAACTACGACAAAAGCAGAGAATTAAGAAAAGCTGTCTAAGAAACGGGATGCAACTATCATTCCGCAGGTAAACCTACCTACTGGTGCACTGACATTAACAAAATCTCTGACCTGCTAGATTTCTTCATCTCAAGAAACTTTTCTTGGGAGTAAAATTGGGAGATACTTATCTCCCAATTTTACTGAGCGTGAAGAAAACTTTGACCTGGATTCTGATCACTCAACAATCATCATGACGTTGAGTGAAACAATGATTAACAAGGATGCCCGACCCACACTGATTAACAAAACCACTGATTGGGAAAGTTTTAGACTTGATCTACAAAGAAGCATTAGCCTAAATGTTAGTTAGAAAACAACTGAACAATTTGAACTAGAAACTGAAAACTGTACCAAACTCATTCAGGCTGCGGTGCACAATAACACAAAAGAAATCAACTATATAAAAAAGGAGTAAATTATCCAGTAGAAATCAGAGAACTAGTCAAAGAGAAAAGAAGAGGTATGAGAAGATGGCAACAGTTGAGAGATCCTTTAGACAAAGCCATGCTAAATAACAAACCACAACTGCTCAAAAGAGAAATACAGATGATTAAAGAAGAATCAATTAATTCCTACTTGAAAAATTTAACCACAACCGAAGAGACAAATTACTCTCTTTGGAAAACAACTAAAAAGTTCAAGAAACCTATAGCTTCCATTAGTCCAATCAGAAGAGATAATAGCCCATGGATCCGAGAAAACAAGCGAAAGCTGATCTGTTTACGGAACATCTGGCTGAGATATTTACCCCTAACCAAGTCTATATGGAAAATACTTTGGCCAATATAAGCAATCAAACATCAGAAAACATCACCTTTTAGTTACCCAAAATGAAGTAGCGAAGGAAATAAAAACAAACCTAAACCCGAACAAAGCACCTGGTTTTGATCTGATCACTGGGGAAATCACTAGAAAAGGTATAGTCATGCTCACGTACCTCTTCAATGCAATCTTTAGACTGAAATATGTTCCAAACAGCTGGAAAGTTGCGGAAGTAATAATGCTGCCAAAACCACACTCTAAAAAATTACCGGTGAATTATATCCTAAAGAATGGAGGCAACTATGTTACCTCCATTTTTTGGGGTAAATTTACTTCCAAGTGTAATTTTCAATATTAGGTAAAGTTATAACTTTACGCAGGTGTTTTAATGTTAAAATGTAAGATTGCATTGAGATCGTAATTTTAATCTGTAAATTTATTTAAAAAGGAAACATGACAATGCAAATTTAACCTAATATTGAAATTTCCCACTTCCTATGATTATTACACTTTGAAGTAAATTTACCCCAAAAAATGGAGGTAACATAGTTGCCTCCATTTTTTTAGGGTAAATTGAAGGCGCACTTTTTAGAGTGCAGGTAAGCCGCCTAATGAGGCCAAGTCGTAGGCACATATCCTTGCTGCCAATTATCTCAATTTTTTTTAACTTTTTGAAACTGCTACTCAAAAGGATGAGACCACTAATTGAAAATAATAAACTAATTCCGAATTTTCAATTTGGCTTCAGAGAAAAACACTCAACTATAGATCAGGTGTATCGCATTATTGACGTAATAGGGTGCGCTTTAGAAGAAAAGCAAATCTGCTCAGCTGTTTTTCTAGATATAGCTCAGGCCTTCGACAAAGTATGGCACGAAGGCCTGATATACAAACTAAACAAAATGCTACCAAAGCAATAATATGTAGAGATAATAACATCGTATATCTCAGACAGACTATTGACAGACCTGAAAAAATAAAAGCGAGTGTGCCACAGGGTAGTGTCCTTGGTCCTATCCTATTTCTATTAAACACGTGTTATATAGGTACCAAAACTCAATGCAATCACAGTAGCAGCATTCGCAGACGACACTGCAATCCTTGCAATAGAGAAGGAGCAAGGTATATCCATTGAGAAATGACAAGCAGCTAGCAACACAATACTTGATTGAACCAAACAATGGAAGATTAACACTAACAAAAGATTGGTAAACCCTCTGCCCTTAGAGATTAATGGCACAATTCTGCGCTATGGGAAGAACGCCAAATACAGGCATGACTCGAGAGCATGTAAAAAAGAAAAGAACTGGTACTCAAATACAAACAGCATTAATGGCTTCTTGGAAGGAACTTCAAACTGTCAATACATAAGATCTTACTCTACAATCATATCCTAAAACCGGTATGGTTATACGGCATCCAGCTCTGGGGCTGTACCAAAGAGAGCAACATAAAAATTATACAAACATTCCAGGTATTACGCAACATGGTAAATGCTCCATGGTACATACGTAACTCCGATTTGCATCGAGACCTCAACATCCCAAGGGTCAAGGAAGAGATCAAAAGGTTTTCTGGGAAACACAAAGCCAGGTTTCACCTACACGAAAACGCAGAAGCTCTTCAGCTATTGGACAACCAACATATTGTTCGAAGACTAAAGAAGACCAAACCATTCGAGCTTGTGTCGTGCAGTGAAAAACAGAACACAGTGTGAGTTTAATAGCGGCTAAAAATACTAAAGGACATGGTAGGATAAATTCTAGTTTAGGTATTTAATTAGTTTAGCTTTAAGAGTATCAGAAAAAAATTAATGGTTGGTCTTATAGACCAGTTTTAAAAGACAGACACCATAGGTGTATGGGGAAAAAATATATCTTGACCTGATAGTTGTTCATCTCTATCTGACTTGATTTCTTGCGAACACAGTATAAGGGGTATATCGATTCTTAAAGCAGCAGCCTTTACTCGGGACAAGACATTTGCTAAAGATTGTACGTACTACACTTTAAAATATGCAAATAGAAATATTAAAACAACCATAGGAAGTAAAAAAAGTAAATAAAAACATATTTAAAAAAGCTTAATTTCATATTTAATTTTAATAAAGTTTTATGAAGTTAACCTGTTCAGGTTAATAAAAGAACTATTTGTTAAGAGGCGGCAATCAATTTTACTTTTCAACTTAATTCTGTTTCCTTTCTTCTACTACCTAACAAGTTTTCAGTTTTTAGCAAACAGAAAACTTTACTTGACACAATAATATAATAGTAGTAGGAAGCACGGATCCTCTCGTTAATGCGAGGTATTACGATGACGAAAACACACAAACTGTACGTGCGTATATACCATATTCAAAACTGACCAAAAAAAACCAAAGTGCCGACAGCAGAGTGAACCTGCTGATTAATGCTTATGTAGAATTGAACTGAAAAAACTTATTCCAATTCAATTTTACCAATTTGATCTAAATTATTTAAAGGAGAAGCATTGATCTGAAGTACAAATAGATACATTATTTGTATATTGTATTACTCTATTCATACAGGTTAGCCAAAAAACAGAAACTGGGGTAAACTATCCATTCTAATTAGTTTAGCGGAGCAAGTTCATAAAGTTTATCATATCTACGATAATGCAATTGCATTTGGTTTTATATTGCGCTTATTCAGATTTTTAAATCTATCGAGACATTCGAGTTGAAATGAATTATGTTTACTGTAGAGTACTGAAAAGATTGAGAGGAAAAGGTAGAAATATACACAATCTAGAATGGATGGAAGTAGAATAATGTTAAATATTTTATTTAAAACAATAATAACAATTTTTCTGCAAAGTTTTTAGTATGATGTATAATATAAATATCAGTTTTCTCATTTGAATAATGAATGTATGTTTTCAACAATGGTAAAAGCCTGAAAGTTGAGCTTTTCAATATCAGATCAAAATTCATTTTAATAAAATTAGAACGACTTGAAATAATAAATTAAAACTTTTTACATTAATCATATTTCATATATTACTTTTGAATTAAATTTTCAGCTTTTTATAACCATGTTAGGTATTATATGCACGGCGTTAAACGTGAAAATAATACATCTAAAAAGGATAAAATGGAATTCACCATAAATAAACATCTGCCAAAATAAAATAGAACAAAAGAATGATTTACCATGAGCAAGTGGAGTTGATGGTTTTAATTCAACCGTTATCAATAGGAATAAGTTAAAAACGGTAAAATACAGCAGCGTTTATGTTGAACGGAAATTTAAGTATCGGACTTTTGTTCAGAAAGCAGCCGGGATTTACTATATTTTCGACGAAGCGTCGAGGATAATAAATATGACAAATTGTTCCTGGCATAAAACGTATTTTTAGAGGAACACACATATATGTTCGTTCAGTTCAGCCATTCTTTGGTTAAAAATGTATTCACTTTGCAAGTATTATTTGATGGGTCAACCCTAGAGAGATTGTTCGGTGGTAGTATTCCCTTTCATATGCTTAAAGTTAAGATAAACCACGGCTACTATTAAACTATTAACCAACTTAACTGCTTACAGTGTCGCTCTACACTTAGCAAGTTAAGCTTGATTTGAGTTTACCACTTTCAGAGAGACTAGCAATTAGGTCAATTGTTTGCTTTGGGTTTGTACTACGGTCTATACAGGACTTGTGAACTGCCTTGGTATGCTTACTATGCATATGTGACATTATGTTAATTGACCCATTCTATTCCGGAGCTATATTAAATTTAACCAACGCAATGTACTTATAAAACATTGTGCATTGAAATTATATGTAATTTAATGAAATATGAATAGAAATAACTTGACAGTTTTTAATCAAACAAGGTAAGGTGTGGTTGGCTTATTATACAAACTATATGAATATAGAAATTTAACTATCTATATATTTAAAACACAATGCTTATTTTTGTTCCAGTTCATTTGAGAGTTCTACTACACCGATTTGCGTAAATCGTTTTTTATATTGAAGCTTTTGTGTAGATTAGTCAATACTACTTAATTTTTGTATTTCTTTAAGTTTAACATTTTTAAATAAATAAATATAAAACATTTATTTGGATACGCACGAGACACTTGCATCCACTTGCAGCGCCATCTCAATATCGAACGGTGGCAACTTTTGAAACTATTCACGATTATAAATGTTTGCTAACGTTTGTTTGTTATCATGTTGCGTAGATATGTATTAATAACAAAGTGCAATAATAATAGCATATATTAGTATAATATTTTTACAATTAATGAAAATTCTACTTCCTAAATGTTTCTTTCACTTAGCCTTTGTTAGTTACATATACTATAAATAAGTATTTGTTTTTGGGATTTATTCCTGTAAATACTTTATATGAAATAAATAAATAAAACACGGAAAGAAAAAAATTGTACAAATCAGGGTATTAATATCAAATGCGACAATTTCCAATTTTACGTAAAACATATTTCTCAAATTGTTCGTCTTTTCAAGCTCTATTAAACTACATTATAAGGTGGCGCCAAAATCGGAAATATTCCATGTAAAGGTATATTTAAAGTTGCTTATTAGAAACAAAACCGATATTCTCCATAGATGCGGTATTTTCAAAAGCGGCAATCTCTATATGAGCTAATCACAGTTGCTATACTGTAGACACATCGAAAAACTGTTGTGTCTATTTCAAGGCACATACTGCTGTGAATTGTATTTCATTTTCATGTTTAACCTGTAATAGTACCTACTAAAACCCGCCAATCTGGAAATGTCTTCAAATGAGGAAAATTACATTATAAAAGTGATCTAGGCAGGTGTAACGGTGATACACACAAAGGGAAAACATCTGCATTTATAAATCCAGAGCAAATAGAAAAAGAGCAAGACGCGAAGGAATTAAAATTAGAAGATGTAAATAAACTGTTGACCAGACATTTTGGGAAATATTGGAGGGCAATAGAAGACCTCACAGTTTCTAATAATATTGTTCCTCCCATAATTGAAGAAGAAGGAAATACTAAAATCGTTGAAGACGAAAGTACGGTGGGTTGTGAATATATTCCGGAATTAAAATATGTGTTGGTGTAATATAATCATATTATCTTAAGCATAGTTTTGAGTTTAATATTTCTTTTTGTAAAACAAGTGTTTTTATGTAAATAAAGATTTTTGAAAACAGATTAAATCGATTTCATGGTCTCATATCACTGCACATTAGCTATACTATCTTGGTAACAAAGGTGGCAATCTCCACCTTTTAGAAACAAAATCGACATCCATTCATTTTCTTCTCCATTCATTTATATAATTTTTATCAAATACTATTTATTAACTTTTGAAGTAAAGTTGTTAATGTTTTTTGATATTAACAATTGAAACAACAATACTGCAGTTAAAGTTTTCATATATTTGTCTTGAGATAGTCACAACAGTTTTTCACTAATATCTCAAAAGTATCTCGAAATCTGGAGATTGCCGACTTTGATATATGTAAGTACCCTCAAATATTAAGTGATGACAATTGCTTATTTATAGCTGTTTCATATTGCTTTTACATAGCGAGATGCATTTACAAATTGTTGTAAATGACTGGAACGGTTATTATAATGGCGATCAAACTTATCGTGTTTTCATTAACACTGCTTAGATTAATACGAAAATCTTATGTTCTTAGATAGTAAGTACACCAGCCATATTGTACTTTATTCTACAGGTCAAATTATTATTTGCTAATCTACATATTTAAAATAACTCATTTTTGTTCCAGTTCGTCTACGAGTTCTACAAGATGGATTTGCTTTATTCTTTTTTATATTAATAAAGTTTTGACGCTGTAGATTAGTCAACACTAATTACTTTTTATTTTTAAAACCTTTCTTTTTTAGTCTGTGAACTTTTAGTTTTGTGATTTTTTAATTATTTATATTTTTAATTTAAAAGCATTATTTATAATCGATGCATTTTAATATGCCCAAGGCCGACTGTTTACTTACAGCACTTGCTTCGTCACATTTTTGTACTAAACATTCTCCCCATACCTGGTTACTATGCCACCAACAGTTCTTAGTCGAGTTTTATATTATTTGCTGTAGAGCATTTTCACAAAATTCTATATCTCTGTCTGACTCTGTGAGTATGCATTTTTGCAGATTGGGATATAAAAGTCTACGAACTAATATTTTATCTCTTAAGGAACATAGACAAAATAACCGACAAAGTTTAGAAAGCTGGTATATTAAGCATATGATATATTAATACAATGTAGAATTTTATGGTAAGAATGGGTGGGTAAGTCGAGGGAGGAGTCCGAGAGGAAGTTAGCCAAAGGAGGTAAGTGAGAGAGGGTGATAGGTAGGGGCGTGGGTATGCCGGGGGAGGGGAGGTAAATCTGAGAAAGAGATAAGTTGGAGGTGTAAAGTGGGAAAAAGGAGTAAGACGGGGATAACTAATGAAGAAAGATGGGATAAGTCGGGATTAGAGGTGAAATGGGTTAAGTCTTGGGTGTTTGTTAAATAACGCGTTCAATAGTTCGTATGAGAATAGTAAGCTTAGTATTTTCAACTGCTTTGTTCGATTGCGTTTATTTAATAAATATTAATATTAAATAATCACTCTTGAAAACCCGAAAGATTGTAATCACACAACGTTGTTAAGAAAATCCTTCAATAAATTAGCCTTTTGGCCGTCATGTCTTGACGTGGGTTTCCCTAGTTTATAGATTAATGTACAAAATAGTACAATGCTAGGTAAAACCCAAGAAGGAAAACTAAAAAAGTACGACTCGTGCTTGAATAGAATAATTTTGTTCATTTCATAATATCACCACGACATATTTCGTCGCGCTAGCTAGGGATAAGATTATATAAAATAATCAACTATTTTAATTAATATTTTATTAAATAATAGAGTTGCTCGTAGCTCGGTTAGGTATAGGTTTCCCATGTAGACGCAACGAGTTGTACAGCTTACACTAACACATGTAGGTTAAGTCTTGCCGTTGTAAAATATAGCCTTCAAATTGCTTTTTGTCTCTTTGCATCATAGTCGGAGAATAGGGTACAACTTGTCAAATGCAGCTTGGTCGGCGAAGTTTGGATGCGAATAATATTTGCGACATTAGGGAGGGATAGCTCATTTCATCTAACGTTCTCGTCTAGTACAGATCGGTACAAAAGTATAAAATATATAGAAAAACAGGCTAAGATTTTATAAATTATAAAAAACTCGTTAGTTTTAGTCTTTCTACCTGAAAAGTCTTGTTTTTGGTTTGTTAATAAGTTTACAAAAGAGTATAATAAAGACTTGTATTGGCTAAAGTAAATTCCAATTTACACCCTTTTTGTGAGTTGAAAATACTTGTACCACAGATTGTACTTTCTCTTTACCGCCTACATTTTGTCTTTGTCGAACATCGACTCTTTCTTTTCCCCACCTGCGCATTCCGCCGGCCGTCCTACACTTGACAAGTTGTAGGTTGCTGGGCCTAATGATTCATCCCCTCCGTAGTGTCAGTGTAATAAAAAACAAACGAGCTTTTTGAGTCAGTTAACTAATCCAAACCGTTTTGCAAACTATCTAAACGTATCTAGAAACAACAGATATTAATAAACAACTTCAACAAAACCTTAAAATCAACAAACTAACCTCTAAACTTTCCCTAAAACAGGAAAATAAATGGTAATATAAATGTTTAAAGCGTTCGCCGTTTACAACGACGTACCTAATTAATCTGCAAACTGAATGAGCTATTTATTATTAAAATATGCAGGTACTAACTTCACGGTTGTTTTTGTTGCCTCATTTTCAAGTCTACAGTTTATAAATAAAAACGAAAGTAAAACCCAATATATTTAAGAGATCCTTAGCTTTGTAACGCTTTATTTTGATGTTTTGTATAACGTTCTATTTCTTTCTGATTAACCTCATTTGAAATATTACCTTTGTTAACTTTTACTTTTTATAATACATTTTTCTTTACAGTTTTCATATTATGTTTATTAAGTAGCACGAGCAACTATGGTTTTCATTTATCACGTGCATGCGTGCCCGTGTGTATATCGTGCGTGAATACACTAATTCGCTTCATACTTGATAAATTTCCACCAAATTTGATATGAAGGTCCCTTAGAAATCAAAAGCAATTCCTATTAAAAGTTACATCTTTACGAGTGACAGTAGGTAAATTATTCAATTAAATGTAGAAAATGCTACTTTATAAAAACCTTCCGCTCTATCAATACTCCTGCTTATCTCAACACTCGATTGCGCATCTCACTTTTCTACGTAGCTCCTTCGCAATTGATGTCGAGTATTATTTTGAAATGAAAGATCTGTTGTTAGTTCTGATTGAGGCCACTAAGAGCATATGAAATTTAGTATGGAGAAAATTAACTGTGAGCATAGTGATACGAAGGAAATTATCCATATAGCTGATTATGGAGGGTTTATAAACACGATCAGTGTTAAAAACCAGAAAAAATACTATTTTGATAATTGATTTTTTTAAATTGATAGTAATTCTCAAAACTGAAAAACTTAAAAATTAAATGAAGAGCGCTCTGAAGACGCGTGAATCATATAACAAAACCTGTGAAGCTTTATTCGTTTATTGTTATTACACTAATAACATTAAATATTTACAATCATTTAATTCTGGTTCAACATAACTATTACAACATCCTTCTAATAAATGGAAGACTATAGGCAGTGGCGTAACTATTGCCCCCGCAACCCCTGAGACGCTGGTGGGGTGCAGCCCTCCAAAGGGCGCTGCTTTCGTTAAATTTTATTTCGTTGGGAATAGAAATTTTAAAACAAGCATTGGGAGTAAAAAACCTTCAATGGAAACAATAAAAAGAAATATGGATATACATCGCTCAAAACAATAATATTAGGGCAATTCTGGGATAGTTGGACCACCGGGATAGGTTACGTAATTCAGAACTCTGCCGCAGAAGCTCACTGGCGGCAGTGAGACTGATCTGTTTACGTTCACTTCTGATCGATATTTTTCAAGATATTGCGCAAAATTGAAAACTGGCGTGTCAAAAGTTTTTTATTGTTACATTTTAATGATGTTAGATATGGCAAATAGAATTATTCCTTCACCAAGTCCTTATTAAGTAATTTAAAAACTAAACAGACTTTTTAGACGGGTCTAATGACGTTGAAGTAAACGGGCGCGACATGGCGGGCTGGTCCATCTATCTCTATATTTAGGAATAGATGCGGCAGCTTAGTTTGGGATAGATCGACTACTTCATCCGTCATAAATTGTGCAAGATAGCCTGAGCCTACAAGTTTTTTTTTCAATTTTTTTCTTTTCTAAATATGCCAACGGAGTGTAAGAAAAATCTAGGGTCTACCAGAGGTTCTTGCAGTGAAAATTACTTAAATAATGCTGTTACAGCCATAACAAATATTACGATTTATCTATGATGATTGTGTAAAACAGTGTTTCGTACAAACATAATCGAGTTGTAATGTCTATCCCGTATAGAGTGATCCATCTAACCGTGAGGGAATGGGACAGATGGTCCACTTGTATTTTTTTAAATTTATTTTTATTCGGTTATTAAAATTTTATACAAATTTATAAAATATTACAATATTTTCTAATAACAAATCATAACAGAATACCACAGTAATTTTTGGATCTAATTTGTACCATTAACTACTGAGTAAGAACAAGTTTAAAAAGGGGGTCCATCTATCCCGGAATTAACCTAGGTTAATTGTGTTACAATAATATTAGATATTTAAATGAGATTAATTAAATTATTAAATAGATAGTGATTATTTATCTGCTTTGACAATAACTAAAACACTTCGTCGTACGTGCTTTGTGACGTATACTTGTAAATTGTAATGAAATTTGAAATTTGTTTAAAAACTTCAAACCAATGTGCTGATTTATTGG
The DNA here is from genome assembly GCA_929113105.1 of Agrypnus murinus. Classification (NCBI taxonomy): domain Eukaryota; kingdom Metazoa; phylum Arthropoda; class Insecta; order Coleoptera; family Elateridae; genus Agrypnus; species Agrypnus murinus. The sequence continues at coordinate 5,658,124 of OV816023.1, read as the reverse complement.
ATGAGCGAGAACTGATTGATAATTTTTCAGAAAAATGTACTAAGAGGGCTTATAGAGGAAATAGCAAAACAATGGATTTTTTTAGGTTAGGTCAGGTTCGATTGGGTTGGGTAGATTAGGTTAGCAAACTATATTTCAGCTCATGATATATAGCATATGCGGTTGCGGATGGCGGACCTAAGCTGAAGTTTTACCAAATGTATTAAGAGGGTTTATAGTGGAAGTAACAAAAACAATCGATTTTGGCAGTTTAATTTGACAATTCGCATGCGTTTAAAGCGTTAAATCTCATTAATCATATACAAACATTCGTTGAAGAGCTACAAGCAAATGGAAAAATGGAATAAAATATTGCATATTTTATTTTAAGAAAAGTTAACTTATATCTACAATTACCTACGTGTAATTGTATACATATATGCGGGGCTCAAACTTACACAGTTACGCCACTGATTAGAGGAATAGCATCCTTGCGCTGAAATAGTCATTTCATTTTATTTAGAAACAATTCCGAACTGAATAGCTGTCTGTATACAATCTGAACACCTAATAAGTCAGCATAAAGCAGTATTAGGTAGGATATCGCAATCGCTTATTCGTTCTATTACATGTTAACGTAATAAAACAGCCTTTAGCGGCACAACGCCTGATGCTACCGATACGACTAACGTTATACGGCTCTGACTAATTTGATGTGGTCGGTTACGCGTATGCAACAAAACTGCTGTCTGCCTTCTGCCAACGTTCTGAGCGGTGGATATCAATATTTGCGAGAGTCGGGTTACTGTATGCTATTATGCTGTGCTATATGTGTGTGAAACATAAAAAGATCATAGGACGCGACCACGTTTCAAACGAATTGATCTTAACGTAATTCTCATTCTATTTCTCAAAGAACTTCTGCAGTAAAGAAACAAATTCTCTTTGTTTATCCTACCGTGCGTTACCTAATTGAACAGAGAAGGGCACTCGACTGTAACCGGCAGCTGCTAACGTCCGAAGCCCGCACGCGGGACCCGAAATAGATATGAAAAACATAATCAGTTGCCCAACTGTTATTATGAGAAATGAGCAACGTTATTATTTTGAGCTTATATGGGCGATTGTAAATGATAACACACGATAAATGCACATTTAGAATTTGACACTATACGACAAAGATAGTGCATTAGCCTAGAAATCTAATGTTTTAATACATATAGCAAGGAAGTTTTGTTTTAATGCCATTTATTTCCACAACTAGCTATTACAAATTTGTTCAGTTTACATAATTTATACATTCTAGAACTATTTAACTAACTCTTTCTAATAAACATTTTTTTTGCTACATTTGCAGTTTAATAAAATTACAAATAACTCAGTCTATTTCCTTCTAAAAAGTTTTAGTATATGGACGTTAGTAGTAGTCGCGACAAAGTACGCGCCTTTTAATGATCATTTAATGTGGGATAAGCGTGTCTTATCGCCTTAACAAAAATCTTCAATAAGAGCGGGAAATAGGCACCTTCCTTGTAAGCCGCATTTCGGAAAAACGAACACAATTTTGGCAACAGTCACAGAAGCAGCCCATTAATGCTTTTCAAGTTACATATTATCTTGCCTGTTAAATACATATATATTGAATAAACTAAACTTTAAGTTTAGGTTATATTAATTCACTTAATTGTTATTAATTTCGAAACGGAATGTCTTTCCTGTAGTTAGATCGTTAACAATTAGTTTGTTTGCGAATATGCAATTAGCATCATGCAAAATGACAATAAAAATAAAACTACATCGTAATTTTCTCAGAAGTTATTCGCTAATAATTTTGTATGTTGACGATGTCCTAATAGCATCAACGCAAAACATTGACATTCGACACAGCGTGCAATTATTTCTTATTAAGTGTAATTACAACTATTATGGTAACGTTTCCTAGTAATTAAAGCTATATTTTGAAATAGTTTACGACGGTTAAAGAAAACTATTTAATTAAAGAATACATTATATTTGTATTCTTACAAAATTTATTTTTATAGCTAACGTGTTTTGAATCAATAAAATTTCTAAACACATTAAGGTATAGCTATATATGTAGAAGAACAGAAATGTATAAAAACTAAATAATTAGTATATAAATAAAACTTCAAAATTTTAAGGATTTTGAAACGTTAGTCAAGATACTTAAGTCATATCAATTTAAAGACCTCAATCTTGAAAAGCTGTAAATACATACATAAATCCTTGGGTGTATTATTAAACGAATAATGTTCGAATAAATGCGAACAGGTTGTTTGGCCTATCAATAACTTCATATAAACGTCTTAATACATCATTCAGTTTCGTGTTTAACATAAAAGTGGATAAGTGATAAAGTAGCTTTATATAAGCACATAAAGCATCTCAAGAGCGGCGTTCACTGGTGTTTTATTGCGGAAAATTTTAAGCTTTCATAATTAATTCCTTGTTAATGCATTTTCTAATCAATATCTTAATAATATTACAGTTAAATTAGCTTATTAGTTTAATTATGTAGCTTATATAATTTACACCTAAAATACATAACGACAGCCTAGTTTTACGAGGCTTTTAACTATTTATAAATCTGAAAAAATAAAACCAACACCTATCTGAATGTTCTCTAAAGAATCACACAAGGCGGTTTTTCAGGTATAAAATGGGTTTTTCAACTCTGTCCATTTCACAATTTAAAACGATTCCGTATAGAAGGCCATCTTAGTTGAACGATTCTGAATGAAGTACTGATTCGCTAGGGCAATTTATCAATGTAACTTCGGAAACACTATTTTTTGCAATGGACAAAATAAAGGACAAGTGGTATTGACAAATACTTATAGAAAAAAAATACCACTTTTAAATCGACACAAAAAGGTTTACAATATTTTGTTGAAGTTAACTTGTCTTAGCTTAAGTTAACAGTTTAACGAGCAATATTAGCTACACTGCAAAATCTTTCTATATCTAGCTAAAATAATAAGGTTTGCATTTAGTTTATCTACCTACTGTAATTAATTAATATAAACTAATTATTTATTTTATATATTATTTACGTATTATACGTATTATTTATATATTATATATATATAAACTATATTATTTACGAACGGACAAACTTCATAACCTCACTTTATTTTTAGGAAATCTTTATATGAGTCGACGTGGGTTTAGCCAATAACTTTTATCGACTGACTTTGTTAGATTTTCAAAGCCCACTTTATATGTTTACGCAAAACATTTGACAACACAACAAACTTTTTCAAAAAACTGAACATCATAAAATGTCATGACGTCACAGAAACAAACACATAATCATAACTAACGCTAATCTTAAATCTAAAAAGACAGAAAGGTGGCAAAGACACGAGTGAAGTAATATAACACACTTATGGTCTACATTGAACAATAACAAGGAAAATCAATCAGCTGTCACCGATCTCATTAAAACTAAATTACATTGAAAACCCATTACTGTCCTGCTCTCCCTTAACATGAAATATGTACATAGTTACACAAAGTACCCCAAACATATGATGTTTATACAAATTAAATTTCATACTAACAAAAAACTTCACTTAAGAATCTGTTCGCAACGTTTCAGATAACAAGTGATGCATTTGCAAGTATAAAATAAATAAGAACATAAATGAATTCAAATATGAATTAAACTTGTCCAGAATACAGTACTCCAAGTGCCTACATCCAAACAATAGTGCAAAATATCAAATTAAATTCAAAACTTGGAAAAACCAAAGAATATATCATCACAATACACTCGACATACCTGACCTCACATCATCTACCTACATGAATTAGTAAGTTAATTGTAACAATATAAACATCAAGGTGCTGATCTGATTTACTGACTATTTCCAGTGAAATATGTACCCGTAACTGACTTAGCCTTATTGGAGAAAGAAAAACGTGTTCAGCGTTACTTAACGTCAAAACAGAAGTCTAACAAGAAGACAAAACCTTTTAGAAAAGAGAATAAACTATTCTAAACATGTAACCTGGGTTACATACAACATTTTTTACTATAAAACAACATAATTGAGTTATATCCTTTTTATGAATTCAATGCCTTTTTTAAAAAGTAAGGTTAAATATTCACGAAGTAAACTGTACACATATATTCTGATTTATGCTAATAATCCTACACGTAACCTAGCATGTAACCTTTAAGATGAATAAAACTAGTATCCTAGCATGTCTGTCGTTTATTTAATGCATGAAATGATTAGTTCTGTGCTTTCGGAGCCTAATCATAGCCTTTAAATATTTTTAATGCTTTATTAATGTGTTAAATTTTCAATCCATGATCCTATATCATTTCAGTATATCCAGGTTACGTAGATTGTGATATGTTTCTATTTTAATTGCAGTAAACTATTTTAGTATATCACATGTCATATCATAGTATATCACAAAACATACTTTAACATAATGTTTGTAAAAAAAATTGATAACTTTAACTATTACCTGTGTTGTACTCTGTATACTAATAGGTCAACATAATCGAATTGCTTTTGAAATTGGGTCCAGACCAAATCATCACAGTTCACAACCCGACCATCTCATATTTTCGTGGGATTTGGTAGGATGGTAGAGGACATAAAGTAACTTACAAGCATGTAAAGCTATAGCTCTCGGTGATACACAATATTCATATAGCAGATGCAAACATGATACAAAATGTAAAATTTACACTTGCAAGATGAACAAAAACAATTCATAACTCTGCTTCTAATTATTATTGTAGAACTTTCATCTTAGGCTTGTTTTAAAGCTAATAGAGCAGTTTTCATAAAAATTGTTTTATATTGAAATATTGAGTTTTCCATTCCAAGGTCACATGATGTTGACTTTTTGGTGTATGTTTCATTTTGGGAAGCCTTTGTGAACAGGAACAAAAAGATAGTTAAATATGGTGGTTACAAACTTTGACACTTCTTGCATCTGACAGTACAGATAAGAGTATTGTATCAGGCATTTAGTATTAATATATCTGTGCAGGTTCCTGCACATCTTATCCACTAAGACAATTACAGGTATGATGTATCTTTACAACAATTTTTTTACTCCTGTTCCAAAGGCTTCCCAAAATAAAACTTTCCCTTTGAAACTTGAAACTTTTGTTCCAAAAGGTACACTTTCTTAGAAATTCAAGGTCAAAGGTCACATCATGTGATCTTGGTATGAAAATTCAATATTTTATTCTAAAACAATTTTTATGGAAACTAGGCTCTTTTAGCATTAAAAGAAGTCTAAGATGAAAGTTCTACTATGATTAGAAGCAAAGTTATGAATTGTTTTTGTTTACCTTGTAAACGAAAATATTACATTTTTTTATCCTGTTTGCAACCCTTTTGTACGAATACCGTGTATCACTAAGGGCTATAACGTTACATACGTAGATTACTTTATGTCTTCTACCATCCTACCTAAATTTTACGAAAATCTGAGATGGTAGTGTTAAAAAGTTCGTTTTTTGTAATTTGGCATGGAATGACCCAATTATTATCAAAAGCTGATTCTAATACAATATTCTACACCATACAGATGAAATATGTCTGAGTATGCCATATACTGGATGAGATAATATATCACGTATTTTTCCTAAACTATTTTCAATTTGGCGCGTCTTGTGAGTGGAAATCGTTTCCTAGTCGTATGTGACAACCCTATTAAAAATAACGTGTGGCTGATTTGTTTTGGAGACAACAAAATTTGAGACTTGAAGCATATGGCTGAAGGTGCATTAAATTAGCCCACGTGACATTTTGAATAACTATTACGTATAAGATCATAATAGTAACGAAATCGACACATCAAAGCTTGTCATATACAATCTTAAAAACAGCAAGTATGGACTACTGTTTACCACGTCTACCATGGCCAACATTTGTAGAAAAACTATGCTAATCCCTAATATGAACCATATGTCCACTATACACTTGACACAAGACTAACCATCTCTTTGGAGCACAAATTAGACCTATTGAATTTGGTCAAATGACAAATGATTTATATATTCCTTCCAGCGAGATTTCAAACATTCAAAATTCTCGCTCTGAGTATTTTGAAATAGCTGAGCTATTTCAAAAAGAGATCGTTTCTACTTCTCTCGGCAGCTTGAAAGCAGCAAACAAAACGAGATTTTAAGTTTGGTTTCTTTACTTCATAACCTCCAAATAGATAGTGTCATTCAAAAAGTCAATACTTCGCCACTAAACGAAGTTCCGCGTAACTTTTCTGTTGGACATGATCTACTTGATGGATTCTGTACTGCTAACACTAGCCCTTCTGTTCATGAAAAAGATTTTTTCATGGTAGAATCTACCCAAATAAGTATACTCAAATTTCGCATCCACAAATTCCAGAACGAACATGACTATAATCAACCGATACGATATTATATTAAGCACAAAATAGGAACAACAGGATTTTCAGTTAAATCAAGCTAATTGAATCCTAATCAATTAAGTTTTTTAAAGAAATATTTGGAATAACTTCCGAGATCCGGTGTTTTGGAACGAGCATCCAGAATCCGAGCATCCATTGGTTAATAAATTCCGGTTCTCGCTTACTTTACTCGCAAACTACAAAATGTGAAAACTTAGTTACTGGTCGGTACCCGTTTCTAATTGACCTTATACGGAAGCTACACGATGCCACGATTCTACAGGGCAGCACTACACTACATATCAAGAGATTGAACTTCGGATTAAGAAACGCAGCTGGTTTTGGTTCCAGTTTCTTGGATGTTATTTTAACAGTTAATACACTATGCACTTAATTAATATTAATACTCACTTAAGTCAGTGCAGTGGCACGCTAATTGAGCGTATCTGAATTTCTGGTCAAGGAAGCCCTGGTGGTTAAGCCATATGGCAGGTACGTCACGTAAAACTTGACTTAAGGTAAGTTTGAATTAAGTTTCATGCTCATTAGTCTTTTAGCTATGCCGACTTTATAAACTAAACTGTTAGAAATTTCATTAGAAGTTGGGATATCTAAACATTCTGTATGTAGTTGTGCTTAAGATAGCATACTAGGCATAAGAGTGAGATGGCGTAGGTAAGTACATAATCTCACCCGAAAGTTTTAATACTCAAATAAAATAATTAAATAAATTATTTTTAAATAATTTATTTAATGAATAATCATAAGTGTTGCATGAATGTTGTTGGTTCATTCGAAACTGCTGCGTTAATTCCCACGAAAGACTATGAAAAATGAATTAATGGACCATGCACTACCTAAATTCATTGGGCTAACTCAAGAAAAGCGTTGGATCAAGTGGATATAAAAATCTCGTTTATAAAGTCTACTGCCCAGATCAGGGTGTTGTTAACTGTTGCGTGGTCACTCCAGTCGCAAGAGTATGGAAGTTATAACTTACGTGAAAGAAAATGGCATAGTGCTCTTTTCTTTCTGAACTGCACTCATCGGTGTAACTCCTGGGTATCAGCTTTTACTTACCTCTCCGTTCATTTTATAAACAGGAATTCGACACCTGGCTAGAGAATCACCCTAGGCGGACTGTTATCCTTTTTCAGGTTGAAGCAATTTTCAATGCAGCATGCATGAAAATGTCTACAAATTATAATACGACAAGCGTATTTTCTTTCACTGGAATTTGCCAACTCAGTACGCAATCCAAAAGTTTCCCCAGATTGGATATTCTCTACAGCAGATGTTATTGAGGTAGCATATAATGAAAACAATCATAACGAACCCAACAAAGAAACAGTTTTCGTCAAATCAGGGTCTTCTAAAAATGATTATTGCCAAAAGGTGATCTTAATTGCAGTCCAGATGCTGATATCTCTGTGCAAGATATTTCTCTAGTTTCAATTGCTTCAAATATGAAAGGACTAAATAGTAACGCAGTAAACAGCTTTTACGTATAATGGACCTCCAGTTTTCTTCAAAACAGTGAACTTGTACATATACAATTTTTGAATATAAGATCAACTTTGACACTGTATTGTAATGAACGGGATTAAACCCTATACGCCGCCTTCGAACATTCGAGACTGTATGACGCATCGACCGCTAAACAAAACCCGTATGCCTGGCGTCGATATTGCGAGAAGGTTCCCGGCACATCTACAATGTTCAAGACCATCGGCAGATTTGTTCTAGAGCGTGGACGTATGGATATATACCGCGGCCACGTAAGAAGAAGGGGATTACTAGTTAGTCAACCAGTGAATTGAAGACGGCATTGTGAATTAATACAAGATAAATGTTAAAATAAATGTTATATTGTAAATAAATAGTAATTAAAACAGTACTTTTCAAACAGTACGAGGGGACTAACAAAAGTTCGCTTAGTAGGCGACTCTTAAATATTAAAAAAACTATTATATATTAAAATTAAATTACCAAATCCTTTGCAATTGTTTTATGAGACTTCTTTCAAAATTTCAGAACAATCGGTTAAAATAGAGACGAGAAAACGCAAAATAGCTGAGGATGCATCAAACGAAATTCCACCACCAACGCAAACAGAAATTCGCTATGTGATTCTCTTCGGTTTTCGGCGTAAACTAAAGCCACTACAAATATTCAATGAATGCCAAATTGCATATGGAACGATTGCACCGTCTCTACAGACTATTTCCAAGTGGTTCCGAAGATACCAGACGGGACATTTTTCTGTAGAGGACGAGCCCCGAGAAGGTCGACCAAAATCTTCCACTGATCACGGTACTGTGGCTCTGGTGAAGTCCAAAGTTGACGAAGATCCACGATTGACACAAGAAATCATTGCTGATGAATTCGTTCCACGAATTTTAAATGAGGCACAAAAAGAGGCTCGAGTGCGTTTTGCTAAATTTTTCCTAAATAAATTCGAAAATGGGCAGTCTAGCAACTTTAGTAAAGTCGTTACTGGTGACGAATCTTGGTTCTATAAGTACGATCCGGAAACCAAGCAGCAGTCCATGGTATGGAGCCCAACAGGAGCAAACCCACCTGTAAAAGCTAAGCAACAAAAATCAGCAACAAAAGTAATGATGTCAGTTTACTTCACCCGATCAAAAATTGTAGCTGCTATTCCCCTGGAAAAGGGTCAGACGGTAACTGCAAAATGGTATACCGAAGACTGCTTACCAAAAGTTTTCAATAATTTGTTGGAAAACCGGAAGGAAGAGGATTTGCGGCGCTACTTTTTACATCATGACAACGCGCCAGCTCACACTAGCACCTTGTGATTTCTGGTTATTTCCAAAAATTAAAACAAATTCTTAAAACAGTCTTTAACAGTAACGCGGAGATAATTGCTGCGGTTAATGCTGAACTTGATAAGCTTAAAAAGCAAGATTTTGAAGACTGTTTTGAGAAGTGGATCTATAGGCTTAAGAAATGCATTGAAATCAATGGCGATTATGTAGAGAAGATAAAAAAAGACGAAGATTAAGAATAAATACGAAAAGAATTTTTTTTCTGGTCAACTAAGCGAACTTTTGTTACTCCCCTCGTATATTACTACTTTTATCGTTCAGTATAGAATAACTGAAAATAATACATAACGAAAAGTACCAGCGATTCAACAAGTTTTAACATACGCATAGACGTGTACAGATTTTCTTCAATAAACAATTATGTGATGACGAGAATCTTGTGAAAAAAGAGGTTCATTTTAGATACAACAAAGCAGTGTTCTAATAGCAATGCAACAGTGGCGTGCGGTGAGAATTTAGGATAGGGAAGCAACCACGATTTTAATTTTAATATATCTATAATAGGTACAGGCGCGGATTCACCATAATTTTATAAAACTATTTTTGTTAGCATTGTTTTTTAATTTTAATAAATTCTTAAGGGAAGCATTGCTTCCCTTGCTTCCATGGACCGCACGCCACTGCATTGCAATTTACTACTGTAACTGCAATCTCATTTTTTGTAGGAAAAGCAATCAAAATGCTGATTGAACATGTTTTTAAAACAGTGAAAATATTTATCTAACACGAAGAGCTCTATTTATATTCCATTTCGTTTATGGTAATGACAAAATAGGATTTCGTATATCACATCTATCGATATGAGGTAGACTGCTATAGCAAAATATTGCTCGCTAACATTAGTTCTAATTTTTTCATCGTTTATTAATAAAAAATTCCTTTTCTGTGTTCTTATAATTAAAAATCCCAGTCGGTATTTTAATAAGACATTAAATAAACATGTTCGGTTATTTAGATAAACCGCCAATTGTGATGAACTTATTAGGCAACTTGTAACCAACTACAGAAGTTGCACTGGACACGACACGGAAAAGTAGCATGGTCATCATCAAAATGAGCAATTGAAATACCGTTAAACAAAATACGAACCGATTAAGAAAGGTTATCACATTTTTTATAAAATGTTGGAATTTGCTACGCACGGAATTAAAAAAAAAACTCTATTAAATGCCTTTACCGAACTGTTTGTAATTCGATTTCGTAAAAACCTACGAAACATATTATTCAAAGATTAAATTAATTTGATAGTTTCAATACTCTTTCAGATAACTTTTCAAGATAAGACGACTATTTTTGGATTAGGTTTTAGACTGAATAAATTCAATTGATAGAAACAATACTTTTTGTAATAATGGAAGTTTAAAACTATTTTCTTATACTTACAATTCGCTATTTGCACGAATCTGTAGCAAATGTGTAATTTAAAATGTGGAAGGAATGCTTTTAAAAGCAACTAGATAAGTTTACTGTCAAATGCGTAACTAGGTGTAGATTATCTTTTCTACTGCTAAAGGTAACAAAAGCAATGTCATTCTTGAATGGATTATTTATTGGAATTCCCACACATTGGGCCGTATGCATAAAGTGAAGTAAATACTTTTACTTCTATTAGTAAAAGAAAAAGATACGCTTTTTAATTAGTAAGAGTGAAATCGACCTATTCTACTACATTTTATGCATACGATGATTGTTTCATTTTAACTTTCGCTAGTTTTGAAAATATTTAAAAAAAAATCCAAATCGTCATAAAATAGGTTTTGTTCCTTCTCAAACTCAACTTCATATACAGGGTGTTGGTAACACCACACATAACTCACTTAAGATTCGTATCCTCTGGACAGCTGATGGTACACATACAATGCAACAAAAAAGTTTAATATCATTAGTGAGTATCTTTCATAATAACTGAGAAACAAAATTGTTTTTGAAAAGTGGGTCGGTTATCACGGGTTGAGTAATAGCAATTGGAGCTGGATGTATCTAACTGCATTTTCAATGTCACAGTTTGTTTTGACTATTATTTCCAGCAGTTCCCAAAAGTTGACTTTTTTAGAAAATGTTTTTTGATGTGAGCAAAATCAAAAATGACATAAGGATTTTTTGTTCCTATTGACGAGTATTCTCACCTGTCCAAAGGATACGAATCTTCAGTGAAAACCATGTATAGTTTATAGTTTTAGATACAGATATAATTTAACTTATACCCTTAAAGCAGGAAAAAAGTTATTTTGCAGTCATTATTTAAACAATACCATTACTACTACTTTTTCCCATAGCCTATCTCGTGAGAAATTTGTTGATCCTTCTGTTTCATAATTACAGAAAGATAAATGTTTAGAAAATGTGGGTATCATTTTTATAGCCTGTACGTTCGCAATTAAAATCCAAACAAAAAAGAATTTGCCACATTTACAGTCGCTACTTTTATAGCAATGTATTAAAATTTTTGCGTTACGCGTTATTGTGTAAGTTTGATTAATAAATTTGATTTCTCACCGAACTCTTACGTTTCCGCTCCCCCGTCCCCCATTTCAAATTTCCAAATTTCCGAATTTTAGGGATCGAATTAAAACTTAACATTCAAGATTTCTGTTTAAATTTCAATGTTCTTAAACCTCTTAAGCCGATATACCAGATCACTGTAGGTTATCCATCTGACAAATTCCTGAGGGTGATACACGATGCAGCAAATTGAAATCAGGAAGAATTCGCGGTATTAGATCTTTAAGACCTAGCAGATGAAGAAGCCAAACTAGGACGATAAAATCGGGCATTACTGACCGGCATATAAACCAATATGAGGGACTAATTTCTAACCTGGACCTTCTGCTCAACCATTGGGCACACGTCTTTATTTTGTACACACGAATAGTGGTAGAGCCAATATATGTTGCATTTTCGTATTCTATCCGATGAGATCATTCCAACGATATGTGATTTGCTGGATGCTATAATAGAATCCTACATTTTAGACCAGGAATGGTCACAGACCAATTTTATACTGCGTTTTCCTAACTTATTTGATCAGACCTTTCGAACAATGTTATTCGGTAGATGTAATAGAACTATTCTCTGACTTTTTTCTAAGGTCGCTGATGCCGAATTCGAAGACAAAATTTAAGAATCCATAATGACAACCATACTGACTACAAGTCGACGATTCTGGAACGAGTCCTCCACCGTCACTTGGCCTCCCACAAAATTTAACAAAATTTTATGTTGGCCAAGGAACTAGGTATCTTGCCCCAGTGTACGCTCAGGCGCTGACTCAATGATATGCAATTTCTAGCGCAGTTTACGAAAAGTGACACAAATTGGCGACCAAAAAGTATTCATCATAACGAACACATTGGCATGTTAAACTTGCTATTTGGTAGCATTTTTGATTCAAATATTTTCACTTATTTATGTCTAAGAATTAATGAAGCAAAGAAGTCCTTATGACATTATTAACAGGTTTGCAGATATATGAAATATTTGAACGACGCATTAGATTACAATAACATGTTTTTTTCTAAAATCTGACAGTTTAAAAATTTGACTTTTGGCCAGGAAATCTGGTCTCCTGGTCCGCTGAGTCTTGATAAGGCCTGAAAATCATAGAAAAAGTCACAGACCCATCACGTAATACATAAATATTCTTAACCAGTTCTATGAGACCTTTCCACAGATATACTGCTCTTTTACTTTGAATAGCGGTCGAAACCTCACATGTTTGGTTCACGGACGACTCTTGCTTTTTGTGGCCGAGGTCTCCAACATCAGAAAGATCTGGAGAACACCAACGACTATAAGATATGTATGTTCTTTAATATAGAAGAAATAACCACAATAATCTCTTGATGGGAATCAGTTTTCCTCGAATTTCGGGCTGCTGTTGTATAGGCTGAATGTTCATATTATTGTAGTGTTACAAGCCTTCAAGAAACTGATTATTTGTGTATTGCAGCATTATTTTTAAATAATACTAAAGTTGTTGTTTTAATTGTCTATTATCAAAAGAAAATATTTTCACTAACACTAATTACAAACAGCTATAAACTATTAACAAGCTTAAACTAATTTAACACAAATATTTATCTCAACAAGATTCATATTACTATTTTATATATACACATTTATATTCTACTATCACACGATGCGCGTATTTAATTAACTCGTTGTTGACTAATCTCCTCCCTTGCGCGGTGGTGATTTATATATCGCATTTAAGATTGCTGGAACGCGCTAGATTAGTCTGGTGTACGAGGTCTGGCTATTAAATAACGAGACTGCTTATTAAAAAGAGTTTTATTTTAAAAATTATTCTACAATCGAATGCTCCCCTTCAATGTACTTCCCTCCCCTCGCCACACACCGTTCCATTCGTTTTTTCCATTGGTCAAAGTAATGCTGAAAGTCTTCTTTTGTAAGAGCATTTACGAGCTCCGCCGATTTTCGCTTCACCACTTCGATCGACTCGAACCGGGTTCCTTTTAAGGCAGACTTGATTTTCGAAAACAGGAAAAAATCACAGGGTGCTAAATCAGGCGAGTACGGCGCGTGTTAGAACACTGGAGTGCCTCTAGCGGCTAAATAACGCTTCACACACAGCGCGTTATGGGCAGGTGCGTTGTCCTGGTGCAAGATCCACGACATGTTTTTCCACAACTCCGGTCGTTTCTTTCGAACTCGCTCTCGCAGTGTTGCCAAAACTTTCAAATAGTAAGTTTGGTTTACAGTTTGACCCTGTGGCACCCATTCAGTCATCACGATGCCGTTGATGTCGAAAAAAACGATTAGCATGGCTTTAAATTTTGATTTCGACATCCTTGCTTTTTTCATTCATGGCGATGCAAGAGTTTTCCAGTGCATGGATTGCCGCTTAGTTTCAACATCGTATTGGAATATCCATGTTTCATCGCAAGTAATGATGTTTTCCATCAATTCAGTTTCTTCTTCTAACCTCTCAAGAAAATCTGAGCAGATCTGTTGACGGACTGCACTCGGTGCATAAATGTAAGTGTATCTGGAGCGAAATTTATTATTTATCGTAGATTCTAAAGATATGCAGCTTATGGTGGCAAACCTTCTGAATTCCTGAGAAAATGGTTAAAACCACCAAGATGTACCATTTTTCAGTAGTTTTCTTGGCATAACTTTGTGCACAGTAGGAATTTACAAATGCACCAACAGACAAACGTTGTTCTACTTGCCGAGCCCGTCAAGATGAGCTATAGTATGTGAGTATACGATGCTTCTACGCAAAGTTAGCATTTTGACCTTTACCGCCCTGCTACGCCCAGCTTATCAATATAAGTGATGCCTTCTTCGGTCAGGACGGCCTTTATGTGTTAAAGAATTATACCTGAAAGTTTGAAGCAAATTGGAAAACATGAAATTATTCCTGTTTCCATTCAATGCAGATTTATTTCAGTTTCTCGGAGACAGCCTCTTAATACACATTATATAATGTTAAAAGGTGTATTGGTGTAATCGTTTATTCCCGAACCCGCACAGAAATTTTCTTTATCAACCCACCTGCACTGTTGAACTAACAGTGGTGGGTTGGTAACAGTAGCTTAGTCGAGTTTTCAATTTTATAGAAGTCAAATAGTCACAGAAAGTGGATGGATAAATTAGGTGAATCATCAAAGATCAACTTAGGTAGAAAGCTTATTCAGTGCTTTATATCATGATTTGGGTAGCACTTTCTGGAAGATTTCGAAAATTTAATTTGGACTTGATGGAAATGAATGAATTAACTATATTTGGACAACTGAGCTTGATTAAATTTGACTCTATAACTTACTTGTAGATTTGTATGCATTAAACATGTACTGTCAGAGTAAATATTCGCAACAAATCAAATTGTGGATGGATTTTAATATTAAAATATCGTCCAATTTAGTTTGATCTGAGGCAGAATTCGTTATGGTTGTATGTAATTTCCATTTTCAACTTCTAAGATCAAAATATAACGTCTGTCAGAACCTTCAAGTTTTGTCTTGAACACCTCTGTTAAAAACTCTAACTTTATTGCCTATACTCATGCGAACCGTATGCAGGTATATGCTGACTCAACGCGCTTAACAGTACATACGCGAAACGATTTTAGAATTTTCCTTTTCTCATGTTCGACTACCTAATTTGTATGACTCCTGCAACCAAGCAATTTTCCACCTACAACACTTCAAATCGATAAAGCTTTTTAATTATCGTTTACGTATTGTAGCTTTCTTTAAAGAGGACACACAGTTCACCATATTGTTTCATATTTGAATGAAAAATAAAATAAAATAGTTATAAAGAAACTGCAGTAAATTCAGAAATACGTATTTTGCTGTGGTGTCTTTCCAAAATCTGCTCCAACACGAAAGGTAATTTTGCCGTTTCTCTGATTTCATTACAAACTTCCTAAATCAAATTGAACAAAATACCTTTTGAATCAGATACAGAAAAGTTTGACGTTTTAGTTACCCGAACTTTACACGACCTGCAAATCTAATTACAACTATTTCGTACCTATTATGTACGGAATTTCCACCATTGTCTGCTATTACGTGAAATAGCACAAATTTATGCATTTCCAGCTCAAGCTTTTATTTGATGATTTGATTGTGATTTCTTACCAAAACCGCAGTTGCTGCTGATTTTTAAATGTTAAACTAATAAACACCAAAAATACGACTAGTAATATGGAACGTGCAGTGGACAAACAGAATTATTCGAAGGAAAAAGGTACACAAATGCAATTATCTACCAAGATTGCGTAGAAAACACAATGTGTCTTTCAAGTTTTGTACAATTCTAACCGAATGGTCTCTGGTTCCTTACTACAATCTCCTAGGGAATAGAACTCAAGCAGACTAAGCCTAAACTAAATAAATAAAACGCCTGCGCTCGTTTAGAGAATGAAACTTAAAAAAAAAAAGATAACTCGGATCTGTGAAAATCCTAAACAAGTTCCGGAGTGCATTAAATTAATTATAAAGGTACCATTCGCTTTATATTAGGCTATTTCAAGAATTTGTAAAATTGTGAGGGCAGTTGTATTGGTTGGGATATTAAACTCACTAAATTTAGGGGGATATAATTTATAGGCGCAATAAAATGATCTATAAGGAAATGTAATAACTTTCCAAGAAACTTTACCCAGTTTTATGAGTTCTATATAAGACATCGATTTATCAAAAAAGCCCTACTCTTTTGTATACATTTTTTACATAAAAGGGCGAGCGTTCAATTATTATAAATATGGAGAAAATACCGCTGAAAGCTCTTTAATTAATTTTAGGTGAAGTCCAATAAAATCAAAGAATTTTTAAGGTCGCGTTAAAAAATCTCTTCTTCCTAGGTACTTCAAATTTATGGAAATTATGTTGGGAGAATTGCAAAAAACAAGTACAATTATTATTTTTATTTTAAGAGAAAACTTTTCTCACTTATCCCAACTATTGCAGAGAAAAGCCTCTTGTACCAGACTATTCTATCATTATAAACTATAAAGCTCATTCATACGGCGAATCTCTTTTCTTTCAACAGAGGTTGAAATTCTTAAACTAAAAATTGTGAAACTTAATCTTGTATAACTCATAAGACATTTTTAATTATTGTAAACGTGGGCTATTAATGCAATAATTGCAATAGCTTAGGTTAATCTGTGATAGATTATTCATGGTATGATGTGTATTTGGAAGAATATACAGGAAGTTCATTTAGTGCGCAAAATTTTACAAAATTTTCTTGGTTACCAAAGCTACCACAGAAAAACGGCGTAAATAAAGCTACACTTTTTTTTAAATGGGATACCCTATACAGGGTTTGTGTAGCTGTCGTGATGGTACTCAGTCACATGATACTGGATGTGTGAAATTACTCGTCAATAGGAACACAAAATCCTTATGTCATTTTTGTCTTTACGCATATCGAAGGGCATTTGCTCAAGTAGAGTTTATTGGGCAAATGAAACGTCTTCTCCGTGCAGATGCGATGCTTAAGATAGATCTAAGTCGTCGTCCAGAAATAATACCCCTCCCCACACCTCCACCTATCCCAAACATGTCCTATGCGGCCGTTATCGCCATGAACAAACCCAACAAAACAATTGCTATCAAAAAACTATTAAAAAACAGACAAATACCATTTTCATCTCATCAAAAACCGGTGAAGGTATAAAATACGGCTAAGAAACCTTTACTAGAAAAATTAATCATTCCTCTAATAAAATTCCTAAATTCCTCATAATATAAACCGACACCGAAGAAGGCGCTAAAAAGATTATAGAAAACCAAGAACTAACTCAAACCCTACAGTGTAAAAAACCTAAGAAAAGGAAACCGGTTATGATTCTGTACGATGTATCGGCAGCTATACCAGAGGACCAATTAAAATTGGAAATTTATACACAAAACTTTTACCAAAAAAATAACAAAAAAGAATTTGGCGCAGAATTTAACTACAGATAGACACAGTCCATCACGTCGTAGAAGTAAGTGGGAAGATAAGAAAATTAATACTGACGCAAGGCAGACTTTATATCGGATTTTAATCCGTAAACTCTAAAGATTACCTAGTAGTGCCAAGATGCTCGAGGTCTCAAGACCTTGGGCACGTTGTCAAACACTGCAAACAAGAAAAATCATCCCGTGGACATTGCCGCGAGGATGAGCATTCAAAAGCAGAATGAAAGAAAAAATGTACCGCAAAAAATGAACAAGACTGTCCAACGCACAACATCTTAATGGAAAGAATGACACATAAAACGGATTATGGATATTAAACCCATAATCAGTAAATCAGTTATCAACCATAATACGCAACAAACCTAACAAGCAACAGATTAGTCAATGAAAAAAGCAAACATAAACCCCCATCAAGAATAATAAGAAACAGAATAAGAGCAAGAGCATATAGACAAAAGCAGAAGGATAAGAAACGGAAAATAACAAACGAAATGTAGATACAAACAGATGCAATACTAATGCTAGTGCCGAGCCGCATGAAACTCATACGTTTCCTGAACAACTCGAAACCAATGTACAAGAAAACAGCAAAAACAAGACCAAAAATCTGGAAGTTGTTTCAAAAAAAACAAAAAGGATGTGAAAGATAGTCCCCTAACAGAAGCGGAAGACATACTGGCCTCAAAGAGCAGAGTGAGCGCAGTAGAGGAAACCAACCTGACCTCGGCGAAAAAGAATTCTTAATACTCCAACCCCAACAACATCCTGGGAGAACATCCACGACAAAGCAGAAGAAATGATCAGAGTGGTAAAGGACGCCATGTTTGCCTCAATACCGCTGTTAAGGGAAACCACAACCGGCACTAACAGGGCGTGGAGAGCTGAACTAACCAGATTGAGGAGCAGAGTAAGGTGGTTACGACGTTTGTACCAGAGATCTATGATGGCCTACAGAGACTTTAAGGCCAGTTACAAACAACAAATAGTAGAAACAACTGGCTACAAGTTGGGAACGCTTTGTTGAAAGAACGATGGAAACTAACGCATGTGGCATTCCATACAAAGTCGTCAGCGATACGATCAAATCTCCCAGCGTTCTGTCAACTCTGGAAAGGGAAGGCGGTACGATGATCAAAAACTGGAAAAGGGCCGTTTAGACGCTACTCAAACACTTTTTCCAAACGGCGACTATGAAAATGAAATGATAACTTTTAGAGTTGGTGCCATTTACGGAGGACGTAGTCAGCGAAGCAATCACGACAATGAAGAAAAATGCGCCTAAACTCGATGCCATTACGACAGAGGTATTACAAGCGCTTCAAGAACAAATAACACCAACACTGTGCTGCCTTTACAATGAATGTTTGCAATACAAGGCAAGATACCCTCAATTTGGAACCAGGCAGAAGTTGTGGTCATCAAAAAGAGCGAAGATAAAGACCCCGTAAAGCCCAAGTCGTATCGACCCATCTGTATCCTCAACACCATGGGAAAAGTGCAACAGAAGCTCCTACGTAAGCTCCTACGGCATGCATATGAAATAATATGGATTCAGACCGCATCGATCGACAGAGGATGCAGTCAACCGGGTAGTCATTAGCGTTTATGGTAACAATACATAACAGGACTATTTGTCGATATAAGTGGAGAACCGTTGGATAAACCATATCCAGGCAGTTAACAAGAGGTCAACAAGGTTCAGTCTGCGATCCAATCTTCTGGGACGTGGTCCTAGAAGAACTGGACTCGCACCCTGAAATAATAAAAACTACAATAGCCTATGCGGATGACCTCTTGTTGATTATTAAGGCAAATAGCAGAAGGGAGTTAGAAAGAAAGGCAAGCAGCGCATGGAGATCCTGAAAACATGTTGTGATCTCGTCAAGTTATCTCTCTCGGCCGAAAACACCACCTCCGTACTGTTACTGAGTACTACAACGCAAGCCAACAGTAAGAGTAGGTAGCTTTACCATAAAAAGATCAAAAAACGCAAAATATCTAGGATTACAGCTTGACAAGAAACAAAACCTACAGGGTCACATAGATGCAGATCTGCCGGCACCGAGAACCACTAACCTAACACTAACTAAACACTAACCAAGTATTTTAGTATTGAAGTATTGTGAGATAGGGTCTGTATTTTTTGCTTCAATTACGGTGTATGTGTCCACACATGAAAACAAAAACGTTAAAAAAGCAAAATAAGCAAAGAAAATATTTTTGGCTACCAAAAGTGTGCCCCAGTGTGCGACGGTACCAATTTATAATTTTCTTTTCTTAAACTTTTGAGTTTTGTCAGGCCATAATAAATAAGTCACAGTTTACCTGAATTTTAAAATATCCTTTGCAGATGGTAGGTAGTGTTAGGGTCCTGCAAACACTATCAAAATGTTTAGTAGTTAGGAATCGACATTTTATAGTTTAGGACATCATATCGAACAATTAACGCTAAATGTAAACTCTGTATATTTACCGGTTATTGATCCTAATTTTAATATAAACAATACGTAAGTTTTAACTATAAAACCGACCTGCATGTTTGATGAATCCAGAAAAGAAAAAATAAAAGTTCACGATAAACGGACTGGTAGTTCACAAATTTCAACACAAGGTAATCGTGGTGGATTAGCCGCCCGTTTGTCATATCTATTGACTTCCAATAAAAAGTAAACAGTTGAATGGACGTGACAATTTTCCCATAAGTCAATGTAGGTTGGAAATTGCCACCTATGTCACCTGACTGATAACGTTGATAATTTAAATGTGTAAACTGCATGAGTAGCATAATGCGGATAACCACTAATAATTTGGTGGATTGAAACAGATTATTTTAATAGGAATGGAGTTATAGACACCAAAGCATAATGTATTTGTTGTTAACTTTTGTATGAAATTATAGGGACTTCGTCACTATAAGGCACAGGTTCCTCGACATTCCCTTTTTAGAAGTAAATGTCGCTATGTACGGACTTCTTGTTGGAATAAGATAACAAGTTATTGGTGCAGTCATGATTTGTACAAGAGAAAAAGTCATCCGAAGTAAGAACATTTTAAATAAATGAAGATAGCTTTATCTTAGATTCAATAGTGTCTAGAAGGGAACTAGTGAATGACCGCACAAACGTATTCACTTATTAGAAATATTTTATATTACGTATAATATAAGGATTATAGTTCGAAATAATTAAAATGATCACTCAGAATAATGAATCAAGATATCTTGACACTTAGCGACATTCTGTCTAATAAGAAAGGTGTCTCATGTTTCGGGCACGTGAGGAACTTTTCCAAAATACAGAATATTATGTATGTAAATTCAATACAGCTTACTGCATGATTTTCTTTTGAGTTTCGAAATCCTTCTCAAAACAATCCAGCATATTCATGGTTTTGATAACTTATTTTTTGAGCAGGCTACATTCTCAAATTCAAAATAATTTTTATTTCTTAGTAATCGTTTACTTCTGTTCAACACCCAACATTTCAATTAATGCTCTTTGAAGTTCGTATTTTTTACAAAATACGAGTTGCAGTTACTGAATTCCTTCTGTAACTTCTATTTAAGTTTAATACCCAACCTCAGTTACAATAACTTATGTCTGATCATCTGCCACCACGAAGATTGAGACGTAAATTTAAGGATCAACAGTTTTCATAATGTTTTCTATCCTAGTCTGTCTTCTTTGGATTTTGATTCAATGAACATTATAAGAGCAATGCGCATTTCTTTAGCATATGACAGCTAAGATATTATAGTACTACCAACAGTTAGTTTAGAACATTGATATGGTCTCGAATCCTTGGTGAAAGGCCTTTCTCAAGTATTACAAACAATGTTTTATTATAAATTTAGATTTTTAAGATTTTATAGATCTAGATCTAACACTAAAGATGTTTTGAGAATACAGAAAACTGAAAGAGAAACTGATGGAGAAGATCACACGGGACTCCATCTTCTGCCATCTGAACCTGCTATCAATCAGTACAAAAAACAGACTACCTATGCTAACCCCAGTTAAAACGCAGATTACCCCTTCGAATGTATTTATTAAAACGCAAATAAAATTATTGTATTTTGTAATTATTGCATTATGGTCTTGCCTATTCTAACCCATATTCTAACACACAAATGAAAGCATTGGCTGGAATAGGATTTAGATGTCTCTGTCAATTAGCTTTTTATTTAAATTGCCTACTAACCGCGGGAAGCTAAACTCTAAAATTTACAGCACCGATTCATAATTACGAGCTTTGTAAATTTTTTGTAACAGTTACCAGTAAAAACGGCTCAATTAAGTTGATGTAACAATAGTTAGCAACATGTTTAAAGAGACGGAAGCTTTTATGTGAAAATCCCCTATGCCACTCAGTCTAGGAAGTTTTTATAGGTTTGCAAGTTGTGCTACATCGAATAATCTGCTAGCTGTATAAACAAGCAAAGA
This sequence comes from Agrypnus murinus, assembly GCA_929113105.1. Lineage (NCBI taxonomy): Eukaryota > Metazoa > Arthropoda > Insecta > Coleoptera > Elateridae > Agrypnus > Agrypnus murinus. The sequence continues at coordinate 5,635,984 of OV816023.1, read as the reverse complement.
TGAAAAACCTTACACATTGTTCACGTCTATTACTCTAATAATAGAAAACCTTTTTTTGTCCTAATTATGTCTTTCAGAATATTTGGTTTTTGTGGAGCTATATGTCTACGAAAAATACATAAGTGAAGACATGTGTTTAGGTATGATAAGTTTCATATGTTTAAAAGTTTTTATATGTATGTCTAATATGCATAGGTATCAAATATGAGTAGTTATGTTAAAACATAGTTATGCAGTTATAATTGTTCCGTCCCTTTCATTTAATTAAAAATAGTTCAAATTCACTTTATCTATTATATTAATATAATTCATAAGAAATAGATAATTCTTTTTTATAAACAATTATTACATCTATCACATTTATTATTTGCACTGATAAGCAGCATCTGCATAGCAAATACATATTTACTCTATAGTTTCCACATTCTTTTCTTCTCACACCTGAGTCCAGACCGCACCTATTCAAACCCCGCCAAACTGAACATGTTTACTTATTGGCTATTAAGAGTTTGTTTGTCCTTTAGAACGCAACAAATCATTGTTATTGCATTTTAAAGATTAAACCTGTCCGTCAATTTCTTGACAATTTCCTTGACTTAGAAGCTTCCGGATGCCAACCAAACCTTTTTTATTGGTATGGGAGCGTTTTCTATGAAGACATGTGGCAAGGAGCTATGTTTTGTGATAAAGGTAATTTGAGTAAATTTATCTGTATTAACTTTAATTCTCCACTGTTTTACTCATTCTTGCAATAAGTGTAAGTGGTGTTGTAGTTTTTCAAAGGCTCTCTCTGAATTTTAGTTGATAAGTAGTTGAATGTTGTCAGAATTGTTGTATCGTCAGTGTAACTGGTAAGTAATTACCAAAACACTACTATGAGGTACTTTATGAAATGATATGTAGACAGGGTGTTATTAAACTTTACTTGCAAGTACGTACAGTAGCGATCAATAAATGTACTCACATAATAAATGTCATATTTTACCAATTAGTTTCTCATGGAAACTAAATATGTTGGTAAATTTTCAATTAACATATTTTTTTACCCCCTTGCGATGTATTTTTAAATAAAATTTGACAATAATCTTTCTCGGAAACTAATTTATTTATAAATTGGGGAAATTAGTCGGAACACAAAAAGTGAGTTCAATATATCATTACTAGGATAAGACCCGTTGAAGAATCAACGGTTCCCTTCTGGTCATGTCACTCGTCTGCTCTAACCACGAAGTAAGAAAACAGTTTTACTTATAAAAGTTAATTTTTGGGATCCGCCACCAACACTCTCCTATTTATTTTGGTATATTCTTGATTCGTGCGTCGGGTTTCGTGCGCCGACGAAAATCTACCTGAAACTTTCTGGTTTCGTGCGGAATTAAAATGATGGCGTTAATGACTTCTTATTTCGTGCGTTATTACCTGCACATGTTTACCTGATCTTATCTGAATATCAAGTATAATATCAACTTTAATATTCTACATTTCACAGAGTCAGATAAAAAGTAAGCAAGTTCCTCTCTCTTTGGTAGTTTCTTTTACTGAAGCATCTTTTGTTTACCATTAGTAGCGCTAAAAAGCAAACGGAAACTTTACTCAATTTAGAATATTGATGGATCATACAGATCTACATACCTACTTTGTTATGTACCGCTAATTTGCAATTTCCTTGAAATTCATAAAATAACTAAATTTGCAATGTGAAACAGCAATTCATAATATACAGGATTTAAAGAAACACTAATATGGGAAAACCTTACTTTCCTTAAGTGTCGATGTGGATGCTTTGTAAATTGACATCTGTTAAAGCTGATACATTTTTATTCTTAATATCAAATAAATTTCTTATTTATATGTACTTATCCATTATTATTTCCCTTTTATTAATTAGGATCTAAAAGTAGTTAAAATAAATAGCTTGAATTTAGAAAATCAATATAATTGATGAAGCAATCGAACTGGTTTAAAAAAAATCACAGGACTGTTTAAAAAATTATGAGAATAATTATTTACTCGTATCTGGTCTAAACTAATAATTTTTATAATATGTACTTTAGATTTTTGTATTTAGTGTGAAAACATACATGAATAAAATACTGAAAAGAAAATCAACAATTTGTATGTAGAAATCTTATTTTAAAAAGTATCCAAAGTCAGCAGGTAAATTTTGGGTGAGCGCAAGAAACCAGAAGTCATTAGTACCTAACTTGATTGTCCATCTGGTTGACGCACGAAACCAGAAGATTTTACAGTTCCGCACGAAACACGACGCACGAAACACTAACAAATCTTTATTTTAGTAGTCCTTAACCCCTACCGTAAACAATAACCAGTTTATATGCATGCATACTTGAGCAAATTGTTGAATAACCTTGACGGACGAACGAACATACGGACCAACGAATGGACATTCCTTAATTGAATATTTCGTCGTACACAAGGTTTGTCGTAACCTTTTCGTTTTTGATTCCTCTTCTTCTTTCTCTCTATCATTTTTCTTTCTCTCCCTGTCAGCCTCTTTATTTCCGACCTTTGTACGTCTATTTCTGTTATCTTCGAACCTTTTCTTTTTCGATTCCTTATCTTCTTCCTCTGTAGCATTTTTCTTCTTTCCCTTGTCAGCCTCTTTATTTTCGACCTTTGTGTGTCTATCTGTGTTATCCTCCAACCTTTTCTATTTTTGATTCCTAACTTTCTTTATCCCTGACTTGTCTCTTTCTTTATTGCAATCAATCTTCTCTTGGGCCAGACTCTTCTTTGTCTCTCCATCTCGCTTTCTGACTTGAATCTTTTTGCCCCTAATTGTTGTTGATTTCCTCCTTTCGAACAAACCCTCCGTCTTCTAAACCTTCTTGACGTGGTGTTTCAATTTCCTCCAGCACCTCAAAGTAACCCTCTGAGAGTCTCCATGAGAAAAGTAACCTTTTTGCGTGGAGGTCAATTTGAACCTGAGGTGTAGTCTGATAGAAGAGGCTGCCGTCCTTCCACACTTCAAATACAAATGGGAAGATTTGGGTAGCTGCAATAACTTCACACAGCAAGCCAGAAGTCCCACCGAGGCCCATCTCTGCACGGTATTCGGTAGGAGTTAGGTAATTATCACCGCCGGGAGTCGAATTAAGGACCTCAAACTCTTTCCAGTTGTTGCACACGTAGCCGACAATGAGGTCCCTTACCACCTTGTTAAACACACACAACAAACCTAACTGTTAAACACACAGTGTGCGATAGCTCTAAATAGACAGTTCTTATGGCCACTCATTGACACAATGCGATGGGAGACTTTACCGTCTTCCATTGTCAGTTTTTCCATTGTAGTAATCAAATATTAACAACTCCGTAACAAAGTTTGCTAAATCCAAATCCGAAGTAACAAAGTTCAGGTGAAAACGAACAATCCAAAATAGAAAACCAAGTTCAAGTCAATTCCGTAAGTAAGTTTCATAAATGCAAATCCGAAGTAAAAAAGTTCACGTTAAAACGGTCTAAATAAACTCGCCCGATGTTGCGTCGCTCCTTATACAGTGTGTTCCAAAAATGTGTTTATACAAATGGAAAAAAGGTTTATCGTACATTTCACAAAAAAATATTCTTGATAAAAAGCTCTGCATGACTTGTAGATCCATAATCAAATACAAAATTTTTAAAACATTGGCTGGAATACAGGGAAAATCAAAATCATAATTTGGAGTGAGAATAAAATACGTTCAAACTGTAGTGGAGAGCAAAACGTCCATTGAAATTGTTATTAAGTAGCAAAAAATTACGCACACTTGCAGATAAAAATTAAAAGATAATTTTAATAAACACGTCAGCAATTGTTAGATTAATGCGCAGTACGAAACATCGTAAGATCCCGTTCATAATAAGCGCCTGATTTTGTGTTACTCATCCTTTTTAAACACGTTCTTGATAGAGTGCTTTGGAATATCATAACAATTTCAATGAACATTTTGCTCTCTACTACAGTTTGAACGTATTTTACTCTCACTCCAAATCATGAATTAGGTTTTCCCTGTATTCCAGCCAATGTTTTAAAAATTTTGTACTTAATTATGGATCAACAAGTCATGCAGATCTTTTTATCAAGATTTGTTTTGTAAAATGCAAGATAAACCTTTTCTCCATTTGTATAAAACATTTTGGGACACACTGTATATGAACAGAACAACGCTCCTAGCGAAAGAAGTGTCGCCTTGTAGCTCAGGATGTGCTACTCCAAACGAATTTCTATTTTCCTTAATAATAATGTCAATAGGATCAGAACATGTAACATTGTAACTATAATTTAAAATAATCACATTTGATTCATAATTAACAATGCCTTTCTTAGTAATTACTAATAAGCCCCAAACTCTTTTTGCTCAAATAAATGCTATAAAAACACATGCGCTGGCCATTTTTCTAAATAACTTTAAACAAATGGCAAGCGTGCTCAAAACATAATATAGTTATTTTAATTATATATATGTAGTTTTTTATTATATTATGTATTTTATATTAGCATAATATATGTTGGAAAATCAACTGCGGGCGTGTGGAGGAACCGCAGTTGCGAACGCGCCATCGTTGGCAATCAGCGTGCCGCCATTAACTTTGTAGTTTTTGTAAGACCAGTTTTTGTAAAAACTGTTGAATTTCAAGAACCAATGAATACATTTTGATGCCGTTTGATACCTTGTTTCTTAGAGAATGTTTCTATGTAGACAGATTGCTCAGAAGATCTTTCGGGAGTCGTAATGAGTAATGAGCAAAGTGTGAAATAAGTAATTAAGAAGAATGGCTCAAATAGGGATAAAACGCATTACGCTGCAAAAATGATAAGAGATAAAGGCAAACTGTAAGCGAACGAATTGTAGTTCTCAAAAAGATCTATAAAAAAGTTCAGGACAGCATATACGTATCTCTTACAGATTACTCACAGTCACGATTTTTATAATAGTTATTTTTGCGGAAAACATGCCCCTGGATGAAGTGCCGGTAATTTCTGTATTTTTGTATCTTCAGAATTGTGTTTTTTAGTATTAAAAATATACTCATGCAACCCTTTGGGCTAAGTCCCACCTATCTGTAAAATCTCAGCTTCCTAAGTCTTCTAGTTTTCGAGATGTTTTTCGGTGGACATCGGACACCGAGCATCGGACATCAGAACTGGCTATTATTATATTAGGAGATGAAATTACAACAAAAAACACAAATTATTACAGAAAACAAATAAACAAGAAATCAAAATGAGTGTAGACAATTAAAATAAATTTATTTAATATTTAATAGGCCCTCCTATATTTTTTATAACAATTTTTCTGTTTACATATTTGTAATTTTATACGTTTTTACACAAGAAAATTTAAATTACAACTCTGAAAATTATATAGTATATATAGTACTATACCTTACTAAAGAAAGATTACCACAAATTTGCTCAACCTTGCACACATCTGTATTAACGCAACACCAATTCATTTAATTTTTTATTAGGTAAGTACATTTCATTGACCGCTACTGTATCTTGCATGCATGATTTTAGAAGAAGATAGAGTTGAAAAAGCAAGTTTGTCTGCCCTTCGTGCCAAACTTTATCAAGGACTACTATATAGTAAAGCAGCTGCAAACATTTTCTTCTCTTCTAGGATTTCCTTAATTTTGTTTACTATTCTATGACACTGTTGTATTGTGGAATGTTTTCCAAGTTAATGAATCAGAAATTAGGTTTTCTGTAGGCACTAGTTCTTTAATTCCGTTAAAGAGAAGTTTTTCGAAGATATCCGACATTATGGTTAAAAGACTCAAAAGATGTAGCTTTGGTTGTATAGTTTACCAGGCTTTGGAACCATAACAATTTGTGCAAATCTCCATTGAATAGAATGATAGCACCTTTTAACTGGAAGGCATGGTCGACAGGGAGTGTAAAGGTAATTGTTTTTCTTCATTTGATCGTACCCAAATACCATCTGGTTTTCTTATGAGTGGCACTGTAATTATAGGTCTTTTTAATTTGTTTGTCGCTTTCGATAACGAATGATCATCAGGTGTTAGACTAGTAATATATTGTTAGATTGTGGCATTTCGGACTTCCTGTATAACTGTATAAACTCTGAGTGTAAGTCGATTCAATTCAGTTTTATCTAGTCTAGTTCGCTACCTAGCTAGTCTAGTTCACGAGTTTTTCGTTTATATTGTAGAATACTTTTAATATGTAGCGGTATGTTACGAGTTTCCAGCATTATCTTATTTCTTACTGGTATTGATTACTATAGCGGAATGCAAAACGCGACTTAACTCTTCAAAAGCCAAACGCCGACGTCTCGTATTATGTATGTCTCAAAAGTAGTATGATCTCGCCTGTTGAAAAGATGGTATCTGTTTGTTTTGGCATCGGAAGTATGCAGTGTTTGGAAATTAACATTATCATTCGTACTCGTCTCTTTTTGAAGCTCTTCACTGAGAAAAAGACTTTCTTATAGTTAACAAACATGCTAATTTAAGCTCAATTTGTTTAAAAATACTATACCATATTTAAATGCCATATTAGCTACTTAACGTTATGTGTTCATAAAAAAAGGTAAATTATCTGTTATTAAATATTTCTTAACAGTTATTTTATATATTATAAAGTGCAAACTTGCAAGAATCGGTTGACGGTTGCTGGCGTCCATTCCTTTGGATGTTTTACACGTGCCCACTGCTTGGAGTATACGCAATGCTTTGGGTAGGTTTATTTAATAATAAGTGGTGAATTGTGATTGTGAATGTCATTAATTTAGGTGCGTTACTGTGTAATTATAATCTATTTGTAGCTTTGAGAGTGCAATAAAAATTAGATTTGTTCTAAAACTGTTTATATTTTTCTGACCGGGGTCATAACCACCGCTTTGAATTTTCATGCTATTTTTTGCGAATATATTACTATTTGCTGTTTTTCCTTTGCGCACATATTTAAATCCAAGTAATATAGTAACTATTAATTGATCTTGAATTTATTGTTAAGTAAATACACTAACTATTACTTTATACAGATTTACCTCACAAACTGCTATAGTAACTTCTACTATGTGGTTATTTAGCAGATAAACTACTGGAATAAGTACTACTATATCTTTATTTTATCAATAAATAATTGTAGTAACTAATATTATACACTTTGCATGTAAATTAATTCATTAGAATAAATTCACTAAAATAGATGCTAAGGAATATATTGGTTAGTAGGTAACTTGGCGTATTAATATTGAATAGATTGTTTAACAGTTAACCAATATTGTATAAATATTATAAACTAATTTTATGTGTACAATAGAACTGTTTTAACAAACTAATTTATTTAAATATACTTTTGTACAGTGATAACAGATAACTTACTACATTTTCTTCTAAAAAAGCATTCTCTCCGCCGTATCCAAAATAATAATTTATTCGCGGTAAGCGTTTATATTAAATGCAAATAAATCTTTTTCTCAGTGTTGTCATGAAGACAGGATATTATGCCAAATAATGTTTCATCACCATACTGTAAGTTTCATCACCATAATGTAAGTTTAAGTCTTTTACAGATTTACGATGGTTTTACTGGCAAGAAACCACAATACTATACACTAGCGGCTAAATTACCGATTGAAGGTCGTGTCATTAGCATAAGCACAGTGTAAAGCAGTATAGCTTATCTCTGCATCGAGTAGTGTTCAGTAAAGTTTAGAAACATTATTATACTCTAATCACTTGACACAGTGATCTTGAAAACTGGTTCAATCCAGGAGTAACCGTTGGTGTGATGTTACTGATAGTATTTGCTACCCATCGAAGATAATTCAAGAACACTGACAGTTATACATATAACGTTAATTACAAAAAATATGTCGCTTTCCTATTAACGCAGCGGCACTTTTAGAAAATTAAAAGCATTTCCTTAGATAGTGAAACTCAATTACCAGATTAACACAACAATGCTCTTTTGCAATAGCGTGAGATATTAACGTCCATTGTGCTGTTATCAAACAGGTATTTTATTGCTAACTGAGAGTTTATGATCCTCTAAATGCCGTAACTTGAAATAAAAATTACTAAAATACTTCAGAAAATAGATGTATACGTCTTTGACAAATATCCATTATTAATCTTTTATTGAAGATTTTGAAGGTCACCGTACCCAGTATTAATTACGTGACTCTTCCAATGATATATTGACAACTTTCACAGTATAAAAAATTTTTACTATTAATAATAATATTAGCTTTCATTAATCATTCATCATCGTGTTTTTAGGTTTCGCTGTGACTTTTCCTTATCTACGAAAAATAAAATGAACATTCTCACCCTTGAAAGTTTCGAATATTTGGATTGAACTGAACTTTAATTAAAAAACAAGACTTCCGAAATTAATTTGGTTATTAAAAGAAAGGAACTCTTTTTAATCAAAAATTCAATGTATCTTTCAGGATTGATGTTTATTAAAAGTATTTTAAAATACTTTTAATAAATCAACAAATTCTATAGTTCTGGCACAAAAAGCTATAAAATTCTAACACTCTTCGTCTGCAACTGACATTTCAATGACCCTTTATTTTAATTAAAATTTTGTAGCGGTTTTTCATGGAGATTCAAGTGAAGACTTCAACTTATTAGTAGCTAATGTCTATTTTAATTAAAAAAAAAACTAACTTACATTTGTTGAAAGACCTTCATTCTATTAAAGTGTAACATCTGAAAAACTCAGCGCTTAGTAACTCACCTGAAACAGACAATAAAGATAAATCTTAATTTAATATGGACAAAAATAGTTTCGTTAACATTAGTATATAATTTTATTGATTTATTAATAAGCATTTTTAATTTTAATCATTTTAATCATTATGAACTTTTTGTTTATCCAAGGAGGCCCTAAGTCAACGCATTACTACAACTCAGCATTGTGTAAAAAATATATGATCTATAACCTTACATGCCGCAAAATGGTAGAAATGTTGAATAGAAAAGCGATATATATTTGACCAAAAATAAAAGGGCATCAGAACAGCTATAAGAATGTGCACGTGCAATTATTTCTACGGCTGAGATAAATACATCGCAATCGCTGTTGAAAAAACCAAATAGATCACCACAGAGTATTGCAGTGAAAGCAAAAGTAACAATGCACGGTCAAAATAAAAATAAACCAAAAATAGAAAATGAAGAGATATCGAATACGAAAATACGGTAGGAAAAAAGCAGCAATCAAAGACAAATGAAGAAATCAAATATAGTAGCAGAAAACAAGTTAATGAGCAAATCAATATTAAAAAAGCTAAATCATAGATGAGTAAGTTCTGCTACATAAGGTCTTTGGTTCTTATTAAGGATCTACAGTACGTTGGTACGTAGTACGTCTACAGAAATGTATGATCCTTAAAATGCTTTTCGCGCTATACTCTAGATTCAGTTATTTTTTTTCAAATTTGCACACCCTAGTTGAACCAAAACAAACAAGAAGGTCCATTCTATCCCCGTGTTTTTCTGATTTGAGGAAAAATCTTTTTCATGGAAAAGAATTTACAAACAAAAACAGAAAAATTGAATGATTAAAAAAAATCCTAAAATATTAACTAAGCGTAATTCTGAAACAAGTCAAAAACACTCGAGTAGTTTCGTACTTCACTTTGCATTTTGTTTCATTTTTAAAAATGAATTAATAAGATCAGGCGACGAATAATAGGAAATCATTTGCTTGCATTATTGGCATGAAGAAAGACCACTGTGAACACTACATTTTCTAATATCAAACGTGGTCCTACTCTAGAGGCATGCGCGCAATATTGTTTCGCGCATGGCTGTAACCTGGTTCTGATATATTTTTTTAAATATATATAATAATAGTCCCCTTTCGCAGGCCACGAAGGCCCATTGGGGGGTTCATAGCAGGGCAGGCCGCTATCTCTCGAGCCGTACGGCACTCAAGCGTGGCAAAGTGGCTAGCTCTACGCACCGACCGCCTATTATTACCCCGGGAAATGATTTCCCAGATACTCATTTTTACAGGCTGAGTCGACCTGGAAGCCTTAGATAATTTAAAAATGCCAATGTATTACCCTGAGATTCGAACCCAGGACCTTAAGCTTGCTAGTCAAATGTCATGCCCACTGAGCTACCTCGGCTTCTTTTTTTAAAATAAAGTTATGAAATATTTAATATATTTTATAAATAAACATTTGTTTTAATTCCAGAATTCATTTTTAAAACATTTTTTCTGTAGGGGAGGGGAATACAACTAATTTCACTAAATATAATCTACAATTATTACAAATCATAATGTATGTGTCGTTTTTTATATACCATTATACCTGAGTGCCTGGCACGCTACATATAACTACAAAGTTCTAATAACAGTTTGGGTAAAATTTGTTTTATGAAATACTTAATATATTTTATAAATAAACAATTTTCTATAAATATAATATTTATAAAAAGGAATAATTACATAAAATTTTATAGTCATTGTTTAAATTATGTATATTTATGTTGATTGAAAATAAAACTAGACGATTAAACAAATGGTATTAGTATTTAATTTTTTTTAAGTGTTAGCGGCCCATCAACTTCTATGGTTATTAGCCGCTTTACAAGTTTTGTACAAAACTTTGTCAGATAATATTTCCTGTGATGTATACAAAAATGTATATATATATATATTAGTACGTAAAACATGGATTTAATAAAATTCACATATAACTAGACAAACGGTATAAGGAACAGAGGAGAGATTAAACATGAGGTTTAGGGCAAAGAATAGACTGAGTACAAAACAAGTATACGTTAAAATAATTGTATATATAAAATTTGTAAATAAATAGAGTTGTAGATAATATGTAAAAGATGTATAGATAAAATAATTAAGTAAATATATATTGCGGTGTATTTAACTAATAAAAATTGCGCCACGTTCGGGGCAAGCATAAGATATATGCGATGATCTGTAAAAGTAAAATAAAATATGTCCACCGTTCCAAATATAAACATAAATTATTTACGGTGGATTAAAATGAGAATACACCACAGATGTTTTTCTTTATTCCACTCAGCTAGCTCAGGTTTGCTCAGTAAAGCATAAATTATTTGAATTACGAGACTCTTATTAATTCTTATGCCTGGAAAGGAAGAAGAACTTATGTTGTAAACACTGAAGCTCCTGCAAGCTGGACAACCACTGCTAAACTCTGAATTCAAAATAAAAGAACACTGGATGCTTGTATTTGCATCAATTAAACACATATATAAATTTGAAAACACATAAACTTTATTTAACGAACAAAATACAAATTCGAATGGAAAGTCAATGTAAAAAAAATGTTATTCAAACTAATACAATTAATAATTGAGAAATAAATTCTCAGGCTTGCTCAAACGTTATTAATAGTTGTAATGGCCTGACATAGGGCCAATACGGTCATTCATTTGAACAGACCAACACAAAACAAAATTTATTTATAAATAAAACTGTTTATCAAATAAAAATAAATTTAAATTTAAAGAAATTTAGTTGTTTTATTTAATTGAAATGAAATAAATTCTCAAAAGAACCTAGTGAACTAAACCAAATAAACTTATATTATTAAGGATGAACTTTATAAGTTACTTATTATTAATGAGATTAACAAAAACCATTTATTATGACCAACCTGGTATGTTACGAAATAATTTCCGTTTTATATAATAATCCTTTAGTGGTAACACTGCTGTCATACGCATCAGCTGATTTTCTGTTTTTAAAATATCGATACAAGATCGATGTCAAAAATAAATCCACCTAAATTTATTTAAACAATCACGTTCACTTTAAATAATTGTGGAACAACACTAATATCTTCTTTTGATTCTTGAAATTGTTCAGGTAACACCTTAGTTTGATTCTAACTTAATAAACCAATTAATGCATATGCAAGTTCCAGCTTAAATATTGATCCAAAATTAATCAATTTATGATCAAAATGTCCAGCATACAGTACTCCAAGCACTTATGTACATCAAAACAATGGTGAGGAAAAATAGGATAAGAGTCAATAAGAGTCACAATGATACGAAACGACAGGATTAAAACCTTCAGTAATTAAGAATGGTCAGAAATTTTATAACCAAATTCAAAAATTAATTGTATTATATAAGTCATAACAAGATTGACCTAATTTATTTGTTTACAGTTAATTAACAACGTGAAACTGAGCTGGTCCCCTGGAAAATAGAAAAATTTACCTAACGTTAAACATCGTAAACTCTAAAATTGAATAAGAAAATTACTTCTTCCTTGCAAGTGAGGAAACCGTCCCAAAGTGTAACTTGGGTTGCATAAACATATTTATGATCAAGCAATCTAACTAATTGATATCCTTTTTCTAAAAATGTGATCTATTTATTATGCATAAGAAATCTAGGTTATGTTTGCATGAAATTTTTATTAATTTAAATATTAATAAACCTAACTGTGGTCCTATACATAGCCTTTATATTAATTATGCCCATGACATAACATGTCTCTCTTTTAATTTAAATCTGATATATAAAATGTTTGCTTTGATGTTTCCGTTCTGTCGTTGATAAAATTTTCAATAAGGTGATTTGATATCACCGCAATATGTTTAAAACATGTAAATAAAATAAATAAATACATAAATAAATAAATAAATAAATAAATAAATAAATAAAACACTGCCTTCATTTTCAATTGATAGAATTTCGATAATATTATTTTTAAGAGATGTTCTTAAACGAGCTTCATTGTAGGTAGGACAATCCACTAGTATGTGCTTTACTGTCAGTTGATTTTGACAATGTTGGCAGATGGGGGGTTCGAGACCTTGTAACATGTAGGATGACGTTAACCTAGTGTGTCCTATACGTAAGAGGGTGATCATTGTTTGTTTGTGGCGTGTTAAACGATTTTTCTTAGATGGATTTATTAATGGTTTTATTGTTTTGAGTTGTGTGTCAACTTGGTCCCATTTTAATTACCACAGGTTTAAAACTTTCTCTTTTAAATAATCTTTCAGATCCTTCGGCCGAATGCGGATATTCTCTAGTTGGTCATGTTCCACAGCAAGTTTGGATGCTTCATCTGCTTTCTCATTACCCTGGATTCCTACGTGGCCAGGTGTCCAAACTAGAGTTATTTCTTTTTGTTTATTATAGAGCCAGTCAAGTAACGCTTGTATTTCCTGAACTAAAGGATCGAATGAAAATCTATTTGATAACGCCTGCATAGAACTCAGTGAATCTGTACAAATTAAAAACTTGGATTTATTAGAAAATTCTATACTATGAAGCGCTTGCCATAGTGCATATAACTCTGCTGTAAATGAACTAGCGGCTTCATGTATCTTCCAGTGATATGAGCCGTCGAGGATGATAAAGGCACTACCAACTCCCATTTCCGACTTGGATCCGTCTGTATATATAATTTCGGCGCTAGGATAGTGATTTAAAATATTTTTAAACTGATTAAGAGATAGTTTGGGATTAACATCTTTTTTCCCTCCTTGCAAGCAAGAGAGGTCCATTTGGGGTAGGTGCATTCGCCAAGGTGGTACTTCATAATTTCCTGTTTGATAAACTGACTGCAATGTTTCACTGAGTTCTTGCAGTATGGCATGTAGACGTATGCCAGCAGGACGAGTTCTAGTGGGTCTAGCCATGTATAGCGTAGTTTGCACTTCATTAAATAGCAAAGCATGGTTGGGGTGTCGTGGTTGAGCATATATGTTTATTCCATAATTTATAAGTAAACGGTACCTTCGATATTTCAACGGTGGTACTCCCGATTCGCAGTACAAAGATACGGTAGGGCTGGTTCTAAAAGCTCCAAAAGCGAGTCTTACACCCGTCGAATGGATTTGGTCCTTTTTTAGTACTTTTAAATGTGATTGACGGGCAGCACCGTATACTATCGACCCATAATTCAATTTTGATAAGATTATACTTCTGTACACGTTTAGAAGTATGCTCCTATCTGCACCTCATTTCATGCTAGATAAACACCTAACAATATTTAGTCGCTTCTTGCAACTGGCTGCTAAGTTTTGAATATGAGGGCCCCAAAGTAGCTTTTTGTCGAAGGTTACTCCTAAGAATCTTACTTCTGGTTTATTTGTTATAGGGAGACCTTTTATTGTAAGTTGAGGATTTTGATGACAGGATGTCAACCTGCAGAAATGAATACATTGTGTTTTCAACGTGAAAAAACGAAAAATTTTATAAAAAAATTTATACTGAACTTGAACCTTGTGATTCTACATTTTTCGATGGTACATACACTATGGTGGTATGTATTAAATAATAGAGCGTCTTTATGTATTTGTAGATTAATGTTGTGAAGTCTTGTATACAAATTACCACCGCAAAATTGTTTTTTAAATTGAATTGTTGAATTGAAAAAATGTTAATTGAAATTTTAATTACAAATCCAGCGCGCCCTTTACTCGGCTATGGTCGCTGCTGTCATACCTTTCTTCTTTAATGAATGTCTATCATAGTTTTTGTTTACTTAATTACTTTCAATTCTTTTTTATAATATTACTAATTAAAATATGTTAATTTATCAATTAATTAATATTAAATCATTTACGCATGTAAAATATGGTCTGCAATCTGAGATTTCATGCATTGCGGTGTTGGAAAAGAAAGGAAATGAGTGGGGAAGAACTAAATGATTCCCACCACTCAATATGGTCATGTAATTTTAGCAAACGAATCCATCCACATTACGGAAGATAATTTCGAGGTTATGTCCAAAACGATGAATCCTTGTGCGTACTATGGACCCTTAAAATCTCGCTCAACTGACTATAGTTACTCTCGCCTGAAACTACGGTTTGAGTTCTGCCATCACGAGAGCTCGATTTCCATTCCACGGCATTTGCTGTTTTGCATTTTTAGAGGAGGTTACTGGTATTAAACAATCAATCTCGTATGCCTTGTACGTGGTATTGAAAAAACTGATAAAGCTTTCCAATGTTCTGGGGCATAAAATAGTAAAATTAAACTATTTTTACTTGAATTTGCTTCCTTAAAACAAGCTGCCAATTACGTTAACTCTTGGTAATATCGTTACGTATGCAAACATATTTGCATATAAATTCAACTGTAATTATGAATTTAGTAAACAACTTCTAATAATAGTGATAATGGTGTGTAGTTGAGTCATTACTAGATGAAATGGAAACGCAACTCAATTGAAGCGTTAAAACTGTTTACAAAGCTTGTTAGGCTGTTTGTTTATGAATGATCATCGTCTTCTATATTGTTCTCCCTGCCAGTTTTGTGCGTATTTGTTAGATTACATGTTGCTTGTTTGATGTGGCTCTACCTTGCCTTTTGTCTGATTTACTTACAGATATGCTCTTACCATTTCGAAAGATTAGTTTTCGCTTCCTCAGAAGATATAGATATTTACTTAGGAACAGTATTTATGATGGCGGAAATAAACAGAAAGGGTAAACTAACACGATTCTCACATTTATTAGACGTGGGTATAGCAGAATCCAGGAAATTTCAACTAATCTGAAACTCCTCAAATTTACCGAAGTTTGGAATCTGTTTAATTAATTTATTGTTGTACAAATCCATATTATACCTTTCTACCAATACGAACTAATGTTTTGGAAATCACCGTAAATTTGCGCAAACTATAACATAACGCGCTTGGGAACTGTAAACTTTTAATTCCGTATATGCAGAACTATAAAATATTTGATTTATATTGAAACGAGAAAATAAATCGAAGGACCGACAACTTTTCTCTAGGGGTTTGCCAAAAGTTTCAACCTACTTAGTTACGCGCACCAGAAACTATGAAAATTTCTCTGCGAATGACGGATGCAATCTCAGAAGTAAACCAATTTACTTCTGAGTGCAAGGGAAACTTGTGTATTTGATATGGAAATCTTCGTTCGGTTCAATAAAGAACTAACTGTCTTTTTTCAGATAAAGTATAATTTGGATTGAACATACAGGCACTTAAACTTCTTTCTGTTTTCACTTGAACTATTTCGACTAATTCTTCTTTAAAGTAAAGGTCGCTTTAAGGTTTTCCAGAGCGCATTATTTTTCTTGTAACTTTCAGTAGAGAAGTTCTGTGACAAATATAACGGGGTAAAAATGTGTTTAATATAATGCAGTGTTGAAATAGTGTCTACATTCTTAACAGCTATTTTTTCGAATTGGATGATAGTTAATACTTACTAAATAAATCTTTTTAATGGAACTATACTCTACTTACTATTTACAAGGTACTACTTACCGATTTGGTAGATTGATCATTCTTACAGACTTTATCTAGACTATAGACATTAAATAGCCTTCGTTGTGTAGAAGTTAGTGTGCTAGTCTCTCACCCAAGCGGCCCGAGGTCGACTCCCGGTGCCTGCAAATATGGTTTCCATAGTTCAAAGCATTCTGCAGTTTCCCTTAGCTGCAACACAAATGTGGGATTTGTGCTATCACATCTGTACGTCGGCGGCTGCAGCCAATGGTACGATGGGCCTGTATAATATTCATCGCCCCTCCCTCCCGCGCCAGCTTCATAGTTTCTGGGTTTTCAGGTTATGAGTAGTAGTCGTTATTATTATTATTATTATTTTATTTTTTAATCTCAGTTTTTACACTGGTTCTACAATGAGGTACGGCTGCGCCAAGTACTCCCATTGGACTCCTCGGAACTTTCTGACCAGTCTTGTATTCAGTAGTCGGTAATTCCGCATCAACTGATGCAATTTTTTGGAAATTTTGGCTATAACCCTCTTTGATTTTCAAAATTGGCACAACTGTTATACTCCTAAACATAAGTAAAAATCTAAAATATTTTATTTTTAATTCAGGTGGTTTTTGAGTTGTGCCCTTCTTAAAAATATAATATTTTAGATCTTTACTTATCTTTAGAAGTATAACAATTGTGCAAAATTTAAAATATGTCAAAGAGGGTAAGTTGCAACTCATTGGATCACTTGACATGGAATTACCCATCGCCTTTTGCATGTTCATATAAATAGCAGACCAAAGCTTTTGATACTATTATGCAAATATTTAGGAACCACTCCAGTTGTAGATATTACGATAGGAACAACATGCGCATGATTCTTCTTCCAGATTTTAATGATTTTTTCCTTTAGACTGTATGTTATTAGTTGATATTTTAAATTTGGTGGATGGTACTAGCGACTTGGTTGTGTCGATAAAGATAATCTGTTTGGCTTAATCAACTGCACGCCCCATTCGTGTGTTGTATAATTTTAGATTCATTCTTACATCTGTCGTCTTGCATTTGCGAGTCTTTGACAATGTACTTCTGGTAGTTTTTAGTATTTATAACCTGATCCTGTACGGCTATAGAAAACCCTTCTGTTTCCGGGAAAGATTCCCTATTTCTAAGCCATGCGTGACGCTTTTTTGTCGACTTCTAATCTGCTTAGGTCATGAGGATGCCTTCCATGAAAGGTCATGCTTTTCCATTCTTCCATCTGTTCTGCAAATCTTCAAACATCTTCATTCGGTTGGTGTGGTTTCTCTCATGAAAATATATGCGTATGAGTCTTAATTAGTTGTTGTGTAAAATTCCTTTTCCACGCTCTTTTCTTGGTAGCGTTACTCTAAGTGTTTTTGAGTGTTTGTGGTGCTTTCTATGATTTTGTAATTCTGTGCGTATTTTCCGGTGAAGCTCTCTAAGTCTGTTTCGGTCCAAGATATAACACCAAAGGAATACAGCAGTACCGGAACAGCGAAGGTGTTGCTGTTGTATTCTGGCTGTTTAATTCAGTTTGGTATATTCTGGTCAGCCTTGTGAAGAATTCAGTTGTTAACGCTTTCTCGATTTTCGAAACCCATGTTACGTGCTAATTTCGTAGCACCCTGTATAGCTATGCTTTTGTATTAAGTTGTATAGCGTTTAGGGATTTTTGCATTTTCTCTCCTTGTAGTTGCCATTTTGTTGTGGAACTAATTTCCTTTTTTTGATAAGAGATTGTCACTTTTTAGTTTGATCCTCTCGTGAAGCTAGAAGTTCCTTGAAGAACCGTTTCGTGGACATCGCCGTTTAATTAATCTTTTACTTTATGTTAGGTTATGGGAATTGCCTTAGTGCAGATTTGATGATTGATTGTGGCGTTAGTTTTCCGATTTAGTTTATTGGAAGCCGTTTATGGGATATATTTCCACTTGTTCTTTTGAGGTTATGGAAGCACACCTTTTCGTAAGTTTATCGATTAACTTTTCTATCATTCAGTCTCTTATACTTAATTCTTTCGATAGGTTTTTATGTATAATCGTCGTTATATGCAAGCGATATAAATCTCTCTTAAGGTCAACTTTCATCGAAGGTATTTATAGAGTGTTGTGATGGTCATTCTGTTAATTTGATTTATTTGTTACAGACCTTTTATTTTTTTCTCTAAGTTTGGGTTTATCCTTTACTCATTTTATTACTTGCCGTATAACAAGTATACGTTGGATATTTGGGTTGTTACAAGACCATTACGCAGACCTGGTTGCTGTTGTCGGGATCACGTTAAGTTCGAGCTTTGGTGACGTTCCTCTTCAGCTCTAAGAACAGACACCGTAGCGTGAGTTGGTTATAATATAGCAACTGGTTACAACAACAGTAGCGTTTGACAACTCTTTATTGTATATAAAACATTTATGTATATTTGTATATTATGATTTTATGTTAAATGGTTTTTCACCAGTGTGCGTGTAGCACTCATTTCTAGATATCTGCTTCATATTTATAATTCTATCACATACCATTTATTGTATGATATTGTGAAGAATATTTGCGAGTGTGTACGTATGTCTTTGCTCCGTAATAGATGAATAGCTCACTACTGGAGCTGATGATTGCGCAATCTGATTGGTACCTGTAGTCTCGTTAAATTTTACCGTGCCCTTTGCTTATTGCTTTTGTGACTTTAAATCAACTTTAGAGTAAGTAATCGCGCTCGCTTTAATCTCCTTTTCCCTTGCAATTTGTGTATAGCATTCAATAACCACTATTCAATTTTTACCAAGGTTATTTCTCATTAAATAATTTGCCCTACTTGATAATTTGAATTAATTAACTAATAATAAAGCACTGTATATAACTTACTTGAAGATTTAATTATTTATATGTGTGGTGTCTGGAGTTTATATTTTCAGCTATCAAGGAGTCTTTATTGGGGAAAATCGACCACATTGGTAGTAGTCGCAAGTGTGTTGTTCTTTTCAGATTTTGTCGGTCAATACTGTAGCTATCTTAGACGATTCTTGGCGCCCATTACAGAAGACCTTTAGTGAGACCCACGACCTCCCACTAGTTAGCTGGCAGCCGACAGATTTAACTGCGGTTAAAGTTTGTTACCGTTTCCCAATAAGCAGTCCCCATTTTGTTGGTAACACCCAGATACTTATATGTTTTCGCTTCGTTTATTAGTTTTATCACTTCCTGTTGGCCTATATTATTATTATTTCAATGAGTATATGCGATAAACAAGTTAAAAGAATTAGTTTTGCATTTTTATTTGCCTCATTATTGAAGTTGTGTTTTACGCCTTGCTTATTCATTATAACATGCTGTCTATAGACAAAATACCTCAGATTCCAATTCTGTATAGCTGCTTAGCTATTATAGCACAGTAGGATTAGAACTAAAGTAAAAAAAAAATAGTAGGAAACTGAAAATTAGTATAGATTTAGCAGATTTTTCGTAAAAAATGAAAAAAAAAAACTTTTTTTATTGCTAATATAAAGTTCTTTGCAAACTGGTTTTTGTTTTATCTAGCTGCAACTCATAGTTTCGGAGATATCGCATCAAGAATGTTGATATGTATTTGCCACTAATTTTCAACTTTCTGCTATTTTTGCTTTATTGTTCTTTATTGTACTACTCTTAATAGATATCTTCTAATCACCATCAATTCATGGTTAACATCGTACATGTCTTTTAACAGTACATTTTTAACAAATATATTGTTATCCTAAATTCTAGTCAATGATTTAAGCTAATTACAGAGTGTTATTTGTTAGTTGTGTCTCAGCTCCTCTTGGGTTTAAACGCAAAACAAATTGGCTACTAAAATATTTTCAGCGTTTTCTGCTTATTGCTTTTATTGCAGGTTTAAGATTTTACTACTGTCTATGGAAGGTAATAACATTTTAATGAGTTGATAAGAATGCTATAAATTTCCCAACTTAATCGGGTTTCTTAAACCATCAGCCTTACCAAGATATTCAGAGACTTCTTTTTATGTCTTTTTGAAAGCCCTGTTATAAACAACATAAACATAAAAACAAATCTAAAATCAATTATATATTCGACAAATGAGGTACATAAAGCTCCATTAATAGTACGTAAAGGGCTAATATCCAACATTTCGCGAATTTTACTTTTATTTGGGAATTTTAGAGTACATTTACTATTATGTTGAAGTTTGATGTCAAAAATATTGGCAGAATTAAAGGAAGATAAAAAAGCTGATAATGTCCGGGAAGCTAGTGGCAAAAACAAAACGGTAAAGGATACGAAATTGGACAAAAGCACAAAAACTTTTGTAAACATCTTTATTACTTGTATTTTTTTCCCTTTCAGTAACTAAAATAATGGGTTTGCTATACTACTGCATGTAGGCAGCGTTCAGAACTACACAAGAAATATTGAAAAAGCTGTTTTCGAAAATGCAATTAGGAAAGAGATGGCAATCGTGAGGCATAATCACCAAATCTGATAAGACGAAAATTAATACATAATAACTGGTAACGCAATTTAATGTGTATGGTATTTCTTTTGTTATTTTGCAATTTTATGTGGGATAAAGGGGAGTTGGACCACTTTTTGGAAAACTCAATACAAATTCTTTATTTTTCAACGTAAAGTTTTCACAAAAATAACAAGAACATAATCGAAACATTTGCACTACTATCTAAAAGTAACTTTTGGGATCGAGATTACATGATAGCATGCAAAAAATTAATTATCGCTACAATGGTTTAAGTATCTGCCACAGTGAATGAGATAGGAATCACATTGGATAAGATCGTACTTTTTTCTTCGTGATGTTAGTCCCGCAGGTAGGGAGAGGGCTTCGTAGCTCGTACACCCTTCATATAGGTACTATTTGCACAATACACACTGAATTCAGCCAACTTGAGAATATTCATCGCAACCAACACTTATTCTCGTAATTGCTAAGTCATTCTTCCTCCTCTCCAGAATCATTCAGAAGCGCTTCTTCCGTTTCTGAGAAGGTTGAGGTCTTCCTTTGCTTGTACATACCGCTGTTGACGAGCTCCTAATTCCCATGAACCAACTCGTTGCTCCGGTACCTATTTAAACGAGTTCGAGCTTAAATGGTACACCTAGAGGCCAGGATTGATTGCACTTGAATTAAACGGTATTATTCCGGTCGCTTTGAAACTACAGACCGTATTATGAACTAAAAGCACAATTCCAGGCAGTTTTTTAGGGAAATATGACCCTTCGACCAGCGGAGAAGATTTCTGAATTAACATAGGATAATTTTTCAGATTATATGCCAACCAGAAGCCATTTTATCATATCATTCCTATTTTCTATCGAAAATGGAATATGGAGTCAAATATCCACTTTCAACATTACACGATAAGACATTAACAGATTCTCCTTGCTCTCCCGAACTAATACTAAGAACACATTTAGATTATTTTTGCTCAAGAACCCGATCAATTCCTATATTTATTGGATACCTATTTTACACCAATTATATAAAAGGGTGTTTCTCTTGAAATCCACAATTTGGATGTGAAAGATTCTCGGGAAAAAAGAATGTTGAAATCTGTTTTTGTAAGAAAGAGTATGATTAATTTATTATATAGTATACATACTGCTGATTAGTAGAGCTTAATCTGTTCATTTTCGACCTTTACAGTATCTGAATCACGTAAATGATCCAAATAACATGCAAATGACTATAATGATTATGCAAAAAGATTATAATATAAAAAATGAGCTTTAGTATTATAATAAAAAGATTCTTTGTCACATCTTCTTTGCGGCCTATAATTTAAGAACATTAATATATGTACGATTTGTCATGTACGTGGACAAATTGTCATCCCGTGGAGTTATAAATCCACGCAAATGACACATGAAAATACCACGCGAATGAATATTAGAGCATTAATATAACATAGCGCTTAGATTATTTTCTTTGAAAGCTTCATACTAGATATAATGAAACAACACAATTGGTGTATTTAATTACAATTTTTTTCTAAAGTCAACAATAGTAAGAAATGATGATAACCATGCAAATGACACAAAATAAATGTACCCTCACATCAAACCATTTAAACTACCTCTATAAAGTTTGTAGATCAACTGAACAAGGCACTACATGTTGATTTCAGTAAAATTGCATATGCAAGCAACACATGTTGATGTGTAATGTTGATATGGTGGAAATGCTGATACTATACGTGAAATTTAATAATGTTCTTCTCTTTTAGTTAGGTTCACGCAAATGACAAAAATACAAGGGACAATATATGTATTATTGATTGCGTAGTAGTCGATGGTTAATATTTTATATTTTAATTGACTCTTGATGAGAATCCTATACTTGTTGCAATTCTCGTTAATCAGAACAATAATCATTAACTGATGCCTTAAAAAAACTTTTTACTTTGAAAATACATACTAGGGACATCCCACGCAAATGACATGTGACATAAAAAGTAGCAGGGCGTGTTTGCATCCAATTGCATTGTTCGAGACGCTGCCCTTATAAAGCTTCTTTAATCGACTAAGTAGTACAGACAGCTCCGGATTATACGAAGGATGTTCTAGGAAAGTGGCGGTGAACCTTCTTATATTCGCGTAGCAAAAATTTATAAATAATATTTATCTAGTTGTCGACGTGTCGATTAGTTTTCCAAATAGGAGTAAAAAATTAATAAAAAATTTATTATTTCAGAATTATTTTATTATTTGGATTTGTATGTACAGTGGCGACCATAAAAGTAACAACATCAATTCTTTGCTATTGCAAATGCATATATTCAGTTAAAATCAAGATTGCTTGTTATATTATTTTTTAATATACTTGTAAGTTTCTGACATTTAAATAACCTTTAAAGAATTTACAGCAGAAAACGCCATTTACAGTGTGTAAATTATAAAAAAGTGTTAACTTGATTAATGCTGATGTTTCCATTTTTTGGCCGCCATTGTACATTGAAAATCTGAGTTTGTATTAAATAAGATTAAAGTTTTTTATGTTTTTTCGACAACAATATCAAATTAATAAAAACAAATCATTTAGACATTTTGGCCCCTGTTTATCTCAAGTAGCGATTTATGGTTTGTTTCATAATGCCGTTTTACCGATGCTGTTTTAAATACAACAGTCCCAAGCACTGGCGGGATTTCAGGTCTGTTATTGGGGGGGACAAAGTCGTGCTCTTGGAGAATTTGAATATAATGTCTGTAATCAGATCAAACATCGGCAACGACATCGGCCATCAACAAAATGCACGCCGATTTATTTTCTTTTCTACGAAAAAAAAACATCCAGAAATTATCTATGTAAAAATCAGTTTTTGCTAACAGCGCATTAAGTTCGACAGAATTAATCATTTCGTTTCGTATTTGCACGTAAAGCTATGGTTTCTTAGAACAGTATGCGACGCACAACTCACAGTGCGCGACGCACGGCTGCACTGAAATGTGCAAATGGATTACAGCGCATACCACTAAACTTGTGAGTTGTACTTCGCATACTGTTCTAAGAAACCGTAGCTTTAGGCGTGAAGTATCATGCCGCATATTATTTCACTTATAATTTTTGGGGTAATAAAAGCAACTTTTGTTTTATTTTAACTAATTTCAAACATCGGCCGATGGCCGTAAGTATAAGGTGAGAATTTCTAAAGCGTTAACACTGACCTGCATCTATCGTACCTATAAACCTATATATAATAAGCTCAACAGGCTTTATAAATGCCCAAGGCTTTAAAAGTAATCATCTTCCATTTCTTCCTATTGACAGTCAACCTCTGCCATTCTGCCACCCCTAAACGCAATAGATCCTCTTAAACACAGTTCAACCAATTTTTCCTCGGACGACCCTGCAATCTGTACCCCATAGTTCGTTAATCATGACCTTCTTTGGCATTCTTGAGTCCATTATTCGCCTAATATGTCCCAGCCCTTTCAAACGCCCTTGTCTTATTACGTTCACAATGTTGGGTTCCTTATAGATATCCTCCTAATTTAACACCACCAAAAATTCGTCTTAATATTTTCCTATCCCAGATGTGCAGTTTTTGGCATATCTTGTGTTCGTAGAGTCTAATGCTAAATACTTGACATATATTGCACATACACATGTACGTATGTCTTCCGTTTTTCGTCTAGTTTATATTAAACGATAAGTCTCTGCAGTTTCACTGAACATGCATCTCTAGGGCATAGAATTACTGTTCCAAAGAAAAAGCTTAATTAATAAAATTAAAGCTTTAATTAAGTTTGCTACTTTTGAGAGATTGTAGTCCGGTTTTTGTTAAAATTGCACAGAAGGTGTTTTATAAAGCTTCAACGGTTAATACATTTCTAATGTATCTTGTACTGTCTACAACTGTCAACTGTCGCTAGTATTCATCTACAATTTCCTGTTATTCTAGATAAAATATATTTCTTTAGTAAAACTGATAGCTTTCAAAACTTAGCAAATACGTTAAGCAGTTATAGTTATTACTTATTAGTTATACAATTCAAGAAGACGTGGGTATACTACGGTTTCTTACGAATGGGCTATTTCGTAATTTGATGACAGCTAGGAAGTAATTTCATTTGAAGAGACACCATGTTTTAAATACACTTACTTCGAAGTTTCGTATTTAAAATGAATATTTGCAAATTGGAATATATGGTTTACATTAACTTGCTTAACTAAGTTTTGCATATTATCATTAGTCCTAATTTGGAGCACGCGGTACATCAACACATTATTTTCAACATACGTTACTTATTCGATAAGTTCTGAAATGTAAGTCTGACATTAATAAATTATTTATAGATCAATATGAGGTAATGTGTCAAATCTAAATTTATAATCAACCATATTATCATTTTAGTTTGAATTTACATAAATTGATCGTCGTTACTAATATCCACAGCACGTGCTGTTTTAATGGTCTACTATGAAAAAATGTGCAGTCATGTTATCAATTATTGATAAGAGTACTTTTCAAAAAGATTTACCAAAAAATACCGCTTGGGTAATATTTTCTTGATTCTCTATAAGCTATGTAGAACTTAGCCAAAACAATTTTTTTAAATATTATGGAAAGAATGCAAAATATTCTATATTATTATTTATTATTATTTTTTTAGAAAGTATCAAAAGGGCCGCATAGAGACATTCTAATTACAATATTGGATGTATAGTCGAGGGTTTTTAATTTTATACAATTTATGCATTTATTTCGGAGACTGTACACACACTGCAGAAAAATCGTCAAAAGTATAGAGACAACTACTATAGGTATAAATTAATTGGAAATTAGAGATATAGACATAAATGTACCTCTAAGGTAATGAGTTAGTTTAACCCTATGGAAAGATCACATTTCACAGCACACATGTTTTAGTGTTAAGTAAGTATAAGCAAAAAGGGACAGCGGTCAATGCTTTCCCTAGGGTAACATAATATAACTAAAACTCGTTGGTATGTTTCCGAATTTATGCTTCTTAAAATTAATGTCTTTTAACTTAATTCTGCCACAGTTTATATTTTTATGTTACTATCAAAATATATGAATTACATTGCTGACGTTAAATATTAAACCTTTCGATAAAAGAGATTACAACACTGTAACAGAAGTATGAATACATAACATGTAACTTTATTTTAATAAAATTACAGTTGATTCATTCAGCAATTAATTTCTTCGTAGTTACTAAGTAGTAGTTACTAAATATTCACCTTCGCATTTTTCCCACCAAAAGTAAATGATATGTCTAGATAGACGCACGCCCTCAACACTTGGTTTTGTTTTTATAACATATTTTGTATTATTTTAAAATAATATCTCTTAAATTTATTAAGTTTTTGTAATTAGTTTTCTTTTTATACCGACGTTTATTTGTTCTAGCCTTAAATTAAGAAATATGTTTAGAAGAGTTGCCAATGTTTGTACATAATAAATGATGTAAAGTCCTTTTTAAAATAATAACAAAAATGCTGTTTAATCGTCTATTAACAAGAGAAATATTATTTACATACACCAATTCAATCTTAACTAATTATTTAACATTATAATTATAAACTGTTTAACGAGCTTAAATGCTAGATATTTAGAAACTTAAAGTAGATTATAAAAGGATTATTTATTTATTATTACAACAACTATTAAACATTTATTTATTCACTAATATATTTGATTACTAATTACACAAAGGACATTTCAATATGCTGGTTAAACACTAATCCTCCCCGGGTTTATCGCGGCTGCAATATATACCCACACGGAAGTGTGTAGAATGCACTAGAAAGATCGGCCGACGTTACGTCATACACGCGCCCGGCTCGAACATTGTAGATTCTTCTGGAAATGTGCGTCACCCGTGTAAAGGGGTTTTAATTCGTTATAATATAGTAAAGTATGTAACAATGTTAATCCTTTAATTAATTAATTTAAATCCTTCGTAATAGCATTTTAGTGTTTGTGTCCAAAGATGGGAGGTTTTATTAGTGTATAAGAAATATGATTACGACTACATGTGATGTCATCAAAAGCAAAAATTAGAATAGAATAGAACTGGCTGATATCCATCCAATCTCAGGATTGGAATGAAAACGTGCCACAGGCCGTCGTTAGAGGTGTCGGAGGTTGTTTTACACTAGGATCCGATACGAGACCTGAGGAGGTACCTGCCTAAACATTGTAACGGACGAAACAGTCAGAAATAAAGTAATGTGTGGTAAAAATTCAATAAAGTGTTTTTCGAGGAAGTACTCATTAATTTTGAGGAGGAAACTCTGACACATGGGTACCGGTGTGGGTGAAATTGATTCTTACCACAAACTTGGTCTGATGGAGGAGAATAAAGTGAGATTTATCCCGGTTTGGGGAGTAAACCCTGGCCAATGAGAAACTGCATGCCACTAGGTAGATGTGCTCGGAGGCGTAAGTATGAGGATCATGCTATGACTGTGCAGTTCCAGTCGTATGATCCACAGAAACCATCGAGAACTACTGTGCTTAAGGGGTGTTGATGTGAATATATAGCCTGCCACGCTCAAGTCAACTTCATCTTAACGGGTACATACCGGGATTCTGATTCGGTGGAATTAAAAAGAGCACTGACAGGGGCACATTAGGCCCTATAACTTGGTAGACCGGGGTGGTGTAACCTTCCAAGCCCAGCCACATTGAGCTTGGTTTCGGTCGGGCAGTTTGTTATTATTTTATAAAGTTCGCCACGTTGAAGTAATGCTATCTGAGTTTGTTGACTCAGATTCAATAGCGATAGTTACAGCTATTTACCTAATGGCCCTAAGTATTGATCAACATTATTACAAGGTATTTTGTAACTTTACTTATGCAAGTGTGGTATAGAAATTTATTTGTATATAAAATATGAATAAAAAACAACACATGAAGACTGTAATAACTTAATTTTAGCCTATTAGTTGGAATTTCCGTATATATACCGTGGAAGGGGATAGGATGCGTTAATTTCAAGAGTGATAGAAGACATCAAAAGGAACAAAAAGGTCTTGTACAACTCTGTTTTAGGGCGTACCACTTTTTCAAAAAAAAAAAAGTTGACAACTTTAAAACTTTATCATCATTT
The DNA here is from genome assembly GCA_929113105.1 of Agrypnus murinus. NCBI lineage: Eukaryota > Metazoa > Arthropoda > Insecta > Coleoptera > Elateridae > Agrypnus > Agrypnus murinus. Next base: position 5,608,167 of record OV816023.1, on the reverse strand, counting down.
CGAAACTTTCACCGTAAAATCGGATTCTTTTTACATTTAAAAATTCATTTTACTCGATTAAGAAACGTGACAATCCTGTAAAGTTTTTAATACAACCAGAGGCATTCCTAAGGTCGGCCAGCCGGGCGTATGCCCGTGGCCCCGCACCGAGCTACCTTATTTTAATCAACAACACAATATATATCTTACGCACTAATAAAATAGACTGAGAGACCGGTATTTGATGCAAGTTGTTATACATAAAGCTAAAGTTTGCTTTTGAGATGAAGCGCACCAAATTTCCAAACGTATCGCCGTTTGAACGTTTTTATAAACGAGCAAACGGCGAGACGTTCGTAACTGAATAGTCTCGCGCCGCTGGCCGGACTAAAACTAGTGGGAAAATCGCGCTCACCCAGACCATCTAGCAACACTGCTTAGTAATGGTGTGTTTTAACGCTACTCGTAACATCCAACACGAAAGCACCGGAAAATGAAAAGCTGTCTAACACTTTTTGAGACTTCAAGATAAACAGTAGCGGAGCGTCATAGCATTTTGTTATCGGAAGTACCTACTAACAATAAAGTTGGTGCATTCACTATGTCACCCAAATACGTCTATAAGTGCGCATAGGCATGAATGGTACTCTTAAAAGTCGCTTGAATTGACAAACTAGTGGGAGTGATAGAAACAGCAATATATAAGTACATGTATTTAGTATTAAAATAAAGATGGATATACTTCATATTTCACCGCTTCTCGTAAGCAGGTTTGTAACACTTCGAGAACCATCGAAAAGTGTATGCATTATCGTGTAACCCACCACTACTGCAATAAACAAGCAAAAATTTTTGAAATTTAATAAAGTTTTTTTGCTTGTTTGGTATTTTTAATGTAATGTGAGTACAATGAGCGATACTTAAAACTTAAAATGCGATTTTCTCGAAAACTGGCAGGAAAATATGTTCTAAACCTTCTACTACAAGGTTTTTAGTTATATTAGTTACACCCTGCATATTTATTTATTCACGTTTTTTTATTTACTAGGGACCCCACTTCATATTTGCGCCCGGGGCGTCAAAATCCAAAGGACGGTGATGAATACAACCTGCTCGACGTTTTCCTAATGTCAGATATAATGCTGATGACGCTGATATGAGTTTGTAGTTTGTTGAACTTGAAATAATTGGTCAATAAAGCACGAGTTTGTTTATCTAATAAAAAATTTTAATTATTTATAAGAGAATATCTATAAGAGAACATTTGATATCCTAATACGGTATGTTAATTAGATTAAAGGAGATTTTGATGGCGCCTTGGTTCAGCTACATTAATAAAATGTTTAATTTTATGATAGGAATTTATAGTAATGACAACTCCAGATTTAATGTCCGGTGAATTTTATGTCGATGACATTGTTTACAATGATCCACACCAATATCATTTTCTTAATTATTGGCGTTATCATCTGAGTGATTGACATCATAATATTATATTGTAAAAAGGATCATGTTGCAGGTTGTAGAATCAGCATTCGTAAACATAACAAAACATAAAACAACTTGTTTTGAAGACATAACAAATAAAATAAGGATTTGAATTCTAAAACAAGGTCAAGCTTTCTGTTTAAAAATGTGATTCTTTTTAGCAAGGTTGCCAGATATGACAATGGTTTTTCTAAATTACTCGAAAGCTAATTAAGATAGAAAAAAGTTTATTAAGAGTTTTTTGTTCCTTTTGATGTCCTCTATCACCCCTTATTAAATTAACGAGTCCTAGCCCATGCCACGCTGTATATTTTGTTTTTAAACATTCTCAGTCATTGACCACATCTCACATGGATGACCTTGAATTGCAAAATAAACCTCCATAAGAAAATACGTGAAATTTTGCGCTCGGACCAACACAGCATATCTACTATCGCAATCTATGTAGCTAAGCTTCCAAATCTGTGATTGCAGTAATGGGTTACAAGTAAAAATTTGCACTAGAATAATTTTGTATAATACCAAAAAATGCCTACCGCCCTGAACAACAATTTCATCGTACGTGTCATTTTGTTTTGTAATTGACATATTGCAATAAAGACAAAGAAAAGCAATTATTCACTTTTAATTACAACCGTCAATTCAACATTTTGACGCGTTCAATGATTACTATCGTATAACCATAACACAAAATATAGGTTAAACATAAATCAGAAAAAAGTAATCTTAATTGTTTACCCAAAAAGGAAGCAATACAACTGATGCAAATCTAGTGCAAATTATTTTTACCTTCTAATTTTTGTAACTGTCTTTAATAATAATTTGTTAATATTTGATTTGGTTTGCAACAGAACAAAGTTTCAGTTTAAATAGGGCATGCAACGTTCATTCCCGAGGGTATGACGTGATGACCACACGGTATTGCTTCATTAATATTAATTTGAGTTAATTAATAACCATACATATGGGTGTGTACTCTGATATTTAATTCGTGTTCATTTTATATCCATGTTGCTTATTTACACTAAATTAGAAGAAAAACCCTGGTTTACAACAATCCGTGTGCTATGAAATTATAAAGGTATATCATAAATCAACGATAAAATATATTTTATAAGTCTGTAACATAAGAGGTAAACCCATTGAAGTAGACATTAATCGCATCAAAAGTATTACAGTCCTTTAAAAGTTGACGGAACCTACTTACTACCAACTCATCCGCTTACAAATACCTCAACAGTGTAAGCAACGTTGCATCACAAGAGACGAATTACTTCTAAACATTACTTTCATCAGTCAGGGTATTTATGCGTCTGATCTAATTAGGGGTATCAGGAGTTCTAATAAAAACAAGAATAACGAAGGCATTTATCAGAGACAATGGCCATGTCGGAAAGAAGGCATCTCTTAGAGTCGCATTTCTGGAATATAAACCAAGTCGTACATCACCGTGCTTACTTATAGTTATAAGTGTTCAACCAGAATGGAAATGACTGCTGACATATATGGTAATCGCGATAATTCACAGACGTACCTATTAAAATGTTTTTCATTCATATATTAATTGTTACAATACAGAGAAACACTACCATATTTAATTTAAATTTAATTAAATTTAATTAATTTAATTTTTAAGCTTTTCACTTTAATTTTAACTTCAGTAAAAAAGCGTCAAACACAGGTCACACATCAAACACTCCAAGAAAGTTACAAAGGAAACATCTTTGGAAAATAAATATTTTGACCCATACTAAAAGTTACTTCAAAAGTTGGGAAGGAATAAAGTGGAAATGAAATAAAAAATAGATTTTAGATTTCATTGAAAGAAAAATTCAAAAAACTATATTCACATTGAGAAACTTAAGCACTTATCTTTTAGTGCCACTCGTACCTTAGTGGGTTGGTGATCAATAACTGATTACGTTTAAGTATGATCCTTTTTCTAATTCCATAACAAATTTTTCAGGATTTAAGTGAAAATAATGTGCTCGTTAAAAAGAGAAGAGAAACCAAATTCTATTAGATATAAAAATGGCATTTCAACAAAAATAATTCTACTCTTTCATACTTTCCACTAAACTGGATGCTCTGACCCTGGCCGAAACTTCTAGACCATACAACATTTATGTATCTCTATTGATTTTGTTTCATTTCTACTCTTGAATACACGCCTTAATCGCAAACAATTATTGGAGTTGCCATAGATTTTAAAGAGTTCTATGTTACTTTAACTTGAACTGAAAAACTGTTTTCAGTTATTTTTTCCATCTACGTAATCAGATCTTTTTTTATAATTTAAAAACCACCTTCCAGATATATAGAGATTATAATATCAACTATTTCGAAAAAATTTAAGTAACTATCTCAGAAGTGCCACCAGAAAATTAAATTCAACTAGAAATTGAAAAACACTAAGTATCTCTTTCTCCTATCTTCATCTGACTGATCCATTCGATGTTCAAACATGTTGACTGCATCCGTAGACACAATTCTTGTAAATTTATCTAAATTCGGTCATGAGAAAATCTTGTTCGCAGTGGTTGACCATTACAAATCGGAAAAATCTTACTACGAGATATGCCAGACCAATGCTGGTGCTCAGTAGTAGTAGTTATGGGTTATGGGGAGACCGAAGTCTAGCATGTAGTAGGTCTTAATAGGCCCTTTTTGGCATCCCCCTAACCACCTCCTTCAAAAACCTCATCTTCCTCTTTCCGATTTTACAATAAAGATTAAGATATCGGTCCACGCTAGGGAGTGGAACTCTTCCCTTTGAAGCCTAGCTACACCAAAGGTTTTAAACCTCAGACATTGGTAAGCTACGCATTCTCCCAGGTAGTGGTAGGATGTTTCTTCATCTCTCCCACATTCTGAGAAAACGGAGTCTTCCTCTACTCCTATCAAAGATAGGTGTCTTCTTAGTATACAGTGGACTACCAAGATTCCTATTAGAAGATTTGCGGTTCTTCGGTTCCTTCCCATTAGCCAGACCGACTTCTTTAAGTCGAGTCCCTCTATATGGTCCTTCGCCTGTCAACAACCGCTGCACCTATTCCACTTCTTTTTACTTCTCCATAGCCCTACCTACTCCATTAGGGTTGTCGAGATCTGCTGCTTTGTGAGACCCTGGAAGGATTCCAGTCCTAGACAGATGTCCTCGGCTTCGAGTTTGACCAGTTTGCCAGCCGTTGCCATGGACCCTGGTATATCCTGGAACTCAAACCAGTTCCACCTCTTGCTCCCTTGTCAACTCTGTTAAAGCATCCCCGCATTCCTGGACGAGAGCTGACCTCGTCCTGGATGAGTAGATTGTTTTTAGTACAGCTTGGCTGCCAGAGCAGACATAAACTCTTCTCGCTGGTGCTGTCAAGATCACTTCCTTGGCTGCCACCGATAGAATGGCGTAAACTTCTTCCTCAAAGCCATAGTAAACTTTCCTAAAGCGGAGCTTTCTTATAACCCTCGTTTTTCTACGTAGATTCTTGCTCCAGTGCCGTCCATGTAACCCATCAAGACATCCGGCTGAAACTTGACTTGTTTTTGCTCCCACTGTTCCCTAATTAGAATAGTGACAGAGTACTCCTTTTCTAGCTTAAGCCGGTCTTCTGCTTCGATTACCCTGTATGTTGACTAGATCCTTTAGCGCGCCTTAGCTGTGCAATCCTTGCATGGCCAGTGCGTATACCTTGATTGCTCCAGGTGGATGCTGGTGCTCAAGTAATTAAATTATATACCAGCGACCAAATTGGTATACAATAAAATCTGTCAGATATTTCATTTACCGTTCAGAGTCAGTTTACAGAGTAATTATGTACATTTGATTTGGCTGGAAACTCAGTTCATAGATATTACCAAAACACGTTATTTTGCCTAGAAACTCCAACTCCAATTAAAATTGTTTAATAAATCACAGATACTTATAAAGCGGTTTCTCGTCAAATTTTGATTCATTCTAAACGATTTTTAGTAAAGCATCGAAAGGTGAATCAGTTGAAAACATCATTGTCAAAATGGTCTCTATAATTAATTAGATGTAATTAACAAGAATTAGTCGTATCATGTAAAATAATTCAAAATTAAAATTACAATTTGCACGTATATCACTGTATGCAGCAAATGCAAAAGTAACAGTATGAAAAGATTTACCTAATAAGGATTCATGTTTTGTTGACAAATTCCTATAAATTTCTAATTACTCAGAAAACATCCTGAATTTTAAAACCATTCTGACAATATTTTAAGTTCCTAGTGAATTCTTTGATGCGTGGTCCGTATATAATAGTTACCAGCGCCTTAGTTCTAGTTCTAACATACTTAGAATAATTTACCAGCAACAGTTTCGGTGGCAGGCATTTCCAAAATCTTTTTGACTATGATATGCAAAAGTGACTGTTTTTTGATTTTCAGTCTTGATCTTTATTATCGATTGATTCTAATGTTTCGATTGTAGAAATAATAAAGCCAAAAAATATTTAAACTGTCAGAATAATTCATGTACTAAGCAGTAAAGTATCAGCCTCGTGAAGAATTGTTAGAGTACTGGGTAAAGATTTTAGAGTTATAATTTAGAATAGAAAAACACTTTTTTTCCGCTCTATTCTTATAATAAAAATAATTCTTCACTACTGAAATCTATTTTCGCTCTATATTATGAATTATCTTTGTATAGATGGAATATTCTATTTTAAAAGTGTAAAGAAATCCACTCTAATCTTAATTTTTTTAAGAAAAGAAAAGCCGTTAAAAGGTCTTTCAATCAGGTCGTAAAATCTTTCTTGTTAATGTTCATGTTACTATAGTTAGAGTTAATAAAACGAATTGGCACCAATATACACTTGACAGCGTATTTGACAAGAGACGCGTGTGCGTAACAACGGCACTAACAAGAAATGGCGACAATCAGTTACTGCTGTATTCGACTAGTTATAACTGTTGAAACTTTGCAAATTAAAAAGTTGCTGAAAATTGGTGGAAAGTTCAAAATTTTAGAAACCTTTAGATAACTTAATGTAGCTGTACAATTTAAAACGTAATGAACAACTAAGCAAAATTTAGAGATCAAAATTCTTTTGACTAGACCAAAAACAGATATCTGTACTTCTCAAATTGCAAAGTTTTAAGTTATAACTAAAACACCTGTTGCAAATATGTTTACGTCTTTTTACTGCGTGTGAATGTGAAACATCATAGTTTGTTTTAATAATTAATACAAGGTAACTTGAAACAATTTTACACTTTAAACATTTTATCAATACATGTATTATTTTATTAATTAGTGTTACTTATGATGAGTAAGACGGAAGCACTTGAACTTATAAAACATGGTAATAAACAGTAAACTATTTAATACTGATATCCAACGGATGCACTTCTTTCAATAATTCGTATTCAGTGTTTTATTTAAAAACAATAAATAAAGATATTGAGAAATTAGGTAAGCAAAAGCAATAATTATAATTAATTCGCAGAGAAAAAGGGTAATTACTTTAAAATTGTGGTAATTTTAAACTTTGGCGGAGTTCACAAAGTGGTGCAAGGGAACCTCCTAATAGACATTTTATGAGGTGTGGCATGCATCACGAACAGCAATTCAGTCTAGCAACAATAAATTAACAACCATACCATGGACCAAGAAAAATAATTTCAAAGTAAACGTTCCGGGGTGTCATTTGACAAAAATAGATATGTCCAAACTATTATGAGCCTGGGCTCGTATATATTTCTTTCAATACGTTCTTATGTTTTAATTTTATATATTATATACTTTTTATGTATGTTTCTATTGCAATAAATACATAAATCATTTATTTTAGTATTGACCTTGACTTTGGAAAACTACACTACTTTCTCTCTAAAATTTCAATCTAAATAGAAAAAAAATTATACGAAAGCTTTATAACAATCAACCCTAAATAGGCAATATTTTTCCCATGTAGAGTAAAAGACTGAAAAGTCAAAAGTAAAATTTAACTCCGAAACGATAAACCTTTTGGTATAAAGATGTTTGCAATTAAACTAACTTTTGTTAGATGAAAAAATAAATACGTTTCGATATTAGCGAAAGGAAATCAGTAGTAAAGACGTCAATACAACTTTTCCGGCTTATGTTGTTCGTGCCTACTGGGCTTGGAAACCATGACAAGAAGGTTTTTGAGAGAATAATTAGATATGGTTATTAACTTGAGAGAGACAATTTGAAAGGATTTCAAACTGTCGAATATAAAATCCTGAAACACTTTTTATAAAAATAAGTATGTATAAAATGAATTGTAGTAGGCACAAGGATTCAATTCCTTTTTTAAAAACTCTTCTAAAAGCATATTATAGGAAATTCTTAGATAAAGAAAATTACCACTTAATTGAAAGAATTCGAGTGTTATTATGATAGTAGAATGTAAAAAGGAAAATATCGAAGTAAATTCCAACATCAACCTACGGGCAACATAAGTAAAAAAGAAAATCAAAAAATTGATAAGACGTAGATCTTTTCTAAGGTGAAATAGGGTAACACATTTCTTTTCAGAATAGTAACCTAAAAGAAATTACACGAAAGGATACAAAAAGAAACTTTATGAGAAAAATGATATGAGAAGAGCGAAGTTAGGAATACTAAAATAAGGAAAGCCGAGAAAGAGTAAATAGCTGCAAGCTATTAGGGCCCATGATTTCTCCTTAATCAAATTTTTTGCAACTTTCTTAAATACGCTGAAATATTTTATTAGTATTCATTTGTTCTTTATAGAATAATATATAAAATGAAAACGGAAATGTTTTTACGCGTCTTTAATATATTCTAAAGCAAATTTGAGTCGTTCTTAAATCAAATTAAAATTTCAAAAGAAAATCCCAATTTAACGAAAAAATTTGATTAGAGCAGGAAAACATTGGAAATGTTACGATTACAATGGCAAAATTCAAAGGAGGATCTACTTAAATTTAATTAAAACCTTCTAGTACAAACAAAAGTATAAAGTAACATTTACCTGCATTGAGTTTCTGTCGGAAGTACCTACGTAGTAGAAATCCAATTAAAATGTTTACACCTATAGAGAGTAGGCGGCATGTTTCTTCATCGAAAAAAATCCTAAATCATACCATTTCACATAATTAGCTGTTGATTTATTTCAAATTAAATTAGAGAAACCCATTTCATCATGAAATTGGCTACAGAGTCGTATAAAACCATTCTGAAATATACATACATACAACAAAACGTGTATATAAATGTCTAATCTAAGTTTCAGAACTCTTTAGTTTTCTTATTAAAATAAGTATTGATAAGTATGGAGAAGTATCTTTAGTTTTCTTTTTTATGAATTTAAGTTAATGAAGTAGTAATCAACTAATTAATGTTATGATAAAACGGACAAATATGTTTTGTGACAGGAATATGACGACATATAAGCGGATTAATTCTTACCCATTAAATAGTACTTCAATTTTTGACCTTCAAAAATCCTACAGAGCCTCAAAACAGATACTAAAAGAAATTGATTCTCGCAATAATTCAATTGACTCTATAGCTAATACTACATCTCATGCAAGTTTTTGTCATGGTGATAAGATGTTTTACTCCTTATATAGGAATCAAATCGCACGTTACCGACTTTCTTTTGAAGAATGGGAAACATATGGCTCTGCTCAGAATGTGACATGCTGACAATTTGCACAGTTTTTGTACGGTGTTTTGTTTAATACCAAAGGTCACCCCAACGTGTTCATACAGATAAAATTGTTTCTAGAATAAAAATGCAGGCTTTATCTTAAAGCAAATGACGTTTTCGTAAATATCAAAGTTCACTGCAAAAGCATTCCCACGGTTACAATTTGTTTTCCGTAGCGAAAATACAGACAAAACTAAGTTTATAAAAATATCCCGAAATAATAGTCTTTTTAACAAAAGAATTTAATCTTAAAAAAGACATTTAGTGTAAATTTATAGATCATATTTTCAATTTATATGAATAGATTTTTCTGCGCTCAGACAAATAAAAACGGCTTGAGGCCACCTGTAAAATATCAAGTTACACCCTAAAAAGCAGATTTTAAGTACAGTGAATTCCCCTCGAAGATCTAGAATGTTCCAGAAAGTTCCTACGTGTTTATTTTCTTATTCGCTAGAGAAATATTAGCCTCGTGTTTGATTGGGTATTTAATTTTCCCTTCTTCAAAATTCAAGTTCAGTATGGGGTTGCATTACTAATTTCAGGCAGTCTGGTAAGAAACTAGACCGAGCAAGGTGACGGCAGTCACAGCAGGCCTCGAGCCTCCTCTGCGGAGCTGTTCGCCCTCAATGGTTCGCTAGGGCACCTAGTGAAGACGGTTGTGAATTTGTCGAATACCGCTTTTAGTGTGATCCATTTTTTGCCGTTAGTTAAGTTCGGAGTTTGTTTTATAGTTATTTGTTTATCGTCCAGTTTATTATAAAATTATTTGCACATTTATGATACCGAAGTGGGTTTTATTGCAGTTTAAATCCTTCAAGTTATTAAAATTAATTTGACTAGTAAACTAAAGACGTTCTAGTAAAATATTGACATTTCAGAAGAAGTTTAAAGTTAAAACGCGTAGGTAATGAGATGTTTTAGTAGCAAGTAAATATTTCCGATAAGTGATTATTTAAAACCTTTAAAAATAATGTAAGGGTTAGTAAAGTTTAAAAATAAAGCAATAATCTTTTCGATCCTGTTCGTCATAATTATTTTGGACACTGCATAAAGGAGTGTCGTATTAAAATTAATAATGAACTAATATTAGTATATCCTGAGACACCCACAATTGTCATTTCGATAATTTTTCATAATCGACGGAAGTTGTTGCTAAACTTATATGGTTTTAGTTATTCATTGAGGGATTGCAAAAGAAATTGCAATTAAGAAACAATTGTTGTGGACTTCAGTTCGTTGATCTTGGGTAAAAAGAAAACGGTATCAGCGATTATACTTTCCAAGTTTTTCCTGTTTTACATCTATAGTTTGTGAGGTATTTTATACCTAGTGTTAAGTGAAACAAGGGCATTCTTGTGCAAGTGTTGTTTGTGAAACTTTAAAGAATTGTAAAACTTTAAAGAATTGTAAAATTCTACCAATGTATCCAGGACTAAAGGATAACTTGTTTGATTAGAGTAAGTTATATGTGAAAATTATCTGTACCATTTTCTCTAATGATTGTTTTTGGAAATTTATGTCCATATTTTCCTTTAATAAGAATTCTTATTAGGGTAATTACTACCAAAACTATTACTATTCTCATGGGGGACAAGTGAATATTCTACTTACAAATAAATGAATATTTAAATTAAATTATATTATGATGATAAAGGACCCCATTAATTGAAGTTATTCAATTTTCTATCCTGCTTTAACGTCAACTAAACTAATGATGATTAGTTTTTTAATTAATCTTAATCAATACAATCTGTATCCATTGTTATTCGAGGGTTTAGACTAGAATTGTAGTGACTTCGAATAACTGGCGTCCATATCCTTTTATTATGTCTATTACTTCTTATTTTTATTTACAATTCGTAAGCCATGGAAATCAGACCTACGCCTGAGTGATAATTTGTTATTGAGAGATCTTAAAAGTCGGAGCATTACAGTAAGTATCGTTTTTATGAGCATTACAGGAAGTATCGTTTTTATGAGCTTTGCAGTAAGTATTCAGTATTTGTATTTTTAATTCTTGAATTGAAAGGCTACAGTGACGTCCATCGCGCGGCGTATGTTCACTATGTTATGTTTTGATTCAGTAATTTAGAGTAACGAAACAATTACGTTTCAATGCACATTTTTGTCCGTTACTGACCACCAAATTAAACAAAGTAATAATATTATGTAAAATGTTAATTGTAATTAACATTGCCAAACCACTGATGTAATTGTGCGTAATATAGGGCGGTGTTATTCTTAACGACAACCACAGGTAGGCATTTGTGTGATTGTCGGGACCGACTGCTTAACATTAACCCATCCGACAGCACAGCGAAGTCTACTGAGACTTTGCATATCGACGATAAAAATCTTTACCAATCTTTAGTTTTCCAATAATACTTTTGAGTTTTTTTTGTCCCACAAATATGAGAACTGAAAAAACAGTGCCGTTTAAGGAAATTTTTACTTTTTATTGTAACTATGACTGATCAAAGTCATATGACCAACAATATAGAACATATATTCGAAAGTAATTCATATAGACATTCTACAATGTTGCACAATCGGTACATAGCAATTTCATTATTTAGGACGATTAGATCAAATATTGTTGATGCAACATAGATAATCAATTTAATAATAAATTTTGTCTTGCTCCACGAGATGACAATTCTTGTTGCTGGAAGGAAGTACTGTCAATGTCCATACTTCATGCCAAGTTTCATTGGTGGGCTCCCTCGCATTTCGCTTCATTTTGCGTTTGCAGATTGATCAAGTACCCAAACGCTTTGAAGCGGAGGTGTAAGGGAACCCAGAAATTCAATTTCATGAAAGTTGGCATAGAGTAGGTTCATCGACAGTACTTTACTCTAGCAACAAGAAAGAGAATATAATAAATACACTGCTGGTATTTAATGGCCTTTAAATGGAGCGACATGAATTCGGTCAGTGTAATAGATGGTCAATGGTAGTATTTCTTAAAATTATTAAATAAATGACAATACCAGCTCTTGAATTCCTAATAATGATCTTCTAGAATTATAATTACTTCACTCTAAACATAGCCTACATATGTGCTTAAGGCGTGAAATGCTAACAAGACTCTTAACTAATATAAATGCTAAAAATTACCCCTGCACAATTTGGGGAAACATTTTTATTTGTTTGACAACATGAAAACACTAATTGAACCTCCGAACGTTAAACATTTATACAAAGTAAATATAAAAAAGCACATCTAGAATAAATGTAGATTTTTATGACTGGTGAAAACAATAAACTTTAACCTTTCAATTGCAGATGAAATCAATATTGGTAACAGAATGAATAGCGGTGTTTTTTGTTTCATAATTTTATAAAGGGTTTTCCAATAAGAACGGTACGATTTTAAAATGTCAGGTCAGCCATGTTTGAAATGTTATAGTTGAAATTTGCAGTCATTTGTTTTAGAATACGCTGACAATTCAGCATGGCAAAATACACGCCTCAAAAACGTTTGGTAATTATCCAAAATGTTTATGACAATTCCACCCATATGTAAAAATCACCATTTGCTAATACAAAAATCGTAGTTTGCTATCGGCCAAATAGGAAGGACCAGAAATACAACTGGATAAAAAAAAACATATAATTTCACGTTACCATGGTAACGCTTGCATTTATTATTTGTGATATGACGTCGCGTCAGTTTGAAACTTTCAACTGTTAAAAGTAGATTTTATAGTTAAAAACTAAGTATTCTTAAACAGTATGTTGAGGTTAGGAAATATCTGCGAAGCAGAAACATGCAATAAGCGAGCTAGAAAATTCTAATTCTGAAAATACAAAAACAAATTAATCATCCATTCCAATTTAATCCAACATTAACTACATAATCTACATCAGTAATGGAGTCAACGCCAGCAGGACAAATTATATACAATAACTATGTTTTTAACAATTGTTCTTTCTAAAAACCATTTTTCAATATTTACTGTTCTTCTGTTCCAGTGTTAAATAGTTTAATTGAATTGAATTCAAATATTACTTTATTCATTAATGGAATTGTCTTACCGAACACCATTCGAGCTCAGATTTATAGCCTGATATCTTTTACGTTTGTCTTCTCGTACTTACTTTCATATAGGTAATTTAACTCGATCCGTTTGACAAAATGACTCGAGCTACGCTTTCGTGATTTTTCAAAACAGCTCTCGTTAAATTGCCAATGAAAGTAAGTACTCGAAAACAACCATTAAAAAATATCCGGCTAAATCTGAGCTCTTATGGTATTACCCCCGAAAATAAACGTTCTATTGTGAAGTATTAACGTGCTCTTGGTGAAAACTATGGTCCATATAAACGACCTACTATTTCGCATGGTTTAAAATTTTAAAGGAGATTTGGCTTTAGGATTGACGTCGAAATGCAAGAAGTGCCAAGTATTTTGCTGCGAGAGATAGTGTTGCTCCTCATCGTTCTCAAGAATTGCGCCTTTCAAAAACGAAAACTTGGCGTATTTTGCGAAAAGACTTGGGTTTACACCGTTATAAAATTGTGTTGATCCTAGAACCAAGCCACTAGACCATCGTAAACGTAGTGAGTTATCTGACTGGACTTTAAAGCAATTGAAATTGATCTTTTCAGATGAAGCTCATTTTTGGTCAAGCAGCTTTGTCAACAAACATGTCATTTTTGGTGTAAAAACAATTCACAGGAGATTCATGAGAAGACTTTGCATTCGCAAAAGGTGTGGTTTATGGCATGTGGAATCAATGGTAGACAGGAGATGCTGTTACAGTAAATGCTGCGCGGTGTCGTTTGATCTTAACAGATTTTTTATGTCCACAATTAGATGAAATTGATTTGGATGTCATGTAGTTCCAACAAGACGGTGTCACACAGCTAATGTCACTATCGGAAGCGGAAAAAAGGAACATTGATGCCAAACAAAATAATTCAATTGTAAGAAAACCTGAATGCAAATTATAAAACGACTATTTCAAAATAACGTTACTCGTAATACGATAGGTTGCCAATAGAGTCCTACAGTTTTTTATATAATTTTAAGTAACGAACTGCAATGGATTTAGTCTGATCTGTGAAAATACTAACACTATTACTATACAGACTGCTCCAAAAATTGTAGTCTGAGTTGACACTTCTAGGATATACTGATAAAAGATTTTGGAAATCTTGGAAATGGATATAAAGATTTAATCTTGAAACGATTTAATTTCCCTTTCTGAAGATTCCCTTTCAAGGGGACAATTAAAATCGTATATCGAAGTAACAATCGCATTTCACTACCATTTTAGAAGCGATTATGTCCTAAATTACAATCACAGTTTGCTGTGATGACCCCATCCAAACTTTCGAGAGGGCATACACTATATTTAACCATTCTGCAAAAAAATATTGAGAAGATTATGTAAAAAAAAACTTACAGAAGTACACTTTGAGTTGAAGTGTTTCTCTTAGTGAATACCTTTTTCTGGGAAATGGTAGATAGGAGGTTATCTTTAGTCATAGGAGTCGTTGATTAAATGTAGTGATGCTTCGAAACGGCTTTTGGTCGAATCACCGAATACCGAATATTCGGGCTTTAAAATTTGCCGAAGAGCCGAATATTCGGCTATAGCACAATAGAAATTTGTGTTTTGATTAGTTATATTGATTACAAAATTATGTCACAAAAATAAAATATTGGTGTCCGAAAAATTCGTTTCCTACTGCGTAGTAGGAAACGTATTTTTCGCACACCCAATGCTTTCTTCAAAATGCGTATTTTGCTATAATAAAATCATACAAAATGTAACTAAACAAAATTAATAAAAAATACACAGTATAGAATTATAAAAAACATGATGTCAAAAACTTAATTAAAAAACGCTTATTAAAAAACTACAACGTAATAATAGCAATTAAAAACATTTCAGTATTTAAAATTTAATTTAAGAAGATTGTGGTGGATAAAAAGTAGCTTTTGACATTTTCCGTGGGCAACCAGCTACGGTTTCTTAGAACAGTATGCGACGCACAACTCACAAAATGCTCAGCGCTGCACGCATGCTTTTAAATCCAAATAATGCTTTAACATGATTATGTTTTCTTATATTCAGTTTAGCTGAATGCACTGTGGACATGCACGCTGTATTCTATTTAGATTTTATTTCAACGCAGTCGTTGTGCGTCGCGCACTGTGAGTTGTGCGTCGCATACTGTTCTAAGAAACCGTAGCTTAAGTCAAGCACATGATCAAGCAGTCTCGCCGATTGATCGCCGCATGATTCGCGATACGTTTTGCATTTTCGCCCTCGTCATTTCTTTGAAACAGATTCTTCAATCTATTGTTGAACCTATAATGGGAGCAATATATGTACGCTCTCTTTGCGTCTAGACGGGACTTGAAAATAAAAGCTTGAAATACTAAAAATTAAGTAAATGTTGATAGATATTTTAAAAATTTAGAGTTTTTTTTTTTTTGTTAAACGCTAAATAATGAGTTTTTCAGTTAAAATGCACTCAAATAAGTCAGATTGCGACAGAAAAAGTAAAAAAATCCGCTTTGGCCGGCCGAATACCGAATCTTTCATGCTGCTTCGGTCAAAACCAAATCTGTTAAATATTGGCCGAATACCGAAGCAAAACCGAAGCTTCGGTGCATCTCTAAATTCTAAAGCAGAAAGTAGAAAGTTAATTAGTTGCAATTACGCCTCAATAAGGGCAAATAACAACGGGTTTGTCAATACTGCATGAAATACGAAAACCTTTCGTCTTAAGAGATGAATTTGGAGACATAATGGCGTAAGTCTAATACATTGAAAATATCCAGCTAGTCCGAGAATCCTGAGAGGAAACCAGAAAACCCGACTGGTTCATAAAGTCCGACAGGTATGAAGTAATCAAAAACTCGGACAAGGCTCCATAAGATTTAAAAACTCTGCCAAATGAATGATTCCAACATTCTGTACAAACCTACAACTTCTAACACGGCTTGAATCTTGTATTCGCCCTGAGAAGCTCATTCGTGCAGAATTCTAAAATGTATCAATTGTTTCGTTTTCTACCATAGTCAGATTTCATATGTTCCAACTTAAATCAGTCATATCAGTTCATCAGTTAGTTCATATTGATTTTATTCATTCTGGAACTATGACTTACACAATCTTTGAAATCGATCTCTAGTTGGTTCAGAAATCTTGGAAATTGTGGGAAGACTAAGACCTAGGTAAAAATATACATCAAGCGATAAATCATTGCTTTACTTCATTTCGAAATAAGAAAGTCAAAATACAGAAGTTTTCTTTCAATAAATCTTGTGAAAAGAACTCGCATATATGGTATGTGTATAAAGTATGTGGTAGAACAATTCGTGAGAATTCTCGACGGTAACTCTGACCGATCAGGGGGAGCCCTGATAGATGAGACCGGTGTGGGCGGATTCGAATCTCGCCTAAGGGACAAGCTCATTTATGGTCACCAATGGAACCCGCTGTTTAACCGAGGTCATTTATGGTCACCAAGGAACCCGCTGCATGACCGAGGTCATGTATGGTCACCAAAGGAACCCGCTGTTTGACCGAGGTTATTTATGGTCACCAAAGGAACCCGCTGTTTGACTGAATCTCTAGTACGGTGAGTAGAAGTGAGGTTATCCCGCTTTTGGGCAATGGGAAACTGCATGCCGCCAGGTAAATGTGCTTAGGAGCTATCCTGACCACGCTATGATCCGGACTGCAGCCGGGTACAGTGATTGGGAGAAGCTCTGAAAGCCATTACACTTAGGGATAGTTGAAGCGAATACATAGCCTCTCACTATCAAGACAACTTCACCAAATTCGTGTACGCACCGGTAGTCTATAACGTGTAGACTTAAAAGAAGCTCTGTCGAGGGCCCACCAAGCCTAAAATTGGTAGATCGGGGTGGCAAAACCGCTTAAAAACCAAGTCCTGCCACATTTGAGGTTGGATTCGATCAGGCAGTGGTCCCTCTTGATAACAGCGTCAAGTTGGGGAATAGTCCTATTGCTGGACGAGGTACTTCACCCCGTATGAAAGAGGACGCGAGGGTGCCGGCGGGTGAGCAGCGTGTTAAGTCAACTGCTCGGTCACTATGCGCGACTTAGCTAGTAGAGGGTGGATAGGCAACTTCGCTCCTACCAGTGAGTCAATCTGGTAGCAATTGTACGACTGCCGGTTGTGCAACTTGCACGCTGATTGGGCGTATCCCAGTCACTTCCTTCTGGAAGGGAACGTGGGGGTAAGTTCACACAGGTACCTCACGTAAAACAACCTTGACCTTGACATATATGGTATGAAATCAAATTGTGAATTGTAAATTAAGGATAAAACCATTGTTATGCACAATAAAGTTTTCCAATTGATCTGGAAGTGCCGAAATGGCATAAAAAGAAACTCTTCATCAATAAATGAAGCAAACGGCATAACACGTGGTTCTAGGATATCTTTAATATACCTTAGAGCGTTTAAACTAACCCCACGTATAGTAACAAGTTCTGTACGAGCGTAGAAACTTATGAAGCCCCATGGTTGATCCAACCACCTTTTTCGTAATCCATAACTTCTTGTTGGACAAAAATTAAATTACGCATGACGTTCAGCAGTTCTTCTATAGACAGGAATACGTCTATCTGAAGGATAGTTTGAATCTAGATTCATCAGCAAAAAGATCTCTAATTACAGATGTTCGAATATTTGTATTCTCTTGCAAATGCTAGTCGGCCAACTCTATGTTATCTGGTAAGTTCTGGCGCAGTTTCTCCGAGTCTATTTCTTACTGATTAAGGTGTTACAGCTACGTTTCTCAATTCATAAAGTTCTGCTTGAACCTGGCTTACAGTGAAGTAATCAGTTCGAAGAGCACACACTTGAATAAAACGATCATCTCTGGCCGTGGTTGCTCTTCTACAGCCTTGCCCTGGTCGTCTATCGTAGAAACCAGTCTGTCTGCCTGTGACATTGAATAACTCTAGAGATGGTAGATGTACGTTTAATTCAAGAGCAATAGAATAAAAACTTCTATCTTCCCTGACTAAAGTTACTACTGTAACAACTTCGTCGTGTGTTAAATGTCTCGTTCTACATTGCTCAATATCCATGTCACTGACACTCGTCAGCTCAACAAGCAAGAATATTCAAGTGTACGAATTATTGAAAATGGTCGTTCTGGTCGAAATTATTTTTCTTTCATTTCTAGATATTTTTCTTTTTACTAATTGGTAACGACTCGAAATAGAATTTAAATTAACATAAACAAATTTTTAAGTGATACGCAAAACGCTTTCTTGTGGTATATATAAAAATATAGCAACCTTGCGATAATTTTTTTTAGGTGTGTATTTTTAACCTATATTGTTATAACATAATTTTATAAAACTGATTTCAGAAATGGGTCCTGTATTGTTTTGTAACATTATTGAATTCTACAAATCGTAATTTGATAAATGTGTATTATTAACGTTGCGCTTTTATTCGTATGCATGGACGGTTACATAAATAACATACGTTTATATAGCGACGAACGTGAGTAATTCCTTAATTGATAATTGTTTTAGCATTAAAATATAACAACAGTTGAAACATTTGTGGCAAAATGTCAGTTGCGACTTTTTTTTGAAAAAATATGATAGGATTGGTTAAAAAATATTTTTACTAATTCAATGTCACCCAAAAACATTAACAGCTACAACTTTTTTCATTTTGAAGACAATAAATTGAACTTTTAATATATTATTAAAAAATTGTTACTTTTTAATACCTACAAAATTTTTTCGTGTACAGAGACGATTATATAGGTTGACAAAGTGACATTTAAATACCCCTCCTACTATAGGATAGTCTTAAATATAATTATATCTCTGGTCTATGATGCATACAATGTATGTAAATCATCATCAAAGCTTCCCGAAATACAAATTCGTAATATCTTTGAACAATAATATATCAAAAAGGCTAAAGATCAGCTCAGAGAAATCGTCGTATCCTGAGCTTTGATTAGAAGATGTTTCACATTGTTGAAGAGAATCCAAGGATGGTACCCCAGTCATTGTTAATACTATGCGATTACACGCGTGTAATTTGTAATGTGAGTGTATGTTCTGTACTAGCAACAGCTTGCATTCTGTCGCTAGTACCTTCAATGTTGTCTTGAATGACGTCGGTTTGGGATCCGCAGTTAATTTTGTTTGGTGTGGATTCACCAGATGTGGTATCTTCAGCATATCATCTGTAATCGCTTGATGGTACTCTACCTTCCTCAACCTCGGCTTATGTGGCCTTGGAAGAGTATTGCCAGAGTTGTTGGACGGCGTATCATTAGACACATGTCCACAAATGTGGTTGTAAAGGATGGGAGCCCGAGCACGCTTCTTAGTTGACACCCGAGCCCATCTTATGGGCTTATATTATTTGTTTGACTTGATTTCTTCATGTTGGGGTCACATGTCTACAAGGATTTTTGACAATATCCAGAATAGAGCAGACATTTCTGAGAAGATCTAGCAAAACATGAATCGCAGATGCATTGCATAAATCGACATTAATGACGGAGGCTTTGATTCATCATTTCCATTCATTTTAAGTTTACATTTTGAAGTTTCTGGTATTAGTATTGCATGTTAAAATCGCGTTTGTAGGGCTGTCTATTGGAAACGGTGCGTTTTTTAAACCAAAAAAATATACATTCTAATTCATGAGCTCTACTCTAAATTAAATGCTGTAGTTAAAGACAACCTTTAGCATATGGTGCACTTCTTGGCAACTGAGACAATGTGATAGCCAACAGGTCTTCCAAAAACTGAAGGTATGACAATTTTTAAGAGCAACGCTTGTAAGCCATACAGTGATACACATTTGGAAAAATTTTGAAAACAATGGATTCGTTAAGAATTTGTTAAATGTCAGTGCCAAAACTGGAGAAGTAGATTGTCCTCCTACTAGTGATGCCATTTTCAAACGGTTATTTCTGATAACTTTGGAAATAGAAGGTAATCGCGCTGGTTTTTTTGAAGGCGTTAGAAGTGCTTCGATTAGCTCTGGGTTAGATACGAACCAGCTTCGAGCTTAATACCACATTTCAAATAATTTACCCTAGGCTCCATGAACCTGATAAATTCAAAAGTACTTACAGAGTCTATCGCTACTGGTTCCAAGATAGCTAAATTCTCAAAATAACCACCAAGAAAGCACAACTTACCGTTGATAATGTCTTGTGCTAATCTAGGATCACGCTCATACTGTAAAGGCGAAAATAAAACCACATAAAATTGCTCAAGCGCATAGCTTTAATGTTCCCCAAATAAAAATGTTAAATTCAATCAAATCGTAACTAAATATCAATAATTAACAATAAGTAATCTAAACACACAGAAAAAAAGCCTATAACAGTCAAAATAATGCCCAAATTAAATATTCAATAATTATCAAAATCGCTTATACAGCGTGATCATGGATAGGTGTTCCAAAAGGTGTAATAATAATAATGTAAATAACCAAAGAATTTAACAGTTTAAATCGCTCTTTGATAGTTCCCACCTGCTTCATTTTAAACTAATTTTGAGCTGATACTGATGTTTTCAAAAAAAAAGTTGCCCGGAAAAAAGAATAGACTTTAAAAATATACAATAGAATATAAATTTTCGTTCGGTATGGCGAAAGTTGAAACCAAGACTGAAATTCCTATGCTAGCATTATTTCAATTAGTTTATCTACAGGTATTTAAACTTTTATAAGGCATTTAAATGTAGTATTGCAAAAATGATGCATCTCACAGTAAGTAACATCAACTTTAAAATATCATATACAGGTTGTTGCAAATATTGTGGATTAATTTGACGGTACGTTATTAAGGGACACTCCCTGAGTATGCGAAAAATAGTTTTAAAAAATTATTTCTGTTATATTTTTGTGTTTATTGTCCCAAAATAAGGCTGGATTTCAGTACGAGAGTGATACTAACCAAGTTTATCGCGGCAGCGACACCCTGATTGCTACCTTAGTGAAAACCGTTTCGCCAGGTGCTTCACTCTGAGGCAGTCGCCTTGGGACTGTGGATTGGATGACGCGGAGGCAACTCTGCGGTGAACCAATAGTTTAAGTCACTTCTGCTTAAGATCTATATAGCCTATATCTATATCTATATATGGCCGATCACAGGAAGGCTACTCTGGGGCACACTTTATATAAGATGCTGATGCGAACAGAGCCAATACGACCTATAGCCTCTCAAACTAAGACAACCCCACCTCCTAGTTGGTATTGGCCGGGTCTATACTTTTAGGTAAAGTCTGGCGGGACTATGTCGAAGGCTCGTGGTATATTATTACACGAAGCGAAAGTGGTATATTAAGCATAGTATTTATATTATATATGGATTCAATGTAGAACTTTATGGTTAGAACGAGTAGGTAAGTCGAGGGAGGATTCCGTTAGCCGGGAGAGGGGAGGTAAATCTGAGGAATAGATAAGTTGGAGGGGTAAATCGTTAAGCAGTAAGAGTACGGTAACTAAAGGAAGAAGATAGGATAAATCTGGATTGGAGGGAGGGGTGTAAGTCGCGGGTGTTTGTTAAATAACGCGTTCAAAAGTTCGTCAGACAATGGTAAGCTTATTATTTTCATCTGTTTTTGTTAGATTGCGTTTATTTAATAAATATCAAGATTAAATAATCACTCACTTGGAAAACCGACGGATTGTAATCACACAACTAACGTTGTATATAAGGAACTCCTTAAAAATTAGGGTTTTGATCGGCATGCTTTGACGGAGATTCCCTAGCTAATCTTTAATTCTAAAGTATAAATGCGTACTTAAATTGGGGATGAAGTTATCGGAATTATTAGAAAACTAAAAATTTTCAAAAATGCAGCAACGTTACTTCTTTAAAATCGCACCCTGCAAAAACTACGTATTATCTTTAATGTTATGTTACTTTATTAACTTAAAGGTTTAATGAAATAAATAAAGATTAGTAAAAAGTTTCACAGTATTTATTAAAATATAACCTGACAATATTGTTTCGACAGCTAAGCTGTCATTATCAAAGGTAATATAAATATAAACAAACACGTCGCTAAGGTAGATACAAAAATAGATAACTAGATAAAAAGATAAAAATAATAATAATCAGAATTAAATATCTAACACTTCCAGTGACGGAGAATTACTGAGCTCAAGTTGTTCATTCATTAAAGGTACCCTGAGTTTTTATTTGTATATCCCAAAAGCTTCTAAAATGTCTAATTTGCGTTTGTTATTACAAAAATGTAGGAATTTAATATTATTTTGAGGAGTCATTGTGTGATTTTGTTCTAAAAGGTTTAAGTTTTATTTTTCTACACTTATTATATAAGAAAGAACTACGTATTTACAAAATTGTATTTTTATAACTGATTATGCAGAAGGGACTATTTAAATAACTATTGTTTAGTGAACACTAATAACACAAAGTATAGTTTGGTATTTCCATCGTTACGCATTGTAAAAATAAAAATCAACTAGCGAAACCGGTGGTTTAAAGAAAATCAGCTGAGCCTTAAATTTGAAAACGGGGCATTAAGCAGCCTTTAATTAGCCTTTAATTCTTCATAGGTTGCTTTTTTAAATTGCGCATTCTACATTAGATTTTTGCAGTGGCGTAACTACGTAAGATTGCGCGCCCCTGCGAGACTTTTGCGCCCTTCACATACAATTATAGTAGAGATAACTTTTGTTAAAATAAAATATGCAAAAACTAATAATAATTCATTACCTTTTCATTTTTTCGTATCTCTCTAACGAATTTCTTTTATATGAATAATGAGATTTCACACCAGTTGCAATTTTTCTGGGCTTCAACGCAGGCGAATTGGATAATTAAACTTTCAAAATCCATTGTGTTTACTTTTTCCCCTATAAAACCCCTTCTCGACCGCCATCCGCACAAACTATACACCATTGGATGCTTCTCATCGAGCTGAACCATAGTGTCCTAACCCAACCCAACCCAAACCAAACCAACCCAAGCCAACCCAACCCAAAAATGTTTTACTTATTGTTAGCGTCGTCGTGAAAGCCGATAAATAATCACTACTTAATAATTGAATTAATCTTATTTAAACACCTAATATCTTCCAATTGTTTTGAACAATGTATATCCACAATTCCTTTTTATTGTTTTCCTAGAATGTTTTGTTACCGCCAAAGCTGTTTTAAAAATGCTAGTCCCAACACGAAAGCAGCTCCCTTCGGAGGGTTGCGTCCCCCCCGCGTCACAGGGTCTACAAGGGCGGTGATTACGTCACTGGATTTTAGATGCGGATTCCGCTAACTTTTGCTAGAGCTAACGAAACGCGCGGTTTTAGAAAAAATTAGCTGAGCCTTTGAAAGTAGGACATTTAATTAGCCTTTAATCTCTTAATTTCCATGTGCTTTCTTGTTATCCTGCTGTAAGGGCTCCGCTAACTTTAGGGACGTATTTTTTTTCTATGCTGGTCTTGAACAACCAAGAAAAAGAATCTTTAGTCACATTTTCGTGATACTTTTTGGCTATTTATATACTGCTTTGCTAAGCCAAAATGTCCTATCTCCAAAAATCTTTTGTCTTGGCATCTCAGTATACATCTCTTAAGGTAATAGCTATTACGGCTATATTACGGCTAAAAAAGTCGTTCTTATAAAATTGTAGACCGCGATCTTTCGCTTCTAACGGTGTCACTTTTATATTTTTAGAGTTACAATAATTCCGTAAAAGAATAAAATTTAACACCAAACACAATTTAAATTGTATCGACGCGTGTATTCCTCCATAAGCCCCCCATATGGCCCCGTTATGGCCGTGTTACCGGTCCCGCGCGCAGCAGTTGTCTATGTTCTTGGGCTAATAAATACACCTAAAAATGTAGTTCGTTTCTCTTAAATTAATTAATAGATGCCTAATATAAGTTTAAACGTTTATAGTGTAAATCAATTAGTTTTCCCTTAATAGGTACTAGTAGAGTTTAGCTAAGCCACGGATCACTGGCATTACGGGTCATTACAACCCTACGTTTCATAAGAAATTAGTTTCAGTTGTGTATATTAAAGTATAAGATTTATGATATTGGATTTAGGAGAATCTTAATATTAAAAAGGGGCCAGACTGTTCATTCTGGTGTGAAAACTGCAGAAATAAACTCATGTTTCTGTTTATTAGAAGAAAATTTGTTTAATTTACCCCGCAAATTAATATGTATGATGGTATGTCACTGGTACATAGCTTGGGTAAACCGATCAACACTAAGACATTCGGGGATTATTCAAGAACATTCTCTTCGATCATATTTAATAACTCATAGAAGGCTGAACGAGTAGATTTGAAATTAGATCATTATAACGACATGTCAATCAAAAATATGACCAGAAGCAAAAGAGGGCCCGGTAAATCAATTGATACAATTATTGATACGGTCTACTACCTCGGCAGTGGCAGTTCTATATTCATTCTACTTTTAATAAGAATCAGTTGACAATTTTTCTTATCAACTCAAATCAGTGACTATTCGAGAAGCCAACATATACAGAAGCAATTTTGGCCTAGTAGATGATTTGTTGCATTCGAATCATGAAGAAGCAGACACACGGATTCTGCTACATATATTATCTGCTAAAAAAGCCTGCTATAGTAAATGCATTATCGAATGCAGGGACACTAACGTTTCGATACTTCTATGTCACTTTAGAAAATATTTAAACCCAGAAGTCTGGATGAAGACCGGCAAAAAGGATGGCATTCGCTTCATAGCAGTTCATCTCTTAAAAATAGAACACCTTTTACAAAATCGTCCAGCGTTTCATGTCCTCACAGGATCGGATAGTACAAGTCAGTTTTCTGACATCGGAAAGAAAACTTGTTGGAAAACACCTGGCTTCATACAAATTGCTTAATAATTTTGGATTTCGATGAACAGACTTTTCAAAACTTGCACAATTTTGTTATTAAGTTTTATACCAATAATCAAGACGTTAACTCCATTAATCATCTTCGAGGTATACTTGCTGGTTCTAAAACTATTGATAAATTACCACCTACAGAGGACAGCCTAAAATATCATTGCTTACGGGCACACTACCAGTGGCAACATCTGGCTAAATGCCTTAAACCCGATTCAAAACTATTTAAACTATTGCGATTACGGTTGGCAATTGAAGAGTAACCAGATTTTTCCTATATTACAAACTCTTCCATTATTACCGACAGACATTACAGTCTTATCAACATGCGGATGCAAAAAAGGTATACAGGTACATTCTAAATTTTTACTATTTTCTTACGACTTTTACTTTCAGACTGCAAACAAAAATGGTGCAACTGCAGGAAAAATTATATTGTATGTATAGGTTCGTGTAGGTGCATAGGCCAAGCATCGTGCCACAATGTTAATAAAATAATGTGTACAATAAGCCCTTCAAATCCAAAATCTAATGAAGAAGATGAGGAAAGCGAGGTCGATAGTGAATAATGTTGATAATAGTACCCAGGCACACCCGAGTTACAATAATTCCGTAAAAGAATAAAATTTAACACCAAACACAATTTAAATTGTATCGACGCGTGTATTCCTCCATAAGCCCCCCATATGGCCCCGTTATGGCCGTGTTACCGGTCCCGCGCGCAGCAGTTGTCTATGTTCTTGGGCTAATAAATACACCTAAAAATGTAGTTCGTTTCTCTTAAATTAATTAATAGATGCCTAATATAAGTTTAAACGTTTATAGTGTAAATCAATTAGTTTTCCCTTAATAGGTACTAGTAGAGTTTAGCTAAGCCACGGATCACTGGCATTACGGGTCATTACAACCCTACGTTTCATAAGAAATTAGTTTCAGTTGTGTATATTAAAGTATAAGATTTATGATATTGGATTTAGGAGAATCTTAATATTAAAAAGGGGCCAGACTGTTCATTCTGGTGTGAAAACTGCAGAAATAAACTCATGTTTCTGTTTATTAGAAGAAAATTTGTTTAATTTACCCCGCAAATTAATATGTATGATGGTATGTCACTGGTACATAGCTTGGGTAAACCGATCAACACTAAGACATTCGGGGATTATTCAAGAACATTCTCTTCGATCATATTTAATAACTCATAGAAGGCTGAACGAGTAGATTTGAAATTAGATCATTATAACGACATGTCAATCAAAAATATGACCAGAAGCAAAAGAGGGCCCGGTAAATCAATTGATACAATTATTGATACGGTCTACTACCTCGGCAGTGGCAGTTCTATATTCATTCTACTTTTAATAAGAATCAGTTGACAATTTTTCTTATCAACTCAAATCAGTGACTATTCGAGATGCCAACATATACAGAAGCAATTTTGGCCTAGTAGATGATTTGTTGCATTCGAATCATGAAGAAGCAGACACACGGATTCTGCTACATATATTATCTGCTAAAAAAGCCTGCTATAGTAAATGCATTATCGAATGCAGGGACACTAACGTTTCGATACTTCTATGTCACTTTAGAAAATATTTAAACCCAGAAGTCTGGATGAAGACCGGCAAAAAGGATGGCATTCGCTTCATAGCAGTTCATCTCTTAAAAATAGAACACCTTTTACAAAATCGTCCAGCGTTTCATGTCCTCACAGGATCGGATAGTACAAGTCAGTTTTCTGACATCGGAAAGAAAACTTGTTGGAAAACACCTGGCTTCATACAAATTGCTTAATAATTTTGGATTTCGATGAACAGACTTTTCAAAACTTGCACAATTTTGTTATTAAGTTTTATACCAATAATCAAGACGTTAACTCCATTAATCATCTTCGAGGTATACTTGCTGGTTCTAAAACTATTGATAAATTACCACCTACAGAGGACAGCCTAAAATATCATTGCTTACGGGCACACTACCAGTGGCAACATCTGGCTAAATGCCTTAAACCCGATTCAAAACTATTTAAACTATTGCGATTACGGTTGGCAATTGAAGAGTAACCAGATTTTTCCTATATTACAAACTCTTCCATTATTACCGACAGACATTACAGTCTTATCAACATGCGGATGCAAAAAAGGTATACAGGTACATTCTAAATTTTTACTATTTTCTTACGACTTTTACTTTCAGACTGCAAACAAAAATGGTGCAACTGCAGGAAAAATTATATTGTATGTATAGGTTCGTGTAGGTGCATAGGCCAAGCATCGTGCCACAATGTTAATAAAATAATGTGTACAATAAGCCCTTCAAATCCAAAATCTAATGAAGAAGATGAGGAAAGCGAGGTCGATAGTGAATAATGTTGATAATAGTACCCAGGCACACCCAAGTCTTTACAGGAGATGATATTAGCCAAAAAATAAAAAGTTACTTACGAGATTCTTTGTTATCAAATGTTTTGGAAAAAAATAAATGTCTATGTTATAACTATTTAACTATTCTAGAATACTGTTTTATTATTATTAGGTAATGGGTAAATAACGAATATATAAAAATATAATTCTATTTAAATCATTTATTCTAAAAAAATGTTTAATGCGTTTGAACTTATATTAGACATCTATTAATTACTTTAAGAGAAACGAAATACATTTTTAGGTGTATTTATTAGCTCAAGAACATAGACAATTGCTGCGCGCGGGGTCGGAAACGTAAGGGTGGCTTATCGAGGAGTACACGCGTCGATACAATTTAAATTATGTTTGGTGTTAAATTTTATTCTTTTACGAAATTATTGTAATCTCTAAAAATATAAAAGTGACACCATTGGAAGCGAAAGATCGCGGTCGAATTTTATAAGAACGATTTTTTTCGATTAAAGGCTTCGTTTCTGAAATATGAGTTGATAAACTCGAAAGTATCCTAAAATTAATTAATTTTTGAAGCTTCGCAAGCGAACATTTAAAGTTTATAATTCCCGTAAGACTCAATGCTTTGCAAAGATTTGTTTATTTTTTTAGAAAAACGGCTACAAACTTTACATCGAAACCTACATGAAAAAATGGATCTAATAACGGTGCATCACTTACGATAGAAAACTCCAAAATTATGAATTGTGCCCTTTTGCACAGGCCAATTTTCGGCCAACTTTTTTTGGTATAACAATTAATTATAAGCTATCGAATACAACTAGTCCCAGCTTTTACTCTCAAAACCCCCACAAACATCAAAACTAAGCGACTTATCGGCAAGCGGGCACTCTACTATGTCTCATGATTTGTGTACACTAAACACTTTTCATAGCAACTTGTAAATGAAGAATCATTTTTTAAAAGACAAATAGGACTGTTTCTTTGGAAATATTCTTCATATATTATACTTTAGCTTAATTAGTGCAAAATTTCGATTCGATTTGATTCTGTATATACACACTTAAGTGTGTAGTTAATTATAAAGAATACAAAGATTCCGTTATTGTTGGATCAAATAAAAAAGCAATAAACTGAAATGTATTGAAAGACCGACAACAGTAGCTGTTGATTTTTGCTTTATTTTTTGTTGAATTATATTTTACACAACTAAGAGACTGTGTGAAAGCTTTCATTGTTGGGTGCAGGCCTTGCGATTGTAAACTGATGCATTTGGAGGAGCGATCTCACACTTTGTATCACATGAAGACACTTGAATGGGAGCTTTCATGGACTAGATGTCAAACATTTTAAGTTGTAAGTTTGTTAAGTGTAAATGTATCTTCTTTATGTATTCTCCAACTTCAAAGAATGATTATAATCTTATTCATTACCTTATTCAACGCTGTAATTTATTGATGTTATTAGTCATAAAATAATTATTATCATATAAGAATGAAAGTTGTGTTAGTTACATGCGCTATAGCGACCAATTTTCGAGATTTAAAACAATTCTTTAGGTACTATTTTACACGAAATTGTAAAAAGAATGAATCTATTGTAAATTTTGAGTTTAACTTTGACAAATGTCAAATTAGGTACACAAGCAAAATGTATGTACAAATCTGTTATGTATGTACCTGACTAAACCACAAATACAAAAACATTTAATTAAAGGGGGACATTAAAACAATTCGATTTGGAATAATATCAAAAAAGAATGTTAATGAATAAAATTTTGTACGGAGTCATTACACTTCGAAAGTTCTTTCGTAAGAGTGACCTTTGTATGAATGAATAGGATGCCGAAGGCAACAAACTGCCTACACTAGTGTAAATCAAGGTTGCTTACGTAACGTTAATTCCGTTTTCTGATTCCAAATAAGCGATGTTCATCCTACGTTCGGCGGGAGATGCGTTAGCTAACAAACATAAAACAGAAACAAGCAAGCTGCATCTTAATGGCTGTTTGAATGTCGTAACAAAATTTTATTACAGTTCGCCTGCTTCGTACTATCTCAGAAGCAGGAATATGCCGCACCCCCATTTATATCTAGCACTTAATACGGCAATATTAGTTAATACAGCTGGAATATGGAAACGAATTTCCATATTACAATGTTACCACTAGTACGTATGCCTTTATTTCATATGCTTGCTTCATGGAGGCTGATAAACTCTAAAACATATTATAACAAAAATTATTGTTATTACATAACGAGGGTGATTCTTTACACCGTTTATAACGAAAATTTTGATCTTATTAAAATTAATGCCTTAATAAAACTGTTTATTGGTTAGCTTAATATGGCTCTCTTGACCTCAGTAAAATGATTAACTCATAATAAATAAATACCAATATGAAAGCCCAAATTTAATCTTCTTAAATTGAGTAGGAGGGAACCGAAGACTAATTAAACAACTTTTATGTAATATTTTTACCCTCAAATGAATCAAAAAATATAAAAGGTCTAAATCTATTTAAAAATAGATACTAAATACACACATACTAGATGCAAAATAGATACACTAACTTACGTATAAATTTAATAAATTTATTGTGTGATAGTACTCGTCAATAGGAACATAAAATCCTTATGCCATTTTTGATTTTACGCACATCGAAAAAAATTTTGAAAAAGGCAAAGTATTGGTAACTCCTGGAACGTATCACGACCTACCTCACATATAAGATCAAATACCTTGTTTAACAAACGAGAAAGTAGGTTTAAAAACAATGTTTGGACAATTAAATGTATTGATGGTCACGTTTCATTTTGTTTGTAATTTTAGTCTGTGTATTGAGATTGAGCCATGACAGAAAGAGATGGAAAGTTTACATTCGTTTAATACTTTATTACTTTATTTATTATTGCATATTAGGATTGAGTTTCTTTACTATAACGTAATCTTGACTTACTTTTTTTACTTTGAAAACTATCATTACACACAACTAATCATAAACAACACAAATTCCCTTCTGTTCGAGTTGCTTTAATAACAATTTCATTTTCTGGAAGTGATACATTACCATAGCCAAGAAAGATGAAATGATAAGAAAATGTGTCCAACATCTTTTAGCTAATTCATTATGTAATTCACACACAAAATGTTTAGTTTTGTACATCCCTTGTCAGAGATTGTAAATTCTAGTACGATGTTTATGTAATACATTACACAGCTATCCAATATAAAAAATCATTTTAACTTAATAGAAATACAAGAAACGATTTATTCAGTACGTACTTAGTCCAATATGCATGAGCTGTGTTGTTATTAAAAAAACATCAGTTTACATGTCTGCAAATTAACACGTATGATGACAGTGGCGTAACATTGTAACAGTTGAGGAAGTACACCTAATTCGGCAAATTGATGAGTGCCATTCATATCTACGTATAAGTTTATACTTTTGGAAGGCTTAACATATTGAACACGTATTTATCTTTAGAAGATACTATGTTAAAGGTAATGTCTTTTAGTTATATTTCACGTATTTTCTGACTATCCATAACACAATTCTCAAGTGACAGAAATGTTGTCATATTTAGTTTGTCTCTAAAAAAACTTAATTAACCAACAGCTAAGTAAGGCTATTTTGATTAAGAGCTTAATATGTATAATACATGGATTTAGTTAAACACAATTAAACCATCACTATACAGGATGAAAGTAGTTACGTCACTTTAATTTTAAGGGGTGATAGAAGACATCAAAAGCAACAAAAAAGTCTTTTCGTTGTTAAATGGCTTTCGAGTAATTTAGAAAAAACATTGCCATATCTGGCACCCTTGGTTAAGTACAATCACATTCTACAGCTGATGATGACAGCCGTTGTTTAACAATAATAAACATCCGAAGTGGGGTAACTAATTCTACGAAAATTTTGATCAGCACTGTTCTTCCGTAAACAAAATTTGTACGTGCTTAAACACACGCTAATCATAACTAACCAACTTTAAAAATAAGACAATAATTGACCTACCTTTTATACAGAGTGTTTTTTAAATAATGGTTTTTGGCTTAATGGGTAACATATGAATAAAGGAAGAAGGCAAAAATGCATAAAATTCCGCACTATCTCAAAAATTTTCACTAAAGATTGAAAACAAAGACGGCCCAAGTGTCTAGAGGAAGTATTATTTCTATGCTGATCATTCATTTAATTTATTTCAAACAAAAAGATTACTGTTTAAATTGTTTATAGGTAGTAATAAATACATAAATGTGTCAGCAACTAGACTATACAATGACAGCATGTAAATAAATAGGGTTGTTTTTTTGTTATTATTACAATTACTGCATTTCCGTATTAGGTTGCAAATCGTTATTCTTATTAATAATAATGAATTTGAATTGTATTTAATCTCGGATATCGTCAGAAATAATAAGTAAATCGATAGCTTAATAAAATTAATTAACAGTTAAAATTGCTGTAAAACGAAATATTAAAAACATAGCATGTCCTTATCCCGAAATTATTGCATTGCTGCAATTCAACTACTAAAACCGTACAAGATCGTTCATTTTAAAAATAACAATGGTATAGTAATGGTATAATACGATCATTTCTATCGATTAAAACAGCGCAATAATTAATAACGCGACGTAATAATTAATTCATTCAGAAGATACTTAGTTAGTTGTAAAAAAGAACTCCAGGTTTCAGTAAATGCATAAATCTTTGTTTTATTTTCTTAACAATAAATAGTAAGTGACAAACCCAAATTGGTTGCAATATGATTTTTCTGAAAATCTACCGCAGTGAAAAGAACTTTAGTTATATTTTAAATATTAAACAAAATACGTATTAAGAATTCGCAGAAGGGAAAGTACCGCATCCCTTTCAAATGTACCGTGATCTGTTTATCAAATTACCAGTTTTCATAAATTATTGCCATCTGGTTTTGTATAAAAGTTCCTTAAATGTGTTCTTACATTTCTAATCTACTTTCAAATCGTTGGAAATATGACACCACTCGTGTAAGAATTAATTATACCCAATTGTGGTAAAAGACGAATTGGAAAACCAACATAACAATATGTAATTACTAATTACCGTAGTATAAGACTTTTTTTGTTCCTTTTGATGTCTTCTATCACCCCTTAAAATTAACGCGTCGTATCTGCTACCACCCTGTATAGTCCTGCTAATCGAAATTGCACTTCATGTTACATTTTGTGGTTATTATGCGGCTTATCACAATCATGATTTGATGGACAAATGACAACAATTCATGGAATGTTTTTAAAAAAAAGTATGTAGTTGTGGGTAAACATTATCGTATATTCATAAGCTTGAAGTTTATTGTTGTGACCACCCATAGAATTACATCAGCTATACATATACGTATCGTGTATAGTTTTACTCTTATCTTCAAGTTGTTTGGTTTCGTAGTTATTAGATTCTGCTTTTATTTCGCTTTTTGACAATTTGTCGGAAGATACTAATAAACAGTCACCAAACCTATCAACTGCAGTTACTTATACATATGTGACAATAAGAATGTAGTTTATATCGTAATTTACTTTCTCTCTTGTCATATTTTTAAAATATTACATATATTGCATTACATTACCTGATAAGAACCCAGTTAGAGGAGGGTAAATAATCTTTCATCTCATATATTTAAGGCAAGATTAAGAAATTCAAAACAGTATGTGAATCATACACTATCATCTCGGTCGACAACGCGGTTGACAACCCGATCGGCAACTGTAACTCAATTACCTTTAAAAAGACCAAATGGGCTATTAATATTCAAATATACACATATACATCTTTTTTTTTAGATTACTTTCAATTAAACAAGTAGATATGAGTGAACCGTATAAAGCTAATGTTTTAATTTGTTTAGTTAATTTTAAATACAATTAATTGCATTTCTAACTTCAAGGCTCATCTTAATTACTGTAATTTAATATTAATGTAAACTGTGCGCCATCCGCCGTCATGAAGAGGTCTGTTGGCTGCATTGTCAGCCGGGCTGATAGTGTTTGGTACATTACAGTTATATATTGGTTTCTGTTTTGAGAGTTGTTAGTTGTTTGTAGAAGCAAACTACACTCTAATAGTAGTAAAGAAAATTCTTACTGATCATCCTAA
Source organism: Agrypnus murinus (assembly GCA_929113105.1). Taxonomy (NCBI): domain Eukaryota; kingdom Metazoa; phylum Arthropoda; class Insecta; order Coleoptera; family Elateridae; genus Agrypnus; species Agrypnus murinus. The sequence continues at coordinate 5,574,619 of OV816023.1, read as the reverse complement.
GTTTTTCACTTTGCAATTGTTGTTTTTAAAAAACTAATCAAAATAAAGTTCTATTGAAATCTCCAGTAATAAAGTATATAAAATACTGTGTACACACATAATAAGCAAATAACACATTTGTATTCGTAATGCACGGTTTGTGCATCTCTAGCGCATTATATCAATTTAAAAATTACGAGGCTGTAAATATATACATGTGATTAATAGGGTATGAAATGTTTGTGGAATTTATTTATTACAAAAGCACTGCATGAAAAATAACAAAAAATATTTAGCATTTGAGTATTGTTTTATACCAATAAATTAACTACATTAACATCCAACTTGTTCCAGTTTATTTATGTATTTGGAAAAATGACTAAACTGAATATAGTATATAAATCGATATGCTGTCCACTCCTGTTAAAATTTTTACTGGAATACGTTAAGATTAAGATGTTTTTAATTATTGCCAAAATAGAGATTTTGGCCATATCGACTTTATTTTTTATCCGGATCATAAGGCCAAGGTTCCACTCCCACCTGCTCCCAACGACCTACCTTTATTGTCAGTAGATATACTATGTTAGTCCGAGCACAGAATCCCATATATTTTCTTATGAAGATTCATTTCGCATTTTAAGGTCATCCGACGGTGTTTATCATTTATCAATATGGTGTTTATCGTTTCGCTTATAAACCATAAAAACCATATTGTTTTTCGATAAACGATAAACAAACCGATAAAAAACGATATCGTTTATCGATAAACAATAAAAGCAATAGAGTGGCCAAAATGAACCTCCATAAGAAAATACATGGGATTTTGAGCTCAAGTAAACATAATATATTATTCTCATTTCTCATACTTATTGAAAGTCAATACGAAACGATCCATTTAATATAACTATGTACAGATGAGTTCATAAAACTAAAAGGATGGTATGATAATTAGATCTACTTGAGGATGCCGATCGGCATTCTCAAGTGCACACACCGAAAGAGCCGGTGAAATGTAGTTACTAGGCTGCTGCGCTATACTCTTAGTTGGGTGAAACAAGCAGTATAAGAAATATTTATGGATTCGTATGTTGCAAGCCTCGTTATACAACAGCTCTAGTGGCGACTACTACCTTGAACGATGTTATATGCTTTAGCCTTTACTTTCAGATAATCAGTATATCTTAACCTCAACATTAGAGAAGCATAAGCTTGACCTTGAAGTGTGGTATTCAGAAAAAATCTTAACCTTGACCTTGAACGTCCTGATCATTGTCCATGGTTAGAAAATATGGCCTTGACCTTGACAGAAAGCATTACCCTGAAAATGTGGATCCATAAACCCCATTCTTTCCCTAATGTAATCTAACTATGCACATTGATCCAACTTGCCTTAAAATCACCGAGGAAAATATAAGTGTGAAATGATACCCCTAAACGGAAAAGGCTCGAGACGTAAGACCATAAAATGTTATCTGTGCTCGTGGGAACTATACCTGCACTTCATAGAAAAAGAAACATTAATAAGTGTAAGAATACATAACAAACAAGGAGACGAAAACGACATTTAGAGATTTTGTGAGTACGTAACACGATTATAACAAATTCTACGAGAAAGAATTAACAAAGCAACGTTAAACAAATAATTATTGACTTGACTAGGACTTGAATTTGTTAAATAGAATTGGTAAATATATCTTGCGAAATAAACATTAATGTAAACCACCAAAGAAACACCACTCACGTTTCTCTAAAAACAAAATGGGTGCAGAAGATTTTATCTTAATTCAACTATAGCTAAGACGTTGGAGACTACAGCTAAATGTGTTAGATTTATCTTGTAAGTTCCTTTAAGAGAATTTCTTAAGCTCCGTGTGTAGAAAGACTTTACAATGCAGCTCTCATGTTCGAAAAACTCACAAAGAATGCACATTGTAGAGTTATTCTTACAAATGAATGACAAATAATTTGGCATTTGTGTTATTTATATACAGGTCTCTACCAATCAGCGACAAGCGAATTATGATCACAGTTGCGACTATGATTAGACTCTAGTGGGTATCAGTAATTAAAATTATGCATTCTCTTCAAAAGTATGATAGTTAGTAGGGTAGTAGTAGTATTATTCTGGTAGTAGATGGGAATAAAAATAAATATAGGTATAATGCGAAAATCTTATATAGTATAAAAGTTAGCTTGATTTGTTAACTACAAAAGCCTTCCTTTAATTTTCTAAAACAATTTTCAATTAAATAAAACTCAAGCCCTACTATTAATTTAACTTTCAAAAACCATGTATGTGGAAGAGTGCAAAAATAACATATAGTTAGTTGAATAAAATCAATAAACAGTCACTATACAAATAGGCCTTGTATTTTCTTTTGATTATTTCATCTTCTATGTCATTAATCTTAGGGTCATTTGTGTCCTTCCAAGCTACCATCGCATCAGTCTCCTTGGAGTTTGGATTATACTCCCAAGGAACGTATATTGAAAACCAAATAGTTTTGAAGTATCTACACCATTAATTTTTTCAAAGTGCTTTTTGACGTTTTTGTTAGCTTTCAGTAAAGCTAATAACAATCAAAAGATAAAAAACGGCTAAAACAAAATTTTGCTCGTATTAACTAAATCTATAGAGAAAAATAAATTCATAAATGAGGTAAGGTATCTGAAAAGGTTTTCCTAAAGAAAATTCTGTTAGTTCTCAGGAATAATCTTCCAAATTCTCTTTTCGCCCAAAAACTAGGAAGCACGAAAATCGTAAGGACAAAGCGAGAAGCTGTATGTATGATATCTTTTATTTCAGAGAAAATCCTATATGCTTTAGAAAGCTATTTTACGAATCAATACAACAATTTCGTTTTTGTGCAACAAAAACGAAATTGAAATGCTTGGCCCAGAACGTTCTATAGAAAGTATTTATTGTGTGCGGGTGAAAACTTCCTTTGTAACAAAATGCGCTCTAGGAATCTCCGTTGACATTTTTAAACACATATTTCTGATAATGCGGCTGCCATCATATTTTATTTGAGACGGGATTCTATGAACTACCTTCCTTATAGTAGTTCTAAAGGACACTATCTGTAATGTATTGTATTTCGTCTATTGAATGTACGTTACTATCAATATTTATTGCTAAAACGGTGAAACTCGAGAAAGAGCAGCAAGTAACGATTTAAAAATATTGGGATAAAATTACAAGAACATTTTTGCATGTAAAAAAGTACAAGGCAAATGCCAACTGGTTATTTTCTGTTTGTTGAACCCAATATACTCCGTAATGATTATTGACTATGGAAATTTTGTTCAGAGTTCAGCGCTAACCTAAAACAGTTTGCTAAGACTATTTTCCCTTGGGATAGGGGTGTGGAAATATTGAAACCTTAAAATATCTTCCAAACTTTTCTTATGTATACGAAGTTTCATTGACCCAAAGAAAGTAAAACGAATTTTAATAATTGCATATTAATAAAACTTCTAACGGATGTAGCAACTAAACGTGCTCGAAAATAATTATTCGAAGTCTAACTTTGCCATGGCTAAAATTGGTATTTAAAGTTTTAGTTAAAGATCGGCAATATCTGATTTAAAGTCTTGAGAACGGAAAATTATACATTCAGTTTATTTCCGGAATTCTAGATAATACTAATATTAATGGTCCTAAAATCTAAATTAAATTCAAGAGTTTCGCAAACAAAAAAGTTTCATAAATAACGTCGCCTGATTATAACGTGTCAGACCTTTTATTTTATTTCAACACTAATGCGTCATTAGCAAAACATTTGTTAATTAATTCTGAGCAATAAGCGATAAAGTTATAATTAAAACGTAGCTTCATTATATGGATTATATGAATTCCAACAAATTCTATGTATAATGCTATAATGTATATGGGTGTTCAATTACATTTCCAAAGTACAATGAAAACAACTACTGTGATTTTGTATTGTGAAAAGCTAGTCATTTGCAATTTTCGCACATATGCGATAGTTCCAATTTTAGGAGATATACAATTTCAGAACATTTGAGCACTTTCGATTGTCGAATATTTCTCAAATAAAATTCCAGATGGTATAGCAAAACTATCGTTGATCAGGATTGATGAAAATCACGATTATAAAAATTAAAACAATCAATTTTTTATTTAAATCAGATTATTTGATGTAAATCAAACATTTACCGATTTCCAACTATGTAAAAGTTTTACTTTACGAGATATACGAGATATATATACTTTTCATACGAGATATATAAAAATTATTTTATATATTTAGTATTGACCCACTTCATATTTTCTTGAGAAAATATTGATCAAGTCCTCCCTCTCCTTCCCCATGCGCATTACAATTTTTTACTTCTTTTTTGAGATGAACAATATTTTAAAATTAATAATTTTTATTTTACGTGACAGTCATGATGACGGTCATCATGTTTAAGCATTTCTATTTGTTTCTTTTCTGCATTATTTTTAATTTTTTCTCTTCTTTTCTTCTTGCATTCTTTATTTCTCTTCTTCTTTTCCACATTTTCTTTGCATACCATAATGTAACTATATAAACTACTTCTATAAAGTTTATAGATCAACTGAACAAGACACTACATATTGATTTCATTAAATTGCATATGCAAGCAATACATGTGTAATGCTGACCGTATAAATGCTGAGAATATACGTGAAATTTAGTAATGTTCTTCTCTTTTAGTTAGGTACACGCAAATGACAAAAATATCAGGGACAATATTTTATTGATTGCCTAATAGTAAATGCTTTAATATATAAAATATTAAAATATTTTATATATTAATTAACTCCGGATGAGAGGCCCTATACTTTTTTTACAATTATTTTTAATTAGAACGATAAATAATCATTAGGTCATGCCTTAGAAAAACTGCTTTGTAATTTGGGAATACATACTAGGGACATGCCACGTAAATGACATACTAGTAGATAACAGCTCTTTAAGCGCTTTTTGTTTTATCTCATCAATCTTCTCAAACCTGTGACCTTTCACTGTTCTCTTGAGTCTTGGGAATAGAAAAAACTGCTGGTGGTAGATCTATGCGGATCAGTGGTCGTGAATGCTTGACCAAAATGTTAAAAAATTAGTGATAAGCATAGATTTGTGAGAAGGTGCGTTATTTTGATGTATATATAACATACAGAAATTGTTTCGTCACAAATTTGGGCATTTCTTGCAAACGATGCATCACCTCTAGATAATATTCTTTATTTACCGTATGATCATATAAAAGAAATTCGTTTTGCACTACCCCTTCATAATTAAAGAACTGCCAAAAGAACCTTATCGTGTAAACGACTTTGACGTGCTTTTTCACTCGCGGTTCCTGTGGAAGCTTTCGCTGCGATGATTGCTGCTTCGTTTTCACATCATACACATACATCCATGGTCGTCATTCGTTATGATGAGTTGCACAAAACTGTTGTCCAGAGAAACTTCGTTTAACATGTCTTAAAAACCCCTCTCAATTCATTTTTTCTTCAGAATTCATCAATTTGGATGACACAAATCAACAGATACCCTACAATCATTTCTTTGGCAGTCAATTGGAGATTCTGCAAGACCATTGCGTTTACTTTATCGATAGGTGACCGGGAATTTCGTCGTGTTCGATCGATTCGCGACCTCTTTTAAATCAATTAGACCAGCGGTCGCCAATCTTTCGGCCCTCACGGACCACTAAATTAATAATTTTAAATCCCGCGGACCACTAATATGAATTAACGATTAATATATTTGTAAAATAATGATCAGAGGACTTCCATTTTATTAATATAAAATGCACTTATTTAATACCGGGTGCCCCGTTATATTTTGAACCTTTTTAAACCTATATAACTTTTGATCTAATTGAGATAATGAAATGCGATCTTCACCAGTCTCTTATTTTTTAAAGTTTTTTCTGAGTATCTATCTTTTCTGGTCCACTTCCGGTTTAAGCGGAAATGACAGCGTATTAGGGCAGAGATAGGGCAGCTTTGTGATTTCAAATGGAACACTCTGTATATTGTTTCACCGTTGGAAAGCCCATTGCTTCCCCTTTCCAAAAATGCCAAACTTGTCATGGTTATTATACAGGCTGGTAGTTTTATAAGCTCTTAAAATGAATACTGCATGTTATTTAAATGTTGCGGAAAAAGGTAATGACATAAGTTAACTATGGAAATTAAAGAAACATCAGTCTCTTAACAAAGTCTCTTGAAGAAAAATGTTTACTTTAAGTGAAAAAGCTAAGTGTGTAATATGTTTTGCTGAAACTAAATTATGAACAACATAAAGAAGATTTCAATAACATGCAGTATTCATTTTAAGAGCTTATAAAACCATCACCATATATAATAACCATAATAAGTATAGTACTTTCGGAAAAAGGAAGCAATGAGCTTTTTAACTGTGAAAAAATATACAGGATGTTCCATTTGAAATCACAAAGTTGTCCTATCCCCGAAAATACGCTATGGCATTTTAAACCGGAAGTGGGCCAAACAGGTAGCGGAGTAAATATTTACTGTTCAGAATCAAAGTTTTTATTTAAATTTGATTTTTGTTACTACTACTATTCATACTAGTGTCCAGGGATAGTAAGAATTTCTTAGAATATTATTTTTATTTTATTATTAATAAAACATAAAAGATGCAAATAATGTCCAGATTTTTCTGCGGACCACCAAGATTTTCCCACGGACCACCGGTTTGCAACCACTGAATTAGACCACACGTAAATGTATTTTTGTGGCGTAGAAGCATCTGCAAAAGCCGTAGATATCATTTCCACTGTCATGGAACTGGAATCTTTTGACAAGTTGGCATTTTGTTGACAAGTAACAAGGGCTCTCTGCTCTAAAAACTCACCCATCGCAAAATCGCCGATAAACCCAATGTATGACATGCAGAAACGTCATACGCATACTTATGTATTACTGGATCAATATTACTGAAATTTATAGGTGTGAAATTTTTAGGTGTACCAATATATAATTTTTTTTTTACTATTTGACAAGTACTCTGCGTGTTATAATAAAATTCACCTTCTTTGATGAACATATCTCGTTTGTGCAGTGTTCCAGAAAGTTGAATTTAATATTTCAAGAAAATATTTGATTTAATCGATTATAGTATGTATTAGGAATGATAATAAATGAGGTAATCGCTAAAAAGACTTTTGTTTGTGGTTATACCGTATCAAAACTTTTGCCGAAGATATTTTTAACTCGTGATACATACCTTGCACATTTTCTGTTGCTGGCAGCAATAACTGCAATAACTATTAGTTTATGTTAATTAAATATTTAACTTTCTATAGGTTTCGAAGCAAAGCGTCCAATTTAATAAAGTGATCGACACGAATTGCATACATATATAATTATACAAGCTTTTGCTGCTTAAGCAGTGATGATAGTACGACTCTATATGCTGTTTGGGGACGAGGATGGGATCATAATGAAAATCTAGCTCAATGTTTGATAAACAAACAACTTGTAGCATGATAATAACAGTTACAGAAGAGTATATAATCTATAGTATAGTAGTTTCAAGCCGACTGACTGTCTAAAGTTTTGATATACACTGTATATTGCATACCACTGATATAATAGAGACTAATTACTATACATCTATAATAAGATTACGCTTGGGAGAAAGAGGCGTGGGCCAATGGTATTAGTAATCGACGCCCCTAACTACCATAAATTAAGCTATAATATTTCTTACGTACTATTATTATCATTTGATTAGATTGTATGATAATTAACAACTTGTATCAAACTCAAACAACTTCTAAGCATAATAAGCATTCTGATAATAACGTCTAAGCAGTCACCAGGGAATAATACCAACGAATATTATTTCAAATAAATACGAACTTAATTTAACATACACACTAGTTAAATGGATTGCAAGTTATTTCCAAGAGCATAATTATCCTTCAGTGATGGAACACGTAAAAAATATTCGTTAAATTTTCCTGCGCATTCCATTGCACAAGCAATCACGATCTACTTGAAAAAAGAGGCATAACTTTACAGAGAACATTTTACTTGCAGGATTTCAGGAAGCTGTAATCACGAATCTCGCTCGAGTTACTCTAGTTTGCATAAGAAATAAGGACAGTTATGGGTTTTCGAGTATTAAATAGCAAGCACTAAACAAAATTGTGTCAATACCTTCTTTTAACTTAGCGAAGAAGTTTAAGGATTTGTTTTTTTTTATTTTTATTGTAAAATGAAGTTGAAGATAGGAATTCTGTAATTGATTGTAAACATGAAATAATCATAAGGTAGCAGTTGAAAGTTTTATGAGCAAGTAAAAACCATTCGAGCAACTAACTGTTTTAAGATTACAGTTGTAAAGTCAGCTTTAGTTTTCGTGAAAATGGTAATACAAGCAGTCTAAACAGGTGCTTGAAGAGTGTGAAATCATTAGATATACAGGGTGAACCAGGATTCATCATATTTCGAGTTGTCTCGGTTATTCTCAAAGGTAGCAAAAAAGTTTTCGCAGCCCTGTGCTATTTTCCCGATTAAAGCCGAATAATGAAAATAATTCGACAATCCTCTCGCATTACCGGAATATAGACCGCGATAATATTTAGTATATTATTCAATAAGCATGTAATGATGGGTATTACCCATGAGGATGGGCGAGCGTCGTAATTCATCCGAATGAGTAATAGCCATTAAACGTGAGTAGGATACTATACTTTTTCAACGACCATTCAATAGGAAGGTGGACTTTTTTGCACTATTTATTGTTTTGAGCTTTATTTGGCGAAACTCCATTAATATGAAATAAATATAACAGATTAATAAAAATTAATTAATTGGCAGGTAGATTATAATAAGTTTTTACAGTTGTAATTAATTTTCTATACTGATGTTTGAGTCAACTGTTCGATTATCGTTACTTTAACGTGGCGCAGATTATAAAATAATCACCACGACGAGTTGAGATATGCTCAATTTGTACAATTGCTAATGCAACTGCTAGCAGTACACACTGGTAGGAATGAGGTATCCATCCTCTGCTAGCTATCCAGGGTAGTACCGGAGCTATGTCCGCTCTCACTCGTCGGGTGGCTTCTCCTAAAAGATGGGCCCCTAATCCAGCTGAGGACTTTCCTCACACGTAGTGGCACCACTGCCGGACCAAATTCAATCTCAATGTGGCTGGACTGGAAAGATTACGCCACCCCGGTCTACTAAATCATAAGGCCTGGTCAGTGCTCCTTTTAATTCTACAGAAGCAGAATCCTGGTATTTACCCATTAAGGTGAAGTTAACTTGAGCGTGGGATATTCGCTTCAACACCCTTTAAGCGTAGTGCTTCTCGATGGTTTCTGTGGATCATACGACTGAAAGTTATCCGACACCTCTAGCGACGGTCTGGTTAACCACTCCGCGCCCATAATGATGAAGATTTGTATATCTCTGATAATTCTCCAAGATAAGCTAACAGGACGTTCTCAGAGAATAAATTAACATTTTTTGAGGATTCGCAAATCCATAAAGGCTGTGTCACAGCATGCACGGGACGGGCTCGTTTGTGCAATCAATGCACATGCTTATGCGCCTTACTGTACAAACTGAGGCAAGATCAAGAGGTAGACCAAGAACTCGGTGGTTAGAAGAAAACCTACAAGAACTAGATCTTCATGGTGTCACAAACTGGAAAACGAAGACCAGGGACAGAAAATAATGATTAAAGATAGGAAATTAAGTGAAAGTTAGTGCGTCCAGGAGTACCTAAAGATGACGCAAATTTAGAATACAATCGGATAGGAGTAAGTAAGAAAAAAATTATCGGACACCGGTTATTTTCAATAAGAATCCGTAGTTGACCTCTATATCTCATTGAGTGAAAATCCATCAAGTCTGAAGCGAGTTATCGTGTTCACATATAATATATTACCTAATTATAATTAACATTAATAACTTAAATCATAATAATTGATAACTTAAATCAATTTCCCGCCTGTATTTCGGAAATGCATAAAGAAAGCAGAATAGAGATAACGAAAACCGTTTTTATAATTGATAATATCATAGAAAATTGAAAATACCATCAAATTTGATCCACCCTATTTATTCTTAAAGCAGTTGCCTTAAAATGTACTTTTTGCTTTTCTATTTATGAAAGTATAAAAAAGAATAACAGTTAATTTGAATTAAATAAATTATAATTACCTTGTTTTACAATTTTCTTTATTATTTTTAATCTCAAGAAAAAAGTTGGATATAAAGGGAAACTGGAGCATAATAATGAAGCATTTCGAGATAATAAGGTAACAGACTTGAAACTCGACTGCAAGAACTATTTATAACACAACTGTTTCTCTTTAATGACAAAAGACAGTATATTTTGCAGGTCTGTAGAGGGTTAAGAAAGGAATTAATCTTCCCTATCCTAAATTTTCGTTGGAATCCACGCCAAGTTTAGCTATTTATTATTAAAATCTTTCCAAGGAAATAAATTATTTTCAAATATATTATATATTTTGCATTATACTAAAATTGAAGCCGAAATACGTTTCCAAGTGCTATAAATCAAAAACACTAAAACAATTGCTTACTCTATTTCGGGATGATGTTAGTGATGTTTAAGCATTATTTTAGACTTTACAACTATTTCGAGACTTACGTAACCGATTAAGATACCTGATATAAAGGGGCCTTTAACGCAGACACCGAAATGCTGAGTGAGAAATGTATGAATTCGATAAACATGGCGTATTTTTGCAATCTCAAATCGAAAGAATTAAGGTTCGAGCTGCGTTAGTGATGGAAATTCTTTGTCACGACGAAGTCAATTCAACCAGGTTTTTAAATTTGGCGTTATCAACAGATGGTGCTTTAAAACTATACAGTGACTAATAGTTCCTCCAAATTATTTTCCATAACGCTCAAGTATAGATCATCATTAAACCTTGTCGTAAGTTTGTACGGGCCTAAAAATACTTTCCAATGATACTATCCCAAATGTTAGTCGGACAAGTAAAAATAGTCTCATACGTAAACTGGACTTCTTCAAGCAAACATGTAGTTACCATTATGCTTGTTTAAAACTAATTGCATTATAACTGGGTGGTATTTGGTAATGATATGCCGAATAGTATTAGATATTCCATTCGAAAATTCTGAGGAATAATGCTTTGCTTACTATGGCTGCTGCAGATATAGACGTCTTCTTTCTGATCTACAGTTTTTTCGGAGCGTCCATTGGACGAAAGAAATCAATCAATTTCGTCTAATCGGCCAAAATGATTTTTAAAACAATTTGTTATCTGACTGTGTCCTCTTTGAATATAGTTAATTGCAAGTATTAACATTTTCTTGGGCGTAAACGTAAATCATATCCGTATTGGAGAATCTGCTATACCGAGGTATATTTGCAAACATTAATGTAAAATATTCTAATGAAACTAGTTCAAGTCTATTCGATATATAAACATATTTCCCTATATCGTGGAAATCGAGATTCTGTAACAATCTCATAATGGCTGATATTTATTCCGCTTTGTTTAGAATTTTTGTTGTATAAAACGTAAAAGGTTTTATTTTTGAGCGTGGAAGGCAGCTGCATTTAAACAAACATTTAAGAATGCATACAGTTTCATTTAATGTAACTTAATATTATCCAATTCAGGTATCCAATTCAAACCAAGTTAGAACTTGCACGAATGAAATTCATTTCCCATGGATTAATGTTATGTAAAAAATAAACAAAATCTTGGCTTGCAGGCAATAAAATTGGGTACAAACGAAACCTAATCAAGTTTATGATGTTACCTTGTATAAATAATCCCTTACACTGCATCCGTTTTCGTAGACTTTCAAAAGAACTGAGTGGTCTGAAGTCATTATTCTAATTTGGTTTGACAGTTTTAGTTGCGGTGAATGTTGGGTTTATTAGCTCAGTGTACCCTTTTTTAAAATAAAAGAGAGAAATCCATCCAATTTTATTATTGGCTATGCATGTTGTAATATGCATATGTCATAAACTTGAGTGGTTATATTCATATAGCCCATCTTAAAACTGTAAGAAAAGGGTGCATAGTTTACCCTTCTCGGGAGAACTTATAGGATTTATAGAGAATAATATAGTATGACTTAGCCCATAGACGGACGCTTCACGTTGAAGACACCCTTCGGAGGCAGCCTAGCGTGATCTAGCTTAAATGCGATTGTCGAATTAGTTTGGTTATTAATAAAGGCAATTTTTAGAAATTCTGTACGTGTGTCTAGTTATAAGCCAGTCTTTGTGGAGATATTTTTCTGAAGTTTCTTATCGTATTGTAGGTATAAGTAGAGATCAGCTCAGGAATGAATCGTAGAACTTAGTACACTTTGAGGAACTGGATAATTTGTCATGGTTGGGTTGTAGCAATTAATGAGAGTGTTCTTTAAGATAAATTATTTAAATTATTAGAAATTGTGAATACACGGAAAGTTACGCGTTTTAATATTACTTTGTTAATGAGTTAGCTTATATCATCTCTATTAAAGGATGGTTAGTAAAAGTTTATTTATTACTTAGGCCGTAGTTAAAATGTAAAACAAATTATTAATAATAAAATCCAGGTTAATAATGGAAGTTATTGCAACGTTCGAAGATTTAGTTCAGAATTCAGCTGCTTGTTCCCGCAACGTTATTTGGATTGTATTGTTAGTGGTATTTTATTAGTGGTAGCAGATTGCAAGGCCAATAGTAAAGGATTACGGTTACACATATAATATGTAAGCTACTTGTAACTGTTCTTTTTGAAATGTCATTGTTGTCATGTCAAGTTGTATTCAGAATGGGATCCCAAATTTAGCTAATATGTAGAAATTCATGCTGGGAGTAGGTTTTTACGCACGACCTTTATTAGTTTATAATTTTTTTAGCTGCTGTTTTATTCGATTAACGATTTATTCTTGAACTTATCTCAATATATAGACTTCAAAACTAATAATCAATGCTATAGTTTGGTACGACAAATTATTAGTGTTATATTTCAATTAGGAATTGTCCATTTATAAAATATTTTTATTAAAAATAAAAGAAAGACCAGTCAAAATGAATTTAACGTAAATTATTGGGGAATATTTTCCCGAATTGTAGATTCTCAACTTCTAATTAATTTCCTATTCAAGTTTATTAAGAAAAACCAAAATAGAAAAATACAAAATATGAACATTATAGAATAGAATATTAGTAAAAAAAAGTACAATATAACATAAGATATATGTATTTGAATGTATACAGCATACAAAAAATTCAGTTGGTAAAAGCAATCATACAAGGTCTGGCTATTAAATAACGAGACTGCGCGCACAGAAGACGTCCTAGAGGGGAAGCGGGGAAAGCGAATGCAGCGTTGGATAGCTGGAAGTGTCTACTATGCCAGTACGAAAACCGATTTTGTCGCTGTAGTAGTATTTTTTTCTATAGAGGTTAGAAACGAACGTGTTTTTTTTCTCGTGTCGATAAAAATGTGTGACGAAAAACACGAGCAACGGATCAATGTGAAATTTCTCGTTAAATTAAAAAAAACTCCGACTGAGTGCTATAAGCTGTTGAAAGAGGCCTATGATGAGAATTATCTATCTCGTGCGCGTGTTTTCGAATGGTATAAACGGTTTTATGAAGGCCGAGAGAGCACCGAAGATGACAAACGTCCAGGACGACCTGTCTTTGTTTCAACTCCGCAAACAGTGACCAAAATCAATGAAATTGTGAGCGGAGATCGTCGTATGAGCATTCGGATGATTGCTGAGACTGTAAACGCCGATAAAGAAACTGTCAGAAAAATTTTACATGACGAGTTGAACATGAAGAAAGTTTGTGCAAACTTGGTCCCAAGAAATTTGACCCCTGAACAAAAGCTCGTCCGTCAACAGAACTGCTCAGATTTTTTTGGGAGGTTAGATGAAGAGCCTGAATTGATGGAAAACATCATCACTTGCGGTGAAACATGGTATTCCATGTTTATACGATATTGAAATATACGATGTTGAAACTAAGCAGCAATCCATGCAATGGAAAACTCCTGCATTGCCAAGAATAAAAAAAGTAAGGATGTCGAAATCAAGATTTAAAGCCATGCTAATCGTTTTTTTCGACATCAACGGCATCGTGATGACTTAATGGGTGCCACAGGGTCAAACTGTAAATCAAACTTACTATTTGAAAGTTTTGGCAACACTGCGAGAGCGAGTTCGTAAGAAACGGCCGGAGTTGTGGAAATACAACTCGTGGATCTTGCACCAGGACAACGCACCTGCCCATAACGCGCTGTCTGTGAAGCGTTATTTAGCCGCTAGAGGCACTCCAGTACTCGAACACGCGTCGTACTCGCCTGATTTAGCACCCTGTGACTTTTTCCTGTTTCCGAAAATCAAGTCTGCCGTAAAAGGAACCCGGTTCGAGTCGATCGAAGTGGTGAAGCTAAAATCGGCGGAGCTCCTAAATGCTCTTACAAAAGAAGACTTCCAGCCATTGCTTTGACCAATGGAAAAAACTAATGGAACGGTGTGTGGCAAGGGGAGGGTAGTACATTGAAGGGGAGCATTCGATTGTAGAATAATTTTTAAAATAAAACTCTTTTTCATAAGCAGTCTCGTTATTTAATAGCCAGACCTCGTATATGGGCATTTAAATAAAACATCTAAAGAATAATATTCCACAATCGCATATAACAGTAGCAGTATCATATTCAAGTATTATTATTAATTAAATTAAGCCATCCCCAGTCGAAGCAAGCTTGAGTACTGGAAATTTATATAAAATACCTTATTTCGCGACCGCGATATTTTATTATAATAGTCTGCATAAATGTGTGGTTAAATCATAAATTTTATTAATCAATAATTTCGTAAAACTTGCTCATGTCGGTAGTCTTCAGAGATTGTGCGAGAACACGCTTAAATCGGAGTATGTTATTGCCTATTACAATATCTGTCAGTATTGAATTATAAAATCGTGGACCGAAAAAACGTGTGCAACACATATCTATCGTTTTTAGTGTTCTAGCTTCACTTAAATGTTTATTAATAACATTACCCCGTTTTCGTACTTATTAAATAATAACATCAAAAAATTTGGGTAGTGCCCTCTATTCTTTATGATTGTTCCTGTGTTCTATTCCTAATCAGTAAGCGTTTGCAATTAACACCTACGACACCTGTGCGTAGTTTAAATTAATAAAACACCTCTGCCGGGAGATATATTAACGTAAGTATAAGTAATTTAAATGTTTATTTGATTTGTTGGAGTTTTAAGTCAGTTAAAAATGATTTGCCCAATCGTTGGGCCACTTTGAAAGTATTTGTTTATTCATGATTAGTTTCTCTGAGAGTGCATAACGGATACAATTGGTGCTCACGTATGGGACTTTATCTTATGTATTTATTTACTGAGAATTCTCTACCCAGAAGTAATACTCTCTACCAGAGAGTAACCCAGAGATAATTAACATATTTTTATTCGCACTTTTAAAAATGGGATTTTGTACATTTTGAGAGTAATATTTATAATGCAGGTTCTGGCAATAGCAGTCCTATTCTAAATGGTAAACTATATCAGCTGATATAGTTTACTCTAGCTAAAGCTCTAGCTGCAGAAAAAATATGCGTTTGTAGTCTTATTGAAAGTTGTAATGAAGAATGTAGAACAACATCGACAGCAATAGCAGAAGTTTTTTTTCGAAGCCAAACCTTGCTCTAATTGTGGACACAATTATAATACAAAGCAAGAATTAGGACTTGTATTTGACAGACATAAACGAACACATATTGCTTTCTGTTTTGCAGATATTACTGAAAAGATGTAATGTTATGTCCAGTTGCACCAAACTTTAAGTCTTTATTATAATCTTAAGTAGGGATTGATTTAGGTCATTAGGTTGCTATACTCCACTTAATAGTATACTATACTTAATCAGCAAAAAATTTTCTGAAACAAAACAAATGAACGAGTGCATTTTCTAAACAACAATGACCGATTTTTTATGCAATAAAAGTAAGATTTCAACAATAAGTGTCAATAAAGATTATACATGCTTAAGTAAGATATCTATGAGGAATCTAATTAAGTGTATGAAGAAATAATTGCATAATTGCACTTTTGTAACTATTGCTTATGTTGTGGAATACCAATTATCAACATTAAAAGATTAATTTAGTTTTTAGAACGTTGAAACCTTAATGTAAATATGTATTAATAGATTATTAAAATTCCATAATTAAACATTCGTTGATTTACTTACGATTGCAATCAAGTATAAAAATAGCTTCTAAGTCAGGCAATCAATAAAAATTCAAAAATAATGATCGCTTTAATGTAGCAGGAAATTGCTTCACAATAATTGTTCAGTAAAGTATTGTTTATTGTTGATCCGTATTATGTTGATGATATAAAGGACTTTAATTACTCTAGTAGGATGTTATTTGAAACAAATGCATGACGAACTATAAATCAATACGTTGCTGAATGCCACCTTCAAAGCAACTTATGAAACTTCCTTTGCTGTTTACTCTTATGTCGTACAATGCCGAAACAATCCTCTATTAAATTAATGTATCTGTTTTCTAGATGTATGAATATTGCAGTAGTAATAACATTAATGTTGAAACAAAACTGTTTTAAACTAAACAATGTGCTAACACAATAACGAATATATAGTTACGTATTATTGTTATGTTTTAAAATAGTGATATGCGAATATTTTAATCTTTGAGTGTTTCTGTAATAACATACAGAGAATTCATACGATAAATGTTAACATTTTACAACCCTACCTAGTTACCTACAAGGTTTAATTTTGACATTGCTTATACTACTACATAATTATGTACAGTTACTCTGCCGTTGTATTTCTTTAATCCATTTGCAGAAGAGTTTTTGCGTCCTCTCTGTTTTTTTAATTTCACTTACTTTATATCCCCCCTCTCGTTTCTCTGCAAATAATTTCCTAGTTGGTTTATCTATTTTCTTCTAAAGATACAATTGGCCAGTTTCATGCCAAATCGACTAAAACCACGTGCTTCAATGTTTCAGATTTTGTTCAAATTTCAAAATACATATGAAATGACAATAAATTACTTTTTCCAAATTTTTGGATTAAAAATGGTCGAAGTAGAAGTTTTTGAAATTTTTCGATTTTTGGCAAATTCTACTACCTGTCACTCTACAGCATCTAACTAAACTTGTCATAACTCCCTTATTTCTTGAGTTATCTGGCTCATCCAGGTAGCTAGCAAACACTAAAATTTGCCTTCGGAGCCTGCTACTTTTCTACTGTGCAATATCTTTGAGCGCGAAATTTTCCAAAAATTTCTAGTTCGGCAATTCTTCCCTCTAAGATACTTGTGCTGCACAGATTCTGTTTGAGTGACACTCATCAAAATAACTAAACACTTCATACGATCAGAGAACCCGTAATAACGTAGATGGTTGTTTATAATTAAAGAATCTGAATGGTTTTAGACATAGTGGCAATACCGGCATACCGATACTCTGCAAACCATGGCATCGATTATATTAAAATAATTACTATACTATAGTATTTAACAATTGCTAAGATAGTTAGAAGCTAAGAAAGGTCATTGAAGCTACGATATATGAGTTATCGTATGAATTATTTCAACTTGAGTACAAGAAAAACTGATTCATTTAATAAAATAAGCAGTTTTTGTTTTCTTCCCACATTAATATTGGACAGTACTGTAATAAACACTGAACGTACGCATAAAAAGAAACATATGAGCCCTATTAAATTTACTAGATTCGTTGAGAAAGTTCTAATAAACTCCACAGCTTTGAAAGGTAAGGTTCTAAAGTGAAGTGAGTGGTACCGAATGATGATGGTAAATAAGTTTCCCCCTGTTCCACTCACGATGTATAGTAGAAGATTCTTAAATTTTGGATGTTGGATAGCATCTAGTTGAGAAATTTTTGGTTTTGGTGGAAAGGATGGATCCAATCGATGTCCATTCCTAAAATTTCTAGCAAGAAAATTTTCTTAATAAATCCTACTACTTGGATGGACTGTTAGGATTTCTGACACGGGTCCCGCTAAAACTCTTTTTAAAGCTAGCGAAACCCGTGGTTTAAAAAATATCAGCTGTGTGTAATTAACCTTTATACACAGATGCATTATACTTAGACTATTATTGCTAGATTTATCTAAACATAACTGTCTCTTTATGCCCCAAGGGCCTCTTTATGATCCGATGGGCAATAATGAAACGTCAATTAAATGTCAGAGCTGTATTTGTAGAACTTGATTGGTTCTTAATATAATTTGTAAACTTATCACCAATGAAAATAAGCTGAAATTAAGTATTTTAGATAGTAACTATAGTAACGTACTTCGTATATAAGCACATAAGTATACGTACAGCGGCTTGATGTAACCTACGTACTCATTTAATTATATTTTTTACACAATAATAGATTTGAGATAAAAACAATCTGTGCATAAAATAGTGTATGCATTTCGGGCATAACTTGCTTTTATGGCCCTACAGCCTTTTCCTAGCCCTCGGCTGACGCCTCGGGCTAGAACGCTTCTGGCCATAAAAGCTTCTTTATGCCCTTAATACATAAATAACTATTAATTCTCCATAGATTGCTTTTTAATTGCGTATTCTACATTAGATTTTTTATGCTGATTCCGCTAACTTTTTATAGAGCTAGCGAAATCCATGGTTTAAGAAAAAAAATCAGTTGAGCATTTAATTAGCCTTTAATCTCCCATATGCTCTAGCTACCTGCCAAATTATCACCCACCGCACTCGTCAATAAACAAAACCTAATGAAACAGCACCAGAGTTCATTGTATATCCCACTCCCAAAATTTCCATGTATTTTTCATTCCCCAAATATACCCAAGTATTCCTGACTATTTCTCAGGTATTCCGATTATTCTCTATATATATATTCCCGTGTATTCCCGATTATTCCCAAAAATGTGTACATGTGTACTACATTCCCATGGTGAGATGCTCCTTGGTACTGACGGAGTCGTGGAAATAAAACGTCTTTTTTAAACACGAGAGATATCACCCGATGAAGCCATATTTGATAAACTGATCACCGCATAGTATATAAAATAGGTAGATAAAAATGGAAAAACAGTTAGAAGAGTCAATACACTATTTCATAGCTACTCGAAACCTGCATACGATCATATTGCAAATGCATACGAATTGCAATACATAATTTATATTATTTATCCAATTATACAAATAATAGTATAGATATACCAAACTCATTTGACACTACTGATTACAAAATTATGCTAACAATATGAAAAAAAGGGCATTTTTTCTCCTGCTACTATACGAAACCCTATGAAAAACAGTTCTAGAAAAATAACGGTCTTAATAAGAACTAGATAAATAAATAAACTAACTGTATTTACCCTTGTTGTTCTTATAATCCACCAAATATCTAAAAATTATTTTTTATTCCAATTTATAACTAAACATTATCCCTATATTTTTTCGTTGTGTCACAGAATTTAAGTTGTGCCATCCTAATAAAAATATAAAACTACCCGTTGGATGACGCATAATTAGTGCTTTGATTTACGATATAATTTTGGCGAACCAAAAGTTCGAGTTATCAGTGCAAGAACGGATGCATTGGGGAGTGCGTGTGTTAAGTGCATGTCTGATAAATAACGTAAATATTTTGATAAATAATAATAATTTCTGTCTAATATGAGCTTTTAGGATACTAACGAATTAAAATTATACCGAAATAACCATCTATAAACGAACAAGCGTATTTTGATATTGCTTTATTCATACTTTTCTGCTAATTGGCCACTAAGTCACAAGTCCACTTAGTAACGTTGAAAAATGTGACGCAGTGGACCTTGTTGTGACGTAGTCGAACCAATAAATTAAACTTTGTCCAAAATAATATCATTCCTATAATACATTTGAACTACTTATAAACAAGGATAATACTGGATTAGAAAAGAAACTTATACCACCAATACACCAATATTATTTTAAAATCCAAGATCAGTTACATTACACAACGAGACTATTGTGAGAGTCTATTGTATTGTAAAATGCAAATTTATTTTATTATAAACTCTGTTATAATGCTAGGATAAAAATAATTTAAATAACTTTTTATTTAAACTGTTTTCTTCCTAGGCTAGTGCATTATTAACAAAAAAAAATACCAATTATGTTCTGAAAGCTCAACGCGGTACAGAAAGAAAGAAGTTAGAAAAAGTTAAAAATATTAATGCTATTTGTTGTTTGGTAATTAATAGAAATTTCTTATAGGAAATCATTTAATAATAACATATTTAGTAAGAGATTATTCAGTATTAGTTTCTATTGCTTAAAAAATGTTTGAAAATATTTATTAAATGCATAAATTATACTGAGGTTATTAAAATTATTTTGAAAATATATAACAAATATTAATCGCTTGTTGATATGCGTTGCTAGGGCTATTTTTTCGAACGTAATAAAAACAAACTCAAAACTATTGATTAGAAAGATCCTTCTTCAAAACTTAGTCTAAAACTGTTTTCTTATTCTTTTCTTGACTCAAGACCAAAAAGCTCAAAAACATGAGCATTAAAAACATCGCTCGTCTATCTCTAATTATATAAAGAGTTTTCTATAGAGTATTCGAGATTGCGCTTTTTTACCTTTTTCTGTTTATGTAAAATAAAAACTAGACTTTAATCCTCTTTCACATTTTTTGCGAATCATTTTTTGCTCCAAACCACAAAACTTTTCAAAAGGATAAAATTGAATAGCTTATCCATGTAATACCTTATTACATTATACTTGTTTTTTTCTATAAAAACTGTTTCTAAATACAATCCCGAAAGAAAGAGTCGTTATTTACATTTTTTGGTTGTCAAATTTATGTTTATGGTTAGAAAAAAAGAGTACCATCAAAAAAAAAGTTGATGGTTACGAATGTAGATAGGCATTGCCAAAATGTCTAACAAAAACTACACTAAAAACTTTTACGATTGACCTGCAACATTCTTCAAATTCTTAGCTTGAACTCTATATAAGTCAATAAACACTCGTTTTTGCCCCTACACAAACTGTTTAACCTTAAAAGCTAATTTATAACATAAATGTTGTAGTATTTTTTTTGTTTCTAGAATTTAAAGCCACGAAAAAAATATTACTCCAAAAAGAATTAAATTTTGTAAAATTAAAAAGGGCAACTGAGTAAATTTGCAATTTAAAATTGGGTTCATAGAGCGTAAAGTAATCTTCAAAAGCTCGAATGCGGGTGGACGATTCCCGCGGACAACAGCAGGAATTGCCAGAAATGATGGGGTGCGATTGAGCTAAGATTGCAATATTCTCTAATTTAGAAATTGCGAATTTGCCTTCTCGTATTTTAATAAGTAGGATTTATGGAAATCTGAGCCATCTATTTGGACGACATTTGTTTGTTTATTATTATAATAAAACGACGGAATGATTTTAGTGATGTATTGCCTATTTTATAATAACAAGGAGGAGTTTGATTTGTAGACAATAAAAAAAGTAAAAGAATAATATGTCAACAAAAAATATGAAGGGCATAAAAGTTGACACAAAAAATATACCTAAGTTATCAGCTGCAGTTGTGCCGAAGACAACAACGGCAAGGAACGCGAGGATTCCATCGTTTCGCATCGCACACGTCACCCACTTAACAAAAATGTCATTAAAATTTACTTTACACTTTTTAAATAAAAAAAGCGTAATATTTAATTATATAGTAGATTGCATCGGAAGATAAATATTGTGGAGCAAAAAATCAAATTCTTGTTTGAAGAATTTAATTTGTAGATGCAATGAACTTTTCGTACATTTCGTAAGCCTACTTTCGAGAGAGCAACTACAGAATCCTCTCACACGAAAGTTTACCGGAGACTGAACGTCTGAGCAGCCTCAGTTAACAGATGAGATCTGAACCAAAAACGGCCGAACTTCCGCGATTCTAAACGAACTTGATATTTATCACAAAATTCTGTTGGACAAACCACAACCAAAAGCTGGAATTTAAGAAGCTTTAGTAGAAAAGGTGAGGGAATGTAATAAAAATACATCTCCTACTAAAAAATTCCCAATGAAATCTAAAAATTTAATTTGAAAAGCATAAATATTTATTGAGTAAAATATTATTTGTGCAACACCCAACTTTTTATTTACTAAAAAGCTTGTTTGAAATTTTAATTTCAAAAGTACTGTACCTAAATTTTCCTTTTATCTAACAAAAATGATATTTAAACTGAAAAAATGCGAGTTTATAAAATAATATAATAATTATTAAATTCCCTAGGAAAAGCTTTTTTTAGATATTGTGTCCATCTCAAAAGTGAATTCTTAATATAAATATTGAATAAAAGAAAATGAAGCTGCTTACAAATAAAATCAAAAGAGAGATTTTCAGAATTTCTTCCTCTGAAATTTATCAAGTAAAAGGTATACCAAAAGTAGTCAATTCTAACAAAGGGATACTTTTTACAATACAAAAAAAATATTTCTTGTTATGTTACCAAATAAGAACTCTACATAACTAAATCTTTTAGGCTCAATGACAAGAAATAAAACAGAAAATAAAGAGATTTTGAAAACATACTTTCTTTGGCATCTAAAATAATTTATTTTAAAAATTTTGTGGTGAGTAGTTATTTTAGAAAGACATAACAAATCTCAATATTAAACACAGAAAAAAAAATTGTACGGTTGTCAATTAATAACCCCCAATGCTTTTAATTCTTGTGTTATTTTGCCCTTTTGTATTTTTATACATTTATTTGTTAGTCGGTCTAGCTCGAGAATGTCAAAAAATTAAGAACGTGTACATAAGTTTCAATCTAGGCGACCCCCGCAGGTAGCTTTTTCTAGTGATCTTATTATGTTACAAATTTGCACAAAAATAACCGAAAACTGTCCTAAACAAATATTGCACTCTCCAGCTCCACTAAGGGTAAATTCCTGATTTGTAAAACTGTAGTGTTTGTTCGTTAGAATAAAAACGTATGTGTACACTTTTGGAGAAGTCAAGCCCAGCGCTGGCAACATCAAAAGGGATTACTTATTTGAACATAGCCAGGTACTAGTTAGTCTTCGTAGCATGTGCTTTATGATCATTGTTAATTTTAACATGGCATAATGGTCACTTGGTTTCAAGTATTTTCATATTGTTATGTTTTTTAATGCTGTTTTGTATACACTATTTGCGACTGCAATAACAATACGTATATTATTTAAATATATATTTTATATTATGTAAATGCATTTTATTTCGTTGTAAAAAATATTAAAGTGAGTAAGCGTTTAATGATATTCCAATCCAGTTTAATTATTGAAAACTTAAATCAGAAAAAGCAAACTTCATGATAAGAAGAAAGCTAAAACTTTGAGAGTAGAACTCGTAAAGGTTTGCCTACGCATACGAACAATTCATTGATGGAAATGCTGTAAGAGCAAGTAGTTGTAAAAGTTGACATGCACCAAACTATTGGGGCGGTGACAACAAATATTTAAATTTACGGTTTTAAAAATCTAAAAACTTAACTGAATAAGAAATTAATTAATGTTGATTAATCTACAGAGTCAAAGCCAGTGTTGGACTGGCTATAAGGTCAGGGTGACGTTCGCCACCCGGGCCCTATCATGCGCACCCCCCCCCCCCTTTCAACAAGCAAAATAGTACATACACGGAAAGAAATAACAGAAGAATTATAAATCAATTAAACTTTTTTTGTATTCATTATTAAAAGTAGATAAATTAATACTGGACAATTGATATGAATATTAATTTGAACGGAATACTTTATACTATTTCTTAAGCCGTATAAGAACTTTTCCATTAATAATTATTTATTTTTTATTATTTTTTCAATTAAAGTTTAAATAATTGAAAAAATTTCAAAAAAACCTTTCCCCAAAATGATAGAGAATTGAATTTGGATCGATTCTATACCTATAAATAAAGTAAGTCAAAAAAATATTTTTTTTCCAAAAATAATAAATAAATAAATAATAATAGACAATTGTTCATAAAATCTAAAGAATAGTAAGCAATATTGAAATTTATTTGATATCCATAAAAAGTCATTAAAGAGGAGAAATAATTTTTAAAGTTAATTATACGAGTCTGGTATAGAAATGAAAAATTAAAATTTTTGTTGAAAAATTAATACTTTTAAATTTAATTATTTATATTTTTTATAAACAATTAAAACTACACTAATAGATACATTTTTTTGAAAAAAAATAATGATAAGGCTGTTTTTTTTATGTATTTGGCTGTATTTCTAAACCTTTAGATAGTTTTCATGAAAAATAATTTAAACAAAACTGTTTTTATTGTCTGTCCACCCAATCCAACCGTTGGTTGATAACCAACAGCATACCTTTTGATGGAAGTCGAGTTTACTACCGAAAGTTACCAACGGGAACTTTAATTCGACGACAGTCCGTCTCTTACTCTTTAGATTTAAATAAGATCTTTTGTACCGCCTGCATGTGCTTCGCGCCTGACGATACGAAGAAGGGAGGAGGAAGAAGCCCGTTCGTTGATGGTGACACTCCGTCCAAAAAACATATCTCTGAACAACTTGTCAAGCACGAGGAAAGCCCCAATCATCAAGTTGCCGTGGTTGCCTTGCTAACAGTAAAAAAGAATGTTTAACAACGTCTTAGGCAAGAAAATACGCAAGAAATTTCCAATAGGCGTCTCATTCTTAAAAGAATCATTGGCATAATAATCTTCATATCTAAGCAAGGCATAGCATATCGTGAAAAAAGTGAGGTAATCCTTAACGGATATCATCAAGGGCCAGAACTAGAATCACGGAAGCTTTTTAAGTTTAGTTGTCCTGTTATCGAAGTACGATCCAGTTCTGAAGACGCACATATCCGAGGCCATTACTGAAAGTAAAAAAAGAAAAGAGTCAGGAAAAGGTAAGGGTGGAGGTAGTCTCATAACCTTGCTGTCAAAAAACATCATATAAATAAATTAATAAATATATGCGCACGTCAAATCAAACAAAAGATCGTTAAAGAAATCCAGGAAGCGAAATCTTTTAGCCTCAATGTGAATTCTTGTCAGGATGTTGGAGTTGTTGATCAGGCTGAAATTTGCGTTCGCTATGTTAAGAATGGAATCCCACAAGAACGGTCGGTCAGCATGGTACTTGTCCGGAAACCAACAGGCGAAGCTTGCCGAGTACTTGTAACTTCAGAATTAGCACAGTTAGGTTTGAATTTGCAAGATCTTATCAGCACGTCTTTTGATGGTGCAGGAAATATGGCAGGCTGATATATTGGTCTTCAAGCAAAACTGAGTGAACAGGTGCCAAAATTAATTCTCACGCATTGTTATCCGCATGTTTTGAATTTAGTGCTGTGAGGCGCCACGTCAAGCTGTATTTGTCCTCCCAAGTCTGTCATTTGGCCTCTTGGAATTTACAAGTGTATTTATTCACGAATCATTCAAACGCACCTCTGTGTAAGTGGACACAATTTCGGAAATAACAGCTGGTACAGACAAGTTTAGATGACTGCAGGACATCGGAAAAACGAGATGGTGAACCAAAGACAAAGCCTTAACCACCATCATGGAAAAAACTCGATACGTTGCGTTGATAAAGACCCTAAGTGCCATATCTTCGAGCACGGAGTTCGAGTAAATGGTTTCATTTCAAACAATAGATGGATTCCTTTTTGAAATTTGAAACTATTCTGACAGCCTTCGCATTTAAGAAAATGTTCGATTTATCAACTCCGGTAAGACAATACCTGCAAAACCGTACACTAGACTGTCCTAAAGCCATGTACAAAGTCATCATCAACACGGCTCTAGTTAAAATGGATGTAAAATTCAACTGCAACGAGCGTTTAAGGAAGGTTTGCGGAATTGATAAAAACGGAGTTCCTAATGCTGCATTAAAGTCAATCGCATCAATTGCCACTGTCAATCGAGAACTACTTTCAAAAGAACTCGAATCTTTTTCGAAAAGTTTTAATGAACTTTCTAAAATTATTTGGGACGAACACGTTCCACCTAGGCAGCAACACACAAATAATTCAGCTTCTCAGTGTGAGGAAGAAGACGAAGAGCAGGAAGAGATCGGCGAAGTTGGTTTAGATCAAGCAGCAAAGAACGCTATTTGTTTGTCTCGAAGAGGTTCGGATGCCTGCCGAAGTTGGATACCATGTGCATGTAAACCTTTGTCCCAATATAACATGCACATCAGTACGACCTCCAACTTATACGTCGCTTATTGTGTAATCTTCACAATCTCGTTTACGCAAGTAACTGGCAAGAGACGATTTTCCGCGCTGAAGCGCATTAAGACGAGTCTTCGTTCTTTACTGGGGCAAGATCTTCTGGACTCGTTGATTATCCTAAACACAGAATTTGATCTTATCAAGGATGACGAGGATAGTAGTTTTTACGAACGAGTTATTGACAATCTAGCTGAAACTTTTCCTATTAAAAAAATGCTGATTGGCTAGCTTCAGTTATAACTAATTGGAACTTTTTACATAAAAATGTATGTTTTTGAAAATAAAAAACTTTCAAAAACTATTGCCTATCTGATAATTATTATCATTTGGTTTGTTGGTTGACCTGATGGTGTCATCTGGTGTCATAATGCCACCCGGGCCCCTTAGGCCCAGTCCGACGCTAGTCAAAGCTTCCAATGGATCCATACCACTTTGCCTATCCAGCTTTTAGTACCATGTTTCTCAACGTAAAGTCCACTTCGAGCAATTTTCCACGAGGGACACGATGCGCAACTGGACCACTTCGCCCGCCTTTGCACTAGGGACACAACGTCCATCTCGACCACTTCGCCCAACTTTTGTATAGACCCGCAACGCCCAAAATAGAACCACAACCCGAAAATCCGTTTATTAGAAATAGGTTAATGCATTTTCCTACCTTTTTCGATATTAAAGTAAATACTCCGTAGTAAATACTAATACTTGTAGTATTAGCAAGTACTTAGCTTTTATTCATACCACCCATTATGCTAGAAACCTGGGGATAATCTCATTAAAAAGCGGGGACTTTCTAATATATGACCCCTAAAATATCTCAAAATCGATATTTTGACACAATCGGTCTCTTTTTCGTCCGCGGTCACATATCATACACAGCTATAGGGCTGTTATTATTTGTAGATTATTTATAGAAATAATACCGTTTTAGGGTGAGATAAGATAAACAATTTGTCAAAAAACTGTTTAAATCATAGGCATCCGATATATTTTAGCTGATTAAATTAATTAAATAAATAATAATTTTATAGAATTAACTGAATGTTGGACTAAATTAATTGATGTTTTTAAATGAGTGATATTGTAATACTAGTTAACCTATTTTCAGTATTCTATTAAATATTTAAATATTAAATGAAGTTTTTGCACTAGAAGTTTATTAATTTCCATGATTAAATTTCCAGTAACAGCTTACAGTTAAAATATCAAAAAAGGATGATGATCAATTAATGCAATAATCAATCTCATCGCTAAAAATTTAATTATTAGCGTTTAATCCCTAAGGGTGTATCTTTTCACATAGCCTTAGTTTCATAACTATCTCTAAATTTTACGAAACCTACTATATTTTTATTTTCAAATCTTAAACACATTTATATTAGTAGATATTGCAGATAACAAATAATATAGTATTATGTATGCAAAAATGGCTCGAATGACCTAGTCCTAGTATGTTGTATTTAAAAGTTAATATAAAATATCTTTTAAAAATAAAAAGAAAGGATATTTTCAAGAGGTCTTGCTAAATTGACAAGAATTGTTTAAAAAAGGGATGCAAGGTCGCTATGTATACCGTCCCAAAGCTACCTGAACGGTGGTTGTTCCAATTTATTCTCTAAGCACTCCATGCTTCTGGGCTTTACTTTTGTCCAAAAGTGTATACATTAAATTAATAATATAATCAGTGTTATTCTTTGGATCTTTTAGTACTGCAATCAAACATTTCAGTACTAACTTAAATATGAAGTTTGCATAGCCTATTATAAAACCAACTTTTTAATTATTCATAATTGTTGAAGATCGACAGAAAGTATTTACAACATATTTGCGAAAATATTATCAGAAGCTGTTTGATCAGTTGTATATGCGTCCTCATTCATTATTGTGTAAAAAATATCTAGGCAGGAATTTTTATGAAATTTTTAACTTTCCTTCAGTAATTTAATTTTGTGGAAGTGACTGTACAAAATTCCTGAAGTCAGGAAAGCTCACTTTTACAACTTCAAATTGTTGAAAGTTATCCACTCAGAGACACTCATAGTGTTGTGCTTGTGTCCGTATAGTGAACCACGCGTGTGAGCGGGGCCTCAAACGGAAACGTGAACTCCTAGTAGAGGCGCCGTTCTCACGGTCACTACGTCGGTAAAACCGAGTTCCAGAAAGCAGCCCCTTTCACAACGCCTCCGGGCACCACAACGGAGTTCCTTGCCTGCTTCTTATTTGGGCTGGAGCCCTTCTGGTAAGGGCTTCAAAACCACGAGACGAGACCTATCCTCCTTCATTCCCGGCAGTCATTAGTGTAAGAAGAAGTAACTTCATCGTGCCGGGTTGGGCTCGAGGGAGCTACTTACTAATGCCTGTCTGTCTTTTTACCCTCTTTCCTATCCCGGGTACCGTCTCATCCCAACTAAGGAGGCTGTAGAATGGAACGACATCGGAATCTACTTGGTGCTTTGTGCTACTCGGAGACACCCCGAGGACCGTATCTCGGGAGTGGTCCTGAGAAGAGTCGTTTTTTTCTACTGCGACGCTAAACCACCATCAACTATCAACCAAATCAACAACAGCTTCGCCATCCCCAGGCCTCAAGACCTGCCTAAAACCAACTACAAACCAACAATAACAACCATATCTACAATACCTGCTGCGATAACGCCATTCACAATTAACATTCCTCTATTATCAAGAACGAGCTTGTCCATTATCACCAACACCATATCATGACAATGCTGTTGGTGATAATGGTCATTATACACAGCCCATCAACAACATGTATTGCATGTTGTTTATGGTAATAACGAAACACAAGGAAATGAACGACAGGGGAATCTCAACTCCACTAAACTAAATCAACCAAGGGCTAAAAAGACAAGAGCCTACAGTAGCCCGCACCTCTTTTGGGGGTGCAAAACGATATTGATGGTGATGATGATTATTAAGGCGTGCCATATCGTCTATAAGAGAGTTTTATAGATACTTTCCAATGATGTATCACTCGTCGGCAGACGCCAACTATGAGAAGGTGAATGAAAAAGTACTGTTGCTCATACAGATTAGTTGTTCCATTTTTATTTTTGATTTTATTAAATCGATATACGTTAACTAACTAATTAGAAATGTGTTATCAAGCCTAATATCAAACATCAGTTAAGAAAAGTGTTGCTAAGTATTTAAATAATAATAAACAGACAAAATTATTGTAATTGGCGAAAAAGACTTAACATTATTACAGTACTTAGTATACTAATTATAATGGCATAATGACAATCCTAACTAGTAAAAGTTTAGAAAATATAATAGAAAGATAATAATAGATAATACAATACAACCACTAATAACAATAATGTTCATCATAAAAATTGAAAACATGAATCTCTAAGCCGCGCTAATTAGGACATTACAGACTTCTGAAACATATTTAAAACCCCAGAATACCCCTAGGAATACGTGTCGCACGCTAAAAAAATCACTTTCGACCCTTGACCCTCCTTGTAAGTGGCGCACAGTAGTTCCAAATGGCTGATTGGTGTGTGCTACTACATTTAATATAGTATTTACTATAATATAAAGATTGTGTGGCAATCTTTTCAACGTTTTTGTTTATTTTTCTGAAATAGTCATTAATTCGTATTTGCTTTTCTTTCTTGTTATAGTAAGGAATATTTATTTGGATACATAATATAGCATAGAATGTTCATTTTTTCAATTAGGATCATATTAAATTACTACACTAACTACATATTAAATTCTTAACAAACTACTATTATCTAATCTTTTCTAACCTGAAGAATTTATTTAGCTTAAAGCGGGTGTAGTGCGAAAAAATAAACTTTAGAATAAAAACATCTAAATTGATGAAATGCAATAATTGTATGCTTATGTCAACTGTAAGGAGATGCATTCCCTGCAAGGGAAATGCTCTTGAAAATAGAGAAAAGTGGAGAAAACATATGCATTATTCTTCACAAATCATTTGTAAATGTAGTTTTACACTTTGATAGTTTAGTAAGAAAGACAACGATACTACAATAATTGTTGCGGCATTTAGTTTGTAGCAATTTTGTCTGTTGGAACCAAATCTTGACAAACGCTTTTCTAAAAAATATATGAAAACAATATGGCTGCCTTATTTAAACTAAAAGTAACAAAAATAAATTAGTTTCGAACAACCAATACATTATCTTGTTCTGAGATGATCGAGCAACCAGTACTGGACCACTTGGAGAATTTTCAGGTTTTTCGAGTTTCATCGCATTTCCCGATCTGAGCGTCAATTTATAATTTATAAATGTTTTAGTATTTTATATTTACATGAAAATCCGAGTAGTTTTAACCGGTTCCGAGATAACGATCTGCTTTTGCCTAACGCTCCTCCACTACAGTTAGTAAGTAGAAATGTGGGTTAGATTTTAGATAATACTACTATAAAATCGTTCCAAGAATTTTATTCCCTTTTTAAATTTCCACGAATTCATTTTAATAGTAGTTAGTAAGTAAACATGTAGGTTAAATTCTTTCTTATGATACTACTATAAAACAGTTCTAGGAATTAGTTCACCTTTTTTAAATTTCCGTGAATTCATTTTTATAGTAGTTAGTAAGTAAAAATGTAGGTGAAACTCTTTCTTAGAATACTACTATAAAATAGTTCCAATATTTATTTCACCCTTTTTAAATTTCCACGAATTCATTTTAATAGTAGTTAGTAAGTAAACATGTAGGTTAAATTCTTTCATAGAATTCTACTATAAAATAGTTCCAAAAATTATGTCCCCCTTTTTAAATTCCACGAATTCATTTTAATAGTATTGAGTCATTCCATACGAAATCATTTAAAAAATTTTTTTTTGTTGCTCCACTATTTAAGATTTTGCTCAAACTGTGAGAATCTTCTTTAGGGTTCCAAAGAAGGAAATCCATCGTCATTTAATTTTCGCATGCGTCAGTTCCCGCTTGCCCTAATTAGAGCATTTAAAAATCGTCATTTTTATGCTTTAATATTTTTATCTGCAAACATCTTTCTATTAAAGATATCTACACGCCAACATGGTATTTTAAAGCTAAAAGATAGTAGTTTTTGTGCAAAGAATATAAATTAACACAATTAATATCCCCGAAAAATAACACGGTCCTCAAAATACGTGTATTTTACTGATTTCTCGTGATTTTTAACTGATTCCCAGTGTCTCGATTGTTGAATGTAAACAGCTAATATTTCTCAGAGATCAAGTGCACATATTGTGGAAAAAATAAAACCTACAATTGACTCGTTCCGCCTACTCTTTATAAAAAAATTTCTGTTTGAAGTCTTGAAGTTTTAAAAATCGCATTATTTAGGCTATAATATGCATGTGTTGGCTATGAGATAAAAATTATCTAAGTAATTAGTATATTACAGTAGCTATATGTACTACTAAGTAAGTTGTATATAGTAGGTACATATATGACAAACTAACGTATGCATTTCGGGCTTAATTAGTGTTTTAGAGCCCTTTAACGTCTTAGCGCCTCCGGCTTTCGCCTCAGGCGCTAAGTGACACTTTGGGCTCCAAACCACTCAAGTAAGCCCTTAATAAATAATATACTATCATGTATCAAGAATTTTTGTTAATCTGCCTGTTTACAATCGTTTGGGTTTGCTAAATCATCCTTGAAAGTCATTAACACCAGTTAACCATGGATTCTTTACATCAAACATATTAAAGTTTCTAGAACAGCGATTCCCAAACTTTTAAACTCAAGATTTCCTAGAATTTAGAAAAAATCAGCGGACCCACTTAAAAATATAACTTTAATGGCTTCTTTCAAATTGTGAAAATGCTCTAAAAATAATTTTTAAATATGATTGCAGCTTAATTAACTGGTTTGGTATTACTTTGATAAAGACTTTACAATAATTTCTAATACGAAAAAACAGAATTTAACAAAAATATTATTAGTTATAACATAAGTTTTATGTTGTTCGCAAAACCCCCCGACAACTTGTTACTGACTCTAACGCTTGTCCGCACCGGACTTTCGAAACCACTGGTCTAGGGCATCACGCTAAATACAAAATCGAGGCTATATATAAGCGTGTTCGTAAATTCTCTTGCCAGATAGGAAACGTTTTTATTATTGGTTTTTCTATCGCTCTTTCTGCTTCACTTAAAACCTCAAATGCTGCCATTAAAATGAACTTAGCGTATACAGGGTGATTAAAAAAAATAGTGGTTTGATTTTAATGTTTACATTTTTTTTGAATATTTAATGTATTTCCAATACAGTGACTTCATATTTGTTACCTACCAAAATTTTTCTTGATTTGCAGTTTTATGATAGGTTCTAACGAGTCGGTAAATGGTCCCACAACGACATCTTTTGGCTGCAAAATGATCTAAAATTAACATCTTATGATCTCCACCTTTCTTCAGATAAAAGCGAATTTTAGGCATCGACAATGAAATTATATGATTTGAATATTTAATATTTTTGTTATTATAATTACATTGAATTCCTTATACAGGTCGTACAGTATTGTTTTGTATACCATTACATGTTCATATTTCTCATTGTAGCTTGTTTATGTCAAACTAGGGTGTTATGCTTTTCCCATACGTTGATCTTCCTAAATACCAGTCAGGTTAGGTTACTAGTCAGGGCGCCTCTCCTATGTTTGTGTGTAGTGGAGTAGTCATATCACAGTATAATAACAAGCAGTGGTGCACTCTCGCAAATATGTTCTGCCGCCACATGCGACCTTCTATTCTTAGACTGTATGGGCGCTCAAGGTTAATTTGAATCGCAGAATTTGAGATTTAGGTAAAGGAAAACTTTAAAATGGAGAAAAGTGGAGAAAACATATGAAGTATTCTTCACAAATCATTTGTAAATATAGTTTTACACTTTGATAGTTTAGTAAGAAAGACAGTAGAAGAAAGACAACGTTACTACAATAATTGTTGCTGCATTTAGTTTGTCGCAATTTTGTCTGTTGGAACCAAATCTTGACAAAAGCTTCTTCTAAGATGTTTTTTGGGTTATAAATTTTCTTTGGTAGTTCAAAATGTAATTTTTCTAATTCGTTCGATTTTGTGTCATAATTTACTAAAAATATGCGGTGCTTTACTGCTTTATAATAGACACTACTACAAATACCCAACAGTTTCAACGTTTTAGAGAAGCCCGCAAATGAAAGATAATTTATGTCATTTAATAAAGTGCGGAAGATAAATGAGTAGTACACTTATAATTAGATGAAGAATAATTGAAGGGTATGAGGAAAAACAAGGAATGTCACACTACTTTGATTAGAGATATTTTGATTACTGTTGACAACGGCATTATTTTAAAGGTAATAAATATAACACCGTAAAAATGCTTGCCATGGATTATAGGCATGTTCCTTTCGCGTGGTAGTTTGTGCACTAGGGTGGTCCAACAAAAAAGCGGAAATCTTATGCTCTCACCCCCTAGGATTATTGTATATCGAAAAAAAAGTACCCCTATTTTTTTATTTTCAAATCGGACAACGTTTAGGGGTGCCTCAAAGCCCTTAAAGTTTCCCATGTATTTTATATGGGGAAAACACGTTTTCGTAGATTTGGTATAGAGTCCTAGAAAATTAATATTTTTCAACCGGACTACTTTGTTTCTCTTCAGAAATGTTCAGAGAATAACATCCAATAATTTATTTGTTAAATTTTTTAAATTAACTATTTTTTACAGACCCGCAAAGAACCCCATAAATGAAAGAAACACAGAAAAATCATTAAAAAATATTTATTACTATTTTTTAATATAAAATATTTTGATAAATAAATTATTGGATGTCGTTCTCTGAACATTTCTGAAGAGAAACAGAGTAATCCCGTTGAAAAGTATTGATTTTCTAAAATTCTATACCAAATCCATGAAAAAGTATTTTTTTCCCATATAAAATACATGGGAAACACTAAGGGCTTTGAGGCACCCCTAAACGTTGTCCGATTTGAAAATAAAAAAATAGGGGTACTTTTTTTTGTGATATACAATAATCCTAGGGGGTGAGAGCATAAGATCTCCGACTTTGCTTTTTTGTTGGACCACCCTATGGTACACTAAACAGTCGCTAATAGGGTACACCGTTATGGTTTTGATAAATAATAAAATTAATCGTGCAAATATGTTATTGTTTGCACGATTAATTTTATCTTTCCACACTTTATAACGCTTTCGTTCTTATTCTTTTCTAGGGAAATTATGAAGAGACACTGATGGATTTTTTTTTAAATGTTATTACACCCAACAACGCAACAGTTAAACATGTTAACAATAAATTATGTTAAAAACGTAAACTATTATTATAGTGCAAGGGTAAGTCAATATTAATAATGCAACGTAAAAATATGCTGCGCGGTAAATAACTTGTGATCCACAGTGTGCATCGCTTCTTTAACTCAAGTCGAGGCAATCTCGCTATTCTTTAGGAGTCGATATCTACTAAACTGCTATCACTAGACAAGTGCGGTTTAATTTTCATTCTTAGAATTATTATTTTTAAATGATAATGAAAACAAAGATTTTTGCACTACACCCCCTTTAAGTTAGTTCAGTAAAACTAAGATAAAGGATTAAATGTACTTGTTATTAGCTTGAAACGGGATCATTATTGCGAATATTTATTTCGCTCCATTTTAATGTTAAAATCGATTATTGTATAAATGAGGAAAACAACTTACAATTATAGATAATTTTTTAGTCTATTTACGACCCTAAAATAGATAAATAAAATGTTTTCTTAATCGCCCCGTTTGGCTAGGTTGATGCTAGTGTAAAAAATAAATTATAAAGTAACTTATAAAGTTCACTTCGTTTATTGTAATAGTCAATAGAATTATTTCAAACAAAGATTATTTCCTTGAAGCATGCTACTAATTTTTCCTACGACCCCATACGAAAGTGAACAATAGCAAACGCTACCGATATTAAGAAAGTGAGTCATATAACACGCGTATGTTAGGAACATAACACACGTGTGTGTTATGAAAATACGTCACGCTAAGCAATATCTAGAAATCCATGAATTTTGTTTACATTAAAATGATGACATTAATGTTTAATCCAATTTTGAGAAGCATTTTAACCATTATGTATCTATTCTTTTCTTATAAATATAACTTTAATTAATGTTTAATTAGTTATTTTAGCTATCAAAAAGAAATATCTAATAGATTACACCTAACGTAACCTCACTATAATACATGAAAATTATTGAAGCAAGTTTGCCAAGATTAAAATCAGCGATGCCAAATGGGAGAAAAATAAGAGTAATGTCAAATAATTTAGTTAGGCAACCTCTTTCACACCTGGCATTGTGTTATTAGTTGAAGTTATATTTGTTAATTATGGAGATATTATTAAATATAAATAAAAAATAAATTATGTGCCTCTGAAATTATTATATTATAAATTGTAATAGTAATTCATTTAATTAATTTTGCTGCTAAACCCAAGGTTTAATTTTATACTATGTTTAAATAAGTTATGAATATATGAGTTTTTAAAATTGAAATTTATATTTAGTAAAAGAATCTATTAAATAAAATGTTAACAAACACCCATTCACTTTAACAATTGTCATAATTCAGCTCCAGAAAAATAAAATTAAGTTGTCAAGATAACTTAATTTTATTTTTCTGGAAATGTTTTGATAGAAATTTCGTTATAATTATTCATATTGTGAAACTATATTGTTTAAAAAATTAAACTTTATATCCTAAAAATAAATGGCTTAAGAAAATTACCTTTAAGTGTGATTATCTCTGTTAAACCTAACCATAAAAATTTTGCTTTAAAATCTTCAAAAACTATATTCTTGAAAAGTTTAAAAAATCAAAATTTTTTAAACATTTGAAATTTGGGGGGTCGTAGGAAAAATATTGTACATTACACGTTGGAAAGTAACTTTTCTGCACTCGTGTGATTTCCGCACTCGGCTTACGCCTCGTGCGTCAATTCACACTCGTGCGTACGAAAAGTTTCACTTTCCACACTAGTAATGTAATATACTATAACGTATCGAAAATATACAGCAATTTATGATGCCCGTTTCAAGCAAATAATGTATTTATCTTGAGATACAAAATTTTCACAAAAGGGTATATTTCTTTCAGAATTATATTTTATATCCTATGAGGCATAATTACAATAATTATACTACGATAATTACAGTAAGATACAACAGAGAGTCCTTTACGTTGCGGCGTTCGTCTTAACAAACGGTGGCGAAGCCTCGTAGCTCTCTCCGCGAAGATGAACTAACAAGTCTGTCGAGCGTAATTTCAGAAATGAAAATGTTATCGAAATTTTTGTAATCTTACCGTATCGTTTTGTTTACGGCTTAAACCTTTAAGTAAGAAATTAACATATCTATATGTATTTCGTCTAGAAGTTGTACATCATTTATTTTAGTTGGTTTAATATCTTTTTGGTTATGATATAGCAGAGCCTTTAGTCTTTTTAATAAATAAAATATTAGAAGAAGTCATATCCCAGCTAGTTTGAAAGTTGCTCTAGTGAAATCATTATTTAAAACGGTGATAAAACAATTCTGACAAATTATAGGTCTATTTCAGTCATTACCAACCTTGCAAAAATTTTGAAAGAATATTGAAAGAAAGACTAAATGAGCTGTGGCGTTTTTTTATCATCACAATTTGGTTGCTTCAATTTTTTTGTCATGTTATTTATTGTTTAACATTTAAACAGTTAAACATTTCAGAGTTTATGGAAGGAACAAGCTATAGGTAATTTATTTGTGTTACACCGAACCCGGCCCATGGCCGATGTTTGCTAGCAGAAAGGCACAAACTTGTTATACCGTAAGTATAAGTCCAATATTCTGTATATTTTTTATTTTTTTTGACGAAACGTTATAGATTATATTAAAAGATTTAATATCTTAGCGGATCTACAATTTGAATTCCAAAAAAATATCTTTAGAAAACGGCTTGCCTTCACTGTGTGTGTGTTTTTAGATCTGGCCAAGGCGTTTGATACTGTAAGTCATCCTCGATTACTAGACTCGCTTGAAGATATAGATAGGTATCCGAGGCACTGCACTGAAATTAATTCAAAGTTATTTAGATAACAGAAAACAAACTATGCAGATTCAGTCTCAAAAAAGTACTGAACTTACAGTGCTGTATGGAGTTCCTCAAGGTACTGTTTTAGATCCTCTTCTT
The DNA here is from genome assembly GCA_929113105.1 of Agrypnus murinus. Lineage (NCBI taxonomy): Eukaryota > Metazoa > Arthropoda > Insecta > Coleoptera > Elateridae > Agrypnus > Agrypnus murinus. The sequence goes on along the minus strand of OV816023.1, from coordinate 5,537,146 downwards.
ATCTGTGTCTATATTAATGAATTGTTTACAATAAATACATTGGGTACTATAATAAGTTTTGCAGACGGTACAGCTATATTTTATCAGGACAGTTCTTGGGTAGATGGGTAGATCTAAAGACACACGTAGAGGAGAATTTAAGAAATATATAAAGAATTGGTTTGATTATAAACTACTAACCATAAATTTCGATAAAATCAAATATTTCCCTATTTGTTGTTACAAAAATAAGTTACCAGATTTTAATATATTAACTATTAATCAGCAAACTTCTATAACAGATTCAAATACAATCAAATATCTGTGTGTAATCATAGCCACCTGCGTTGGGATTTCCATATTTATAATCTAATTAAAACCTTAAGATCTATCCTATATCGTTTTCGTCCACTAAAAGATATATTAAACTATTCTGAATAAAAATAAGTGTAATGTGCGTTAATCGAATCACGCATATCGTATGAAGTAATTGGAAGGGGCAGTGCAGTCAATGAATATTTTTGAATAACTAGAAATTATTCAAAAAAGGTTTTTACGTATAATGCTAAATAAGGACATTACATATCCATCTAAAAATCTATACGCAGATGCTAAAGTGTTACATCCACGGCAATTATACTTTTTTACAATAGTTTCATATATCTATAAAAATAAACATAAACTAGTTTCAATTGATCATTGCTATCAAACCCATCAAAAAAGTTTACAAATTAGAACGCCATTATCAATAAAATCTATTGAACAAAGAAATTGTGGTTATCTTGCGCCTAGATTTTATAATATCCTTCCTCGAGAAACTAAGTCCTCTCTTAACCTACATAAATTTAATAAATTAGTTAAGATCTTTTTATTTGAAAATGATATACAAACCATTGAAAACCTGTTTCCTTAATTTTATCAATATTTTTGTAAAACTTGTCCTGTATTTATCATTATATATTTGTCATTTTGTATTAATCTGTATTACTTGGAATGTAACGTCTTTATTATCCCTAATGAAATATTTATCTTGTTTTGTGGAGGCGCGCCTATAACACAATAATTTTAATTTTGATTAAAATGAATAGACTGCTATTTTGCCCCTATACAGTTTTAACTTTATTTATGGGTTATTAGTTTATTTGCATATAAGTTAAAAATATAAAATACATATCATTGTAATTTAAAGGGTTCAGATAAACATTATTATTAATATCAATATGGTCAAGCAATTCAAAGAAATTAGTGGTGAAATCTGGACCTTTGAATTTTGAGGGATTCTGGAATCTATCATGTACTTATGTATATTCAGTGAATCTGGGTGTAGATTGTGGAAGTTCCACGTAAAGAATTTAAAATAAAAGCTAAATCTTAATGATCTCTAGCCCTAAAAAGAACGCAAATAAACGTTTTCTTTCTTTTCAAACGCCGGTATAATAGGTGATATGAGTCGGTTCTAGCAATAATTCAATCGATCAAGTTATAAATAAAAACTTTAATAATTCAAAAAGTGGATATGATTTGTGAAATTTAAAGATTTATTTAAAGAAGAAAGTTCAGAGTTTATCATTAACTGTCCTTTTTTCTTCTAACGGCAAGGTTTAAACAGTGAAACTTATTTATTGGAGTTCAGAAAAAGGCAATTAACTACCTTGGATGATTTAGCATAACTAATGTACTATAAGTTATCTTTTTAAGACATTAACGTCTTTGGCCATGTTCTCTAGTAAACTAATAATAAAGCTTTGCAATTTATAAAGGGATCCTTAACCAAGTTTATTTTGTAATCCTTTTTTGTATTTAAGCAAAAAGAAAACAGGTAAACAGGTTGTACATTATATGTTTTGTGCTTTATTTTCAACTACTTGAAACCAATGAAATAAACGAGAATTAAATATAATCAACCACCTGTTATAGATTGGTCTAACAAATTGTTTGTAGTCACTGTTTCAAAACCATAGACAAGACGGATCTCTTTTTCCAAATTGTAGGTACCGTCGAAATCTCTTTACACAATAATAACAAACAATTTGGTTGGCGCCCTTGATAATGTTGTTTTCTTATTCCTGTGTTGAATCTGAAATTAGTGACCCCACGACATCTGAAAGTAATATGATTAAGTAAGTAATCTCATCCGGTGCTTTGAGCTTTCACAATTTGTGCATCCACTATAGCTTTAAATAAAGCCGGGGACAAGTCATACGGTCATACAAGTCATAGTCAGCGGTTGTTCCCGATCTTAAGTTAAAATCTTAAAATTAGTAGTAGTTAAAGTTAGTTACTTAGTTAGTAGTTGTTCCGATCTTAAAAATTAGTTTGATCACCCTGTATAAAAAATTTACTTCTAACACTAGCTTGGGATAAATTGATCTTACCTAAGACCACATCCAAAGTTTCACAAAAATCAATAAAGGGTGACGAAGATATTAAAATTTAAATAGGCAGTTTATATTGACCAAACCATATTTTAAAAAATCATAACTTGGCAACGTCGCATTTAAGAGTACAAAAACCTCTAGGGTTGAAGACAGAATCTAAAGAGTCTTTATTTGAGACGCTAAAATACAAATTGTTTCATTTAAGAAAAAATACGCATTTATGCGCAATGCTTTTTGGTCACTAATTGTAAATGTGCCTTCTTTAATCTCATTAACCGCCCCCCAGTTGAATTTTGTATCTGAGTAATGGTAAATATATAATTGAAGAACGGAATACTAAACAGATACCATGCATAAAACATGTGAGTTTGAACAGAGATATTATGGACAGACATGAGCTCGGACCTGGATTCGGGAAAGGATTTTTTGGCTCCAGTATGTAATGAGGATTTTATGGACTCAGATGTTGATACCGGAAGGATTTTGGAATGATTCAATATTTTCCTTTGATTTCCCTAAAATGCGAAGAAAAAGGAACCAAGGAATATGCTTATGATATTCACACCAATCTAGAAGTAAATATTAAAATAATTTTATAAGCACTAGGGACAACAAATTGTAACAATAAAAAGGGATTTGACGTCATTACTTTGACAGTATTAAAAAAAGTAGTGATGAATCTTTAGTATACCGTACCATAAATGATACCTTATATGTATTAATGTGCTTCTTAGCTCGAGATGCAGTAAAAAAGATATGTGTTCTAATATCTCTATATGGATGTTAAACGCCTTATCTAACTTATTTAGCAAAAACTTAATAAGCATTTAGCTCCTGCTTTTAATTTATTAAAGTGTAAAGAGCAATCTATTGCTATCGACAACGCTATTGTCTAGGATTATGGTTAATTAATAATAGTTTGTATAATTCTCTCAGATGCCTCTCAGGGAAGCTTGAGTATTAGAGCTACTTACGTAAACAATGCAGTCTTTGAGTACAAATAAGTTTCCAGGAACCTAACTCCAAGAAAGGAGGCGTTATAAATTATTATAGCTACGTTAAAAACTGCAGACAGATTTCAAAATGTCTTACGGTTTGCTACTGCATTTGGGAATATAGATCAGATATAAGTAATATATTTTTTAAAGAGTTGATCCCAATGTAGCGTGTAGTGATAAATGATGTGGATATGTATATGACAATGTGAAACGAATTATTTTCTTTTTCGGAATTGGTCATCGCAAACGACTTTTTGTGGCATCAGTATCACTTCCACTCCATTTACAAACTGGAAGAAGAAAAACAAAAAGTTCTGATAAAAAATTAAATTTAGACAGTTCTAGCCGTTTTTGTCTGATTCATAGGTGAGCAAAGAGCACTGCTCACTAGTAATAGTAGAATATCCAGACCAATTTTTTTTATCCAGCTCTACTGTAACTTTTGAATCTGCTGCATTTGTAACGATTACATATGAATTTTATCCTGACGCTAAAGAGCAGCAAAGTTTGGAAAATTAATGCTCTGAATTCAAATGAGCTCAATGTTTTCGAAAACTATAGGAGGCGGATCTTCAAAGTTTTATTTAAATGAGTTTGAAAACAATATTTCCTTTTATGAGTTAGAACATTATTTTCTACTGAAAATACATAAAAAGCCAATTTGATTACTAGCCAAAGCCAAAACTAAGAACTAATCCATGCATAATAAGTTTCAAAACCAGTTTTGAACGCACTTTCCTTTTGCTCTATCTCATGGCCATAAATCAAGTTCGGTTACGATATACGTTTGGTATTGTGTACAATTTCTGGAAAATGCTGAATGGTTTTAGAAATTGTCCAAAATAATCTTAGACAATTCTGTTTATTTTTTTGCAATTTGCCGCCTCCTTGGAAGTGGCTTGGGCGACGCACTTTTAATAGTAATGCCTGCCTTGATGAAACGTATGTCCCCAGAATAGATAATATACGACTACAAGAGAACACAAGAACAATACATATCAGCCATATCTCTAAAGTCATAACTCCTCAAGTTTTAACTACTATATGACAAAACTACCGATATAACCATATTATACAATTATCAAGAAAATATGATCTATACAAAGTAACAAAAATGCAATGTTCTGCACTAAATATTATAGTTATAATAGAAAACCCATTGTCCTAAGGGCATCTGAAATACGCCATTTTGTTGCTCCCCTTTGTCAGTTCCTGGATCAAACAGTCACCACCCCTGGATAGGAAGAAGAAGTCATGTGAAATGGGCACCTAGGTCAACAGATTTAACTTGTTTACACTTTTTTGTGGGAATATTTAAAACAAAAACCTACCAACTCAACCAAATTTAATAAATGTTTTACGACAAAGAATTAGTCGAGCATGTCAACAATTTATTAACTCCATAAGTATTTCATAATATCAGACAGTTGTTTCGAAGTAGACTGTATATGGAGGTAATCTTCAACATCTTATAAAAGAAGTGTTGAAATCACATCCTTTTGTCGCACAAAAATTACGTTAGTAGCAATTATTTCTTAAAATACCAGTTTTATTTAGTACTAGCATCAGGCCGGTTCTTCGAACCTTGACCACTTCATTCCAAGGGCATACCCAGCGAGGGACAAGGGCGGGCGGCCCCCTAGAAGAAATAACAAGAAAATGCGAATTATTATACATCTTTCAGTTTCAGTCTTGCAATAGTTTTGAGTGTTATTTTATAAGAAATCGTCGTATTTCACTTTGTCCCCTCCATTAGTGAGATCCTGGGTACGCCCTTGAGTAGTAGTATTTTATTGAAAAAATGTATACCTTAAATTTTTGTTTATAAACCTTTATTCATTAATCTCGAATATTAAAATGAATTCTTGGAAATTTAAAAAGAGAGAAATAATTCTTGAAACAATTTCTTTTTCTATTAAAAGGTTTAACTATTTTATAGTAGTAGTATTGTTTTGAAAGAATTTATACCAACATTCTTATTTACAAACCTTCATTCATTGTCTTCGAGTATTAAAATGATCCGTGGCAATTTAAAAAGGGGGAAATAATTCTTGGAACAATTTCTTTTCTGTTAAAAGGTAGCCCCTCTAGAAAAAAAAATAAAAGAGAATAAAGCGCTCTTCAAATTGATGCGTATGTGTGGCGGGGCAGGATGCGAATCAATACGGATTATAATGACTAATAAAAACAGTTTTGCAATAGTTTTGAGTTTATTTTGTAAAAAATCGTCGTATTTCGCTTTGCCCCCTTTCCTCGAAACTAATATGTGTTGCTAATTCAGATCTTGGGTACACCCTTGCTTCATTCCCTTAACTAATATAATTATTTCTAATGTGGGTGCGAACCTTGAAATTAAGAAATTAAAGAAAGCTGATTTTATGTCAGGTTTTGTCTTCGCTTAAACTTAAAATTTGCACCGCGCAATAGCGCCGGCTGTAAGGGCCACTTAAATACTTAATTACGATACGCCTCGATCCACCGCGTAGTGGCGCCAATGTTGGTCACTTTCCAAGTAAATAGGATATAAACCCTAACAAGCTTGTTATATTACATATGGATTTTCTGAAGGTACAGCAAGTACCTAGCAAGTGCAAGTAAGAATAACATAAAAAATATAATAATTGTATCCAGAATTGAAAGACATTTGAAGTGAGGTATTACGTAAGCATATGTGTCATTGCAATTTTTTAGGGGGTGACTGCCAGAGAAAGGGGGTTGACTAAAGTCAATGAATTTTGTACTGAATTGTGTCCCACTCAATATTAAAGTTGAAATGGTTCAGGATTTTTATGAAAATTTCATATACCCTTATATTTTTCTTACTTATAATCGAATCAATTTTAAATTTTTATCAGAACTAGAAGCCCTTAAGTATATTTGTGGATAATTAAAACCGCTTTTATTATAATCAAAGGTACTTACGATCGAAGGTAAATGCCTTGTTTAATCGGAAACAGTCGTTATGTGAATTTGTTCTAGGTCACTTGAAAATCCCAAAAAATTAAATAATCTTAATGCAATCCTAATGAATTATTGCAAATGATTATTAAAAAAAATTACCAAAATTTGGTTTTATGGTTGTCAGGTGGTCCAGAACAAATTCACGTAACGATTTTTACGATTAAAGAAGGCCTACTATGTTTTTTCAACTTTTTGCATTTATATTCGATCGTAGTAGGCTGGTGGTTCATAATAAATGGGGTTTTTAATTGCTCACAAATTTATTTTAAGCAATTCTATACCTGATAAAAATTTGAAATTGATTTGATTATGGATAACAAAAATCAGGGGTGTCAAGCTGTGGAGTGAAACACACTGTAGGTAGGGTATATACATAAATATAAGTAAAAAGCAAGGTAGAATAAAGATTTCTTCTTATTATACGACGGATTACCATAATGCCTTGACAAAACTATTGGCTATAAACATTGTCATGTACATACAGTGCTATTAAATTAAATTGCAATACTATGTAGAATTTCCCTATATTGCATTTGAAATTAATCGAGTCAAAGCATTATGAACTCATAGGCAACCAATTATACAGCACGCTCTTTTGTACTATTTACATATATTGCATGGTACATAAATGGCACTGTATATTGTATACTCTGTTTTGGGAGCCAGGAAATATTACTAATTGCGTATAGTTTAAAAGTGTTGCTAGAGCTAGCAAAATCGTGATAATATAACTTTAATTTTCTACTTTACCATAAATAAGATTGTCTCACGTAAATTAGTTAGGCTTGTTGAGTGTGAAAAATATACGAATTCAAGTTGTAGGTACAAATTCTACCTCAAACACTTTATCAACGTCAGTGAATATAAATTTAAATTATGGCAAATAAACCTGTATAAATATTTTTATAAAATTATTTACGATAAAATTTAAATGGCACGATGGGTCGAGTGACGATTCATTTGAAAACCCTTTTGAGTTTGCGTATGATAAGTTATGTTTTTAATTACATCGTTAATACAATTAGTGTAATAACAAAGTACATGTTATTTATTGCAAAATTAAATTAAATTCGTTCAGAATCAAGGACACCTACATTTATTTAAATACAAATTCAGAATGTGATCCTTAAACTTCTTGGCAGTAGAGAAGAACGAAACAATGAAACAGCGTTTGTACCTTAAATATTTTTTTTGCTATGTAATTAGTTAACATTTATAATTTATGTGATGGTAGCACAAGCAGCACTTTAGTCATTGCTACGTACCAGCAACTACCGGAACTATTATGTTTTTTCCACTAGTCACAATCACGTAATTGCTACGGTTTTATTACGTGCCTGGAACCCAAATAGGGAACAATCTTGGGGTAGTAGATAACATGTCCAGCTAAGTTTCGGTTACGTTTAAGCTACGCAGCGGGAACGTGGCGTCGTAGTAATTGCTACTTTCGTAGAACTACTTTTCTTTGTGACATATCGTGTCGCGTGTCGCTACAAATATTCTATTACCTCTTATTATTTTCTATACTAACGCTACGATCGTGTCACAAAATGGATTACTATTTTATTTGTACTACCTTCTTAATAATACAAAGAGAGATGAAATGTTTGATTATTTTGTCGTTGCAGTATAACAAAATTTAAACCATTGCAACTTTTCTGTTAAATGTTACGCTGCTAGAATAGATAATAATAAATTAGATATAGCATGTTTTAAGGTTGTGACAACCAAAGAAAAAAAGAAATATACTTTACCCTTGTTCCCTGAGAATGGGAGCAAAATAATATTTTGATTGTTTCCAACTATTCCCATTGCAAAAACACAATTAACCTCCAAAGGCTAATTTATTTGGTAATTCAATAGTCTGTGAAATTTGGTGATTTTATGGCGCCGACATAATGTATGTGTAACTGGAACTTTTTAGTAGATCTGGCTAAGGTTTTCTGCAGTTTTTCGTTAGCTGTGGCACAAATGTGGGATATGCTTAAGCCATATCGTTCTTATTATTGATTTAGGAATTTACAGACTATCGACGTTGTTTGTAGTGTAACTGCATTTTGTGACTTTGTACGGATATAGTTGGATAGGTTGAGTTCTTTAAGGTTTTTTAGAAATGAGTGTGTCGTAAAGTCTGCTACTGACATAATTAGTGGGAGAATTGTTACTTTTTCTTGTTTCCATATATCTTTAATTTCTACAGCTAATGGTGTGTATTCTTCTTCTTTTTGTGTTACGTTATTGTTATTGGGTATGGCAATGTCTATTAAGTATGTGTGTTTGTTTTTTTTGTTAGTGAGGATGATGTCTGGTCTGTTTGCTATTACTGTTCGGTCCCAGTAGAGTCTAGAGTAAAGTTTTCATTTTCTGATACTTGTTCGGGCGTATATTTGTAATATGGGATATCTTTTTTTATGAGCTCATGTAGCTTGCTATTGCTAGATGTATTATTCTTGCTGCTGTATTATGTCGTTGGGTGTAGTCGGTTCCTGCTAGCATTTTGCATCCGCTAGTAATATGCTCTATTGTCTCTTGGGTTAGATGACATTTTCGGCATTTGTCATCTGTTACATGGCATCTATAATTATATATTTAAGATAGTTTCTGGTCGCTATAACTTGGTCTTGTATAGCCAGCAGGAAACCTTCCGTTTCAGGAAATAGTTCGGCCTTCTTTAGACACGTATATAATTATGAGATCATCTTTAGATAACTTGATAATCTCAAGATCACTAATATCAACCCAATAATTAAATACTTTCATAAAATCATAAACAAGTATAACTTTTCCAAATTGTTTCTTTCCTAATAATTATTGTATTTCCCAAGGTAACTTTCATTTTTATTGATGTGTTTTCAACATTCTTTTAACTATTGTTATTTTCCAAAAACCTTGTTGTAATTGACAGTTAATTAACAAAAGTTATTAAATATCAGAAATACAGGAATCATTTTTAGTTCTTTTAGAGTTCTTTATACGTAAACGTTTGTAACTTATAACATTTCTCGCTTATTAATAAAAACTTAAGTGTTTTTTGAGTTTTATTTAACGATAAACATAATTATATATTAAGGGTTTTGATATGTTTGGATTTTCGATTATATGTGGGTGTTTATCATGTATTGCTTTTCTTGTCCATATGTCTTTCTTTTCAGCCATTGTGTTTATAACTTCCGTTTCTTTTTGTTTTGTCAAGTTGAACGGGGTGTATCCTTTCTCTGCTTTGACTATTGCTTTGTGTAGAGTTGTGGTTTTTTCAAAGAAGAATGTTCTTAATTTCTTTATTTGATTTTGGTGTAGGATATCTATACGTATTAGGCCTCTGCCACCTTCTTTCCTTGTAATGTTTACCCTTTCCTTGCATGATTTTGGATGTATTTTTCTGTGTTTTGTCAGTTATGTTCTGTTGATTCTATAAGGTTCCCCTAGTTTTGTTTTTGTCCATTTTATTATACCAAATAAGTAGGAAAGTAACGGAATAGCGAATGTATTGATGGCTTTGAATGTGTTTCCGGCGTTGAGCTTTGATCGTAGAATGGCTGTCAGTCTTTGAGTATATTCTTGTTTCAGTTTTACTTTAATCTCCCGGTGTTTAATGGTTGTATTCTGATCAAACCCTAGGTATTTATATATCTCTGGAAGTTCTATACTGTCTAGTGCTTCATTGTTTAGTGTTTCCTGTTCTTTTGGCTGGACGACTCTTCCAACTGTGTTAATCATTTTTATATTATGTATAACTCTTGTTGTTATCTGCAATTTTGATAATTGTGATCTTCTGGTTGGGTCTGCATATGTAATAATTGTTTGGTTGAAGAGTTCTTCTATTATTAACGATTCATCTTGGCTTTGTATTTTATTTGTATTATTAGTTTCTAGTCAGTTCCTTTCCGTATGTTCTTCTATTAACTGCGTTATTATTTCGAAATCTTGTTGCGGCGGTTCAGAAATCTGCGGGTTATTAATTATTTCATGTGTAGTTTCAGTTACTTTTGGTTCTTCTTCAGTTTGTTTTATATTGTTTTGTTGCGTTTCTTCATTTACTCCTTTATTTCTGTAGCTACCTCTTCTCTTATTTCATCCTTTTCATGTTGCGTTAATCTGTTATTGTGATTTACTCTTTTGATCCATCGGTCCATTAGTCTTTGTTCTGTTACATTTACGTATTCTGGGTATTGTTCTAAGAATCATCTCCTCATTTCATTTCTGTAGCCCGACTCCATTTTCATGTTTGAAGCTTTATAATAACAGCACATTACGTGACGGTTCATAGTTGCAGTCCATTGTAAGTGTTGTCGTACTTTGCCTGCTTTTGTGGTTACCGGTTGATTTCTCGGTAAAGCACTTTCAGCAGTTTGGACATTGGACTTTTGAGTGCTCATTTCATTCTCTATGTTGTGATTATTTGTATTAGTTGTTTTCCTGTGACTCGTATTCCTATTACTAGGGGCGTAGTCTCTTACTCCTCTTGTCAGAATACTGCCTTCCATAGAACCTATAGGATAGACAAGCATTTTCATTTTGCATTATCGTTTCTCACTTTATCTATATGTTTATTGCCTGCGGACTTTTTATTTTTATTGTTACCTGAAATAAAATCTGGGATTTCTAATCTTGGATTACTTGAAGTAGCGGTCTGGTGATGCTCTTGATTTCCTATTTTAAATGGTACAAATAAACTATCTCTAAGTTTGTTATGCCGAGGAAATCTTCTCAAATACTTTCCGTCATCATCCCTAGTAGATGACAATGACATTACTTTCTTAAGTTGAATTTCTGGGGTTAGGATTTACTATTAACTCCTTTTTCAGAATTGAATTTAGAGTTCCCCTTTTACTTTGGTGTTGGTTTTACTTTTCTGTGGATTATTTATAGTGCCATTAGTTTGGTTAGGAGTCTGTGATTGTTCAGGTAAATTATTGGAGAATGAGCGCCGTGTTTTTAGAAGGAAAAATTTTCCAGTCTTTCATCTTCAAATGGTTGTTGATTCTTGGTTCTGTCTTCTTGATCGCAATACAACGATTTATGCGTTCGATTTTTATCAAAAATAGCCTAAATATCTTGGCAATAACTTCTGGCATTGATATTTGGATGCTGTCAGATTTTTTATCATTTATATTTTTTATTCTTATTATTTTGTTTATTCTTCTCAGATTTCTCTGGATGTGATTTTTATGATCAGAAGTCTATCCGACTTCTCAGATCTTTTTTTTATGGCTTATTACTACAGCAGTTTTCTTGGGATGTGTGCCGTTCCATACAAGGCTATCTGTTGTATCAAGTTACAATTCGCTTTTCCCCCTTTTCCAACCACTACTGGTATTATTTCTACTTGAACATTCTACATTCGTGCTATTTCGATCACCAGATCTTTGTATTTATTTTTTTTCTCAGCTTCTTTGGCGTTTGTGTTATTATCTGATGGTATTGATACATTTATTATAATGCACTGTTTTTTGCTGAGATCTTTTATTATTATATCAGGTTTGTTTGCTGATATGGTGCGGTCTGTGCGCACCTGTTGATCATAGATAATCGTGATATCGTTGTTGTTTACTACATCTGGCGCGTTATATTTATACCATTTATCAGTGGTTTCAATGTTGTATTCCTTGCTGATTATCCAATGAAGGTAGCTGCAGACTTTATTATGCCTCTTGAGGTATTCATCTTTTGCGAATCCTGGGCATCCAGCTATAATGTGGTGCATGTGTTCTTCTCCTTCATTGCAAATACGGCATTTGCTGTTAACATGTAACCTTAATATTGTTTTTCATAATATCGGGTTCTTAACGCCTGATTCTGCGCAGCTGTTATAAGCGCTTCTGTTTCCCCTTAATATCACCATTTCTTAGGCATAGGAACGTTTGGTCTTTATCCACGTTGGCCTTTTGGGTATTTTGCTGAAATTGCCTCTGTAAGTTTTTATTTGTCCACTTTTGCTTGATTTCTTCTGCTATCTTTTTTTCACTGCCTCTTTCTCTGTTTTTGCGTTCGTAGTTTTCTCAGCTCTGTTTGTTTGTTCAGGTAATTTCAGCTGCTCTCTAATCTTTTTTGCTTTACCAGATATTGTTTTTGTAACAGCTTTCCCTCTTTCTACCTCCTGTATCTGTTTGGCTATTTGTCCTCTACTGTTGTATAAAAGGTTATCTAGTCCGATAAGTGTGGCGTTATAGGCCGTTTCCAACTGTCGTAGGCCTCTACCTCCTTCCCTTCTACTTGTATATAACCTGTCTATATCGGCTCTTGAGTGTAATAGGCCATTCGCTGTTAGTATTTTCCTGGTTTTTGTATCTACTTTCTTAATTTCTGCAATGGACCATTCTACTACACCAAAGCTATATTGAAGTACAGGGGTTGCAAAATTTCCAATTGCCATCGTTTTATTCTTGGCGGTTAATTCGGAGTGGAGTATTTTTCTGACCCTTCTGAAATATTCTCTTTTGAGTTTTTCTTTCATTACCATGTGTTCAATTCCGTCTTTTTCATCTACTTATTATTATTATTACTATTATTTCTCTTTTTTCACAGTTTATTGGATTTATTGTATGTTTAATAGCGGAGTTTATACTCAAACTATTTACTTTTTATTATTGGATGGGATCGTTTAGAAATTGTCTGGTTATAGATCATGTATTGATATTAACAGTTTTTTGTAACTTGCTATATATGTTGGGTGGTAGTTCTAACGCTTTAATAGTGTTATCAATATTTTTGGGAATGACACCAGTAAATGATAATATGAAAGGTAATATTATTACTTTTTCTTGTTGCCATATCTGTTTTAGTTTATTTGCTAATGGTGTATATTTGAGTATTTTTTCTACATGTTTTATGTCAATTCTGGAACTCCTATCGAACTGTGTTTGTCGTTATTTTATGTTTGTTGTTCGAATACGCAAGAGCAAAGTGGTTGAGTTAGAACCATTAAATTAAAAAAAATAAATGTGAAATTAGCAAAATGAGCGCTTTTAAAAGAGCTGTCATTCGACCCATCATGCCGTTTAAAATTATTGCGTCGTTGCGCCACCGTAGCATACATCAATCGTTTATTTACCCAAAGAGTAGCATTCTTAACCTTATTTCATATTATAAATTATTCTAGTTTAAGTGTTTCTAAAGTTAAGCTGTAGGAGTGGGGGTTAATTTAAAAACCCAGTGTATATAATATATACGTATTAACCCTAGCAACATAAGATTAAATAAACCAGAAATTTCAAACCTACTCTTGAAGAATAATGCGAAAAGCTTGTCGCTCAAGATGCATTCCGAATTTCTATAAGAAATTGCATTGACATTCCGCGGTGCTTACGAATGCCAATTCTACTAAAACTAGTAGCTTTTGTAAAAGGTAAATCAATGCAATTTTAGCAACATAGGTGCTACGTAATCATAATATGAAAGCGCATTCGTTGGCAATAAGCGTTGAAAACTATATTATACTATTTTGGCGAATAACGGAAATAGAAACTGGAAAACTGGTTCACCGCTTCGGCAGCATAAATCGTATTTCCGGACACACATGAGCTTGGTACTAGCTGTTTATTTAACTACTTTACTAGCAGCTATTGCCAGGATTTCTGCATAAAATGCTTATTCGTACCACGTGCACGTCTCCCGTTAGAATTTCAGGATTACTGCATTATCACTACAACAATGTTATGGGAAATCATTCATTTTCGTCAATATTTTTTAGGATCGCGAACAAAATTTATCGTTTAAACCTTAGCAACACAATGTGGGTTTTATCTGATTAAGAAATAAATTATCAAAAGAATACAATCACGCCGACATAAAAATAAAGATTTTCACCACATACTTATTTTACTGCTTAGTTACAGAGCTTTTCCGCTGACATAAATCAGTGCACAAGGAGTTGTCCTAGTTTAAGATGGCGGACGCAGCCGTCGCCTTAATGTCTTGCTCGTTTGTCCTATCCTAGCGAAGTTCTTTATTGTAATTTTGCTCATGTGTGCTCGTATAATTTCCAGTCTTACATGCAGAAGGTTGTTCAACCCCTGCAAAATTTCAGTTATTCCGAAAACAATAGCAAGAACAAATTTCGGTTGAAAATCAGTTCAAAGTATAGTTCTTGAAAGAATATAAAAAGTTAATGGTTTGGTCTACGTTTTCGTAAATACTTTCGTATATAAAGCTCTAGAAAGCTAATGGATTTCGATACAATTTAAACAAAGCCAAAGTGGTTCATGATAAAATGATTTTAACTGATATTAGATTCTAGTTTATTTTTTATTTTTGTTGAAAATTTCTTTGTAAAAAAGTTCCATTTGGCATTAAAATTAACTAAATGTGGGTTTTACTACAATAAGGGTGTAAGTCAAGTGACAATTATTATATTCATAAAGGCTTTGAAGATAAAGCACAGAAAATGTTTAAATATAATTTTAACAGTTACAATCAAAAAATTAAGTAAAATTTTATTTTTTATGAATGTAGTATTTCATCTATACATCAATACAAAAAATTACTTAATATATAATTAGGAGTTCAATGAAGTAAACATTTCTAAATTGTTTAAAACTTTGCTTCATTAAAACCAACGTCAGTGTTCATATCCTTCAGAAAAAGAACATACTTCTATGACTTCTAGTATAGTTATTTAGTTGTTAATTTTACCATACAGAAATTAAAACGAATCTCAAATGTTTGCTAGGAGCTGCTAAAATCAAAATAATTCTATTCAAAGTTGATATTAAACATTAATTGCTTGCAGAGAATTTAATTGTTAATTTATACTCTCCAGGCCCCAGGATGTGAAGCATAAACCAATGCAAACTTATGATAGTAATAAAGCACAGCAAGAAATTCTATTTGCTTTTTGATTATGATAAACTCAAAAGTTGTACGGTAAAAGTGGTTAGTATTCAAGTAATGGTTCATATTCATATTAAACGTAATGGTTAATCCGGAACTCGTGCTAGTGTAATTAAATCAACGCTAATTATAAACGGTGTCGCAAAAATGATAGTTGTCACTATATATTTTTGGGTTTTCCTGTAATACACATAACTTAAAAATTTCATAGCAAGCCTTTAAAAAGACTTTTTGAACATACTGTTTAAAAATTTATTTTGCAAATATTATAGTAACACTTATACATGGATACTGTTTAACACTTTTCCTAGTGCTTAAGGAAAAAAGTGCTGGAATAACAAAATTTAACCATCCTAGCGAAATTCTGGAAAATGGAATGGAAAGGTTTATGTGTGTAGATAAAAAATAGTTATTCTGGTAACAGGGAAACTTTTCTAAAAAAATTAAGTTAATGGCTCGAGAATTTTTTTTTATATCTTTAAAAGTTTTACCCTAATTTTCCGCGCCGAAACGGTCTCTGTCTTAAACTGCCCCTGCGCCGAATTGTCTTTGCGTCAAAGTGTACCCTACGCCCAAATGTCCTGATGTCTAAGTGTCCCTGCGCCAAACTGTCCGCGACAAGCTGTCCTCGCGTCGAAACGGTCGCGCCAAGATGCCTTTTAAAAATGCAAAATCGACTGATGGTGCCAAAATTGTACCGTGCAGAGGGTGGTAAGGGATGAATTTTCCACTGATTCGGCTTCAGTTTACTGGAGATATCGGGAAATAGAAAGACATGTAAATCTAACTGCTTTTAATATCTATTAAAAGCAACATTAGAAACTACATTAAATAGCTTACGCAGTTGAACCTAAAATCTGATATAATTACCCCAGAAGTAGTATTTTTTTATTGAAAACTACATACCCACCCTTTGTTCAAAGTTTTAATTAGCAATCTCACAAAATAATTTAAATAACCAAAAATACACAAATAGATAAGAAAGATCGACCCTACAAAGTCTTAAAAAGGACTGTAATCCAAACAGTAAATATTGTATTGTAGTATTGAATTGTATAAAGGTTAATTACAATTAATATTGCCAAACCACTGAAGTAAATACATACTTGTGCGTGGTATAGGGCGGCGTTATATTTAACGACAACCACACAAAAAAATGTTTGTGTGGTTGTCGAGATCGACTGCTTAACGTGCCCATGTGATAGCACGGATGGCTGTATCTATATACTACTAGTAAATGTCGTTCTAAAACACTAGGTCTTAATATGCATTCGAAAATGCAGCAAAAGCGCGTGGAAAAGCGAGTATCGACTTCATGTTCGCCGTGGGCAATAGAACCGTGTGTCGCACGGGCGTCTACTGAATATGAAATTTACTCGCTGCGAAAATGCGACATGGCGTTACAATTTATAAATTTTTTGCGAAACGATCCATCAGATTGACAATTTGAAAAAAAAAACAGCGTAACTCTTGATCTTTGAGCTATAACGTGCATAGAAAGGATTTTTTAAATTAATTAAAGGGTTCTCAAGTTATGACGAGTTAAATATGGCGTTTCAGGGCGAACGTTTGTTCATTAAGGCGTTCCATATATAAAAGCATTGTGCAGAGTGCTATTAAAGATTTAAAAAGAAATACTTCTAAAACTTTGACACAGTATTACAGCTTAATGTCCACAAACCGAGGGTGTAGAAAACGCAAAAATCTGTTTGTTCTTTTTTGAAAATTTTCCCTTACTACCCCCTGCACGACCAGTTGATTTTGAATTCTTAAAAGGTAGGTAATAATTTAAAGTGGGTTTTATATTTTAGGAAGAAAGTACATCGGGATGGCATGATAGAAACAGGTTTTTCTCTACTATAAAGGGTATTTCATAAATTTGCTTGACCGCAATCGACTTTCAGCTATCTACTTGGAGGCTTGGTGAAGCATGATGAAGAATTGCTATACAGTGGATACAGTGTGTTACTTAGTGTTGGTTAGAGTTGTTATAAACGAAAATTAAGGGAACCTATTTTGCACGTGTTCCAAAATTAAATAGCATGTAACCCATCATGTAAGGTAGGTAAAGTAATCACAAAAACTGTGGCCACCGGCGCTTGATTTTAGCTAAAAATAAACAAAGCCGAAAAACGCAAATGAACAATTCAATTACACGTGGAAAATAATGATTCGCAAAAACCTGGATCACCCATAAAGATTTTTCTCAGCTACATAGATGGCAGTTCGAAACTGCAGTTGACATAAAGCGAACCAGGAAATTGTAGAATATGTAAACTTGCAGGTCAAGGTATGACGTGAGTCAATATATAGAAAGCGATTACACCCATAGTGCGTTGCATCCACTACGGTCGCAGCCTGAAGTTACCTCTTTTAGGGAATACCGTCACTAACTCTACATATCAGACTCTGTTACACAAATACTGGATATCTATAAAGTTCGTATGCAGCATAACGTGTCAGTCATCATAAGTATCCAAGGATTTAGTGGACTCTGCAATGATTCGTTTATACAACGTTTTCTCACACTCAGGTAATTAGAATTTATGGTTACATATACAGGGTGACTCAGAAATAACTGATATCCTTTAAATGGTAGGTAGAGGGGAGGCAGTAGAGCTAATTTACCTTGACAAGTATAGGTCAAAAACGAATAGTGTTCCAGAAAATGAATTTTAAAGTTTAATGAATTTTGGATCCAAAAGGATCCAAGGTCAGGACCGGATCCAAGTTTCATGAATTTGTATCCTTCAGTATCCTTCATTAATTCTATATAGGGTGATTCAGAAATAAAGGTAATCCTTTAAATGGTAGGTAGAGGGTAGATAGTAGAGCTAGTTTACCTTGATCCAAAAGGATCCAAGGTCAGAACCGGATCCAAAATTCAATAAAACCTTAAAATTAATTTTCTGGAAAACTTCGTTTTTGACCTATGCTTGTCAAGGTAAATTCGCTCTACTGCCTCCCCTCTACCTACCATTTAAAGGATATCAGCTATTTCTGAATCACCCTGTATAACTGTAAACGCAACTTGCACGACAAGTTGCATGCGCAATGCATTCTTTTTGAGCACACCGAAAAAGAAGTAAACACGCTTCTACACGAGTTCTACCACATGCCGCATGTAACCTTATACCATTCTTTACAGATCAAACTCCTATATTGACCCCTTCGCATTACACTTAACACGAAATGTCTATTGTAAAACCCCACTTCCAACACATGAGACGTAGAATGTTCACCATGCTATACTGCATTCAAGTACAATTACTGTTGTAGATTTTGGTGTTCTTATATAGAACCCCGTTTACTGTACACCAATACAGCGATACCATTTTCACTAAATCACATTTAATTTCTGGAATGTTCCATACATACAAATCATTGCTAATACAAAAATTTCATTTTATTTTGTTTCTAACTGTAAATAATTATCCGATTCATTGTCATTCCAGTTACAGAATGATATCACTTTCACCACATAAATTATGAACCTGAATCTGTTAATCAATCATGTGTCAATCATCAATCATTGACTAACTTAATCTAACTTGGCTAACTGGTTATTTCTAGAATAGACTATAGTATATTTAGAAATGAGAGAGAGAGATTAAATGTTATTGCCTTTCTAGAGTCCATGGGCGTCCACTATAGTCTGTTATTTCACACTGCGAACCAAAGGAAATATAAGGGAATAAAGGAAATAGGAAATATTGTTTGACGGTCGCCTGGAAACTTTTTCTGCTTTAGTTTTATCACTATCGCTCTAAAGCCGCACTTGACGCATTAATATTCTACAATATTTGTATAATTCGTTCAGCCGCTTCGGTGTGATGAATTGTATACTATTTTATTACCTCTTTAAGTTGAACTCTCTCTCATTTCCAAAGAGACAAGAAGTACCACTTCGAAAGGATGCTAGAATAACGTTCATAATGAACGTTTATGAAAAGTAGTAGGGTTATCTGAGACGAACTCATAAAACTATTATATTACTTTTCTCGACAACAACGCTCCGCAGTTTTGTGCCGGTAATCGCAACTATCTGTAGTAACTAGAGGCATGAAATGTTAAAGGAGACAATACTTTTTATGCTAAGTTGATTACGTGATCGAGATGTAAAAAAATGTAGTACAGCAATTCATTTGAACGTACCTAAGTAAATTAGAGATCACGTAAATAGCTAAATATAATTATTGAAGTTTAGATGTAGGTATGTACATATGAGAAATTTCAATCCAGGGCTACGTTTGATCTGTTGAGTACCAAAGGTAGCCTTATAAACGTAGTTGTTCTGGAACTATCTTTTTTTGGCCACGGTTTTTTCGAACATCTCGATAGGACGTCAATATGTGTTGATTGGTAGTCGCACTGACAATTGTCACAACCGTTTTGAAAGTCATACTTTTTTAGTATTTTAGAAACAAACTTTCGTAATATTGCAGTCTGATCAGTGACTTCATATGTGTATCTCATGACCCTTTTGTTGAAGACGGCGAGTGCATGATTTCCATTAATTTAAAATTTGGTTTCCGCCTAGAACAAACTTTGTTCAGCTGGTATATAAGTCTGAAACATATCAAAACAACTAAAGATGCTACAGGCTGGGGATATATGCTTTTAGATTCTTGAATGAGAACATCATTGACTAATACCACTACCTATAATCTATTCAACCAAGAATTGCAACAATAAATAAAAAATAGTAATAATAAAAAAATAGGTCACAGTACCTGGTTTGCTTCTCATTGGTCAAACCTGACACACCTTGATTTACACTATACAGCAAAACACTTGTCATTGCTGTCCAATGTTGTTACTAAGTGTGAAAGAGGTTGCCAAACTTTTTAAAACTAAATTATTTCAAAATTAATTTAGTTTAGGTTTTTCTATTTGCTAATTCTTTTTTATAAGTTTTAAA